>JAGVSL010000137.1:0-1200000 GCA_022494535.1 Himalopsyche phryganea | reverse complement strand
AGGGGTATTACATTCTTAAATTTTCATTAATAGGAAGAGTCTGCAGATTGGTTTTGAAGACCCTGTCCGCCCCATAAGTACGGGGCGGTGTCAAATCACCACACTCCCAATGTTCAATAACCGTCTGCAGCTCTTCCAGCAAAATATAAAATAAGCTCAAAAATAACGTAAAAACAAACAGGAATGTCAATCATAAAAACCACAAAAATAGAAATGTCAAATTAAACATAAGCACTAAAGAGAAATTTCAACTCAACCACAAACACAGAATGGAAATGACATATCGAACACAAAAACTAACGTTCTAAACTGCAAGAAATTCTGTAAATACGCGCATAAGTCACTAAGCGAAGTGGCGCGTTCGTCGGCGTCGCGACGTCTCATCAGGCGGCTTTGGCGGTGGCGCAAGTTTGCGCAACGAAGATTCCCACTTAAACTTCACCGGATCACTGAACGGCGTATCGGGTGGCTTTGCTGCCGGCCGTAATATCGTCAGCGTAGGCGGCGACTCCAGGCTTATCTCCCACAGTTCGGGTGGCAGGGCGGATGGTCGCAACCTTTTTATCATAGGCGGCGACTCCAGGCTCATCTCAGGCAGCTCTCTAAGCTGCATATCGGGCGCACGCTTGCGTAGCACTCCGGGTGATGGTCTACCAGACGGCCAAACGTCGGGTGGCATCATAGGCAGCGGCTTACCCGGTGTACGCATATCAAGCATGGCCGCAACCAGCGGCGTCGTTATCAGCGGCATTACCAGCGGCTGCGTATCTGGTAGCTGCTCATCCGGCAGTATCGTTACTGGCGACCTCGCATCAGGCACTGTCGACTCAGGCAGCGACATCTCTGGCACTATCTTTGCGGCCAGTGGTGTAACTAGCAACGACACATTGATCAGTGTCGTTACTAGTGGCTGCAAATCAGGCAGTGGCGTAATTGGCAACTGCAGACTAGGCAGTAGCGTTACTGGTGCCTTTTTCGCCCGGCGGGGTGGTCGAACGGGCTTCCAGTTCTCGTCCAAGGGCTGGTCTCCGACCTCACTGTCACTGGTGGCAGCCACGTCGGGAATAAGGGCGGCGATGGCAGATAGTGAATGTATTTCACCGGCGTCTTCCTCTAGTCCGCTTTCGGAGCTAGGGTGTCGTTGCACAACGTCGGGGGCTTGTTCGACTGTCTGGCCATCTTGCTTTCCTTCAGTGTAGACGGGCTGATTTCGAGGTGTGGGCGGCAATTCGGTTTCATGAGCGGACGTCGGCGCGATTCCACTTTGAATCGAACATACGGCGTCCAAGTTTAGTGACGTCACAACTTCGTCATTCGTAAGTACCGGCACGTACGCCGGTGTAGAGGCGACTTCGTTACGACCCGTTAACTCGACCGTTTCGTAGCGTGGTGACGTCATGACGTCATCCACTGGCGTCGCGATGATGTGCGCGGCTTCGTAGCCGGGCTCCTCTTGGCCTCCCTCGTATCGGAGGACGGCATCAAAGAGTTCGTTCAACGTTCTCCAAGAGCGCTGACTCATCTCTCGCTGGTCTCTCGGCAGCATCAATCTGTGGCAGACCTTCGCCAATTGTTCCGAGTCATCACTCGGGCCGGCGTTCAGGGCTAGGTCCCGTTTTATTATCATAAAAGGACGATTGGTTCGTCCTCACGTTGCCTCGTCGTCATCAGCGCAATCCTGTCACGAGCTCGGCGGTTCTCGTCACTATAATGTTCGATAATAGCAACCTTGAACGTCTCCCAGTTAGCTGGCTTCTCGCGGAGCGCTGTGAACCAGCTTTTGGCCTCTCCTTCCAAGATGTCGGCAGTCTGTGCCACCCAGGACGATATAGGTGTCCCGGTTCTAGGGAGCGCTCCTTCACAATACTCCAGGAAGCGCTCTGCGGTCATCATCGGGTCTCCATCAAACCTCATGCCGGTTTGCGAAAGCTTGGTTATTGGCGGGCGGATGTAAGTAATCTCTTCCTCGTACATCCGGTCATCGTCAGCTTCAGACTCATGTGATGAGTAGGGCGGATCCTCGGCGTACATCCGATCGTCGTCTGCGTATTCGTATGACGTGTCGCGCGATCCGTCGGCGTACATGCAATCATCGTTAGCATATCGATTCGGCTTATAGCGAGGCTCATCGTACATCCGGTCATCGTTAACGTATTCCAAGGTGTCGAACCTATTCGACGTGTACCGCGAATTATCTACGTACACACGGTCTCCATACGTGTATTTCGAAGTATTTTCACGTGGTTTGTTTACGTAATTCCGGTTTACATATGTTTGTTCCGAGGTATTGTCTCTACAATAACGGGGTTTGTTTACGTACACCCGTTTATCATACGATTCAAACTGATTCGGCACATAACGGGGCTTTTCCGCACACATGCGGTCACTATAAGATCCGACTTGACTCGGCCTATATGCGGACTCATTTTTATTCCTCCGGTTCCTTCTTCGGCCGGATGGCTTCGGCGGATATCGCGGAACTTCCTCGCAATTTCGCCATTCGCATTTTCTATGCATTTTTGTATTTCCACATTCACTTTCCGTTGTTGGGCGCCACAGGGAGTTTCACCCTGACTAATTGCAATCTTCCGGCTAGCGTCTCAGGTCGTCAAGTCCTGAGGTATTTAAACCTCCACGCCCCACGTTGGGCGCCAAAATGAGAATTCCCCGGATCGAAGAGAGGCGAGCGGCTGGTTATCCGGAGTCCTGGAAGGGCTGATCTCAGACAAACACCATTTCAGATCCGGTTTAGAACTTATTTATTATCCATTAAAGATGCAGTGGTTTAACATTACACAAATATAAAAATCTTAACACATAAAATAGATTCTACATTTACATTTACTTAGCAACTGAATTTACTTTAAGTTTTAATACAAATGACACAACGAATTTAAATTAAATCCAACGCAAATCAAAACACAAAAACAAACAAACAGTTCACATCGTCACATCACTTTCGTCGCGACGAGACCTCGTTCGTCCGACTCGGCAGCTCGTCATCCACTGTCTACCAAAATTCAAAAAAACTCCGTGCAAAGTTGGAGCTACCCTTTTCCGTAAAAATGGACTCGTCCAGCGGCCGAAGCCCGGGGCTTCTTAAACGCCTGACAACAAGAAACAGCGTATTCTGCGAATTATTGCTCTTTGCCGCAGGCCGATTTCAGTTCGGGACACTAATGACACTTATACTTAAGAAAAACCAGGGTGTGTCAAACCCCCATACTTCTAGTGTCCATGAACTGAGTTCGGACAGCGTAGCAATAATCACACAAAAACAAGATACAATATACAATAAAGAACACAAAAAAATCAAGTCTTAAAAACACACGCGTGGCAGCGCGTCGGTCGTCACACACGAGGCCACAACACAGGTCATGTCGCGATCGGCATCACAACGGGCGGTGGTGCAAATTTTCCTACGCCAACAGGCGTCCTGTTCCTATCCCAGGAAGGCATCCGCAGCGTCCTCGCTCGGCGGGGCAGGTGTGTCGGCAGCATCTCCTCTTCACAGGCAGACGGCCTCATCTTCTCCCGAGAAGGCATCCGCAGCGTCCTCGCTCGGCGGGGCAGGTGTGTCGGCAGCATCTCCTCTTCACAGGCAGACGGCCTCATCTTCTCCCGAGAAGGCATCCGCAGCGTCCTCGCTCGGCGGGGCAGGTGTGTCGGCAGCATCTCCTCTTCACAGGCAGACGGCTTCATCTTCTCCCGAGAAGGCATCCGCAGCGTCCTCGCTCGGCGGGGCAGGTGTGTCGGCAGCATCTCCTCTTCACAGGCAGACGGCCTCATCTTCTCCCGAGAAGGCATCCGCAGCATCCTCGCTCGGCAGGGCAGGTGTGTTAGCGTCTTCTCGTCTTTACAGGCAGCATGGCAGGCAAAACGGCCTCCCGGGTCGCAAATCTACCAGCCACAGTAGGCCTCACTCGTTGAAGACAAAACAGGCACAGCAGGCCTCACAGGTTGCAAATATAACAGGCACAGCGGGCATCACGGATTGCAAACAAACAGCCACAGTAGGCGTCACTCGTTGACAACAAAACAAACACAGCAGGCCTCACAGGTTGCAACTCTAACAGGCACAGCGGGCCTCGCGGATTGCAAACAAACAGCCACGGTAGGCCTCACTGGTTGAAAACACAACAGGCCCAGCAGGCCTCCTAGGTCAGCGCGAACGACGTCAAGAGCGGCCAGTCGAGAAGTAGGGCTTCGTGAAAAGTAACAGAGGCCAGGCACCTTTCACCGACGACTCCCGCCAGTTTCGCCTTTGAAGCTGGGGTTTCGTAGTAAGACGCCGGGAAGCTGACTGGTTGTCTGGTCCCGATCTTGAAGTCCACCTTCAGGGCAGGGTCCGGATTCTTAGTGTGCGTTCGGCGATTTGAAATTCTCGAAGTTACGTTAAAATTCGGTTGGGCGCCATGAACCACAGTTCAAAGCCACTGCATCTTCAGAGCATGAGTCCTCAGGGGGTGAATCCTGAGGTGTCACAAACCGTCAATGGCCACTAAGTTGGGCGACAAAATGAGAGAGTAGGGCGAAAACGAAACGAAACAAAACGACACAAATCACATCCGTCTCGCTCGCCGCTCGAGGGATGACGGTATAGGAGCAGGGAGAAGCGGGGTGCGGGCTTCAACACACTTCAAGGCCCGCGTCCTGGGATAAGGACTAAGAAAGGAGAAAACAACGGTTCCCTCGTCCTCCATTAAAACCCCGGTCGTTTATCCGCGTACTCATCTGATTTATTTGCAATTAGCTACAGTTTCACAAGACATTAGACACAACAGAATTACATACTTTTAATTTAAACTGTGTAAGTGGTTTTATCGTAATCGAAGGGATCAGGCGTTGCCGCGACCTCCCACCCAGAACGGTCGGGCTCCACTGACTCTGGCAGGATCGCAGGCGCTTCCCCCCCACTTCAAACTGCAAATCAACAACATCAACCAACAAATCCGACCCCCACCCTTAACGCCTCAGCAGGGGTATTACATTCTTAAATTTTCATTAATAGGAAGAGTCTGCAGATTGGTTTTGAAGACCCTGTCCGCCCCATAAGTACGGGGCGGTGTCATCCAATTTTAGTGTTCAGCTAATGAATTGAAAAGTACCCCATACAACAGTTAACCTCTGATACAATGTTATTTGGTTGAATTCATAATGTATTGCATGCTCCACAGATCAATTTTTGCAATGCTGGTTTGATGTTTGCGATTTTGTTTTCACTCTCCTGTAAAATGTGTCAAATTTGACTCTCGATAATTTACCTCTGTGCCACAGATATAACGTTTTTTAAAAATAGTGCGAATAATATTTTGCACAGAAATCGAAACAAGCAATAACACACTTTTGTTAATTTTGCAAAAAGGCGAAACATAAGCTTGAAAAAAATATTTAATGGGAACGTCTTCTGTAGAGTATGAGAACTAATTCGTTTTAATTATTCTCTTATACAGATATAAATCCAGGTCTTTATCCGAGTGCTCACCAATACAGACAGTTTCATAATTCGATTTATGGATTAAAAGCATGGATACCTTTGATGTCTGAAATTCCCTCCACCAAAGCTATCCTAAAAACAGGGCGTAACGGGAACGAATAGCTAACCACTAGTGCTACTTTAGGGCTATCCCTCTACCCTAACTATCTTCACTTTTGATGTGTTAACTGTCAATTCTTGGTGGAAAGGCATTATATTTTTAAAAATATAGCACATTTTGTTTGTACTACTCCCACATGTTTATAATGATCAAAACCGGTCTATCAACTGACATTATCAGTTGATGATGCTCGTGGTGAGCGAAACCGGTCCTGATCATTATAAACATGTGGAAGTAGCACAAACAAATTGTGTTTTACTTTTTAAAATTAACCATCTTTGAAAAAATAGGGATTGAGCAACTGAGTAACCAGCAGTTTTCGTAGAAAAACTTCTGATGAGGTAAGCTAGATTAAGAGTACATATGCTCAACATTAGGAGTGGACATGTTTTATAAAAAATCGTAAATGCAAATTTAAAGGATATGCAGCACAACGTAATAAATATTTTTTTATAGTTTTTATTTGGTGAAATACCGCTGGAATTCTTCGAGTAGTAGACATAGAGAAGTCATTGTGCCTAAGTAATGCCCGTATTACAAGGGCCCCGCGTGTCCTTACGCACGGGCAGGGTCCCGTGTTTACCCAGGGCCGGGACTTGAGGAGTTAATGGACCGCTCTTCGCCTATCGAATGTCAAACGCGCGGCGGCAGCGCCATCTTTTCTTTTGTTTGGGAATAAATATTAGACTTGATGTATTATAGCAGTGCTGTTCAATGTGTGGCTCCTAGAAGAGTATCAAGAAATCCCCGATTTTCAATTAATTAATTCTGACATTTTATTAACGTCTAACATTCGCTCTGCGATACAATATTTTAGTAATATTGCCACAGTTATACTAATTAATATATTCTTTCATTTTTAAGAAAGCCTACTTTGAAGTTTCAAGTATAATGAATAGTTTTGAGTTTTTTTTTTTCTTTTTGTATAAATATACAAACTGATTAACATTATTGTATAACAATCGTACGGTCTTCATCAACCAGTAAATTACAATCTTGTAGATTTGATACACAGCACAACGCAGATGCATGATGCATATAGTGAGGATGAGGGAGTGTGTGTTTGTTTGTGAGCGTCCAAGAGTTCCAATATATAGATTTGTCGATACCTTTCTTCTTAATGTGATATTGGATTTTCCAAAAACCTTCAAACATTTAGCGAATCTCTGACGTCAGTGTTATGGTTATGTTTTTATCGTATTTTCACAAACAATTAGATTTTCAGTTTGCAGCTAATTTTATAAACTTTTATAAATAATATTTTTTTCCAAAATAAGTTTAATAAATATTTCAATTTTTTGAGTCACTTAAAATCAACTCGAAAAGAATCATCTGATTGCTAGGGCAATGCTCTTAGAACTATACCACCGATACTGGATTCCTTATTTTTAATATAATTATTACCAGTTCCACATAGCCAGTGAGCATTTCCACCTAATGCCTGATAAGCTAATTTCAACTGGTCAGTTGTAAATATACAAATCGTTGAGCGAATCTGGTTCTTATCAAAGTATTGAATTTAGTTATTTTGTAAATATAATATCTTTCAATCAAAAATTGACATATTAAAAAAGAGAAGTTAAAAAAGGCTATAAGTTGTACTGGTGAATCCTTAATTCCTTCACCTTTTCACATATATTTTTATTATTTATTGAAATGACTTTTAAAAAAAGCACTCACTTCCTTGGCTTAAGCTGCATCCGGATATAAAATGAAATATTTAATTTTAAAGATCGTTTTCGATTCGAATAAAAGTGATAAAATATGAATACAGCTGTCATATGTAAGAATCCTTCTATTGTTTGGAATCAAAGAAATTACATGTGGTAGCTTTTTTACCGTATCAATTTAATTTGTGTAGGATCCTTTTAATAATTCAATATTCACGCAGGTGCTATTGCTAATGCACTAAAGCCAACGGCGCACATTTTATCTTTATCGTGGAGGGTTTAGGTAAGGTTGAATTGAATTAAACAGATTAAGAGATTGGAATTTGGCTAAAAAACACACAGTTTTTCCCTAATTACACAATTTTCATAATGATTAAGGCCAGATTCGATCATTGCAATAACGCTCGCAATTATCGAAACTTGTCTTGAGCCCTAAGCATTATAGAAATGTCGAGCTAGTACCAAAAAACAGTATTTTTCTTTTTCAAACATATTGCCTTTTCATTAAGAATTGAGCCCATATCCAAAAAAACACCGTCGTCCATTGTTCAGAGATAATAGCGGTTGGCTGTTGAGGAGATGGCCTTCATCAAAAATATTTATCTTTGATGAATGAAGGTGGTTTGAGTAATTTTATTGAGAACACGGTATATTGTTCAAAAAAATCTGTTACTTGATAAATGTGTTTAAAAAAATAAACCAAATAAAGACTAACGCTTTTTTTCCGCATATGGGCTCAATTGACAATCGATACCTTAAAAGTAAGTACTAATTGCTTTAAAACTCGATCCAACCACTTTGGTACTTAAAACATAATGAAGAACTTAATCTATGATCAAGACCCCAATTTTCTTAGGCATATTGTGAATTTGAAATAGTCCCCAAATACATACGCACTTAAATATCAATATAAAAATTCATTAATATATTACATTCCTACATGGTTAACTCAAATTGAACATCAAGTGAATATTATTACCGATCTCTCTCTTTAAATTCAAGTTTAAGTATAGTTGACTAACAGTCAGTTAAATAGCTTACGTTTTTGAAATATATATTTTACAATATCGACATGGTGAATGCATTTTATGAAAAGGCTGTAATTAAAAAGGTATATTTCCAATTATCATAACATTACTTCGCCATTGCAGCAAAAAAACATCAAAGTTTTTTCCTGTGCGGTGACGATATACAAATATGTAGTTGTTACACAATGCTTCCTATTTGTTTTTTATGTACGTCCCTGGATAAAATGCATCCCGTAATGTTTAGTGGCCTTTTGAAAGCAGTGACAGGCGCTGTTTTTACTTATTCATTGTTCTTTTAAAAACATACAGCCTACAAATTTAATGCTTTGTACACCTTACAGATTTTATAATAATTGAATTAAGAAATGATAAAGCAAGGCCCACGTCTGATATCGAATTTGAATTAGTCGTATGAGTTATCATTTATATAATTGTAATCCATCTCCGTTCCCATAGTGGAATATTATTACTTATTCATTATATTGAGCTGATATTATTTATATTCGTGATTTAATAATATTAACATTAAGAATTAGGCTTAGATATGAATATGAGAATTCTTAGTCGAAAAGAAACGAACGCCTGCTCATAATTTGGAGCATATAGTCTCCCAATGTGGCATCTCAACAGAATTTTTGTTACAGTTGCATAACCTCCGCTTTTATTGGAGAGGGTATGGATAGAAGTATGGGGTTAGCACTTGGCTTAAATCGGAAGGGAATAATATAAACATCACATCCATGAATTGAGTCGTATAGTATCAAAAGTAGAACTATCCTATATTTGTCAAAATTGAACTAATGCTGCCACACTATTCTTCCGGTCATAGCGTATGGCTATAAATAAAATTTTGGTGTCAAAATCATGTAAATACATGTGGTATAAAAACGTAAAAGAAAATGATGTTTGCTAATAAAATCAGAACGTTTATCAACTTTGGACACAGAAGTGAACGGTTTGGTAAATTATACTTTCGACCACTCACAGGGTTACCCCTAATTGATGTCATAAAACGCCAACAAAAGGTTTTTCGTAGTTATCTCGAAACTTCGAATAACGGATAGTTTTAGTTTTGATACTATTGTGTATTATGATGTGTCCATTCGGGATTTTGAGCCGTGAACACCGCAAACAAAGATGAACGCACAGCAGCGTGGACCACTTAGTTACACGAACGACAAAACAAACTGACCGTTTGAAGAAAGCTATAATTATATTATTAGGACTCTAGTTAAGAATGTAGTAGTTTTTTCCTTTTGTTGGGATAAAGTGTAACGCACGCAAATTATTTTTACGTATTTCTCTCACGTTCTTGAAGTGAAGATGATGTACTGCGGCTAGTATGATAAAATCATCTATTAAATGAAAATGCAGTTAGAATTGAAGTGCAATACCGTTAGCATGACTATATTGGGATATTACTAATACAAAAAAAGCGTAACGAAAGTTATTCCGTATAAATAAAATATTCTGTGCAATTACATTAACGAAATTTCCAAATTGTTACGGTGATATGATATGTCACATTGTAAATGAATTCCGGCACGGTGATTTCGTCCGAACGTGTGGTCGCAAGTTTGAAAGCAGGCTTTCTCACCATTCGGCCACCCTAAAAGGAGTCCCATAAATTATGGCGTTAATGGGCAATTTGTTGCGTCCGCTGAGGCCAGGTAGGTATTGGCAGATGCAATTTATGAACAGGGCTGTCAAAAACTCCCCCACAATATTAAAATTATTTTTATAAGGCATCACGTGCAGATAAGATTATAGAAAGTGCCTTAACGTCAGTTTTACTAAAGTCGGCTTCTGTGTTCTAGTGGTAAGAGCTTTGCCCTAGCGATCATGTGGATTCTGGTTCAAATCCCAGCAAGGTCAATATCAAATTTAGATTTTTTCAATTTAAATTTGTGATCTTGGATTTATAAAAATTCTCGTCGAGTTTATCTCGTATGATTTTCAAATTTTCAAAATATTTGACGCATTGGCTGTCAGCTGTAATACCAGATATTTTTTTTTTAATATTTAAAATTAAAAAAAAAGTGATGCATTATCTCTGACTAACTGTTTATAAAACTATAATATTGCATAATAATTTATAAAAAATTTTAAAAATGCAAAAGAATATTTTTGTTTTTCAAAATAGATAATCGATGAATCAATCCCACATCACTATTAAATAAGCGCGCAGAACTACATAATCTTGCCACCTTATCCAGTGTTGCAAGTTTTGAAACTTACATAAAATTCAAGGTGTGCAGAAATTTTATTTTTTCATATACGCTCATTTTGAAGATCTGTCGTGTAAATTTAAGGGGAAATAAATTTTAGAAACTCACGTGACATATACATAGGAGTAAATAAATCCATTCAACAGTTTCCAAAAAAATGTGCCGAGCTGTCAACGCTTTTGAAATGAAATTTTCAATCAATTTACAAAGCTTGTGCCTGAAGGCATACAAAATTTTTGAGAGTGATGTCGACATTCCGTCCCGTCTGCCATCTTAAAATATACTCTCAATATGCATTATTCATTTGCTTTCATTTTATCTTATACATATAATTTTATTGAAAATGAATCATTGTATTGTGTTATTTCAATTACACACCGATTATGCATAGTTAAAATAATAATATATGATAATTTATATTAACTTGGGGTCGAAGAAGGATGCTTGTTATAAATTGAATAAGTCTTTTACACAATTTTGCTTGTATCATTTTGGAATACACGATTTATTGTGTATGTATAAAACTGATAATACAAATAAAGAAAGACTTTATGATTTTAATTCAAATCACAATTGAATAATTAGTATATTTATCACTATGAGAGCAACCATGAAACTGCTGAGGATAAATAGGTTTGAAAATTATTAAGCGGGTCTCGAATTATTTAGCATATTATTTGGTTGGCAACCCTACCTAAATATGATAATGCATTCGCGGCGGCAGATGCTCTTATTTCGTGATTTAAGCATGCCGCGCAATGATTTTGCGAATTTCATAATGAAACCTAATCAAAAGATACTAAAAACTTACATAACTTACTACAGCCTGAATATGTACCTACATTATATTATTAAGGCCCTCATTTATTTTTTCGGTAACTATTTCAATTTTTATTCAACTTATTTGATAAATGGTCAGTAAGAAATAGTAAATTATCAGTTAATAATTATGTTTGGTCAGTATACAATTGACAAACAAATAAAGGTTAGGGTTAGGTTATATTTAGTTGAAAAACTGACCGTTATATTTATAAATATCTGACCATTTAATTTAATAACTGATCATTTTTTATATATTACTGATCGGTTATTTAATTAACGGTTCACTTGTATAATGACCCTTTTTTGATTAGTTACTGACCATTTATTATTTTACACTCACCAAAAGTTGAAATAATTACTGAACCAATAAATGTATAGAAATAAATTCGTTCAAATGAAGAAACCATGACAAATCCAATTTAATTTATGGGTTACATTATATTTAAATTTCCTGTTAATTTAATACCTGTAAAGCATACCAAAATTATTTTTCATTAGTTGCACATATCATAGATTTATGATAGAGCTATAGCAGGACATACCAATTCGGACAGATTCATAAGTACATTTTTCAATCAATTTATGGATTTTTCCGAAGGCATAGATTTATGTGATGTTCAAAATTTCCTCCCACTCATCCGATCCCAGCGTAGCGAGAGCGATTAGCTAGCCCCTTGTTCTTACGTCATCCATAAAAGAATGCATTCGATTTATACTCTGAATTTACGTAAAAAAAGATATAAACATAAAATAAAACTAACATTTTTATCGTATACCAGTCCCATCGCAAAGTTGTCAATGCTCATGGGCTTCCATCCTCGGAAACTTACATATCGGCGGTGTTTTAGTCAATTGTTGTAACCCTCAAAATTGAAATTGTTCAGGAGAGAGTAAAAACTGTTTTTATCGAAAACATTATATGGTGAGTTCCGTTATGAATCTTTGAAATGCACTCCAGTAAATTCTCTTGTTTGCGGATACGGGATTATACGTAGAGAATGTCGATATAATAGTGGCTTACATCAAGTGGAGGGGTCAGAATCTTTAAACCTAAAACCAATGTGAAATGATATTTTCCATTCAAAAAGTGGTTAATTTATTTTTCTAATTTACATCATTTAGCCGTGACCTGCTATATCGTCTTTTAAATGAGATCCAATCATCAAATCATTTTCGTATTTTTTGAGGGTTACATCAACGAGCCAAAACACAGTTGAATATTTATTTTTAAATTGGTTCGTAAGTATGAGTCAAAAAGGTTTTGTTTCAGATCTACATCGCTTGTCGTCCATCACTTATCCGGAGCGGGAAAGCGACTAGCTGACTAATAGTTCCTTTCTTACGTCATGGTTCTTTCTGTACCCTTTCTGAAGAGACAGATTGAGCTCTCGATTTATAACCACAGCTACTGTCAGACAGCATCTGTTATTTTGTTCAAATTTCCATAATTGCGACCGTCACTGATTGACCTCGGTCCTCATCATATCATAAAATTGTTTTTTGTATTCGTAGCTCCCAGAAATATACCGGTATAAATGACATGTATTGTGAAATTCTGAAACCACATTGATAAATGAAGAATCTAAATTACAGCAATAATATGAATAGATATAGCCTATTCATGTTGACACTGCATTGTCGCCAATCATTGTGCCCCAGTCCGGGGCGTGAAATTGACCTCGTTTGGGGCACACGTCGCTTCGTATGTGCGGCACGCACCCCATATAAATCACACGATAAACCATGAAAATGAATGCTTAGTTACTTACTTGATTAAGGTTTGAATAATAATTTTGAAATAACATTATTTAAAGCGGTACGGGGTGAGCATTACAAAAGGGATAATTTAGGGTTAGGTTTATTATTTCGCGAACGGAGACATGATTTGCATACGGAAGTGATAATCCATGTAGGTTATTTTAATGCCATGGTGTATAAATGCATTACGATCTTTTTTTCGAGTTTTTTTAAATCTACCCCAGTGCTTCTAAACGTTTGCAAGCTGTGTTTACAAATAAAACTGATCAACTTTATAAAAGACCGTCTCTTCAACAAAGGAGTAAGATATTTAAAAAAATAAAACACAATTTGTTTGTACTACTTCCACATGTTTATAATTATCATTTTTACACTCAATTTTATATAAATAGGCGTGCTTCGTTTGTATTTTTATCAGTTGATAATGCTCGTGGTGAGCGAAACCGGTCCTGATCATTATAAACATGTGAAAGTAGTACAAACAAATTTTGTTTTATTTTTTTTAAATATAATGCCTATCCACCAAGGATTGACAGTTAACACATTAAAAGTGAAAGGAGTGAAAATTGATGTAGTCTACAAATCAACGATTTTTTAAAAAAGATATTTTCTAATGCAGAGCTCTGAGAATACTAATAACATGTTTCCACTATAGATATTTATAAAGAGATATTATATTTGGAAGACGATTCCAGATTATTGGAGACTTTATTTTCAAGGATTGTAATCAAACATGCATATTCAATCATTCATCATAATTTTTGAATCTTTTTAGAGAACATCATAATTTTTTATTTTTAAAAATCCTTGTCGTAAAAAATGATCCCCCCTGGCATAATATATTCATTAGATGCAGTAATCGATAAAGAAAAACCCTATCAACTTAAAATAAATAAACATCGATTATTTGGTCCAATTTTATTGAGATTAAAATTAAAATTTGTAACTAAGATTTTTATACACCAAATAATGTCCAATTTCAAGTCATATCTGCTCATCCGTCCGCTAGACTTGTATTAATTTCTCGAACCATAGTTTAAGAAACACCATTAAACCGCCATGTGAATAATGAATGTACCATACGTATTTTTTTGCCACGATACTGTTGTTATATTATATTTTAGTTGTAATCCACCCCTATAAGTAATAATTCTACTACAGAATTTATTATCATAATGCTTAGTACCACTGGAATTATATCTTCATCCAAAAACTACCTTCATCTCACTTAGTACATGAGTATAGTAATATGAATTCCGATGTATTTAAGATTATTCCTAAACGATGAAATTCGGGCGCTTATTATTTAATCCTTTGCAATTTCGAGAATTGAAGTGTACAAAATCTCAATAATCCAAATCAAATAAAATATGTATTATGCAAAATTCTTCTTGATTTATCTATGTTTATTGCCAATAAATTTTACTGAATTATCTCCATTTATTAAAGATGATGTTTATTATTTTAAAAAAGCCGTAATTAAATGTACCGTGAGTTACTTTATGATTAAATTATTAAATTTCAAATAAAAACGGCAGTGTAGATTTATTTACAAACATAATTTTCAAAAATCCCCCATATGCGTCTTTTGATTTATACAACGTATGTATAATAATATTAACAACCTATTGTTATTTTTTTATAAATAAAATGCATCCATTATAAAGCTTTTACTTCCGCTCGATCTACTTAAAATGTTTAACATTATTCTCGATTAATATTTTAATATTATACTTACCCCATTTCAAAATCCATTCATTTCATTATATTATAAAGATCCGATGATCCTGAAATAGATTTTAAATATTTTATTTTTAACAGTGGGTAAAACATTATAGAAATATAACAAATACCATTCAGGTGTATTTGTTGATTTTAAACTTCAATTGGCAATTGGGACAGTGGGATTCAAAATCAGACGAATCTAAATAAAACATGTTATATTAAATATAGCAACGTATACTATTTAAAAAATATGGAAATATTTGCAACAATGTATAAATATTAAAATAACATAAACTCAAATTATCAAATTTTTTATTTATTTTTAAACCCAAGATTCGATTTGGATTCGCGAAGACTCAAAAAATAATTCTATATGATACCATTTAAATCCTGACATATATTTAAAGCACTCGGCTACTTAAAGAATCATGAATTAGGATCAAACAGCATAACATAATATAATACTTGGCAGACGAGACGAGTACTCTAAATCTAAGCTATTATTATTAACTAGTGGGAAAGTCCGTCATAGATGATGATATTGAAATTGTAATACTGAATGTCTAAAGTAGCCGTTCTTTAGTTTCCATACTGACGAACTGATTGTTGTTTGTTCGCTGCGTGTTTGCGTCACGTCGGAACTGTGTGAATTGTTTATATAGACCGCGGACGCTTAGGTTATGAGAAAATTTCATACCTACATGTGATATGTGATAATAATAAAACGTCTACTCCAACAGACCGGTCTGGACTATTATATATAAGATACAATATTTTAGCTACTCTCAATCTTCCATACTCGGATATTTTCATAAAAATAAAAAATTCTTACTACAGTTTACTGCACTAATTTTCATGGAGTGCATTTCAAAGATTCATATCGCAAACTCACCATAAATATAATGTTTTCGATAAAAACAGGTTTTACTCTTTCTCCTGAACAATTTCAATTTTGAGGGTTATATCGTCGATATATGTTGTGAAATATATCCTACACATATTTTTTCATTATATCGTTCTAGCACTAATCTAAAACAAATAAGATTGAATGAATTCAATCATGTCACTAGAAATAAGAAAAATTAATAATCGTTTGTTTGACTCTATCTGCACTATGTCAGTTGGCAGTTTATTACATTGTTCTTGAAATGTAGAGTTTGTTAACTGTGAATTTACAATGCGCATAGAGATTTTCAATCGGCTGCAATATTTTATCGGTAAATTGCAGTACAATGCATTAGCGAAAACATCTGTCCCATAACCCCATAACAACAATACCATGGTACATCGCATGGGAGAGTGATACAGACATGTAACTCTGCGCACTTAATTGATTCACCATAACGCGGTAATGGAAGCTCGTCTCGACAGTTGCAATATTGCGGAGGCTTGGTGAGCAATAAGCTATTTTTTCGCTTTTTAATATCGCTATTTCGACGATGAAATAAACCAGTGTCTATGATTTAAGTATTAAATTATTCAATTTACGAATTTAAAAACTATGATAATCCATGTATTACTAGTGAGTACTCGGAATGCGTTGAAATGCCACTCAAAGAAAGAAAGAGTTTGTATTCATTGAAGTGCTTCTGGACACACAATATTATATATTCTGTCTAATGCATACACGAATAAAACAGAAGGTTTTCCGAGATGTCGCTATTCGTACGGATTTGATTCTTTATTTTAGATTGTAGATATATCTGGATTGTGAGATTGATTTTTATATATAATAAGACCTACTGTAAGTTAAAAATTAAGTAGTTGAGAGTCGGGCTCGGGTCGGGCCGGGTCTGATTGTAATATACCGATATACTTCGGGCAAGTGTAAGCAATAATTTGACAAAGTTTTATCGGAATCGGATGAACGGTATAGCAGTGCATAAGATACGAACAAACCCACATTGATTTTTATATACTATATATAAATGCTAATTGTCATGGCGCGGATATTTTATATGCTACGGCTATGTTTTCGGATTTTTAAAAGCAAAAATCGGGGTTGTGACTAATTTTTAACTAACAAAAATCTATTTAAACAATTTTCCAAAGCATTTATTAAAGATATCGCGTATAAAATATATCTCAATCAAGAATTTTTTTCGATTTCATAATATATTATAAAGCAAACGTTAAAACTTCATGAAAAGCTGAAAACCTTATAGCGGCAATATAGGTATTTTTTATTTCTGATTGCTGTGGACGAGTGGTGACGCTATAATATACGATCGTTAGTTTGATTTTATGATTGTATAATATAATCACATTGATTGGGCTACTTTTAATGTATTAACTTCATGGTGGAAAGTAATCATATTTATAAAAATAATATTCAATTTTTTCCACTTGAAAATTGAAATTGATCGCGATGAGCGATACCGAACTGGATCTTTATATACAATTTTGGAATTATTACTAAAAAAGTTTGGAAAAAGTACATTGAATAGACTATTTTGTACAACTTGAATCGATTTTATGTTCTGATTATTGTTTAAAAATAAACTTTTAAAACTGAACGTTTACAAAAACCCTTTTTTAAAAATTTCTCTGTATCGGAACACTATTTATATTCTATTATTATATATATAACGACTGGACAATTTTTATATGTATAGCTCTTTTCTTGTTCGCAATATTGCATTCGTTTGAACTATCAATAATGATATTTTAACCCCTATCTACCGGCTATTGATAATGGCAAAAGGCAGTCAGTAATGGATCTCGGATGCCAGTTTGATGATAAATCAGCAGATATTGTGATCGGTAACTTTCTTCAATTATGTCTGTAAACTTGAATTTACAACAGACGATCAAAGTTTGATTGATTTAACTAACACTTATTTGAAGTTTTCAATTTTTATTTTTGGCCAGACCGGACTGAACAGAACAGGAGAAAACAGAACAATTTGAAAATAATATTTTTGTCATATCTATTATTTATTGAATATATATGAAATAAATAATATATTTAATCACTGCATAAGATTATTATAAAATTTCTGTAAATTCGTTTACCGGTTATTAAATTATTTAAATTAATTCAATATTCCAAATCACCCACCCCTTAAAATTATATGTTTAATCAACAAAAATATCATAAAAATCTTGGATCAGCAATCGAGATTGTTTCAATTTAAATTTATGATTATAGACACGAGTGACTTCTCGACGAGAATTTTTGGCGAATCAGATATTTTTTTTCAAAACAAAATTTGTTTAAAAAAACGTACCTTGTATTATATGAAATAAACAGTGAGGTCTTTTGCTAATATTTGGGTTATATCCATAATAAACACATTCTAATTGCATATTACAGTTGCATATTATACTTTATTAATTGCATATTATACTTTTTTGTTTCTATAAATTACATAACTATAATAATTATTCTACCGTTGTTTCACGTAATAAATTAAAAATACATAATAAAACACAATTAATTAATTCAAATAAATCATTATAAAAATATGTTTTTGCCTCCCCAAATAATTCTAAGCCGTTTTGCCACTCACATTTGGTTTTTTGGTCTAAGAGATTTGCGACGCCTGACCTAGCAGATAGAAGTCGAGAAAGTATGTACACATTTTCATTGAAGAACATGTGTATTCTTGAAGAATGTGGAAGATGAAACAATCAGTTAAAGTCAGTCAATAATAAGGCTCCATATTATTCATATTTTATTTAGCGAGTGTCTCCGCTATTTCTCTCATGCAATGTTTTTGAAAAAAACACCCAAACATCCAAGAGCCGTTGGTCCACTTCGCTAAAAGACTGGCGTTATGTCTTCATTTGTCAATTGATTTGCAATTGCTAATAATGTTATTATTAAAGATAATAAAGTAGAAGAATCCCACGTCAATATTCTTTAATAGCTAGATGCAACATAACCTCATTTTATAATAGTGCTAATTATTGTTGAAAGAACAGGCTATTTTTGAAATAATGACATTATGTATTGTGATATTTTACAAAAACATCTTTGTTGTTTAATGTAACTGTTAAATGCAATGATATTTTTGACTTTGAAAAGCAAAGTTACCAATATTTATTTAATAATTTTCCAAAAATGAAGTCACCGCCCATCAAAAATATTTGATGTTGACCTTGCAATAACTGCTTTTTTGAAATAACTGATTGCTTTTTTGCTAGGTTTGACTTCAAAACAATACCGCGCATCCCACATTCAGCTTCACAGTGAAAAAACACACTACCTAGCAAAATTTAGCATGCGAAACATGATTTTAATCTCTTGTAATAGAAGCAATATCTTGTATCCTACATAGACAAAGCACATGTGAAAATTATGTTTGGCTAATTATAGGTTAATTATTGTATTGAATAAATGAAAGAACCACGGGCCTCTTCTTACTGATGGTCCTCAGGTAACGAAATTATTGTGAGAGACGGAGGTCGCGACTTGACGAAATACGGAATTTGATGCTATAATGGTGATTAGAGATTTTTCGTCTCCTGTAGGTTTTGTGTCATGTGGTATAATACGAGGCATTGTTTTATTATGAGTGCTATGTCACTTATTTCATACAATATCAACCAAAAATTCTGTACCAAAAGAGTATGCTAATTATTAGTAAGGAATTTCAGCAGTTAGGTCCCACTTTCGGTGAGATAATGATCGGCGCTATTGGGCAGACTTGACGGATGATGATAACATGGACGGTGTGAAGAGAAAATGGCGGCGCATCATTACACGGGACGGGATGAAAAAGGTAAACAATTTTATAGCCGTGTTATTACGCGAATTTAAAGTGTATCGAAATTTCAATCAGTTACACCGTTTTTGATGTGGCCCGGCTGAAAATCCCTGTTTGATTTATTCTTTATAATATTTTTACCTTTTTACTACCAGGTCATACCTTCTTTGCAGCTTAATATTATATGATTGACTCAGACAGAATTATGCCCAATGCCTTAAACTTCACACTGGGTAAACGCTAAAGCACTCTGTGTGCGGTATCGTACACCTTTTATCACCCACATTCATACCCTACAGGTCAACAACTACTTCCTGTATCGTACCGTGAATTAAAAACATAAGTTGACCAAGTAAGAGTTAAACCAAGATGATATTTGCTTTCAATACGGCAAAATTGACTGATAAAAAATACGTGCACTTGGCAACACTAAAGCAATGCCCGTTGAGTGCTAACAGAGGGTATGCGTTTTAACTAAGAACATAAAATAGGGAATACGCGTATACCTCCGTATACCCGCCACTACAGCACTGTTAATAGCTTACATTGAGCACTTGAACCTTTGTATTACTGATTCTATTTTTTAGATGCATTTTTAATCGTACTGAAATAAGACAAAAGTTTGCAAAGAGGGCATTTAGTTTATTAGTACTTATTCTACAATTTTTTTACTACAGCAAATGAATTCATATATTAACTCTTTACATTTATAAAATATATAGTGTATAATATAATCATTTATATAATATATGAATACATTATTTTGACAAACTTCCAAACTAGAAATTCGAAATACAAACTGCCGCATGTGAAATTACGTTTTTTAAATATACGCCATGGCCCCAGTGCAATAGCGATAACAGCTCTGCATAACTGCCAACTGCCAGTAGGTTTTGGCTTCAAGTCTTCGTAAAATTCTGTTTTTTTCCAGAAAAATTCCATAGGCATGACTGTCTGATAGGTATTAAACCTGTTCGAGTGACTTTTTCAAAATCTTCGTTGAACTTATCTCGTAATGAGTGATTGAATTGACAATTACTTGGTAGGACGACATTTTAATGGGGCATCAAGAATTCCAAAATAATTAATTTTTTACCTTTCAAGTAATTCAGAATTAAAGGATACCTATTGCAGTCGCGTAATGCCAAATGTTCTCATTTTTTTTTATTATTTACCATATAATTTTCATTTGAATATCATAGCTCTGAAGTATAATATAAAAAAAGCTACATATCACAAACTCTCAAATGGTGAGCCAAAGTTTCGTGAAATTCCGACGAATCCGTAGGAATGACTATTTTCAACTCGCTACGTTGCTCCCTTCACGAATTGTGAGCCGAGAATTCAACCAGAATCTAAATTTCGGGCGAAACCGTGTAGTAAAGCTAATACTCTTGTAATAAATTAACATGTACAAAAAAAATACATGGCATGGTGGTTTGAAAAAACCGTTTGGTTCTTGTAAAATTAATACATGCAATAATAATTGTTATAAGCATAAAGTGGCACACTCCTCAGATAAAATTGAGGAGGCTGTAGTCGAAAAATTGCCACAATAATTCGCTGGCTGCTCCGACAAGAAAACTACCCTGTGTTATAATGGTAGCAATTTGAATCTTTGTATCGTGAAGGCTTCGACGCCAGCATTGGCAACCTTTTAAGGCGGCTGATTTTGTACATTTAAAGAAATATAAATAAATCGATCGCTGAGACCGGGGAGTATCGCTCGAAGGCCGTCTTATTATGTTCTTCCGTGACGAAATGGTCGAATCCACGAATGGGTTTTAATTATTATCACAACGAATATTTTTAGATAGTTTTATCTTTATTAGGTAACCTATCGATCCATTAAGCAAGGAGTAAAACAATTACCTTACAAATAATTCGTTCTTAATCCCATTTTTTATCTTTCCTTCTCTGTAACGAGAGATTGCGTGATTGAGTAACAGTCAATTCTTGATAAATCCTCTTATTAATATGCCTCATTAAGAGCCATATGCTAAACGTTGACAAGATTTGAATAATTATTGTACAAATGTGACGCCTTGAATCACACCCAAGAGAATAATATTTGCATACTTTTAAATGGAAACAAGTTACAACAAAAAGCACCATCGTCGGTTAGTCTGATATTTGTATTCATCTAAGAAAACCACGCTTCCCAACCAGGGGTGTGGAGTCGCCCAAAAAAATGCAACCCCGACTCCAACTCCGACATTGACCAATAACCCTTTGACTACGACTCCAACTCTGATAACGATTACGATTAAAAAAAAGTCTAATTCTATCCGATATTTTTCCTACCTTTAATATTTATGTGTAATTGGTCTTTAAATTAAACACCAACCAACCAATCCGGAAAATACCGAAATTTCTCATATTAAACATATAATATTCACGTATATATGTATATTGCACAACAAGATGTTATAGTCATAAATAAAAATGAAACAAATACATGAATACACGCAGAAATGAAAAAATTCACTTTATAGAAAAAGTTGTCGGAGTCACTACGCAGCCCTGTTCCCAAAACGAGGCAGTTTGATCTATTTTTGATGAGCGTATAATATTATTTGGATACTTTTCAATTTTACGTGAAAGTAAAAAATAAATAAAATATGGTGTACATTTGAAACATTGATAGAGTGAAAATAAAGACCGTGGTATTTAGAAAAAGACATTAAATTTGATATTGTTCCAAATCTCAAAACTATGCAATGTTTTGTAAATTTAATATTAACGTCGAAAGGTTTCTCACTCCTCCAGTACCGCCCGCGGCCCTATCATAATAGTATTGCGACCACTGCACTCCAGGGGTACACACCATTTACGATTAAATCGACATTATTTCACTTAAACGTCGTATTTATTGCAGATTTTACGTAATAAGATTATTTTTATTACAAAATAATGCTGCCAATAAAGCGGGGCGCTTTTTAAATTCTATATTCTCGTGTATAGTAATTTTTTAACGAGATGCTTTTTTTCGCTTTCAATAAAAAAAAATCTTGTCATTAAATCTATCTATGTGAATCAGGTTAACAAATAAATTTAATTGTTCCACGACTAAACAGAACAGGAAAAAACAGAACAATTTGCAAATAATATTTTTGTCATATGTATTATTTATTGAACATATAAGAAATAAATAATATATTTATTAATTTATATAATATCGTCGCTGTTTTGAAAGAAAACACTAAATCGAAAAAATGACATATTGAGTTAGTTATACCAAAATGTTCCTTATTTCGAAATCTATTGTATGGAAAAACACACATGTATTTATAAATTATGCTTTTACTTAAAAACAGTTTTGTACAAACAAACAAAATGAAAATGGTATGGCATTTGAAACATTTGACAAACTTCGAAGTCCAGTTACTCAAAACTAGTATTTTTCAGTTAGTGTTTTCTTCCAGAACAATGACGATATAATATAATATTTAGTAATTTATAAAAACAAAAAAGTATAATAAACTATAATATGCAATTAGAATGTGTTTATTACAGATATTAAACACAAATATTTGCAAATAATCATACTGTTTATTTCATATGATATAATATATATATTTTAGAATTTGTTTGGAAAAAATATGTGATTCGCCAAAAATTTTGAAAATCGTACTAGATAAACTCGATGAGAAGTCACTCATGTCTATAATCATATATATTCAATAAATAATAGATTCGACAAAAACATTATCTTCGAATTGTTCTGTTTAGTCCGGTTAAAAAATTTAATAGCTCGGCGGATCCAAGCAATTGACTTAAAAACAGACTTCGAAGAGTCTTCATGGTAAGTACACATTTGCAGAAAACGTGCTTTTAAATAATCAGAAATAGAAAAACATGCATATTTTTGTCAACAGCAGAGTCACACGTGTTTCTTTATCGTGGTGTAAATCAATGTCAGACATTATAAATCGTAATTTATTATCCATTGAAAATAAAACATACTATTGTGTGTTTGGTTATGTCAGTATAATATGTATATAACAACAACACAAATCTGCAATGTATAATAATATTCGTCGATTTCAATAATTAATGACCACGTTAATTAAAACCTGGCCAGTTAAAGCAAAAAATGTGTGTAACACTTATTATTGGTATGAATGCAATCTTTTGCTTTGAGGTTAGGGTCGGTCATAAAGGCGAAACTACAAAAACATCAACCTAAGAAAAAATAGCTTCTATTGTTGCAAAAGGTGTATTACACATTTTTGAACTGCAAACTAGGGCATCAGATTTTTTCGGGATTCAGAATTTCTCAATCCCGGGATCCCGGGATTGGTCATTAAGTTTAATTTCATGTGTTAAACTGTACATTTAAAATTTAATTTGTGTCCATTATTACTTCAATTGGAATTTATAAATGATTAAATATTTTTGTTGGAATTGGAATGATTTTTTTGTTGATTTAAAATCAGACAGTCATTTACAAAAAAAGAGAAAAATGTTTGAATAATTTTCTTTTATTTCTTGCATTATTATGGTAGGTTTTACCAAATCTATCCAAAAACAGGACACGTGCTTCAATTTGAGATATTACCCTCCATTCATTCAAGAAGCGGTCTTAATTTGTCCTCCATTTAAAATTATTTATAAACGGCTGTTAGGAAATATGAGAAGGAAGGAGACTACAATAAATTCATATTTTGATCATATATTTACACGGAAAATCATTGGTAATCAGAGTTTGTATCAACGAGAGGTATTTAAATAAAAAAAATTAAAACTCCGCCGGCTAAATAATAAATGCAAAAAATTGTATTCATTACTCAACGGTGTTGCTATTTTTACGAATTTCGAAAAGAGCGTCAATTTCATTTCGTCGCTGTTCTGGAAGAAAATACTATAGCGAAAAAATCACATATTGAGTTAGTTATATCAAAATGTTTCATATTTTCTACCTTACGTTTACTTAAAAACATTTTTGCATAAACAAACTACATGAAGAAGGTGCAGCATTTCAACATTTGACAAACAGTGCAATTATTCAAAACTAGTATTCTTAAGTTCCAGAACAACGAAGATACAAATATGTACCAACATCGCTATTCTCAAAAATTGTATTCCGACTTAAAGATTTATATTTTTTATCTCGCTTCTATTAATCTAAGTATTAAAAATGGTCGCGTGTTATGCATTGAAACAATGGTTTAATACATTAATCAACTAAACAATCATTTGTGTAGATAATTGTTCATGAATTTTATGGGCAATAAATCAAGTGGAAGTATTTCCTTTAATTGCGAGAGATGCGATAAGCACTTTGATAAGGCGATATTTAGGCAAACCATTATCTTCGCTTTAGCCAATAAAATCCATTAAACAGGCCCCCATTGTCCCAATTATTGCGTTTTATATGAAATTCTATTATCTCACGCGATAATTTCTGACAATAAAATATGCACATTAAAATTAAAACTCTGTGACACATGTTGGAAACAGTATGTTATACTAAATGAAAATTAATATATTTTATGGTTCGGTGACTTATGCACATAAGTCATTGACAGTTGATCATAATGCGTACATTGACAATAGCATTTTATTTTTACCATGCCCACTCTCTACTGGAAGCATATGGGAACCACACGGTGCCTCCGAGATTGTGTCCCCTGCCAGTCATCTTGCTTCCTCCTAGGTCATCCAGCGTCCCGTATCTCAGTCGACTACATACTATGGATGGTCATCAGCGGCCTCCTTCCAGGTTGACGGAATTCATCTGGTTGGTAGCAGAGACAGGCAGGACCAATTGTCCAAGCCAGGTTCACCGTGGCTTTTTTATTTTGAGCTTAATAAGAGGCTGGTCAGTCCGCTCTCATACCTCCGAGTTTCTGACAAAGTCAAAACAGAGTACATCTATTATTCACCCCAAGCATCTCTTGTGGAAGTACAGTATACGATTACCCTGTGCGTTAGTGATGTTCCATGACTTTTAACCGTAAATGAAAAATAAACTATATTTTATTTAACTTTTTTTATTTCAAATATCAACAAACTGAAAATAGTTTCGAAATAATGAATGTTGCCTCTTTAGCATAAATCTTGAACATTTTTTCTTAATTATGGATTCAGAACAGAACTGATAATTTCTGACTGGTATTCTAAAAAAAATTAAGAGCAACACTGGAATAATAATTACAAGAATTTGTCATCTACAAGCTTGTCAGTATATATTATATTGTATGAGAAAGTGGCTGAGCAAGTCAAATTTTCTTTTTTTTTTTTTTTAATCTTTTCTTTTCTTAAGCATAATAGAGTGTGGTTAAAAGATCTGTCACGTACAACTCTGCATCGGGCCAAGAATATGATGGGTAAATTTGTTTATTTTCTTGATCGCTATTGCGTTATGGAAGGCGGCTGTGAAACAGCGACTGCATACACATAACGGCATGGAGGTGGGGCAACCAAATTGTGTATACTTATTATTGAAGTTTTCATCCTAAAACAAAGGTTTGTAGTTTGCCGAATCTCCAATGAAACAATTCAAATGAACCACCACAACAGAGTGACATTTGTGATAAAATGTGCTATAATAAAGTTGAAATTATATACCTATACAGCCAGGTGCGAGCCGTGGCTTTATATTTTTCTCGCTTAATTAATACGAATTCTCAAATTTAGATTATTGAGATTGTGTACACTTCCGTGTATTTTGTCACTAACGACCCGGGTTTCGCCTTTCGGCATCTTCAGGCATTCGAGCGCACGAATGGACTCGAACTGACAGACAGTAAACAGTGTCTAACGTTTATATAGAAGATACAAATACGACAAATATTATTTACGAGGTAAAATAGTATACGTCTGAGAGCCACACTGATACCCGAGTTAACATTTCGAGAATCGCCTTAATCCTTATTTTGTAAACAACACATTAACAGAGTGGCGAATTGCCGATTCCCAACTACTTTTAGAATTACCAGTGATTTTACAATTATAATAGCATTGTGGGTTTCGACGGGATGCAATTCGACGAAAGGGTAAATATATACAATCATTTCACATTTAGTGACATCTGTTAGGTGTTTCAATAATCCAAATTTGATATTGAAATTCCATCAAGCACCCTCAGTCGATGTCTTAAATTAATACGAATTCTGTTTAGTATCTAGTGTTCATATTATCGGTCCTGTAGCCTAGAACACAGCGTTGTTGCGCTTCTTTCGTTCGTCTGGTCAATCTGTGGCATGGTCATGGGCTAGATTCCCAAGACACTTTCAATTTTCATTTTATTTATAGTTTGTATTCGAAGCCATGGATATATAATATGTCTTAAAATTCCCTCTTACTCATCCGATCTTTAAACACAGGATGCAGCAGCGAAAGCGATTAGCCTAATTCTTCTACCCTTTCTCTCTCACAAAAAAAAATTAAACGACTGAAAAACAAGCAGTTCTCGTAGAAAAACTTATATTGATAGATAAGCTCTATTAGGACTCTTTATGATCTATATTGGAAGCTGACATGTTAAGAAAATATTTAAATAGAATAATATTCAAATAAAAAAACAGTTAAAAAAATGATTGTACAGTATGACCCTCGAATGCCTTTACATGTCTCCAGTGGGTTGCGTAAATTATGTTTTAGTATTTTTATGTACAATGGAAAACCAACCGTGAAAAATGTGAAAGTCTCAATTAAAAACAACATTTTTCATACGAATACACCGACGAATAGTTGCATAAATTAAATGCTACCTGCTAAGCTTGACCCACTCATAAAATAGGCAGCTACACATTCAAGTGGCTTGACACTAATGCATGCATAAATTCACTCGGTCTACCTGCATTTTTTTATGTATGCAATATTATGCATCGTTTTTTAGACGGCTATTTTTTATACAAAAACGTAGATTACGTTATAAATATATTAATTTCATGTATATTTCGTTTAATCATAAAATCAGAAAACTGTCGACGGATTTTTCTTGACAATAGATTCTGTGATCAATTTTTAATAATTTTAGGAATGTATTTCCTATGTTGAATGCTTGACACGATAAAACAGTAGGATGGATGATGACGATTATGCAGTTCAGACTGGATGATTCCCGTTCGGCGAGTGGCGATAGCATTCACGTTCGGCGGGTGATTACAGAATGAGTCCGGTCGTTCCTTCTTTGTTCAAAATCAATTTCTACCATTATCTATAAATGAAAAAAACTAATTTTCAACAAATAACAAAACCAATACCATGCTCAAATATATATATATATATAATCATGTTTTCATTACAATTGAAGCAATAATGAACACAAATTTAATTTTAAATATGAAATGCAGGGATCCCGGAATCATAAAAACGGTCCGGGATTAGATGCTTTAGTACTGACCGAAATCGTTCATTCAAAAACATGTTATGTTTGAAAAAAAACCGTTATAGGGCAATTAGTAATTTGTAAAATAAAATAAATAATCCTGTGCGTGTTGAAATATCCGTGGTGGACAAGTGTCTCTGCTTGGAAGTGCTGTAAGTCGTAGCACATTTTATTTTTTATTTGACTAGATAATGCGCTATGTACATTGACCTTGAAACTCGTGTCTTAAGGGCAACCAATAATCAGAACCCGTAATATACTTCTCTTATGAAATGGCAATGAAAACACTATATAGGCCATCTCATTCATTACATGAACAGTCTATCGAAGTGTTACTCTTGTTCTTGTTCCGAAGGGCATCAGATCAAGCCGCTATTTTGTCTATTACCGTCAGCTGATTTATGGTCACGGCAGCCACTAATTCCACGCCATAGACAAGCCACGGAGATAAATAACTCCAGTTTATGGCGGCGATGAGGACCAGCGGCCAGCGCTACCGTTTATTATTGTAGATCAAAGATCGAGAAATCTGACGTTTAGGCGATTGTTTATGGTTCGATGAATCCATCGTGACAGCTCTCAGTGATGTTGGGCGCCTACCTAAAATGCTCCAGATAACACAATTTGAATCCAACGGGGATGATTGATGACTCCGTGACGAGTTTCTATTCATCTTCCTTTTAATGGCATATCCATAATAATGACGGAAAAGTGCTCTACAGAAATCAACTTTGTCGTAAAACGAACTTGTGATATTTTTAACTTTGTATCTTACATAAAAATAAAATGGTTGAATATATCTTCCAGTCTGTACGACATGCCACAAGCAAGCGCCACATTTGTTTTGTCAGAAATCTTATATATAATTTCCCATGAGCTCTGTAGATGCTTTAGTGCTCGGCCAGAGTCAACGCGCGACGGCGGGACGGGCTCGGCGTTTAAAACTGCTACGCAAAACCGCTCAAGACAATATGCGCGAACTTCCAGTCCCTGCGCATTAACTACGGACATTGCAAAATAATGCTATGCATTTCAGTTGTATACGCCACTCCCGCCCCGCGTTGACTCTGACCGAACATTTATTATTATCACATATCACATGTAGGTATGAAATTTTCTCATGACCTAAGCGTCGCGGTTCGCTGTGTATAATAAAATAAATGTTATTCAATAGACACACAGTTCCGACGTACTATCTATTTTAGAGATTCAGTATTTCAATTTCATCTATGACGGGCAAGGTTACTTTAGACATTTCAATATTTCAATATTTCAATATCACCGTCATCTATGACGGGTACGGTTATACTAGTATAGAAATAAATTCTAATTTACCCGAAGTCCAATAGAAGAAAATTTCAACATGTATATGTCTTGATTGATCTGTGTCTAACACACAGCACTGCGCAGACAAATAGAGTACCTATGTTTGTGTGTGAAAACGTGATTTTGAGTGAATTTTGACGGGTAACACAGCCACCTGGTGTATAGTATTAGTAAGTTATTAATTTATGCCTCTGGAGAACCTCAACCATGCTTGCGTTTTCTTTCGACCATTGGGATGTGCTCGGATGAACCGAAAGATCCCTGCATGTTATGGAAGGAAGGGTACAGGGCATCCTGGAGGCGCCGCGTGGTGACCACTCCAAATAGAGAGTGACTATGGTCTATGTAGACAAAGACTGTTTTTGAGAATGTATTTTAATTTTAACCAATATTGTTTTCATCAAATACAAGTGTTTCGTTTTTTGCCAGAATGCGGACGATGCTATCATCAGAATGTGGACGAATGTTAATATGAAAGTCATAAAAATAAACTTCTTAATACAAACGAGTCGGTCGTTAAGATCTGTATGTAAGAATGATTTATTGGCCGTACTAAACGCTTTATAACCGAATAACTATCATAAAAGTCGGGTCAGTAAATTATTTAACAATTGAATAAGCGGTAGAGTACATCAACAACTCTACTTAAAACTATCTTGGCAAATTGTAAGACGATTTTTTTGGTTCTTTCAGCGTGGCAATATATTTAGCTTATAATTATTCAATACCAATAATTGGAATAAAAACATCCTCACTCGTATAACCTTATCGAAACAAGTCTCCTCTTATACCACAGAAAATATTTAACGCCCCCCCCTTGATAATAACACATTAAACTGATTATAATACAGAATATCTCGGAAATACTGACGCAAATAAATGAACGCGCCCGTCTCACAATCATTGACAGAAGTGACTAATCGCATCATCGCAATGTGCAATGATTCAGTATTTCGCAAAAACGTCTTCCAAATTTTTAAAACGTTCCGTTAAGAAACACTTCCCTCGGATAAGTGTGCCATTTGCAACGACCCTAGAATAATGGGCGTACACACTCTCTATTTGTGTCTTGAATCTCTGCTCCACAGTTTCTTAACCACTATTTTCAGAGATAGCGAGGATGATCAGTTAGGGTTTAGAAAGGGCTAGAATCCTTTTCTCTTAGATTCATAAAATGATTAATAAATCATTACATGAAAGTATACAAGCGAAGACTCAATGCAGCCGAGCACGCCGAAAGTCCAAGTACTGCAACCCATTATTTAATTTACATCTGATTAATAAAATCTAACTTGCTAGGATATGGTTATTGTTTTGGCTGATTAAGATATTCTTTATAATATCTACTACACTTTTACACGTCTTGTATATGTATAGAGATGAAAAAGTGACCTATTTTATATTTATTGAATGTGCTTCGTCGGAATATTCTAGGCTATATTTTATTTTCTAACTATACCGAAAGCAACTATGTTTTTTATACATTCTACAAAGCCCCATTAGACAGTTTTTTTTTTGCTATCTAGACACTTAATTGGATATATATGTCTTAGCAGTTTTGTTTATTTAGTCTCGTTTTTTGGGTGTAAATTTGAATGATTGGTATTGCTTATTATAGGAAAACAATAATGTAACTTAGATCATACAATTCGGAATCCTGATTCAAGCTGTTATGTTGAGTTCATGGTTAAATTTAAACTATTTACGTATGTGTGTTAAATATATCGAAAAACAGATGTTCATAATATTAATATGTGGTAAAAATTTATTGGAATCGACATATTTATGTACATGTTACTGCGATGTCTTATCAGATTAGTTTGCCTAAATAGGCAATGGTGCTATCTTAACAACACCTTCCGTGGATCGTTGACATGCTGTTATTAAATAATGATATTATTGAGAAAGTCTCCGATCGAAGATACGATTAATCGAATCTCTCATAAGTCATTTGTCAAATGCTCAGAAACGGCATTGCGCCGTGAGTTATATGTTGCGCTTATAGCAAGTTCCATGCAAGGAGATCAATGTCGACTAAATTTGTGACATTAGTACACAAGCTGAAATGTCTGTGTTTGTCCTATAGGGCTTATTCTCACAATAAAATATTCGTCAGAATGTGTTGGAAAAATTCGGCATGTTTGTCCATTATCCATAAAATAAATCCATTTAATTTGATCTTTTGATAACATACCAAGGTTCATATTTCTTCTCCTGTAAACTTAGGTAAACCTGACATATCAACTTAATGGCATGACGCCACAGAAATAAAAGTATGTTTGTGAAAATAAAAAATAAAATTTAAAGTACTTATTCCATAATTTTCCTGTAAGTTCGGGATCGATTTCGTTTAGCCAGGGGTGTGTCGGCTCGCGAAACATATTAAACGTGACAGAATATATAGTGCTATTTGTCATAAGCCAGCCATTTTGAGCGCCCGTCCAGTAAAAAGGCTGCCGAACTCTGATATAGAGTATATTTCAGTTCATTCAAAGAAATATGATTTCCTTATTTGTTTACAATATTTATTAACAAAATTTTATTTTTTATATCTAAACCATGTAGCAAATGTTTCTCCTTTTAAAATAGATTTAAAGATTTCAACACAGTGAGACTGGAACAAGTCACAAATACGCTGATTAGCATGGCATAAATTCAAGTATATATAAAAGCTTCAACAAAATATTTGAACGTTTGCCAAATCCTCATCATATTATTTTCAATAAAATAATCTTAATTTACACATGTAATTCCAATTCACGCTCAATACTCGTAATGAAAATTTTCGAACTGTTTCGCGTCTGTTATTTTACCAAAAATATAATCATATATCAAGTTTGGTTAATCGCGCTGCTAAACGCAGTGTTGTGACTGGAAGGTTGTTTTCGAGATGAACTAGAGATAACGCCTATCTCTGCAGTATATCACTTTACAGTGAGATTGTGGTCTGGAATCAGAGATCACTTCTCATATTGCATTCGCGTGAATCATACTATACAATACAATGATAATGATTAATTCAACATCGTGTAATATTTTTTTTAATATCTATGGCGGATTTACAGTATTTCGAAAGCCACGAATTGTTCTACAAGTATTCCAAAAACTATGATGAATTGATTGTGCTTTTGACATGAATTGTGACATATTTATTTTCCGATGATTTTCGCAATATTCATAGGATGTTTTTTTTATTTTTACTGACTCTCAGAATTTTAAAAAAACAAAACAGACATTTACGTAATTTTTTTTTTAAAATCATGTCCACTCCCAATAAATAAGGACTTCTAACGGAGTTTATCTCAACAGAAATTTTTCTACGACATCTACTTGTTATTCAGTTAATCAACCTCTCATATTTTCGAAGAGGAGTAAGAATATAAGGATACGGTAGGACTAGTGTTTAGTTAATCGCTCCCGCTACACATTGTTTTTAAGGTTGGATGGGAGGAGTGAGTTTTGAACATCCATGCCTTTGAACAAAAATCAATAAATTGATTGAAAAATCAACATATGAAACTGTCCGTACTGGAATTCGAGCGTGTGAACACCGCAACCGAACCCTATGACGCTTACCGCTCAACCACGAATCCGGAAATATAAAGCATGAATAATTGTTATCTTTCGATAGAATATAGTCACATAGAATTTTCTTCAATGGTATTTATTTTTTGTAATCGATTTCAAAACACTTTTACTGCTCTGTGTGAAATCATGTTAACACTGACTTATTTATATTATATTTGATTCTACGTGATTCTTCGAAACTCATATTAATTATGCATTCTGTAATCATATTGGTTGCGGCATAGAGAAGTGTTGAAAATTCATAATATATTGTGTTTATATGTTTTACCATTTCATATGCCATAAAACCACAGTCCAGCATTTTAATTACAATAATTTACATCCAAGCCCGTTAGAATAATCATGTATTTGGCTCTGGAAACAACGCCATTGAGATAATGTATTCAATAGATCGTCTGACATCTCAATAAAGCATATAGAACACAGCATGTACGATAAAAGTGTATCTTACAGAACACAATTACGATAAAAAGACACGCAGGGGTCAGTTTTAGAACCTACTGTGAAATGAATACAGTGTTGCCAGCATAACTTTTACAATAGTATAACTGCATCGGGAAAATAGTTACTTCTTAAGAATTTAAAGACTGGAAGTGGTTGTTGAGTCACTCACTCTACCTGTCTAAAAAGCGGATTTGGATTTCCATAACATTCTTATTCCTTGCAGCATCTAAAAATGGTGAGGTGAGAGGTGGGAATGAACTCAAACTTGATTTGTGTTGTGATGATAAAGGGACATTACAGCTGACGCCAATATGCCATGCGTTTGAAAAATATAAAGCTAGTAGGACAGTCTTACAGACTTGAGAAATACAGAATATTATTATAAACATTCAAACAAAAAAGATAAACCTTAAAACAATAATCACTCTTAAGGAGTTAACTGTCAATTCTTGGTGGAAAAGCATTATATTTTAAAAAATAAAACACAATTTGTTTGTACTACTTCCATATGTTTATAATGATCAGGGCCGGTTTCGCTCGTCACGGCCATTATCAACTGATAAAAATGCAAACATAATATGGTTATCTATATAAAATTGAATCTGAAAAAATTAAGGTATATAAAACTATTGGTTCATGAACTAAGACAAGAATTTACTGATCATCAAACAAATTATACATAAACCAAATAAAACTTAAAAGAGTACATTTTAGTTGCTGAATATGTCCACATATACATTGATCAGCCGAACAGCCCTTGCAGCTGACGAGACGTCACAAACCATGTGACCATTTTTTCTTCACAAACAATTTTTTTTAACCTATTTTGGTTATGGCTTCCGCATCTTAGAAAAAATCTGAAGCATACAGACATCAAATACATCCAATTGAGTAAAAATCCACACAGCGATTGAAAAATTATTTATGTAGGTGAGCAACTTTAACGACTCAGTGTGAAGATACTAAGACTTCTGCCGATAACTATGAAAATGCACTTATAATTGCAACCCCTACTATCAAAACAGACACTTAGTTAAATATCGCATTCGCGACTATCTTTTTCTATTTCTATCATTTAAATTCGCTATAAAAATGTATACCAATATAGGAATCTTTATTATTTACATTCACTCTCTGTATTAAATATTTGATGAGTGACCCAAGCCAATTATTCCTTAATCAACGAGAGTCAAAACGTTACGACACCTATCGACTAGAACAGGGGTCGGCAACAGGACCAAAATAGCGAAATGTGAGTATCAAAACGGTGTAGAATTCTTTAGGGAGCCAAAAAATATTTTTGTAATGACTTATCTAAAGTAATTTATTGAATCTTATTATGTATTTTGAATTAATTAAGTGAATAAGATTTACTGAATAAAACTAATGTAAATATTTAAAAGTTTTCTTTTTTTTAATCTTGGAATCTTAGCATAAAAGATGACTTCATATTTATTATCGCTGTCTTAAAATAGTCAGTGCTAATGATGGCTTTGCTTTTTTGGCAATATTTAAGCAAATGTTCAAAATGAATCAATGATCCTTTTTCTCAGTCTATATATAGACGGCGAAACTAACCCAACTGACCTACAAATTAATATGCACATAGCAGTTGCAAAAAATAAAAATTGTGAATTTTGCAACATTTTTGTAAAAATTGTGAATTTGGTAAAGAAAGAGTCACTGGTTGCCAACCCCTGGACTAGAACAAAAGTCCTGCATGAGTGTTTTCACTCGGCTCCGGGACCGGATTATTCGAATACACCCGATTCTCTTTTTGCGTAGGGGATACGTTCCAGAGACTACCGTATAAACAAAGATGAGAGGCCCATATAAAAATGGGAAGATAGGTTCCATTACTTGAAATACATTACTAAAATATGAACTTCTTGAAAAATAATTTGAATTTATTTGTTATGTATATATAAAAATAGTTTCATAAGATACGACTGCACTAAGCTGCGAACAATTTGTAACATGTCAAGAAAAACATTATCGGAAAGAAATTCAATTATTAAATTTGGTAAACAGGAATTAAAAGATTAGAATCATAGATTAGCAACCCGAATGTGTCAAAACAATAACAAGTCATGCATTTGTCGCTACAGTATTCATAAAAGGCCGAAGTGTTTTTAAATACATACATAAACCATATAGTGTGTTTAATAATACTTTCCGTCTTTTATAACCATGGAAAAAATTAATTAAAAAATAATTAGTACAATTAGACCATGCAAGAAGAGAATCCAATGCACACCCGCATGCAAAAAATCAGCAAAATATTTATTGAAAAAACAGTATTAAAATTGTAGCCGTCGAGCCACTCATGGATGCTTGAAAAATCAGGCTTAAAAAAAACTGATCTATTTTCTATAATCGTCACTGGCAACACTAGTCACTAGAGGTCAGATTTGTTAGTGAGGCATAACTCAGTGTCCAGCAGAGGTCTTTGGACGAGTAATGACGTCAGATAGCGGTGACTTACACCCATTCATTGGAAATCAATTACTCCCGTTAGAAAAGGGGGTTTTGTAGACGGTATATCACACAAACCAAATCAGAATAAAATACGTGGGCGTCACTGGACATAATTTGGAAGGCGTATCAAATTCTTTCGACCAAATATTATATCAATAATTTATAAATAAATATTTCGTGTTTTTATATTTATTTGGTCCTACTCCGTCCAACTGACCAAAGGCTCGAACTCCTCAATGGACTCTTTCAAACATTGTCAATAGATGCATGGAATTGGGATCTGTTTTATTTTCGATCTTTCTCACCCACTCTCTATCGGATCCTTAAAACGCAGCATAGAAAGATAGGTTAGATTTATTTGATGTCTTCATTCTCAAATGAAAACAATATATATGTACAGAGAGATTAACTTACTATCACCCCTCTCTTAACTGTATGTTTCTATCCCTACCCTTTGTGAATTGAAAAGGTAAGCAACTGACTAGAAACTAGTTTCCATAATTATACTATAAAATAATTGGGTAAAGAAATCCAGCATTTTCAAAGCTCTGTCACGTTAGAGTACACACAAAAAATAATTTACCAATCAGAAAGAGAATGCATTGTTTAAGATGAGAACTTCATTTTCCTACGTATATCTACTTATTTGGAGCCTGCGAAGAGGGCACTCTGTTTCTTTGCTATTTTTTTGTATTTTAAGGGTGTTTTTAGCACTTTATTAACTTAAATTCCGTCATCAGAAAGTTTTAAACGGGTAAAACGATTAGGAAAATCTTCTCACTGATTGTGACTTTTCAGTAAACAAAATTGATTTAAATGTGATATTAAACTTGTAAATTTTAGCTTCACTTGAACAATCCCTAAATAAAGTTTGAGAGTTACAAGAAGGCGACCGCACGGGCCTTCTATCAGAAGGTTGCGTGCACAATCTATTGTTCACTTTTTCTTAAGCCTCTTAGGGCGATACATGAAGCGTCGATTTGACTGACATCGTTTCGTTAAAAATACCTTACAGATTAAAGATTTAAACAACTCGTTAAGATGGCCTTATATAATCGACGGTGTTTTGGCCAATAAATGTAACCCTAAAAAAATACCAAAATTAGTTAACGATTGAATCTCATTTTAAAGATGACAGAGCAGGTCTCGGCCAAAAATGATGTAAATTAAAAAAATAAATTGACCATTTTTTGGAAGGAAAACATAATTTTACATCGATTTCTGTCCCGGCCATTTAATGTAAGCCACTATTATATTGACATTCCCTACGTATAATCCCATATTTGCATACATGCAAATTTACAGGAGTGCATTTCAAAGATTCATTACGCAACTCTCCATATAATACTTTCGATAAAAACAGTTTTTACTCTCTCCTGAACAATTGCAATATTAAGGGTTAAATCAATTGACTCAAACACCGTCGATATATTATATAATAGATAAATAATAATTGATCTTTATATATATATATATATATAAAAAAAATACGTCAGACATCAATATTTATAATGCTATGATGCTTTGTCAACAATTTTTATTGAAAAAATATTAAAACGTAATAGATTTATCAAATTGAAATAATTCTAAGTAGTCATGTGTTCCTTTGTTTCCTTTTATTCGTAAGAAAAATAGAGAGGTTGTTTTACAGTAGCTGATACGAAATAGATCGGATACTGATTTGGTAACGTTTCGACGATTTATCATTTTATCACGTCAATAAGATTGTGATCTAATTATTAAGAAATCGTTTCTCATTTATAATAATTCCGCTAAACAATACGTTTTCATGAAAATATATGTTTATCTAAATATCGGTTTTGTCAATATTGTGTAATTTAATTTTCTAAAATAATGTAACAAACGCAATACCTTGCGTTATTCTCAGATACAATGCTTTGTTATTGATAGCTGCTCAATCTTTAGTAGATAAGATATTGGTTCGTTGTATCTTACAATAAAATGCATAGATTCTAAGTGACACAGTAGGTTTCGAAATAAATTTTATATAACTATTTATTATGAAAGTCTTCGCGCCCTGAGCGATTTTATTAATTAATTGCATTTTTTTCAAATATTTCTTTTTTCGTAAATGTAATTTCAAATTAACTGGTGCCGAGAAGTGGTTAATAGCGTTTTATTTATTTTGTAAATTGCAATGAAATCTCGCAATGTAATCTTTGAATTAAATCGAGCCTAATTCTTGTAATGGCTTACTTTTCTTTTCTCTTTCGCAATTTTTAACTCTTTTGTCTATTTTCCGTCGATCTCTTTCTGTCTTTCCAAAATATGCCATCATATCTCTTAGCTTCTTGAAGAAGATACGTGCGAATTCAAAATTTCTTGTTGCATCCGCAGCTCTTGTATATGTTAGGTCTATCTTCGGTTTTTAACTTTGCGTACTATAAAGGATATTCAGTCCTTTATAGCTACTCTGTTATCTACGAAACCCTGAAAAAACCAAGTCAGCATATAAATATTCGTTACAAGCATTTCATACAAATGTATATTGAATTTAAAAAAAAATGCAAATTGATAAATAATGTCAGTTTACAACAAAAGAAGTGAAATATTGTCGTCTTACAGAAATTCTTCAGGAGAGCATAAAAACAGTTTAAAAAATAACTTATGTAATCAAAATAACTTTAAATATTTTATATTGTATATTGATGGCTTAGAGTGAAAATATTGAATTTCAATAAATCATTATATTGGGAAAACTGAAATTTAAATTTTGGAGTCCTCGTAAAATTAAATTTTGTGAAATATAAATAGCTCTTATGTACCATTTGAGAGTTTATTCCTTTTACTTTACCATACTAATTACCTGTTTTTTATTATTGCTTTAATTCGATAAAGTTATTTAATATTAATAATTGTTTTTATGCTTCCTTGAAAAATTTTGATGTTGTAGATAAACAATTTTGCAATGGAAACGACGATATTATAGGTAATCAAAAAAATAATAAACCAAAGTAAAAAGTAAAAAAATATCATACTGAGGTAAATTCTCTTAACTTTCAACTAGCATATTTCATTTCCTCCTGTTATGAAATGAATTAAAATGTTGATTAATAAACAGTATCATTTTTTTCTTCGTGTAAAGTTGAGCAGGTTAAAAAAGACATTGAATAAAAAATATTAATTTAATATGATATAAATATATATATATTTCAACTCGTACATTACTTTAATAGCATTTGGGGTACAAGGGAAGAACATTTGATGTAAAAAAATATATATATGTATGGCAAAGTTGTATTGTAGTATTCATTTAGATCTACAATAATGACGTAAAATGTTGCCCCCCTGTTGTTGTAACCTTCATTTGAAAGCTCGTTCGAGTGTAATTGTTGGCTATTTGGAACTGAAAATACACGGACGATGACAGTGAAAATGTAAAGGAGAAATAGTATGCAATATTCTAAAATAGTGTAGGAAATTAGAATACGATATTATGTTCTACTAGTAAAATGTTTTCGGTCCACCGTGTAGATTGTGACAATAGACTACGGTGACTGATGAGAAATAATGACATCCTCCTGTGCCATGTCCCATCAGCTCTACACTTCGAGTCCTGGCTTCCACCGTCCAAAATAATACACCTCATTTGAATTTACACGACTCGAACCGTTCACTTTGGGATATCATGTTGAAAATAACTTCAAAACATTCCTTAGGGGTAATTGAATATCAATAGGTATATTTGATTCTCATTAACTGCATTCGGTCCTCGAGTCTTTTTTTAGAAATAAATTAGGTACTTACCTATTTAATACGTATTTTAGCTACCGCTGCGGACAGTTTATAGTGCAATGGGTCAACTAAAAATTTCTGAGTATTATTAGAAGTAAGCGCCAATGAATGAATGTGAAATGAATGCCTCTGTATACAGTATAGATACGTATTATTAGGCAACAAAATGAAATGGTCAGAATTTAAATCAATTTTTGGTCAGAACAAAAATATGAACGGTCTGAATAAAATCATTATACCGTCAGAATAAAAATTTAGGTTAGGTTAAAATACTGACCATAAATTATTTATTTTTCCCTCTGTTATTCTAACAGATATATTAAGACCATCTATATATATATATAAAAATGAATGTCTGTTTGTTGGTTTGTCCGGATCTTATAGGCTCCTAAACTACTCAACCGATCGCGACGAAACTTGCAGGAAGGACTTATTGTGATCATGCCGGGAAATATTATATAAAATGAATGTTTGTTTGTCCTTTACGCGTTCCTTTACCATTCATACGATTTCGATTAAACTTCGGTGAGTTGTTGTGCACACACCCGTGAAGGGTTCTGAAGACAAAAAATTGAAAATTTAAAATTGAAAAAAGAATCAAATACATGTACGTATTTGATTCTTTTTTTCAATTTTAAATCAGCGACATCTAGGAAAAACTTTCTGATTTTTTCGTGTGCGCACCAGACGAAAAACAAAAATATTGTGTTATAACAAGTGTGATATTGAAACTCGGGTTCGGGTCGGGCCAGACCTGAAGATGATGGGCTCGAACCGGGTAAGTCTATGAAATTTCGGCCTGTGCAGACCTCCAATCCAAAAGCAGTTCGATAAACAGAATTAAAACACAAACCCTTTCTTTCTTTGAGTGGCATTGCAACGCATGCCGGGTACTCACTAGTTTAATATAAATTCTGACCAATGTATTAAAAATTATGACCGAAACTGAATTAAAATTCTGATCAGAAAAATGCGAGCCTTAATAGTAACGTGGACTGGCTATAAGAAAATCGTTGACATAATTTAAATGGAATAACATTCATTTTCTTGGGTTGAATAGCTGTGAGTTATATGATATATATGCGAATAGTTGACAAGGTATGTATAGAAGAACGAAGTGTTCAAAATATTACACAAAATCCTACATAAAATCATTACATGATAGTCTACTAAAAGTACAGAATTAAATGCTGGGTAAAATATTACAAGTAGGTTCATATTTACCTCGATCAATATTCAATGCAATTAGAGTGCACTTAGCGAAGCATCGATGAACTAATTACGAATACATAATTCATTTTAAATCGGCTGCAGTCGGCTTCTGTGTAATAGATAATTTGTCCGTCAAATTAATTTAATTTTAGCATCAATGTTGCCTACGATAATTGCATCAAATTCCGTTTTGTTCTATCTCCCTGCTTACTAAATTGAATACACATTACCCATTGACAGTCATCAGCTGTTGAAAGGCAGCCATTTTTAATATCAGCAAAGATGAAAGCGAAAAAATATTTGAATTTCGAATATATTTCTTCATACGCCATCTCATAAAAAACTCATCATTTGACACACCCTGGTTTTTGTTAAGTATAAGTTTCATTAGTGTCCAGAACTGAAATCACCCAGTGGCAACGGCAATAATTCGCAGAATCGGCCCACTCTTGTTACCAAGCCGTTCAATAGCCGCCGGGCACACCCGCTGGACGAGTCCATTTTTGACGGAAAGGGGTAGCTCCGACGATGCAGGCAGTTTTTAATTGTATGTGGACAGTGGATTACGATCTGTCGAGTAAATTCGGTTGAATTAAATCCAGTTGCTAAGTAAACGTAAACGTAGAATCAATTTTAAGTGTTAGGAATAGTATTTTTTTTGTTTTGTCAACCACTGCATCTTCGATGGAAAATAAATAAGTTTTGAACCGGATTTGAAATGGTGTTTGTCTGAGATCACAGCCCTTCCAGGACGTTGGATAACCAGCCGTTCGCCTCTCTTCAATCCGGGGTCTTCTCACATTCTTATAATTTAAGACATCGACTGAGTCAGTATTATGATAACTATATTTTTTGTTAGTTTTGATTATATATAAAAAAACATTGTATTTAAATATAATAACTGAGTATAATTATTTATACTACTCCAATTGATGCATTCAAATTCTAATGGTGTAGAATACTGAATGAAACTTACAGTTTTCATAAAAACCACTTATAACTTGTAAATTGAAGTGTATAGCAAAAAATGTAAATGAAGAGATACTATAAATATCGGATGATAAAAAATAAAGTAAGATATTACCATGAATAGTTTGCTTCGCTTATTTTAACACAGTATACCAACAAAATTCATTGATCTAAAATTATTGTCTTGCACTTGTCTAGACGACTGTCGTCTACCCTTCATTTCATATCTATCACGTAAATGGGAACACTCTAATAACCGTATTTCGAACATCGAAATAGCACGAAAAAAAATTTGAAAATATTCCACAATAAATTTTCTAATTTATGTTAGATTAATTATTCATCAAAACACCGAGTAAATCATGACTATAACCATGTCCGCTCCTAATATGGATCATATAGACTTCTAATCTACGGAGTTCGCAACAGAATTTTTTCCATAAAGACTTCGTGATACACAGTCGTCCAACTTCTATTTTTAAGAAGAGTAGGAATATAAGGATTAGGGTAGGACAGAAATATTGGTTTGTTATTCTAAACGGTCTCGCAAATCCTTATTTTAAGGATGGGATGGTTGGGAGAGAACTTAGTCATCAAAGGTATCTCTGTGGACACAAATCAATAAACCGATAGAAAAATCAATAAATAAAATTGTCCGTGGGATTTGACCACGCAAGAGAGACTAGACTACAGGCCTGGCCAAAATATGAGATATTAAAATTTTACATTATTTCTCATGTGTACGTGTATGAAAATATTAATAAGATGAAAAATGTTTCATTTTTGTATATCCTTATTATTATTACAATGGGTTTGTTTTCATTTTTTTTCTTTTGTATCATATATAATGGGCGGCCTTTATTGAAACGCTAATAAGATAAAAGAATCAATTTTTATGATTGATGTTCTTTTCAAACGGATCACTCTTGCCTCTAATTTATCTATCCATTCATTTAACCCTTTCGGCCGACACCTAGCCTTTAAATTAAATTGTTATTATGATATTATAATTGATAGAACAGCGCATGATTTTTTTTTATATTAGATACTCATCAATTCATCACAAGACGTTTGATTGTAAATGTTGATGACTAGCTGCCAGGCTTATCACAAAGAGGTTAAAAAAGATATCATGGACATATACAATGCAGTTTTTATTTTGCTTTAAACTTGAGGCGGTTGTTCTACTAGAAAAGTTGGATTCTAAATACTTATTTTTACATTTACAAATTCTCAAATAAGAGCCGAACTGTACAGATTTTCTAATTAATATTCCGATTACAAATCATTGAAATCGGAATACTGATGCTAAATATTTTACTATTATGACATACATACTTAAATCAATGACCTAGCTCCATAGTGATACAACTAGAAATTGGTAGTTTTGAGATATAACCGATCAAAGTTTTGACTCATCTAAGCTGTTTCGTAAAAAGTGATGGCTTATTATTTGTATTACTTTTTTAGTCAAATAGGTGGTCAATAGTTTATAGCTTTATTATTGAAGGTTGTTACTTTATGGAACGCCACGATTCCAAAAACATATTTCCACAATACGGTATTACAATATGTATATATATGAAAGTGAGAAAATGTTTAATTTTCCTGATTTCCATATGCCTTTTGAGAGAATACCTGTATATTTTACAAATTGTACTTTTGTGGAACTATAGTAGAGCGGTGTTCGAATATAATTGTTAACTTGACTCAAAACATCGAATTTTTAACTTATCGTCCTATGGAACTGGGTCATCGATTATATCGACTGTGGAAAGGAAAAAGGACGTAACCCACACCACAAAATATTGTGTATAACTCACTCAAAGCGTCCTAATACACTATATTTATATATATATATATAATATATCGACTGTAGAAAGGCAAGAAGACTACTTATCCCTCCGACTTTTTATAATATTTTTTGTATGTGGGTTACTTCCTGTTTCCTTTTCACGGTCGATATATAAAATATGGTTCGGTGACAAATGAGAACAATGATAAAACACGATGACATAATGAATTGACATGATGAATTAAATGCATATACATCACAATTTAAAATAAATATTCTATATGATATAATAACTGCAGATTGTGTAGTTAATAAATGAAATTGATAGATATATTCCGCAATAACGCGTAAAGAAGGTCTTAGTTTTCAAAATATAATTTTATTTAAGACTACAGAAAGTTCTGACGATGGTTCTAATCCGAAATAGCTATCAACTACCTAATAAAATTTTGCAGAGCGATTGAAATACTTTGATATTTTTTCCTACTATTGTCTTCTTCGTGGCTTAGTGGTGAGACCAAGTAAATATTGCGGCTCTCCGAAGGCTTAAGCAGCACTATTTGGATTATTTGCACTTGCAAGATTAAATGAATGCATATGTACCACGCAGTTCGCATCGAATTAAATTTGTATCTAGATATTCATATGCAAAAAGTAAGCGTGAAAAGATTTTCTGAAATGTTTATATACTCCAAGCACACTGAACACTTACCGATGATCTGTCCTGCGCTAATACAGTAACGTTGTAAAAATATTTTAAAACGTCATAATCGAATTTGCCAAACATGTAAATCAACAATGGCTTGCATAGTTAGGAATGTTAGGATGAAACATCTTAATCTAATCAAGCGAACAAAACATCCCTCCCAGCGACTGAAGCGACCCCCCGGACTTATCGGCACCTTTGTGAAATGATTTCTACAGCATGGTCCAAATAATATTTAATATTATATTTTCGAATGTAAACAATGGAATAATTTGAATTGGGTGAGAGTGCTCTGGAACCCTATTGAAACAATTATGCATTAATTTAAGATATTAACTGACGGTGCTTCATGGAATTTCAATATCAAATTTGAATTGTTGAAACTTTGTAACATTCAATCTATTTCGTCAATAACTGTCAGATCGAGTTCATTCGTGTGCTCGAATGCCTGAAGGTGCCAAAAGGTGAAACCGGGGTTGTCAGTGACGAAATACACGTAAATGTACAAAATTTCAACAATTCAAATTATGCATTAAATTTTCATGGTTGAAGACATGGTTGTATGTAATGTTTGACCTATTATATCCTATCCTGAAAACGCGGCGTCTCTAATCTTAAAAATATAGGTTTAGCGATAGACTTATAACCAGTTATTATTAAACGACTTTTGTTGAATGTAAGGAATACACATAATTCCGCATTGGGAGAGGCCATAAGCTTAGTAAAAGCTTTCAGCTGTAATTTCTAATCACGCCATTATTTAAATAAATATTGTAGAAAAAAGTATTCAAATATAGTGCAAAACCATTTCCATGCCAGCTGAACAGTTAATAAAATCATCGTTTTGTAATTACATTCAACAAATCATTTAAAAAGTTTGTTTACCTTTAATATTTTTAATTTACAAAAACAACTGATAAATAATCTGATGTCGATATGAAATCAAATTAAAAATTTTCCACTTTTTGGACCACTCAATACATAGTTATAAAGTTAACCCATTCACTAGATATCTTACTTGGTACTTAGCCCCTTCTAACGGGCAATTACCAAACTAAAAGCGCGCCCTATTGATCGAGATGAAAGCTTAAAATCAAATTCAGCCCTGCCAACTAAACCAGACACGTACTAGCAAGTTTAATTATTTTAACCCAGTTTTCATGAGCCAATTTTTTTATTATTATTTGTTTATGTGTATTTCTATAAATATCTGCATATTACAAAGGTTTTTTTGCCAAAGAGTCCAATAAATTTCACTGCATAAATTGTCAATTTTAATACACATTAAGTTTGATTGAAGTGTTAATTTCATTTAAAATGTCAATTCAATTTGTGTAATAATATAAATATATAAGTGGCAATTATTCTCATTTATTTTGATTTCGTTTCAGTAAAAATGAAATCATATCTTCTATCTACTGATTGATGTGAATTTCCACGAGTTCTCAAATTTAAAACTTTAAATTCTGTGCCTTCGTATTACACATTATTGTATAATATTTTCATTCATTTAAATGGCTTGGTCTTTATTTAAGTAAGTATCCAATTGTACCTATTAATTTTCTGTACCGATAAACAATGTATTCAAAATTATTGATTTTATAGGAACTTTGCATTTGCATTAAAATTTTCTTAAAAAAAAATTACAAATATTTAGCACATCCTTGATTTTTAGGATTGGCATATGTGATTTGGTGTTACTGGAACGTATTTTTTAAATGATTTCAATTATAATTACAGAGATGAGATGATGATTTGGTGGGCCTTTTGTCTAATACTTCCTTTTTTTAAAACCCTCACTAAAGAGGAGCGCGATATTTTTCCTTTTTTAAATCTGTAATGGTTATCTTGCAGTGGTGTCGTTTATCAAACAATACCTAAAACAATTTCATAAATTTACTTTTAGCAAGATAAATGAGAGTTAACTAAATTTAGTCCTTACATTATATACTCAAAACGAAGTCTGCTAAAAAATGTTCATTTGGAAACAACAATAAACTCCCATGTAAAAAATAAAATAAGAAAAATTACCAAAAAAGAATTTTCAAAATATAACAAAAAAAGGTTAATTGGTTATTTTTACATTTTTATAAACATGCATTTCCACTGAAAATTGACAGGTAGCTTCCTTAAAGTGATCCTTGGTAATATGTTTGAGCTTAATGCAGTAATTAAAGATGGATTTTTATTCATGATAGAGTGGTTCATAAATGTAAATCGACATGTCCGCTCCCAACGTGGAGCATGTGGCCTCCTAATGGAGGTATCTCAACACAATTTTTGCCATTCTGCTTTCTTACACTCTACGAAGAGAAAAGTTAAGCGATTTATAAGTTGAAAATGATCAAATAAAAATTGATTTTTATTTAAAAGTAAAATATAGCCGTCACTGATAAAGTCCAGTAAGCCCTGTGCGGCCAATTACAGCCATCCCTAGTCTTTGATATCGCGTTTGGGGCCATTCTCTTCTTTCTCTACCTATTCTCTACGTCATTTTTGATAGATTTATTACATTGGAAGGTTTCTCGTCAAATTAGTACTGCCGTTTAGGTGAATAGCTATTAATAAAAGGCGTTTTATCTTTCGGGATAGCATTTGATTGAATTACAAAATTTGGTCTAAATATTTAAGAGCATGGTAAAAAATAGCTGTAGGAATTTAATTAATCAATAATTATTAAGGGCAAAAAATCTTTGAATGTTGGAGTGAAAATAAAGTACAATTGGTAATTTGAATTTAAAATTTTCTTAAGTATTATGTTCACATGTCACAATAATTTGGTGGATACCATAATAAAGACGAATGGGGAACATAACATATTGTCCATTCATCTGTCATAAGTGCTGATGGAACTATTGAAAAATTAAAGATTTCTTTCTAACGTTTTGAACAATGCTCACTGCAAGAATTACACACACAAGTAAAAAATAAACGCAGTAAAAATTATCCACGCTTTAAATTTCCCACTGCAGTAATTTCATATTCTCCAGTAACAAATCATTTATTGCGGTGAAATTTCTTCCTGATAGTCTCTGGAACACAATACTAAGTCATACTAAATAGATTATATTTTAAAAAGTCCAACTCATATAAAATATTATTATTCACTCCTTATTAAGTTAATTTAGCACCATCATTCGGATTTGATGTGAATCAGTTTAATGTTAAGAGCAAGAATCATTTCAAAATCGTTGTTAACGGATTGACGTCCAATTATCGCAGCAAAACAGTAGTCAAATCAAACGTGAGAAAGCCAAATAACGTGATCATAGCAAAATAGTCCACAAGCCATTACATGTCATAATAACATGTTTATTACTCTATTTTGTATGGACCACGTGTCTATAACTATTACACTGTATAAAATTGTACGATATTTACATTATATTTACTTCCAACATAATATTCGTGCAGAATATTTAGTGCAGTTGATCATAAAATTAACATTGAAATATTTTTTATACGAACTTGAAATGGTTCAAAAACGGTGTAGGTGTGAAAAAATGCACATCAACCAGTCATTTCTGTGTTATGAAAGACAAAATAATTTTCTTGGATATTTCACTGTCTTAAATTAGCTTTCTAGTTTACCGGTTAATAATACCAGAAAAAATCAAACTAGGGGACGCAAAAGAAGATGCATTCTATTATTAAGGGTTAAACGATACAACTTTTTCAAAAAGTGGTTTTATGAATAGCTTACGAGATTGCCAAATTCCGTGATAATCTTACCAAATACTACAATAGTGTACAATATTTTTTTACCCAATACTCGATTCGTTAGACGTCGTTATTGACTCATCATAATGAAGTATTGAAGTAATGAAGTATTTTTTTATCTAACTGATAAAAGACGAAATAAAGGGCTTTAAACTTATTTACTCCTTACTGATTTGCTTCCAATTAAGAGCAGACATTGTTAAAAATGATACCAAAATAATATTTTAAAAAAATGGAAATTATTTAGTCAAAAAATATTTTCTTCACAACTATTTGTCCCTTGCTAACCAGATCCTTATTTCTTCATTAAACAACGTTTTTTTTAGATGGTTCGATAAGAATCCATGTACTACATTATTGGCTATGGTTTAAAAAATATTACAGTTATCTTAAATAATGAAAGGCAAGCACGCTTGAATGTTTTGAGTACCTACGTGAAAATTTCGAAACGGTTTCATATTCAAGACCAATCTCTTCACAAATCGCCATCAAATATTGCACCCTAGAGGCAAATATGTCTGCCTTAAAAAAAGATTAATGCTTTCAATAAATCAAAGGACGTATCAATTCAGATTGAAGCCTGCAGCCAGTCAGTAATTGACCCTCTAAATGCCGTAACAATCAGAAAGCGGGATATCTTAATTACTTAATTTTTAAACTAATTGGGAGCGGTAGGGGGTCCATTGGGGGAAAAAACTTACTACTACAGATACGGATGCCAGTTAGATACTGCACCTTAGTGGTTTTGTAAAGACGGTTAACCCTTTAATAGCGTCGTTCTCTTATACTCTCTTTATAATAACAGCATAATTTATATATCTAATCTTTTAAATACAACCAAAAAATATATTATATTTTGAAATAAATATTCATTTAGTATAATACACCTTCTTGGTGGTTGGGATTGGTTGTTCCAAAAACGACGTATTACTAAATTCCATTTAAATTGAGTGTGTAAAGTGTATGTTTGGTTCCATTGTTTTGTTTTAATGTATACGTGTGGCTCGGACGCGATGTTAATAATTCCTTACTGAGGTGTATAACATGATTATTTACCAATCGTGACATTTATAACTAGAGTCATATAAATATTATTTTTAAATTATGCCACTTTTAATGATATCAACCTGACAAAAAAATCTAAAAATACTATACACAAAGGTATTAAGCCATTTAATATTTTAAGATTTCTAACTGATGAAGCTGAGAACGATTCTAAAATACCAGGACACCTGGCAGGCAGTGCCACTTGTTATCAATCGCTTAATGCCTATCATGTGTAGAGTGTGAGAGAGAAAGAGAGTCTGTCTGTGTGTGTCTGTATGTTTGTGTGTAGATAAAGCAAGACAAATATAAATTTAAATTACACGAAATACGTAATCTACACGTGTTTTCATAAATTGTACAGAATCTTTCACCGGACATTTTCATTTTTTAAATGATAAATTAAGATGTATTATGCCATGGCGCGAGCGTACAACAGTATCTAAGCCGCGGTGAATCTGTCAGTGGCGTAGAAAAGGTTATATAAAATCGAATCCTTCTAATGATTGCATTATCGTGCCGCCTTTGATTGCTGATTGGCAGATACTAGTTCAGATGGGTCAACATTAAAACAGGGGCACTTAATTCAACGAAAAGCTGTAAACATCAAACCCTTACAAAGGAAGACGTTATTCTTAATGGCTTCCATCCAAAAAGCGTTTTTTTTGTATAGCGGTGAGCTTAATGACTATTTCAAACAAAACGGCAGTATATTTACTACTATAACATACAAATAACGACGATTTTCCGCTCCGCTCCCAATATGGAGCATATAGAATATGTACCGCTAATGAGCATTTGAACAAAATGCGTTATCTATAAATCAATCTCTGCTTTAAGATATGGTAAATACAAAATTTTATCGGCTCCGTGGTGCAATGATTAACGTCGTTGGCTACGGTTACGGATGTCTCGGGTTCAATTCACGGTGCAGACAGTTTCATAAATTGATTTTTCAATCGATTTATGGATTTTTGTTCCTAGGCATGAATGTTTGTGATGTATAAAATTCCCTCCCACCCATCCGATCCCAAAAACGGGGCACAGCTATAGCGATTAGCTGACCACTAGTAATGTTCTGGCCCTATTCTTCTATCCCGACTCTCTTTGAAAAAAAAAAGTTGAGCAACTGAGTAGCAAGCAGTTCTCGTAGAAAACACTGGGAGCGGACATGGTAAATCCAAAAGGATGGGATTATGATATAACTGGTTGTTGATTGATGACTCTTTCTTCATACTGATTTTCAGGACACGGAAGGAATGTCCAAAATTACAACAAATTCATACGTTTGTATACAACTCCCTAAATGTATTGAAAAATAAATATTTGAAACGGCTTCGTTGTAAGATTTAAGCCATTGACCGCGAAAAAGATTTCAACAGATGGTGTAAGAGTTTAACTGTCGCAAGTTAACCTTCACTAACCCAAAGATAAAGTAAAATAACCATTAAGATTTACACTAGTTTTAATTATTTCAAGAATCTTGGATGTTGGTAGAAAAACCAATTAATTTTCCATATTGAAGTCTGCTTTAACAATTTTCAAATGAAAATAAAACCGTTGAATGCCAATTTGTTTCTTGATCTACATTCTTTCACAGTAGGTGGAGCGAGTGTTCCTAAAGTCAGCCGTCGCACGTGGTTGACCTTTTGAGCTTAAAACTTAAATAATAATGGATACATTTAAAAAGACAGATTTTTTTTAAATTCGTGTAGCTAGTCTTGCCACTTGCCAATGTAAATCTGCACCACAATGACCTATATGATGCAATACGCATTTTAAAAAAAGCACATTTTTTCTTCGCATATTTTGACAAATTCATCTTGTATGGAGATCGCTAACAAAATATACTTTATATTGTCATGCTTTGCATCATTATGTTTTTTATTGTTCTGTCTTCTCTCAGTAAATTCGTTCGCGAAATTTATGAAGTTTCATAGTGATCGCCGAACACTAGGCAACGAAAGGCCGACCATTGGACTGGGAGAATAGGAATTTTTTGTAAACTTCTATTATTTTATACTTGGTTCAATATTAACTATTTTATTTTCAGTTGGTTACATTACTTAATCACTTTTTAATGAAATAACAGGGGAAAATATATGTATTTATCATTCATTGACTCGAAATCCTTTTTGAAAGTATATCTGTCGTTTAACTGGCCGACCACTGACAAAATGACCCTATCATGTTTATTATAAAACAGAAATGTGGTTGAAGGTCGTACAGCACTACATTTCATTACGTCAAAGTTCGTCATCATATATGTCGTATGTATTATCAAAAACACTGCGTCTTTGTTGATAGTTGGTTGAAAATGAAAGAACACCACAGACAATAAATACTTTTTAGCCTGATAAACGCGCTAGACATGTTGAAATTTCCGAGATTTTCCGGCCAAACTAGAAGGAACACTTGTGGATGTATACTTTAAAAATTATCCAGACCTTTAGGTAGAGAAATTAGGCAACAGAACACGATAAAATATATTTTTGAAAACACCTCTCGATATTCAGTCCTTCGAAATTCAACTTTGAACTGTCGATACGCAGCATTAATCGTCAGCCTTATGTATTCACATACCTGGGTGCGTGTTGACGGCGTATATGAAGACTGGCCGCCGCCATTTTGCTTGCAAAGTCGTACATTAGATATTTTTCAGATTCTTCATTTTCTTCGATTTATTTTAACGAGACTGTGACGAGTTTAGTTTACTTCTTGATGTATTTGGGATAACTAATATATATTTCACATTATTCTACATTTTTTACTGTTGAAATTGATCTATTTTTAGCCGTAGTGAGCGTTTTAACAGATCAATTGACCGAAAATAAATTCGTGCGAAAACCACTCGCACTGTAAGAGTTAATGTTTTTTCAATTAACAGGTAAATAAACTAAGAATTAAAGGTTAGGTTTTGACATCAACGATGTCGTTGTGAATATTTCAAAATGACAATAAACTCATATTCGCAGCAGGCTGAGCTACGAAGGTTCATTTAAATGTACCATGTTTATTATGTCTAACAATACTCTTTTTTGCTTTTTACTTCGATATCACCATTTTTTGTAATTATATCAAAGAAAAAATTCAGCCATTTTGGATGAGCGGTCATAAAATATTCGTATTTAACAAGATGTCTTGTCAAAAATAAACAGGTGCCTATGAAATATACCGATAATATTAAAGTTCGTCTTACAACTAATACCGGCAATGAAACCGATGACTGCTAGTATTTGTATGTAATTAGGGATCGCAATACCGGACGAATAAATTAATACCGGTATTCCGGCATTTCAAATTAAATAACAGTACAACGAAATGTCGGTTCCGTGGTGCAGTAGTCAACCTCACCTGCTTGAATTATGAATGTCTCAAGTTCAAATCCCGGGAAGGACAGTTTCATGAATTGATTTATATATATATCTATTCGTAGACATGGATATTTGTGATGTCTATAATTCTCTCCCACACATCCGATCCTAAAACTGTCCTAACCCTATTCTCCTATCCCTACTACCTTCGAAAAAGAAGAGGTTAAGCAACCTAGTAACAAGCAGTTCTCGTTGAAGAACTTATATTGAGATACTTTCATTATGAGTTCATATACTCCACATTGGGAGTGGACATTGTAAAAAAAAATACAAAAATGGTTAAAAATATAAATAGCAGACAAATAAATCAATACTGATAGTAAAAAAACATATTTACATCGTAAACATGAAACGCTGATTCATCAAATACCTTATTTTTTATTTATTTCAATTATAATATGATGTTAAAAATCTAGTTCGTGAACGCTGGAATCTATAAATTAATATTGAAATTCAGTAGGACTGCAGAAAAAGCCCTCTCAGAATAAAAGTCAGCTGTTCGACGAACGTTCATTTTATACGTTTATTGCAAATATTTTTCAATGAATGCTTACAGATTCAAAGTTAGTTTAATTCGGTATTGAAATAACGGCCGTAATACCGGGAGCCCGGTGTCGGGAATACCTGTAATGGAACCCCTGGACAAGCTGTATTATTGTACTCAATCAAACACGGCTTGGTCTGTGCACATGTCAAAGAGTAGATCACATTACATTGCAGACTGAGTCGAAGGTGCACTAGTAAATAAAGTGCTCAGAACCTGTATGCACTGCGAATGTACGTGAGAGAATTTCACAACAAAAGAAATCTTTATGTTTTATGTTTTTATGGCATTTTGAGAGAGTGCACGAGCACTATTGTCCGAATAAACAGCATTAACTGGTAACTGAAATCTAAAACGAATGCAGCTGCAGTTTTATTCATTACAATAATATTTATGTTCAAAATTGAAATTGTTCAGGAGAGAGTAAAAACTGTCTTTATCGAAAACATTATATGATGAGTTGCGTTGCGAATCTTTGAAATGCACTCTTGAAAATTCTTATGTTTGCAGATACGGAATTATACGCAGGGAGTGTCGATATAATAGTCGCTTACAAGTGGCCGGGTAAGAAATTTTAAATCTAAAACCCATGTAAACTGATGTTTCCCTTCCGAAAAGTGGTAAATTTATTTTTCTTATCTACACTAGTGTTCAACCCCAACCAATGACCGCCGGGCCGCGAACGGTATGCCAAATTTCAAGAAATTCGCCATGCAAAAATATTATATATTTAGAATTTTTCGCCTGCACGTTTCCTGGTATTTTTATTTAATAATAATATATGGTAGTATGATGCGACACGATGGTCGCTGGTTCTCTCAGAATCGACAGTCATAAATCTTCTCAAGTATACTCAAGGAGAACGTAAATATTTGCTCTTGGATAGTGAATCCAGATGCAAAACCTTACCTGAATATATTTATAAGAATGTCATATGTATATTTGTTGGTTGCAGTTATGTCCATCTATCATAATATAAGATTTAAAAAATATTAGTGGTCCGCGAAAAATTTTTCCTTTTTTTACCGGTCCGCATGTGTAAAAAGGTTGAGGAACACCGATCTACACCATTTGACTGATACCTGCTCTGTCGTCTTCAAAATGAGATCTTGAGGGTAACATCATTTGGCCAAAACACAGTCGATTATAACTGTACATACTTACCAGTTGTAAGTATTTGATTGATAAATTCCTGATATTATCAAGAATATTTGACTCTATGTACCTCAAAACTATCTTCAGAGCAGTTCACATGGTGTTGTTTTATTACAAATTATTATTCTTCTTTTCACAGGATTATCGTGCCAACTTTACGAATTCTCAATTCACACATTAATGCCACTCACGAGATGGATAATGGATATCTGTGATAAATATGTTCATCACTTAACACCCACAATATCCAATACCACTAGTATTCACATAATCAATCGATTGACTAACAAGCAATTGTCGTCAAATACCGTTATTTAATAATTACTCAATCGCTACATAAAGTAGTTTAATATAATATAGACATGCCTTCAAACAACGTTTCTCAGACTATATTACTTTTCGAATGAATATGAAATTGTGTTCCGTAAGAGTATCAAAATTTGTAAAGCATTATAATTCGTAATTCAAGAACACAAATACATCAAACTCGTTCAGAAAGTATTTTTAAAATAAACGTTAGACTATTTAAAGATATTTTGTTTGAAATAATTACCATTGCAGAAGAAAAAGTTAATTTTTTTTCTACTTATATTTTTATAATGAAACTATGTGACACGACAGCTTAGATTGTTTTATTGATTTATCTTTCGTTAAAACTTTTGTATTTGTGATATGTTTCGTCGTCTAAAAAATGGGAGACTCTGCCGTAGTCATTCATACGAAAAACCGTGTAATTTTTGTATGTTTATTGTATAGACAAATAATGTTATTTACCTCGTCGATATTATAACACGGTCAATTACCTAAATCTGTTGTAGGTATCAAATTTCAAAGACACATTTACGCCTCAGCTCTTTGACTAAGCGGCATTTTATTTGTATGCCGTTTTTGGAAAACTCCTTATTATTATTAATCTTAAAATTAATCGATTTATTGATTTGTGTCCGAAGGCATGGATGGCTGCGATGCTTACAATTTCTTTCCACCCATGCGATCCTGAAATGGGAAGTAGCGGGAACGATCAGCCAACCACTAGTTCTGCTGATAAGTATAGAATAATAGGGTTTTCCTTTTATCTTTACTCCAGTGCTTCGAAATCTTTTACTAACAAAAATGTTAGCTTTGAGAATACATTATTATAGTGCGATGATCCGAACTTCAAGTCAAAAAATGTTTTCAGTCAACGCAAGGAAGGTTGAATTTTGAGGCAACGGTCTTACACTGTGCACTTTAGAAACTGATATCACACAACGTCAAAGGTTCAACGAGTTTCAAAGATCTCCGATACATCGATGAAATTGAATGTGACACACATCGTGAAGGATCCATATTGAGATTCACATCGAGACTACTCGATAATGTCAATCAATAGAAGACAGCTGCACATATTGGGATTCACCATTTAAAATTAACATTCTTTGCAGTAATCCTCTCATTTTGTGAACGTTCCAACCCAAAAACACTTTGGGAGAACAATAAAGACTGTAAGTCTGGAGATATATTCTTTTAAAAAATCTTCACTTTGCCCTGAACTCTTCTAAATGAAGTAATGCGCGGCACTCTAGTGACCCACGTTACAGCGGTTGTGGAGCACTACCTTGTTCTATTTAAAAAAAAAAGGAGCTTGAGGAACTGAATACAAGCAATTCTCAATTAGAAAAGTTTCTGGAGAGGTAAGCTCCGTTATGAGGCCGCCATGTACTCCACATTAAAAGCGAACACGGTTAAAAAAAAAAAAAAATAGTTTTACAATATATAACTTTTTCAATCCGCTGTTAGTGTGAAGTATTTGGACTGATAATGAGATATTTTGACAGTGATTGTTTATGAAAAACTAGGTCTTTTCAGAGGTTGGTAAGGCAGTTATGAAAAAACCGGTAGTTAGATAATCGCTATCATAAACGTTTACGTCTGTAAACGATTTTATAAATCGATTAAAAGGCAATGTTTTAACGTCATAACATAAGCCAATAGACTATTAACCACTCGGCTACGGTACCGGCTCATACGTAAGTATTCTGAAATGCTGTTGTTATAAACAACCAATGTCAGTGAGTTTCAACAACTTCATATTTTATTTTCATGGTGATACCAGCAATTGTAAGCAAATACAAAGAGAAAATTGCGCGGTACACATTATTAATAAGCGATAAATAATCATAATAAACGTTGCGCTCGTAAAAGACTGGATTCCAGGGTGCGATGACAAAGACATAAAAATAAATTCATGTAATATATAAAGTAAAGTAAATATTTAAAAATTAACACGTGATGACAGTACTACACCACCGGATCCATACGGTGCCGGTTTTTTTGTAGGACTCGACTCCTTATAACAAAGGCGCTCAAATTGTTACTATTCCAATTCACGACAGGAAATAATTCTCAGTAAACTATTCATTTGTTTCTTCCACTACTTTTTATCCTTTTTATATTTCGTAAAAATAATATTAGTGTCACATCATTATTTTTTGTTTATTACCTCATATTTGAGGATCATCGCACATGTGAACATTCGTAACCATTGTGGAAAACTGCATGATCAGGTAATCCCATTTCATCATTATTGTTCAGTGATTACCTTTGTCTGGTTCTTCTCTGTGCTTTTAACCTAGTCCACTGAGACCTGAAAAATCACACAAAACAGTTAATCTGGGTAACTTTTTCCCAGTTCTGAGAGTTTTTGTATTTTTATGGTTCACCATTGCATTGATGTGTGGTATTGTTCAACATAGTAATGAAATAATGTCTTAAGATGAAATTTAAGTAACATAAATAGATTTATTGTTATAATTGAAATATAAATATAGGTAAAACAATGTGGGTAAAATTTTCATCCAAATCTGGTAGTTTTGGCCCACGATAAAAATAATCGTCTGTTCGAAACGTTGTCTATCCATTTCTTCGTAATATTACTATTTTACATATTTAAAAGTTTCCGTCAATAAAGAGCAATTCGTTGCTTCTTTATCCTATGCCACCAAGACTCAAATTTGATAAGAATGCACCGGTTCGTAAAATCCGCAGAGAACAGTGCGCCGTTGCGTAAAATCAAAATTTCCGTTCTAGTTCGTAAATCGTCAACAGAAACTTAAAATTGTATTCAGTAATATAATTATTCATAATCTCTATGGTCAATATTGATGAAAAAACATATCGACATTGTATTATATAATTAATAACTATTGAGCCTTGCATCCCGTAAATATGTATCATAATAAAAGTTGACACATTCAATTATTTCTTATATGTTAACTATCGATTGCAATCCGTATTAGTATGGAAGATATCAAATAATTATATACATACAATTGCGTTACAAGGCGCCATAAGTGTAAATAAAGCCCTACGTTATTGCATGGCAGTCAACATACAAACGCCTGTATAAATTAATTAAAAAGATGTTAACATAAATTTTTTGTTATTTTTAAAATGGCTTTCAATGCGAAAGAGTGACAGCTATAATACGTTTAACACGTATGTTCCATTCCTTGCTGCATTCTCAATAAACTGGCATAATATATTATTTTACAAGAAATTCTCAAAAAATGTCTTTTAAATACAATATAGTACGGAATTCTATTAACTAATGGAAAACATTCAGGAACCGAATTATATTTGTGTATATGCGAGAGAGGCACCATAGCTTATGTACTGTTTGTTGTAGCTCATGTAAAATTCTAAAGCCGGTCTTTTGATTAAATGTAGAGAAATATTGTACAAAAACTTATGTTTTAGTTTGACAAAATGTATGCATCATTTTTTCGGGCTACTTCTGTCAATTATTCTAAGTGGCTTGTACTGGTTCCACAATTTTATCAAAGGATAAGGACTGACTTTCTATTATATTATATATATATTTATTCTCATACAAGTTTTAACTATTTATAAATGCGTTCAGAAAAATCCTTAAACAGCCAATAAATAATTAAATTTATTACTGTTTTTCATTATCTTGACAAGGTTACGTTTGATTTTTTTGGAATTAATGATAATCGAATCGAATATTGGCCGTGCTTTACAATATTACTATCTAAATAATTATGCAACTGATCATTTTCATATTGACCAGTGGATACTGATTAAATAAGTACAGGCTATTCATTACCTCTTCAATATTCATTTTAAAATATATATTATAAAGTAATCCTTGTCTCGTAATACAGCTTCTTGGTATCTCTATTCATCTTTACTTTTCTATGAAAACTTTCGATTAGAGTGATTTAAGTATTATTTGAAACTGCAATTATTTTACATAAAGATGTCGTAGTTCTCCTTGAAACCGCTTTTCTGTCACTAATATCTAAGGAATTCCCCGGAGTACTGTTAATGAGTTAAAATCAACTAAGAAGGCGATATCTCCTCAGGGCCAGTGAAGGAGGTGGGAAAGGGAGCGCTTACGTTGCATCTTTTCTTCATAAATTTATGCTCCGTTCAATTCTGAGATGTTCCGATATAACCCTTTCCCTGCCCAGACACAAACCGCAAACTACACTCACACGCCCAAATTTCTCAATAATTATTATAAATAAAGCAGTGATAGAATATATTTAAACAAAATTAGCTAATGTTCTTTCTTTTATGATTTTTTTTTTTAAATTTGATTCACTTAATTTATTTAAAAAAAAAAACTGAAAACCTAATTAAGCATCTCTCGATAAATATAATATCTCGTGACAGTTAACATGGAGTTGAGCTTGTTAAACACACATTGTTTACTCTCAGTGTAGAGTTGACGAAATTTAAATTGAAATATTTTTAAAGCTTTCTCACACGACGCGCTTAATACGAACTGGTTTTACGTCATTTACTGAACCTCTATTCAGAGGACAGAAAGATTGAGCTTGAAGAGGGTTAGTTGCTAACTAATTGCTCATCCTGATCAATTTTTCAGAAATTTTGGGTGTCGTGAGAAGGAATTAAAGCAATACAAACATCAAACCTTCGATAGAAGTAGGTCCTCCAACACGTCTTAAGCCGAAACCGGTTAGCCGGTTTACCGCTTGTTCTGAAAAAAACCGAAACCCGGTTTATTTCACGCGGTTAACCGCGTTTTTTAATTTTTTATTTTAAACTATAGAGAGAAAATGCACATATTGTTGAATGTCACAAAGTTGTCGAAATTAAGGACGGAAATGATTTTATATGTTAAGCAATTATACGACATTATCAAAAGACATGAAGATTCTTAAACTATTTGTGATAAATAAGGCAAATGTAACACAATAGCTATTATTGTAAATGTGAGAAATTATCCGTAGAAATCTTGAAGAAATCGTTGACTAGAATATTATTTGTAATATTACAAAATTAAACAATTTTAAGATTTATAACCTACAAGAGTTTAAATATTTTCATATCTTAATGTGCTAGCGATTTTATGAATATTTTCTTTTCCTTTTTAGTGATAATTTTAAAGGTGTATTGCTTATATTTAACATTATACTAATATAAATTTTAAAACTTCTGTAGGATTTTTTTTCGAAAATAATGAAATGAGGTATTTTGGTTTAGACCGGTTACCCGGTTTTTTTGTCAAAAAAACACCCAAAACCGGTTAATTGAATGCCCTAGATAGAAGTATGAAGTAATCGGGTAAGGTGGTTGAAAAGGGATGGAAATATCACAGAAATTGCCACGAAACCGAGTTGAGTTTCAAACACATAAAGTTTCAAAAATCTTCAGAACAGTCATCTTTCTATGATAGGCTTGTGCAAACTACAGTCTGAAGCGTATTTTCGTGCGGCCCATTCGTCTCATTAAAATGTTGGTTATTAGAGAATGACTTATTTTTTATTTTTAAAATATTTCTTCATAATAATAATTAATTTAAATCTAAAAGTAATGTTTAACTAGCCCCCCACCGTTAATTTTAAATCTCTAATGTAAACGTTCATCCAAAGAATTTGCCCAGACCTGTTCTAGAAAATGGGTTGGTATAAAAATTTTTTTTTCCATGTCCGCTCCCAATGTGGAGCATATGGTCTCCTAATTGAGTTATCTTGACAGAATTTTTTCTACGAAAACTGCTTGTCACTTAGTTGCTCAACCTCTCTTTTCTTTTTCGAAGAGAGTAGGGATAGAAGGATAGGGCTATGACAGGACTAGTGGTTAGCTAATCGCTCTCGTTACGCCCCGTGAGGATGGGATTGGTGGGAGGGAGGACTCAGACTACGTACAGAAATCCATAAATCGATTGAAAGATCAATCTATGAAAACCATCCGCACCGGGAATTGAACCCGAGACATCCGTATCCGTAGCCAGCGACGAAACCAACTGCGCCACGGACGCCGACAATTTAATATTCTATAAATAATACCTACACCTAAATCTAGTGTTACTATAAAATAAAATTTATAATTAGTCAAAACACAAATGAATAATTTATTTGCAGAATGTTAATAGAATGCACGCCAATGGTAAATGCAATCGATTTTTACAAATAAACCAAGAAATAATAATGATACCCATTTATCCTTAGGCATTCCTCATGTCGGAGGCATGTAAACATGGAACTAAGTACTGCCGCATCAAGACGGAAGGCTCTCCTTATCAACTCCTCTTTAATGGGGCTAAACAACAAGTCGCTTCGAGACGATTCATGTTTCTTTAGCTCTGAAATCCCATCGTCGGTTTTTTCACCACATCACTATAAATTTAGATGAATATACTTAAAGCAAAAATAGACTCTTTAATAAAATAAGCCCTTCAAATTTTAATGTACTCTTAGTTCAATTTTAGCAAAACTGAAATATGCACATATGTTACTTAAGCGAAAAAAGCTTGTTGAGGAATCGTAAATTATAATATGTATTAATTTTGTAGTTGTGTAGGTTACGATATTTGTTTTCATAGAAAAATTTTACAAAACATTTGGTCTTCTCACATTGACAGGGGTAAGTTTATTAGTCGGCTCCGTGATGCAGTGGTTAACGTCGTTGGCTGTGGTTGCGGATGTCTCGGGTTCAAGTCCCGGTGCGAACAGTTTCATAAATTGATTTTTCAATCGATTTATAGATTTCTGTTCGTAGGCATGAATGTTTGTGATATCTAAAATTCCCTCCCACCCATCCAACCCTAAAAACAAGGCATAGCGAGAGCAATTAGCTTACCACTAGTCTTGTCCTAGCCCTATCATTCTATCCCTACTGTCTTCTGTTGAGATACCTCCATTAGGAGGTATCTCAAATAATATTCTTTTCCAATTCTAATATTCTTTCCTTTATCCAAAAGAATTTTCAATATTATTCAAATTAATAGTGAAGTACATTTTAGCATTGATTTCAAATTAGTTCTACTATTAAACCTTATTCGTACGGTAAAATTTTCGTTCGTTACCATTGTAAAATACTTGAATAATACAAGCATTTTACAAAACATATATAACTGGAGTTACACCAATATTATTTCTAAGTGATACATTTATGTTTCAATTTTTCACACGATTACGCCATTTTTGTGTGACGTTACAGAAGCTACACTCTGGAAGTTCGATGAAATGCATCGCCTGTGATTATAAATTAATTTATTAGCACGAAAGCTCACGAAAAGATATTAAAAATATTAAATAATAGCCGTATGCTCTTATTATGAATTAATAATAAATACTTGAACTGTTAACCAAGCTGTATAAATCAATAACACGTAACTTGGGAAATCAGTTGATATCGTTGAGATTTCAATTTAGTCATAATAATATGGAAACCTTAAAGTGTTAACTGCCAATTTTTGGTAAAAAGGCATTATATTTAAAAAATTAAACACATCTTTTTTGTACTACTTCCACATTTGTTTATTTTTAAAAAATAATACGGAACATTAATTTATGCAATAAATGAAAATATGACGCAGAATACTTAGAACATAATAAAATTACTCAAACCATCTTCATTCATCAAAGATAAATATTTTAGATAAAGGATATCTCAACAACAACCAACCGCTATTACCTCTGATCAATGTTTTTAGGACAACGTTGTTTTTCCGCATATGGGCTCAATTATAAGTATTTTATTAAAAACGTTAAAAGTGGATAAAATCCAAAAACACAAAGTATTTATTTTTTTACACTTTCTTTACCTTTATCATTGAGGATATGTTATGAAGATAAAAAATAGTCATGCTTATATTAACATTAGTAACGTTACTTCATGTCTGAGAATACTATCCATTTTGGATAACTGCAGAAATCTTAATCATGTACGTCTATTCTACTCTATCCTCACCCAACCTTGAGCGGATACCAGTCATTTACTGATTATTTCTTTTTCCGGTCTGCTCCACCTCATTGGAAAATTCCCTTCGCCACTTTTTGGCATCCGACAATCTGTATGCATAAAGAAGTCTGGTCCACAGACCAAGCTCCTACAACATCGATTTCGCCCCAGACACCGCATCTCAAAAAGACATCGATGATCTGTCGAGCCTTTTAAACTGAACAAAAATATGAAATCTACTAGTTTCTGAAAAATTCAAAACTTTTTATTATTTGAGATAATTGTTATACACATTCTTTTAAATGAGAATTTGGAAGAGTATTGATAGTAACCTATTGATATCCATTGATTTTTAAAAATCACATAAATTACAGAATGATATTATCAATAATAACTATTATTGTAATATGGTTGAGGTGTTAATGTGATTAGTATGAATTAGATAAACTTAATGGCATAATTAGGCAAATGAATCTATATACCTGACAGTTATTGCGTTTATTTATTACTTTAAGCTCTCAATTACAAGCGATTTAGCATAAAATGAAATCCTTACTATTTTGAAATCAATTTTGTGAAATAACAGCTATGACGTGAAAATTATGTTTTATGTATTTTTTTATTGGCAACACATGAAACTGTGTACGTGATATGAGGAATGTGTACCATTTTTAAGCTAAGCTAAACACTTTTTCAATAGAAAATCCTACTTATCCGACGATAAAAGAAAAATCATTATTTCGCGTTATGTTTGAAATGTACCTGTGATGTAACCAGTGAATTTGAGCTCTTTTTCTTATGTTTGATCTTGATTATAGAGAATAATTGTCTTCATATTTTAAGCCACGGCACATAGTAATTCGATGAAAATATGACGGCTGAAATCAATCATAAATAAATCAGTAAAACAGAAAGATGAAAGAAAGAGTATTCTCTGTCAATCGTGATTAATTGACGACATTCGTTCATTTTTATCAATTGATTATCGATGTCAACTTAAATTACTTTATTAAGAAACTTCATCAATTTCATCACAGCCCGATCTTGCAACAAGCACGTTGGTGGGATTCTAAATAATTTCTATTTCACTGCGGAAGGTTAACGGGAATAATACTCGACGCTGATCCTTTCCTGAACCGATTTATACCTTGTGATATTCCACCGTATGTATAAAACATCAAGTTCAGTGTAGATATCATAGTGCTAGTGTCCCTTTAGGATATGTGCAACATAACATAACTGGAGTTAATACAGATGATGCTCCTCAAGTGAGTAGGTTTTTCTGGGACGATTGAGCCTCCAGTTATCGGTCAAGGCGATAATTCTCAGTTTGGCTGACAGTTGCAATTAAGAAGGCACAATGAGAAGCTTTGACAACGATTAACACTTTAAAGAGGACTGCTGTAGGTCACGATGTGCCGTGATTCCGTTGAGAGAACGTACTATAATATTACCAATCTTACTTGGCCGCCGCCGAATTTGGAAGTAGAATTGTCAGTCTAGAATAAATTTCTCCACCTGCCATTATATGCAAAACAATTATCTTTTTAGTAACCGTTTTAGTAATTTTTAATAACCGTAGCTAAAAATTAGTTTTGAAATTTATTGAAATTTCAGTTCTGTTTGGTACATCTATAGACGGCTAACAAATGTAACTATAGCAAATAAATACAACATGTCTAGCTGAAATATTAACAAAGGTGAGTTATGACTGAGTGTTAGGTTTTTTTAATGAAAATAAAAGAAAAAAAACCTACTATTCCCTCTTAACGGGGTGGATCTAATATTCATACACAAATCTTTGCCGCGTGTCTAATCGAAGTAGTCATTCACGAATCCACCACTGTAAGTATGTGGTGCTCGTTGATAGGTCATCGATTTATCCAACAAGCATGCCATATCTCTTTTTGTACGCTAGGTCATCGGATATCAATTAGCAAAAATTACATTAAATCAAATTCAAAAACATACCAAAAATCTAGTTGTCGGGTGATTGCGTCACCGCTAATTTCATCTTTCATCTTCTAAGAAGAGAATTAATTATAACGTTGTTTTTTACTCCACTTTTTTGTCATTCTTTGTGTATAAATAGTTTCTATTTATTTAATTTACATATACAAAGAATTTTTTGTTGAATAAATGGAAATTCCAAAATAACGCTATAATAAATATGATGAAATACATTGTAATCATGGTTTTTACGTGCTTGGCGCCATAAATATTAGATTTTTTTACGGTCAAAACAAATCAAAGTCGTCTAATAATAAAGTGTTAAAAGAACCATACATTGTGATATATTGCTGATAGTTTATTTTTAACTGTGTGACTAATTCAGGCTCGGCAAACCTTTTATACATACGTGTACATTTTGACTTTTCAATTGACAATAACGTGATATTGTGGAATATTAATATTTTTTTCTTTGGGAAAAAATATGTAGCATTAAATACTAATTGCTGAAACACGTGATCTAACTCAGGATGTGAATTACAGCTTCCAATGAAACGAAAGTATAATTAAGAACATTTGAAAATAAAGCTAATTGATAATTAGATGAACTCCAGAATAATTTAAGCAAAGTCACTCGAGCTCAATTGGATTACTTACACCCATTTCTATATCTGAAAATGCCAGAATTTGAACTCAGAACCTACCGATTGAATAATGACGATCTAACTAATTATCAATATTATGTAATATTTCATAATTCAATATCACTTGTCTACTTAAGTAACTATAATAGGTTGAAAAATCGTTAGGTTTGAATCAAAGCGAAGCTAGACGCTAGACCCGAATCTAAGCTGTTTTTAAACGTATGCATTGGAAACTTGTAGATTTATTAATTCGTATTTATCATTGTGTATTTTCCCTAAAAAATGTCCTACAAAACTACCTGTCACCCATCCGATCCTCAAAAATGGGGCGTAGCGAGAGCGATTAGCTAACCACTAGTCCTGTCCTAACCGTATCCTTCTATCACTACTCTCTTCGAAAAAGAGAGGTTGAACTACTGAGTAACAATCAGTTTTCATAGAAAACTTCTGTTGAGATACCTCCACTAAGAGGTCATATACTCTACGTTGGGAGCGGATATGGTAAAAAAACATTTTATATAATATATATAATAATAAATAGATACACTCAAACGCTGAAAGAAATACAATAATAAAAATTTATTTTATAATGGTTTTTAATTTAAAAAATTGTTATTTTTTAGTCAGAAACAAGTAAAAAGAGGATTAAAAAAATTCAGGGAATCATACCAACAAAAATTGTTTAAGAATATTTCTCACATTTACGTAAATTTCAAATAATATAGCAACGTATCTAGAATAAATATGTATTGACTGTATATTAATTTTTAATAATTTTGACTAACAATGTTTCAATTTTGTTAAAATTATACATATTATTCAAAGCTGCATATAATTACTACATTTTTAAAATAAAATAATTCTAACGGTGATTTTATAACTTATTTATTGACATTTAAAACTACTACCATGAATTTGGGTAAGTTTGCCCATCGGTCTAAGATTGGCCCACTACATGGAACCAGTGCTATTAAAATACCATAATAATACTAATGCCATATGAATAGTTTTTAGTTGAGCAAAGGTATTGAGTAGCCCCTGGTGATAAGAATATGAATTTATGTGCAACATAATTTGTTTTATTGTTGAATTTGTAAGCTGTTAGCTTGAAATGATAGAACTCAATTTTAAAAAAATCTTGAAATAAATTGGACTAGTCATATTTTCAATTTGTATTACTAATCTTTAAACCAATTGCTGGATATTTTTTCCCCATCTCAATTATGTACAGAATATATGAAAGCATAAAGAAAAGGTCTCAAGACTTTAAAATCACTGAATTTATTGTAATTACAGTGATTATTTATATCGTGGGTCAAAGTTACGCGATTCGGATGAAAATTTTACCCACCTTGTTTCAATTATAACAATAAATCTATGTATGTTAATTAAATTTCATCTTAGGACATTAGTTCATTTCTATGTAGAACTATAAATGCAATGGCGAGCCATAAAAATATAAAAACCCTCAAAACTGGGCCAAAGTTACTCAGATTGACCGTACGCAAAATACTGACAATTTTATATTTTCAATTCGATACTTCTCGCAAACCATTGTTTACGGATTTATGTTCTTCTGATACAGTAAATAATTCATGCACTAATAATTATTATTGATTGAGGATCTAAAATTTCTAAGAACAAGCTGTGAAGCCATTCATTGAAACATCCTGGAGTAGTTACTCATTCTTATCGGAAATATCAGCGTTAATGAAAAAGCACTTACTAAACTTCACCATACAAGGCACTTACATCAATATAATGATAATGTTATGCCTAAGTTCCAATTTAATGGCACCAACCAGCTCACTTAGTATCCACCACATCATTGTGTCTTACGAAATCAGATGAATTATGACAAAATTTTGACTAGAATGTTCTCAAGAATCGTAAAGAAACAATCGTTGTTTTGTTTAGAATTCTTTTTAAAAAATTGCAATCTTGATGTTTTTCTAAACATGTTTTTTTAATCATAAATGGATATTAATCAATACTTTCATTAGAGTAATAATTTACTCAAAAATTAAACAAATATGCTCATCAACGAGGCGAAACACATGTCACATCTTGTTTCACAAATGTAGTAACAAATGTATTAATTTTATTTAGAGCCCTTTTCTTTATATGTTTTTTTTTTAATATGGCCTATATTTCAGCATGCACTAGTTCGGCAGTGTGAGCTTACTTACTGCCGATTGGATGCTTTTTTAATCATTTAAAAATTTGCATCCAAAAATTAATGAATATATATGATGTTTTCGTGCTATTTTAAAAACATTATTCCATCTAGAAAATGGAGCTTTGAGAGAGCTATTAGTTAACGGCTTACAATTAAGTGTACTTTTATTTAGATCATATTCACTTTCATAAAAAATAATTTTCACTTATAACAAACACGTTCCACAAAAAACAAATTCTTTCACTAAAAATAAAGTGATTTCACATAATAAATTATATTTTAATATTGAATAAATACACTACACTCACGAAAAAATATTTTCACATAGATAAAATAGTTTTCACTAAATATAAATACTCACACTCTGAAATCGATAGTTCCACGAAGCTGTAATAAAGTGTTACTTATTCTTCTACCCTATATTAGGCCACCGATATTGTCTTTGCTCGACGCATTAGAATATACTACACAAACCAAACCAGACCAACACTGATATAACCTACTACAACTTAAATCACTCTGTTAAAAGAATCCGTGACTACGTGGAAACTATAAAAATCAAAATTAACACTGCCTGTCTTATTCTAAGCGTATCCTTCTTAGCTTACTCTCGCTGAAAAGAGAGATTGAACGATTGACACTACCAGTTTGACTTAAGTATCTACTGTTACTCTCCACCAAGCTATTATTTATAAAACGATGCATTCCTCACCTCTATCATTCTCCATTGAAATTTCTCTTCTTCCCCTGATTTCTCTAGTCCATTACAAACACCATTCATTTTCCGACATACGTGTTAAACATAGTAACACAAAAGTGTAAACTTGCAATAGCCTGCACCATGTTCACTCGAATATTGATAATACAAACTCATTATAGATCATTCCAAGATACTGTATTTAAAGAACACTGCTGGTAAGTCAATTGCTTGAACTCTCTTTTCAAATAAGCAAACCATAGTAGGCTGGTGTTAAAAGAGACTGTTAGTAAGTTAAAAATTGTTATCTCTGCGTTCTGTTTTCACTATCGGATGGGATGGATGAAAATTATGAAAACGCCGTCGGCATCCATACGTTTGGGTGCAAAAAAGTGCAACTTCAAATACCGATTGAAATATTTATGAATGAAAGTGTCCATGCGGTGATTCGAAGAATATACCACGCAACTGAGTAAGACGACATCCTAAGCTACGGCGACCGACAACTTTAATTTAAAATATTAATCGAAAATGTGTGGCGAATTAAAAATAATTTTGAACTGGTAAAGAGGTCAACGAAAAGTTTGAAAAGCACTGAATGATTTTACTTCAACGTCAAATATCCGTAATGAACCGCAAACCAGCGCAAGACGTAAAAGTTTGAGCACTATTTAGCAGAATCCTCGTCCGTTGGCAAATAGTGCTTTATCAACATTGCTCCGCGGAGTACCTAGTGTTTCTTGGAATTTGTGTTTTCAAGAGTAGTTTTAAAGCGAATTTATGATGCGGGGAAACAGAAAGACGTAATCTTAATGAACCGTCGTACGAAAAGTAAATACGCTGCAAAGGCGCCGGCGTCAAATAAACCACTGCATCTCAAACAAACACTGAGAGAATATTCTATATTTAGAGTATGTTGGAATAATGATACAAGATAGCTTCGCAAACTTTTATATATTGGGGTTTCCAATATTTACAGCAGTAACAAACGTCTTTTCTGGCGCGTTTTTCAGGGGTAAACCTTGGCCACTTCAATTAGTCTCCTGCACTACACTTGGTCCTCCGCCTGCCTACGCCAATCACTGTCGTTCAGAACTTCTCAAAGTCGCAGTCTTCCATCGCTCAATCTTTCGTCAAGAGTAAAAACAAAGTATGCATTAAACTTTAATTTCAAATTTTAATTATACCTTTTTTAACAAAATACTTAATGTAACTTAATTTAAGACATCGACTGAGGGTGCTTGATGGAATTTCAATATCAAATTTGAATTATTAAGATTTTGTACACTTTCATGTATTTTGTCACTAACGAACGACCCGGGTTTTGCCTTTCGGCATCTTCAGGCACTCGAGCGCACGAATGGACTCGAATTGACAGACAGTAAACAGTGTCTAAACACTGTTTACTGTCGGTCAATTCTCACTGTTCTAAAGGCAGCTAAATGTTCTGATACTCTTACATCTAATGTACGTGTGGTTTTACCCACATAGAAATGTTGGCAATCACTGTTTACTGTCTGTCAACTCGAGTCCATTCGTGCTCTCGAGTGCCTGAAGATGCCGAAAGGCAAAACCCGGGTCGTTAGTGACAAAATACATGGAAGTGTACAAAATCTCAATAATTCAAATTTAATGTAACTTACATGGTTACTTAGTCAGTAATTTAATAGATAATCCTTCTTCTTTCTACGGTCAACAGTACCAACTTTCTTACAACATCTCTATCACAAGCTTTTTTTTCACAGCAAGATACACTGGCCAATTTGGCAGTGTTTTCAAGGTATTCTACCCATCTCATGAGAGGAAGGCATAGATATCTACTTCCTGTCGAATTTCTATCGGAAGCCTGACGAAAGTGTTGTACGCTTCGCTCCCGACAACGTGATCGGATTGCCTCGTCTCGATTCCTCGCTTAAACCCAAGTGTCATAATATCTCAACAGTACACCTGGTGGAATATTTACTTTAATTGAAAAATTCTTGATCCAGAAAAACAAAGAAAACACTGGTGCAATTTTCAACCTCAGAGAAAACTTGCTGCGAGAGAATGGTTTTTAAACATTTTACTCTTCAAATCTTCACAAAGCATTCACAAATCACAACGGAGGATTTATAAATAATTACGCCTTGATACAACAACGAGTGCATATGTACAACTTCAGAATTGCAGAATTTTAACCGTTTTTTTGTGTTGGAGTATCGTACATGCAGGCTTAATATGCAATATAAAAATAAAATTAGACGACATTTGACTCATCACAGCAAACCTCATCGTAACGTCACTGTATACAATTACTGCAGATCGAGCGGAATTTTTAATCGCTGAATCCTTCCCTAAAATATAATCCTCTTTGCCTTAAATGAAAATATTATATTCACTAATAATACATCATCGAGATATGTCGTAGGTATATTGAATTTCAAACGCAAAATTTATACCGCTTTAAATGAGTTTATATCTTTTATATTTTTAGCAACTTTCACTCTCTACAATGCTTACAATTTAAATTTATTTAGCAGCGTGGGTTTCAAAACTGCCAAATGAACTTACGAATATCATCATGGAACATAAATTATAGAATTTTTCAAAAAGTAAACCAAACCTGTTTCGATGGAATTAGTGCATGTCTATCAAAGATTTTTGATAAAATTACTTTGCTGGTCTCGGCTTTACTGCATTGTTTTTAATATTTGTCATCGTAGTTCTGCTTCCATTTTATTGATCAAACCTAACCGACATATATCAAGTCTTGATTCTGATCATTACTATTTATCTTTTCCGTCGAGCCAACACTGATAATATACCCTAATCCTATGATTTCGGCTAGGGTTGCATTATTCGGCTACGGTGATCGGAAACTTTTGTGTTTACTATGATATTAACTCTGAATCTGATTAACTATTTGTCGTTTTAATTTCTCTTAAAATCATATTTTAAGAGAAACTCTTCCAATGAGGTCTACAACATTCTGTTTAATAAATGTGTCCTATTAGAGCTTTTTGTCATAAAGAATATAAATATTATTTGTCACTCTTTTTTACAATGCTATTTTTATGTAATTGAGAATTTTTAAGAATTCTCTCAGAGATCAAATCCGCAATCAAAACCTTCCCAATAATCTCCTTGGTGTATGGTGAGATAGTTTCGAAGTTTAACGATATCGTTAGGGCAGATTGTGGAGTTGAAGTCTGCGGCGTGGAAACCAAACGGATTCTTTGGAACTGACAGGTGCCGAGGGTTTAGATTAACGATCGTTAATTGTTCCATGATTGATGTTTGCTTAACTAACTTACGCCGACAATACGCAGAAAGATACTAATTTTATAATTACCTTAAGATTTTAAATCGTGCGTCTGCTGTACAAATTAAATATTTTTATTTTTTCTTACTTCAGTCCTTTGATATTATGTATCACTGATGGAAAGTCACGTTTGATAAATGTTTACCTTAACATATTATAAAACGATTCGCTTAATACGGTCGGTCGTTGAGTGAAACCCGTCCAGATAAAAAAAATGAAATATGTACTATCTTTGATATATGCATATAGTATATATCAGTGCTCCGCAACCAGTGTGCCGCGACACACCGTACGCGCCGTGAGACGATACCAGGTGTGCCTCGGCGCTGTGCGTCCAAAATAAGAAAAATCAAGTATTTTTATATTAAAAAAAATAAGAGTATTTAGTGGCTATGATTTCCGCTTAAATTATTCTCGTTGAAACAAATATTTTATTATTTTTATATTTAATGGAATAATTGTATTAGTGTTTGCACTGATAGTGGTACTGCAATGATGGAAAATAAAATGGGTTTTGTCTCATGTGTAAAACGAAAAATCCTACCATGGAAATTACACATTGTTATATATATATACGGAAGCATGATGAACTGATGATGAGATGGTGAAGTTTCCAAGTGAAATTATTACAAAGAATGAACGAATGTATTAATACACATTATCAAGAGCCTTAAATATGGTTTTTCTAGAATAATTTGTAAAATAAATTTGTGTGCTAAGTGTCACTTTGAAAGGACAAAAGTTTTTAATTGGCTTTTATTAAAAAATATATTTATTACTATTTCAAATTAATCAAATAAAAAAGTCAAGTTTTGTTTATGAAATTTACATATTTCAGTTTATGGTGTGCCACCAAATATTAATGAGTGCTTAAGTGTGCCGTGGGTGAGAAAAGGTTTTGAAGCACTGGTGTACATCATCGTTTTGGTGTTCGACTGAGCTATTCCACAAAATATTCAAAACGTGTTTGATTGACCAAACGACTTAAAAGCAATACATTTTATGGTGATGAAAAGAAATAAGTGACACTTTTAATGTTAAGGGCATATAGTTAGAATCATGCCAAAAATTGAAAATAAACTCAAATATTACTAAATTCACTTTCCACTAAAACCCAATTGTTAAGCCTTCATAATTTCCAATATTCACTCAATATATTTATATTTTTAATTGATGTGCAACGATGTGATCTCTTCCATAGCTTCTCACTGAAAAAATAACAATAAACATCTACTGTTTTATGATTTTACTGTGATATTTGTGATTTGAAAATAAATGATATTCAAAACCCCTATGATCCTAATGGCAAGCGATAATTTCGAGGTGGACCTTTGAAATTTATTGACACCGATTATTAATAAGCTAATGCTTATTTTTTCGAAATAATTACAAAATTTATTCCGTTTCTTATACTGTTATCTGCGCGTGTAAAAATATGCTTGTAATGTTTGATAATAAATTATAACGATTCTACAAATGAGGTGTTGATATTTTGAAGAGGTATAATAAAGGTTTCACTATCAAATCACATGTAAATAACTTCACCTTAGTACAGGAGCAGCAAGTTTAACATGTTCTTGCAATGATTTGTCGTGAGTAGGGATTACAATCCCGAGTTTTCACCTGTTATTTATCTCGAAATACTCGGGACTGAAAACATAAAATCCCGGGATTTGCTTTATGAAAATCGTATTGAGACATATTAATTTCATGTCCAAAATATGACAGAGCGGAGAAGTCTCTCAAACACTGTAAAAAATCAATACTTAAAAACCTATACAAAAAGTTCTTTAATCTCTCTTTAGAGCTCTCGACCAGACTATTGAATTTCAGCTTTAAACTGCCGATACGCAGCATTAATCGTCAGCCATATGCATTACACATACTTATGCGGCTACGCGCTTGCTTGTATGCGTGTTGGTGGTGTATATGAAGACTGGCCGCAGCCATTTTGCTTGTAAAGTCGTAGATTAAATATTTTCCAGCTTCTTCATTTTCTTCGATCTGTTTTAGCACGAATGCGACGAGCTTAGCTTACTTCTTGATGTATTTGGGGTAACTAATATATATTTTACATAATTCACTATTCTTTATTGGTGAAATTGATCTATTTTTAGCCATAGTGAGCGTTTTAACAGATAAATTGACTGAAAATAAATTCATGCGAAAACGACTCGCGCTGTAAGGGTTTAAAGAATAGTAACGCTATGATACACTTCTCCAAGATATTTTTTATTTTCTACTGAGGTCGTATTATTTATATTCATCATTTTTAGTTGTTTTTTTCTTCAATAATTATATAAATATGAAAATAATGATGATTTATTGTTTTGGGATCATTTGAGATCTCTAAAATCCCAGAATAAATTATGGACGAGAATTGCAATCCCTATTTGTGGACAATATACGTATTATAAGAGAAAAATATTAAAAGCAAACGTAGGATGTAATTTAAACAGTTACTAAATAGTACTGGTAAGTATTGAAACATGTTTTAATTGTTGGTAGAGATAATTTTTAAAATGTATTTTTCGTTGTGTGTTGATATATCACAAAAACAGCAGAATAAAAATGATCCTGTTCATCATTCGTCCACATTAATATTTATCAGTATTGAAATGTTTTGCGTGGATCAAATTCATCCGTGGAATTGAAGGTCTAAAAATGTCGAAAGGTCAAGTCTGGGTCGTTAGTGACAAAATGATTCAATTGTGATTCATATAAGAATTCATCGAGTGTGTATAAAACATATTATATACATACTTATCACTGACTTTACGGCGTGGGGACATGGACTCTAAAAGCGAAATAAAAAACACGGCTAGACGTTTTTGAAATGTCGTGCTAGAGAAGGATGCTGCGAATACCATAGAAGGCCAAACGCGCAAACGCATCTGTTCTAAACGAGCTGCTAAATCCAGGATAGACTCTTCGCCCGCAAGCCTTACCGAAAGGCTCGTCGTAGCCGTCGTCACAGGAAACGTCGAAAGCAGATGGGGACGCGGAAAGACCTGAACTCGCTGGAGCGTTCAAGCGAAGGACACCACGGGCCTCTCCTTACCGATGGCCCTCGAGCAGCGGAGTGTACGAGCGGCGAATGATCGTCAAAGGAAACTGATTTGTTGCGATAAGCGAAAGTCCCGACCCTCACCAGTGAGGAAAACGACTTAAAAGATGAATACTGAAACTCACATTACTGGGCTTTTCGAAGAACTCATACTGGCTAGCGAATCAATCATTTTTATCTCAAAAGAGTAACTGAACGCTTTAAAAAATTTCGCTAGCGTCACTTGATTATCTCTAAATCTATATACAATTTTTGGTCCTGATTGTTTTCGAAAAACTACAATACCCACACTCAACGAGCTGCTTGATAATACGAGCTGATACGTGTAGATGTTGTCGGCAGTAAGATTCACTTTCCTTTAAAAAAAAACTTTCCCCAAAGAACATCTGTGTTTTGCTATGTATACTAATATTAGTAATTCAGCACCCTCAAAAAATTTGATTGTCGAGCGATTTTCTCAATTACTGCCAATGCGAATCAGTGAAATTTATTACCCCACCAAAGTATCGTCAATTTCCTAGCATGTTTTTGGGGGCGATTTTGACACAGCACTACCCTGATTTATTGAATGTCCGTGTCCACAGAAAGAATATATAATATACTGAAAACCGAACGCATTTAAACACCCAATGAAATATATTCAGATATATACTTCATATCCATCTCATAATGATCAGGAATGTTTTATCTAGCAAAAAATAAAACATGAATTCAACTTTTGTCTGCAGAGCTTTCTATTGTACCAAAAATATCTGTAATTTTAAATGATAATCAGCTGATGTCTACACAACTGTAGCCTGATCGTTAATTTTATACAAGAAAGCAGATAGTTGCATACAATTATGAAATTTTACAGTGTTTATTATACTATATATTCATTGCCGTCCTCGTAAATTTAATACAAAGTAAATCTATCAAAAAAAACTAGACATTTACTTCTAATAATTGACGTGATTGCAAAATAATATATTCGATTTTAATTCAGATAAGAATAGTCAGTAAATGTAAAAAGAAAAATAGTCAGAGAATATTTCATATTGACGATTCAGTCAAACCAGTTGTCGGGTGTTACGAACCATATTAGAAACGATGAAAATCCAAGCATATATGTAGTGTGACAGAACATATAGGTGTACGTGCCAAATGCATGAAACTTCGATATGATCGCTTTTTTGAAAGTCACTGAAGAAAAAGGTTGTTAAATTGGAATATTGAAAATAAATTGGAATAGGAAACGTATACATTTAACTTTGTCACATATTTGGGTATAGGGTTGTATGTACTGACAAGACCTCGTTATGGTCAGACAAAATCAGTATCGTTCATCGAGTGGTGAATTATACATAATCCAAGCTCCACGTTACTCGCACTGTATGCAACATCAAGCGCAACATGAGAGCTTCAACGTCTGGGGCCCATGGTGTAAGAAGTATAGGTGAGATTTATCTTTGTTTTTGTAAAATATGTGACGTCACTTTGATGAACCAAATTGTCATTGTCACCAAAGCACTGTTGTAAATATAATAGATTATAACTCAATAAGCACAGAATGACGTCAACAAATTCGAAAATAGTGACTGATATTTTTTATCCAGCTCATCTCCGACGTTTATTCAACTCTTATAGCCTTTACAGCACGCTGTCGTACAAACGTTTTAATACTTTCTATTCGTCTTTTGATGTAGCCACGCTTGCACATCGCTTGCCATTCCATGCTTAGTACAACCGTTCTCATTCAGTGTATATATAAAATTCATCATATCATTGAATTCTAGTGAAAATCTTTATCCTCTGTGTTGAATTGCGCTGGATGCCGCTGCAACAGTGCCAGTCATGTCTCGTAATGACAAACGAAATATGAGTTGCCCGTGGGTAGTTCGATTTCTATTGTATGCTTAATTTGATTTCAACTACAAGTCCGCTAAAATATGCGCCGGGCGGTAGTCATTGTATCACTATTGAAACAATAATTCTTTAAATTGTTACTCATACTAAATCTTCGTCTACGCCCACGGATGGCCATGCTGATGATTATTTCAGGGCTTTTTCAAAGTTTCCATACAATAATACTAATAAAACTGTTTAAAACGATCATTGAAGGATTGGAGCCAAAGAAGCATTTATCAGCAGCTTCGTTTGGGAGCCACTCCAGTCGCTCTCCAACATCAGCAGTTTTTTAGGTGCTCATCGTTTTTTATTAGTTAAAAAGTTTTAAAACGACGCATGCTGAAAAACAATGTATTTTCGTGTCATAAAAAATGACAATAAATGCGGGAAACAATGATTGCGAGAACGGTACATCGAGTGTCAACAAATGGAAAAATAACTTGTTTTCAGGATCGAATAAAGGGTGGGTGGGGTGGTATGAACATATTACAAACATTCATGTATTTGGAAACCAATCCATAAATCGATTGAAAATTAAGTTTCCATTTCAGGTTTCGGAACCATGACAAAGTCCAACGGCATTGATCACTATAGGCTACTACAAAATGACAACAAAATTCCACTAATTCTATCTTCGTGGAGGGTGTGAAAAGTAGAACGGATGAAGAAATAGAGATTAGTTAATCACTTTCTCTACGCCTTGTTTCTGGAATATGATAGAAAGTTAGTGGGAAGAAATTCAAAACACACAATCTCCACATTACAATTACAGTAAAAATCGAAATTGGTATAATTCTTCTTTAACCAATCAGGGGGAACTAAACACTAAATTTTGATATTCACTGTTAAATGCTCCTTGGCACGTTTATTATGTAATAAATGACATATTCATGTGTGATTATCGTCTCAAAGTGTGTCATTTATCTATTCAGAATTTGATTATCGTTTTCAGACAACTGCACGCAGCCTAAAAAAAGAAACATATTGTCAGCCTTGCGTACTTATTTTTTCAGCTTTGGTGAAATCCTGCGAACAATCTATAATGACTATCTATTGTCTTATTATTTTTTTACAATCTAAAATAAGTATGTAGTAATCAATTATACGAAGTTATGCCTGAAAAAACATATTTATCTGTTTTATCTTCGATCTTTCATGAATAATTCGAATTTCGAATTCATACTTTTGTTAATATTGCACTCACATACATTATCAGTGACGCAGTGTGGATTTTATTACTTTAATATAAAGAAAACCACTCTAATTTACGCGATAAGCTGTAACGAACATTGCTATAGGTAACTTTTAAACTTTTAAACAGAACTTACTTTTCAGTATTAATATGGTCATAAACACTTGTAGTTTTGTACTTCATATTCATATTTCGATAAATTAATACATCAGGTTGTTAGATCACCATACAGGCATGTACGCACAGATATTTATATGATAATTTTTATATAATTTAAGTCAGTTCGAGTCCATTCGTGTGCTCGAATGCCTGAAGATGCCGAAAGGCGAAACCCGGGTCGTTAGTGACAAAATACATGGAAGTGTACAAAATCTCAATAATCCAAATTTGATAATTTTTAGCTACCTACGATTTTTGATAATATAATTAATAAAAAAAACAAAGTAGTGATAAAAAATTAATATTTTATTTAGTCTGGGGAGGAATCATAAATAATAAGATGCTATATAATGACCACTTATGAAAATAATTAAAGCTTTTAATGACACAGTTAGAATAACTAAATAATTATAACAGTCGAAAACACGTTATAACATAGTCAAAATATTGTAGTATTTAAGGTGAGTAAAATTATTTTGATCTATTATTCTAACATGCCTCCAATTTCGAAAACACCCTTTGACAGAAACTTGCAAGAAACGTTTACATAGTAAACTGCAAAGTGGACTTCAATCGAACTACTATAATAATATGTATCGCAAACACAAAAACAAAAGAATTTATTTATCTTAAAACTTAGAAAATGTATGTGTTTCTCTTTCCAGGTTAGATACTGCAACCCGCCACTGACAACAGTCATAGACAACACTCCTGATAATAGAAGGCGAGTGCATAGAGTTTTAAAACACAGTAATTTACCGCCAATTTGATTCAATTTCATTCAATTCTACGCATTTTTAATCGCTACCCCTCACTACTAACTCATATATAAAAAAACACATATTGCTCAATGAATTAATTCGTCATGACCACTGTACCTAGTTCGTTGGTCTAACGTGAATGTTTTATTTTAAGTTATACATTATAAAATAATGGCACTACGGGTATCATTTACGTTATCGTTTTAACAATAGTTGTTAAAACGATTCAGTTAAAAAAAAATTATGCTCCACATTGCTTTACCAGGGATTTCTTTAAATGAATTACGAAAACTTACGAAAAGAACTACTAGCCTAGTGGTAAAGCTTTGTTCTTTTGTTATGTGATCTACCGCTCAAAACCTCCATTATTTTAACTAAAATTTTACCTGAAAAACCATTCATTTTCTTATCAATTGAAACATGTATATCAAATGCTATGGGATCTATTATTTTGGATAAGTTATTATATTTTATCGATTAAGCAAGAAACAGTTGTCGTTTTATAGAGTTGCCACTTTATAATTTTGCATTCCGTCTCTAGGTTCCACCTTTAGAATTTAGGTTAACGGAATCGATGCACGGCTCTAGGATCACAGTATCCATACAAACCAATACACTGACACGCTCTGTGTATTATACACAAAGGTTATCAGCGTAGTAAAAAGCGCAAAACTATAAAATGTTGAAATATTCTATACGATTTACGCTTTGAACAATTATCTACCAGAGATAAGTCAACTGAGTAGGTTGTATACAAAATCTTTTAGGGAAGGGCTTAATTGAGGATCGTTTTTACCACGCGAAATAACTACAAACGCTTTTAATAGAAAGTATTTTTATTTCCAGTCTGCACTGAATTTTAGTTACGTTTATTATCCCTTTATAAAATTTCAACGAAATCACTCGAGATCAATGTGAATGTAAAATATAACACAAACACTGTCAAGACTTGAAACTGGAACCTTTTAATCAATAAACGGAGCCCTCACTACTAATCTAAATACTCCGTAGCAATCACATTTCCGTATGTATTATCTTATATATAATTGCCCATACCGCTCCGTAGACGTTTTATTATTATCACATATCACATGTAAGTATGAAATTTTCTCATGACGTAAGCGTTCGCAGTGTATATATAAAATAAAATGTTATGCAATCCACACACAGTTCCGACGTACTAGCTACTTTAGACATTCAGTATTTCAATTTGAACACCGTCATCTATGACGGGTACGGTTATACTAGTACTATAAATATTACGTTTAATCTAAACCTGATTTTGTCATACATATTAAACTCCTTTTGTATTCCTAAACCTTAAAAATAGTATTGACTGCATCAAAAACCGTTCGACATTGATCTCTACTAGGTAGTTAAAGACATTTTAGTTTAAAATAACGATTATTTGAATTAAATCGACTACTACAAGTTGCTGGACTCTACGTGCGCATTCATTTTGATTACAGTGTTTTATAACGTGTGAGGAAAGGTGAATAAAAAGAACAAGGGTGTTATTATTTACCCTGCATAAAATATCAGATGGGAAATAAAAATTGAGGAGTACAATAAAATTTATTGCCTGTTATCATTTAATTTAAGGACTATAGATCTCTTGAAAATACTCGTGATGTTATAGCAGCCATTAATATACATGAACAACTAGGATAATGCACTACGGATCGTGTAATAAAACCATTTTATTACGAACAAAAAGCCATACATATAAATCATAGAAGCAATTGCTTGTGCGATATATATTCGATTAAAAATCATATGTAAATACTTAATGCATTATGCACCTACCGAAATAAAATTCTTTTACTATTTTTTTCTCAATAAATCCTGATCATAATAAAAATATGGAAAAAAACAAATTTGGAATACTAAGGTAAAGGTACTGGTTCTGTAAAAATCTGTTCGAATTTAGATTTTTAATATTGGATTTGGCATTGTACATAAATAACCAAATGCCAATATTTATTTAAAACAAACTTTATCAGTATAAAATACAATTTGGGCATTTTCTTATGGCTTATAATTGAAAAATGTACGTTTGTATCATTGGTTCATGTAAAATAGTGGGTGATAGAGTAGTTAGTATCATCTTCTTTGTTTGCTGTATCTACGAGTTTGAGTCCGAGTTTGGACACTTTCATAAAATGTTTTTTCAATAAATTTACACATTTGCGCTCAAACGCATTGACGTCCGTTTGCTCTTATGGTGTTTAAATTCTTATCCCATCCATTCAAACTGAACATAAGAAACGTAGACACAGGATTGCTCTAAATTGAAGAGTTCAGACAAGTGAAACCATCTTTTGTCGGATTGAGGAACTAACGCATCATCATATTTGTCATTGGGGTGTCATAACGGCCATTTGAAAACATCACCTTTTGCAGAAAGTATTTTATTTTGAATGTCTTAAGAGAATTGTTAAAGATATCAGTGAGTTTCAGTGAGTTGTAAGCATTTGCTACTTGATTCAACCAAGAGTGGTCTTACAGGAAGCTCTGAGGTAACTCTGATGAAAGGCTGTCATGACGTGACCTGTCAACTACTGTAAAGAAAAGTGGTCAACTAGTGGAACTTTCAATTTTTTAGATGTTCAACTACTGAAACATTAACATGGTTGTTAAAAATTGAACACAATTTTTTTTGTAACATACCCTTTCCTTATTTTTGTCTTATCATATTGATTAAGACATTTGATTCATTATGAATACACTTGTGTTATCATCATTCGGTCTTATGCTTAACAATAATCGCTATTTTTGTTGAATACCGATGAATGTGAATAAGAAGTAGATTTGATTTTATTACGGTTTTTACAATCATTTAAAATTATTATTTATTTAATTGAAAATATGATCAATAATGTATGCATACAGTTTTAAGTATGTCACGTTACAGCTTTGATAAAAACCGGGCACCGACTACGAAGAGGTATGCATAATAGTATGCTTTGGCAATCGCTGTTTCCCTTTATGATTCACCCGATTGGGAAATAGTCAATGACAATGGCACAATTCAAAATGCAATTTCCACTTAGATTCCTCGCCATTAAGTATCCGATTTATGGTGATTCATTTACTTTGATACAAAATGCAGGCATAATGACATATGAAAGGTTGTCAGATGTTGTCAATAGCGACTCAATTGCCTGTCAAAATATGCCACATCTCGAAGCATGCATCTGTCCGCACCTCATTCAAACAAATGACAGTAAAGAGTTTAATCCTCGTCCAATTGTAGACAAGTATTGTTTCGTTTTGTAGCTTAAATAAATTTTACACCTTGAAACATTTTAATTTTGATGTATAACACTTCCTGGCATAGTATTTAACGGAAAGTTGGCATTTTTACAAATCCGCGGTTATGTTAAGTGTTAGTATGAGTGACATTTTATATAAAATAAATACAAGTCCACTTCAAAAAATTAGCCTACACTTACATTTAAAATGAAAAGTATCTCATATTTTTCCAAAAATGAGATAATTAGATATTAAATCATTCAGATTAACATATTCTGTGTGCATCGCATATTTTTATCAACATCAAGAAACTAATTAAGGTAAATGTAATGGTAATTGATCATGTACCAATAAAAATGCCCAAAATAAGAAAATCATACTCGGGATTTCTCTAAATTCTAGAGTTCTGACAAGTGAAACCATCTTTTGCCGAATCGAGGAACAACACATCACCATATATGTCATTGGGGTGTCATAGCGGCCACTTTAAAACAACACCTTATGCAGTAAGTATTTTATTTTGAATTTCTTAAGAGAATTGTTAAGGATATCAGTGAATGTAAGCATATGCTACTTGATTCAACCAAGAGTGGTCTTACGGGAAGATAAAACCCTCTGATTAAGCATGGTCAACTACCGGATCTTTCAATTTTTTAGATGATCAACTACTGACACAAAAAAAAGGTTGTTAAAAATTGAACATATTTTTTTCTTATCATATTAATTAAGACATTTGATCCATTATGAATACATTTGCTTTTTCATCATTCGGTCTAATGCTAAACGTTTATCGTTATTTTTGTTGAATTTTTCTCTTAAACGGTCAACTACTGATATGTTTACCTTATAGATTCTAAAGTAATGCAACTTTATTTATAAGCTCTAATTGTATAATACAGTGCTTCGTGTTTCCTGTAAAGTTAGCTTTCTGTGAGCTAGCAGCTGTTTTGTACTTCAATCAATTAGTCAGAATAAAACTGGCAACATAGATTATTTTCGCAAACTAAGTATGCCTTTAATATATTAATAAACAAAATTTAAAAAATATTAGTCCTTACCACAAACTGGTTTAACTGGTGACAGATCTATGCCCCGCGATTTACGTCTGCTATTACTCGTACACATTCAAAGATTTATGTATATGAATACATTATACTGAAATTAATTCTCCCACAGTGCCTGAAAACTTCCCTAGAGACCCCTTAATTACATTTTCATAAGATATAATATTGTAGTAGATGTTTAAAGTTTTAAGGGCAATGTCTAGATTAGTGAATATCTAGGGAACCACACTCATAAAACAGGCCCTTAAGTAACCAGTGGCGTAATTAAGGGTCACTGTAATATATAAGATCCTTTATGATCATAATGAATTCCCAAGGTAAAAGTGGTCCTTAGTCAGTGAAATTTTGTTTCATTAGCCGATTTTTTCATACAAAAGGGAACGGTCTCAATATAACTTTGCAGAGGGTCTGCCGAATTGTATCAAACAATTGTGTACGTAAAAATGTATTTTCCTCTATTTAAATTTACCCACTCAAACTATGTGGAGTCTACAAAGCAGGCTCTCAGTTTCCTGACTATTTTTAGAGTGCGTAGAGAAAGAGTCTTTATATTCTTTTACCGCATTAATTCTAGATAAGATCTGTATCATTAAAGATTATGTCTACTCAAAGCTTTGAATGAGGAAAACAATTAAAAACCGCCTTACGAATACTGATTGTGGGTGTACAGTATGCAAAGGATATTTATTCGTATGCTGGAGCATAAATCTTATAACAAACACTCCGTTCACCCATGATAACTTTCTATTGGCGGAAAAATCTTTTCAGCAATATTCCATTTACATGGACCAGCCCTTATTCTGAATTATATTATATTATACTGATTCTTCTCGAACGAAAAGTGGTTTGTACATATATATATATATATATATAAAATATATTTATGCAGACACAATGAAAACCGCAACGCGAGGTCTCCTCTTATGAAACCGTATTATCAATACAGTCATAAAGTCATCAACAGACTTCATATAAACTTGAAATTTACACAAACACTGCACATGAGCGTAGTCAACTGTTTTAAGTTTTTATTCATCAGTTCTATATTAGAGCTGAAATAATCTGCTTTACATATAAATTGGCGGAAGATAATTAATTCATAATTATAAAATCAATTCGCTGATATTAATTCAATAAGGATTAAAGGATGGAACTGGGAAATGACCAGATGTTGGATAATCGCTCACGCTTCTCCCCGTTTTTAGAATCGGATGGGTGGTAGGCAAATCCATAAATCTATGGAAAAATCAGAATATGAAAGAGCCTCTACTGTCTGTTCGATCTGTGAGATCCGTTACGGCGTTTACCATTGCACCGCGGAACCGACAACTAAAAAATAATATTTATAAAAATAAAAAAAAACATTTTTTTTAGTACTGATTCCAAAATTTTATGAAATTATCAGGACCGGTTTCGCTCACCATTGCCTAGTTTGAAAATACTTGCTTTGAGCGAATGGTTTTATTTTTATCAATTGAATATTACCTTTCCACCAAGCATTGACAGCAAGCTGTTAACAACTTAAACGTGAAATAATAGTGACTGGTGAACACACGTATGTATGAAAATACACAATACACAAAAATCGGTGTACTCTTTGATCTTAAAAAAAACATGGACATTTTTATAATTATGGTAAATGGTTAGGCAATAAAAAGGTAATGTATGACTTTGTAAAATTCCATTTTAAGCACGATCCGAGTAAAATGATAATATACAATCAAATTTTAAAGAGAATTTTTCCGGAGTTATCTCATATCCATATGTATGATGCCGTAACACAAAATGTATTTAAAAAAATCTTATAAATACAATTGTAAGCGCTTAAATTTTTCACGTGATCGGGGTATTTTATTTTTGCATAAATAATTTACGATTATGATTCCAATGTTGTTGCTTGACATGATTAAGACAGTAGGACGGATGCTGATGATGATGTTGACGATTAGTGTAGTTCAGAGTTCGGTCGGCGAGTGACGATTGAACTCACGTTTAGAGGCGGTTATTGAATTACGTTAGGCGTTCGATACAGAATGAATCCAGTTGTTCCTTGTTTGTTTATTTATATTGTTGCGTTGACTTTCTGTGACCTACTTTCGTCATCATGACATTGATGAGTGTCCACCTGTTGCGCAGCGTCTGCAGAATATCGAATATCAGTCACATAGTATTTGATAAATTAATTATGCTTCGTCAAATAACAAGCATTGTGTTTCGGTGCAGGCAAGTATTGAGTCATTTTTTGCCACATATAGTTATTTCAATACATTAAAAAATATGTCATCAAATAAGTATCTGTTCTCTTCCAAACCTATCCCACATCATGCTCATGAAAAGCGATGCAGTGTATTGAGTAAACGTAATAAATGCTAACGAACAAGATACCCCATTAAGCTCATTATTATGATATCGACACTCGCTACTTTCGCTACGTATAATCACGTGCCACATACGTGATTATACGTCTTTAGCATTTTTGCTGTCTACACACTCAGTTCTATAGGTAGACATCAAAAAATATTTGAAAAGTACCTACTTCACCCAAGTATAAACACGTAACTAGCCACCACAAAAGTTCAATGTCGTATTTATAATATTTCAAAAACTATAAACTTTTCAGCAAAACTGTATATAAAATAAGAAACTAGATTTAGAATAATAGCACTGTCCCAATTTTGAAAAAGATGGATGCAGCCGTTACTTTGCAACTGCGTTTTGAATCTTTGGGGCGCTCTCCTGTAAAATTTCATGTTTGCAGATACGGGATTATACGCAGGTAGTGTCAACATCAAAACACAAGGAAGATATTAAAAGTATAGGTTATAAGACAATCTTTCTACGTCCAACTTTCAGAAATCGGTAATGTCACAAACACCAAATGCTACTACACATTTATACTTAGATATATTTAATGTAAAATAAATATCTCATAAGGAATACGAACTCCGAATCGCAAAACAGAATAATAGTGATTTAATCACAAGACCACTGATAGGTAAGGTAGACTAAGTATGAATGTCGATTTAGATTTTTAATATTTAAATGTAATATCTTACATGTTGCCGAATTCTACCTGCGTAGTCGATTGCATTATGGGATTACTTAAAACTTGTTCTCGAATCGGTCATATGAGGCGCCAATTGAAAGGGCTGTACGGCTGAGTTTATTGTTGTTTTACTTAGTTTTTATTTATTTAAACAAATATTTTATCTGTCTTAATGTACAATACTTTTCTAATACATGGCATTGCGCCACTTCTATTGTCTTGTTTTTTTTTTAATTAATAAAATATATAAACCTACCAAGTATGGTCACGAACAATATGCGAATAATTATGTTCTACATGCTCAATTCAAATACGTCAAATTTATTAAAATATTGCTATTTTTAATTTACATACCTGTGATTAGTATCAAAATATAAGCAAATTATTTTTTTCTGTGCGTGTTCATGATTTCACACGGAGGAGAATCGCTCAATAAATATGTTAAAACCATTTTTCATTCTTACCTAGATTTTTTATTAATCTTTAAACTTAATACTTTTCCGTAATGAATAACTGATTGGCTTTTGTTTTGACAGTTTATAATTCTGAATTTGAAAACGATAATAGCCAATGAATAATGGCGATTTAATTATGAACAATCTGTATTTGCGATCTATGTTTATTAATTTATGACGAATTGAATTAAACATATTATAATCTCTGATAATTTCCGCTAAATGATTAATTGAATATTACGACATTTTACTCTTCGATAATGTTGTGAGTATAAATACTTTTGAGACAAACTGCTTTTAAAGATAAAGAAGGTAAGTCTTCACTCCCACACTCGTTCATCAGTACCACGGTAATACCTATTATTTGTACAACACACTTTCATGCGTAAACAATATTATTACAAGGTTTTCAAACTTCCGATGATCAAAAATAATTTCAAATTTACTGTGTACTCTTTTTAACTGAAAAAAAAATCAATTTTGTATTGCAGTTTACAAAATAGTAATGATATTATTCAATTTGAAAAATGTACATTTATTTTACATTCCAAATAGCGAAAAAAAGAAAATTACAGATTCAAAACTGTCTGATCAAATAATAAACACGCATTCACAAATATCATAATTGTTTAAGAGATTTTTTATTACAATCATCGTTTCCGCTAAAACAGATGATTATCTATTTGCATCATCAGTCATCAATCTTTTTTGTATTATTCATTGCGGTTAATTTATAATGCGAGGATAACTAACTCAACGCTTACTATTATATATTCGCTGTTCTGGAAGAAAACACTATTTCGAAAAATGACATATTGAGTTAGTTATACCAAAATGTTCCTTGTTTCGAAATCTACCGTATGGAAGAACACACTTATTTTTATAAATTATAGATTTTTTCTTCCTGAACAGCGACTATATATTCAGATATTATCTAATATTATTTTTCTAGTAAATACTAGGAAATCATTAAGAAACCAAAGCAAATAAATCTTGGACAAATTGCCACGTTTTAAAAACTGTGCCTATAACTGGAAATATAGTCCAATAAGTGTAAACTTAATTTGATTCTGAAAAAGGAGATTACTGAAAATCTTGAAGCACGTGCAAATAAATTTCAACTGTAGTTCCTTAGCTTAAAGAAGAAATTGCATTACGATTAAACCCATTCTCGGCTTCCATGAATATAACGAGATTTCCTAGAACCATTCCTTGGCACATAATTTGTTTTATGGACCATTGCTAACATATTATATAGTTTGTAGAGAGATTATCGGTTACATAAAAGTATCCATACTTGACTGTTCAGTTTTGTTTCAATTCCTCTATGCATTTTTCGTCTATAGTGCATTAATTTATTCATATCAAAGCAAATGTAAGATACAGAATGGATTCTATCGAGAACGATTTGAAGTTGGCTTTAATAACTAATAATTCATGATTTTTTAAACTGATTTTCCTAATATAAAATAGTGTTCAGGAAGTTAGAGTTATATGCTTAAAAATAAATATGTTTTTTTCGTCTTATAAAAAGTGCTTACTTCGGTTATTATTAAAAAATTTGAGAATCTGTGCTGGAATTGAAGGTCGAATAAAAATAATTTCAAATATCATGCACTCTATTTTACATTGATCTTATATTAATTATATATGTTTGGGGAACGTTGTAGAATGCGAGAAAAGTGTCCCAAAAATAACACACACTACGCACACTTCCGTGAAGAATTCCATGAAGAGACAGAATGCTAAGATGATGTACCGACCGAGGTGACAATTCCGATATTGGAAAGTTATTCATGGACTGACACCACTCTTCTCCACATCATCAAAATACTTAAACCAGAGGCTGCCTGTAATTAACTGGACAGTGAGCTAACTCTGCAACTACCACTACAATTTGGTAGGTTGACCAAACGTTTTTTATTTCCGAAAATTTCGAAACAATTTTTTTATAATGGTGGCGTTAAAAAAAGTAAGTTATTTTTAACCATATTTGATGAATCCTTACAAATTCATTTAAATCAAAACTTTTTTAACACAAAAAGATGCAACATAATATGGTTGATTAAAGTGCACGCAAGAAACCCGCATAGAAAAATGCGCACATAAATACATATCCCGCTCTCTCTTTTTGACGACGGTACGGACAGAATGAAGGAAAGGACTAACTAGCCGATGAAGAGAGCGTCTTTACGTCACGTTTTTTAGTATCGGATAGCGGGGTAAATGTGAAGGTATTTACAAATCACAGACATCCAAGCCACATGAAGGTTTCCATTTCGTGATTCGAACCCGCGATTCCGAAACCGAATAGGATGGACTTCCAAGAGCGCTGACCACTGTTCCACGACCAGTATAAAAAATACCCACCTTTTAAATACTAAATACTATAATCATTTCCGATTTTCTGCTTTAAAATTAGATTTTTTAGTTTTGAAAGCTCATGGGTGATAGGGCTTACTAACGTTCATGCAATAGTAGATCATAAAAAAGATTGCGACCTAACTTAACCAATATTACATTATTATGATACCAGTGTTAACCTAACCTAACTAGTATTTACCAATTATATTTTTTTCCTATGTGCTTTAACCCGATTGCCTGGGATGAGGTTTTGGAGAAAAATGATTTCCCATTATTCATCACTTGCGAGTAAACAGCGTCAAATAAACGGGTGTGTGAAAATTTCTAACTATTTTCATATTTATTTTATTCTATCATAGGATACTAAAATCATTGTAAATATTAAATTAACAATATTCAAACCAATCAAAATACAGGTATATATTCACCACCAGTGCAAATTTTGTTCAATTGTTGAAATTTTATAACCAAACCACTTTAAGCGTAATCATTCAATTTAGGCAAACATAAACGTGCCTGATTTAAACAATTTGAAAATAAATGGCCGTTTAAAATACTTAAATGAAAATATGGTCACTATGCGTCTATTATAGATACAGTCCGATGATTAAAATATCATTGAGGCACATGTTTATACATTTTAAAAGTTATTTTTATTGCTGTGCGGCAAGAATTCTGAATACATACATGGACTGGAAAATGCATTTATTTTAATTCCACCAATTTATTACCACCCCTATACTAAATATTATATTATATATGTTACCAGGTTGCTGCGGCCGAGAGGTAATTGTCCTTTTTTCAATGAATTCGGCGGCAACTTTGTGGAAATTTAATTTTAATATAAAATTGATAAATTTGTTATTCCATTAGTCGTGTTACTAACTGTGACAAGTTTTCCCCTCTTGGAGAAGCGTCTTCAGACTAACTTAAAGAATTAAAATAAATAGTTTATAGTTTTTAGAAATTAATGAAACAGAAATCAATAATTAGTAAATAACCTTTTTAATAAGACAGGTGGCTCACCACTGTTATATTTAATTCCCTTTGATTTTTTCACCAACAGGCACTAGTAATTAATTATTTTGTAATTAGGAGTATTATGGTAATTAGTATAATTTTCATTTGTCTATTCTTCTCCCACGTCCAGTAGAAGGAAATAGTCCCATCCACCTTTTGTTATAATTCATAAAATAAGAATTAGAATCATGCAGTGGTTTACAAAACACAAAATATAATTCCTAACACATAAAATTGATTCTACATTTACACATACTTAGCAACTGAATTTACTTTAAGTTATAATACAAATGACACGACAAACGATTTTAAATTAAGTCCAACGCGAATCAAACACAAACAATTCACATCCTCACCTCCGCCGCGACGAGGCCGCAACTCACCCGACTCGACAAATCGTAATCGACTGTGTACACATACAATTCAAAAAACTGCCTGCATCGTCGGAGCTACCTCTTTCCGTCAAAGATGGACTCGTCCAGCGGGCGTGCCCGGCGGCTACTGAACGGCTTGGCAACAAGAGTGGGCCGATTCTGCGAATTATTGTCGTTACCGCTGGATGATTTCAGTTCTGGACACTAATGAAACTTATACTTAACAAAAACCAGGGTGTGTCACGTTTATCTCATAAATAAATAAACTTAGGATACAGTTAATCTGAAGATGCTTCTCAAAGAGACGAATCACTTGTCACAGTTAGTAACACGACTAGTGGAATAACAAAGCTACGAAATTTATATTAAAATTGAATTTCCACAAAGTTACCGCCGAATTCATTGAAAAAAGGATAATTACCTCTCCTCCTATATCCTCATAATGCTAACATTCAAATACAACTACAAATGAAACTATTTTCAATCGATCTTGAATCAATGTAAATGAATTAAAATGTGCTAAGAACAGGAAACATCGCATGCAACACATACATATATGACGTAATTGTGCCGTAAAAAATATATTATAAATTGTTCATCAATAAAATATACTACAATACATTATAATAAAATTAGAAATTATGTGTTTAGATTCTCCATGTTACTAAGTCTACAGTTAAAAATTTAAGGTAAATTGGTGCAATAAATTAATATTCCTCCTGATAAACGAATTCAGGATCCTACACATTTCATAATTAAAAAACAGTTAATAGAAAAACTTATTTTACTGCCTACTAAGCCTACTTACTGGCATTCTAAGTTATTTTAATTTCGTTACGCTTAATACTTATATTCTTTACTTGTTGACAACTGACTTGGACCATGTTATTTTTATCTCAGTCATTATTTCAATATTCAAATTTGAATAAAGCTTTTGCAAGAATTCAAAAAATCTGAACGGAGATAGTATTATTGTGTGTAAGCTTTTACTGCAGATTTTTATAGTCGCTGGCTTTGTCTCGCATTGCTTGTTTTATTCGATCATCGCATTATCAATCAACTAGTACTTCAAAATTATCTTTTCACTATTTTTAACAGACGCGTTTGTCGTTCTGGCAACCTGTTTTTTTTCTCCAGTTCAGTGGTGCATCCTAGTGGGATACAGAAAACAATCAGTATAATTTGATGTGCTGTGCATTTTCTTATTTCTCTTCAAATCTTTGGCTTAGTTACTCCATACAAATATTATATTTACCTACTAAAACTATTGAATATATTAGTTGTATAAAAGCAAAAACACCACTATCCTTCAAAGTCATATCGTGAGAAAACAAATAAAACCGATTCTGCGATAATTCTTATACGTTATACGAACATGTGACTTTTAAAAGAATTGTTTAAGAATATATATAATCCAAGTGATTCAATGTAATGCTTCTGTAATAATAGACAGTGGTGAGTTTGCATGTACACACAATTTATAAATTATTTTTTCACGGTTTTCTGGAAATATTGCATTTGATTTGTTAAGTTGTATACATACACAAGAATATGGAGAATATTTGTGCATTGATATGTCATTTTCGACTTTTCGTGGACCTTGACATTTTTGCTTATATACAATCCATTATGCAGCCCGCGACAAGGAATCGAAGCTTCCTGGAGTGGATATAAACTAAACGTTTATAATAATTATTTAAGATATCGACAGAGGGTACTTTATGAGATTTCAATATCTAATTTGAATCGTTTAAATTTAAACCTGTATAACTCTTTTTTGTATGTATTCTAAGTATATTGAAGCTAAGTAAAGTATAGATATTTTTTCTGAAAAACTCTTCTCGCGTAAAATCTTTGAATGGAGATAAAATAAGAAAAAAAAATTTGGCAGTATTGACTTCTAACGTTTAATAAACAAAACTGTTCAATTCTATCAGAAATTATTTTTAATTGTTTTGGTGTAGTTGAAGAAAATATTGTGTAAATCTTAAAACAGTGGTTGACAAAACTTCAATCCAAAAAAAGCTAAATTTATGTAATACAACGATTTAGAACGATTTAGAGATTTGATTCAGATGAATTGATGACACAAGATTGTTAAATCGAGAAGATTATTTTCAAGAAACTTAAGTGAATATTAAAAAAACTAAAGATATTGTAAACATTGTCAATGTTTCTAATTTTATGAAAAATAAAGTAAATACACGCAATACACAAGCGCTGCTTAAAACGAATGTGAATAATATTACTTTGCATTTCTTTGGATAAGTAACTCTTGTCGTTTATAACTTGAGACAGAACTACAAGTCATCATCGGTTATTTGGTCTGTCAATCTACTCGTTATATTATTACGTGCTTGATGGTAATTGTTCGAGTATTTATTCATATATAACTTAAAATAATACATATTTGTGTCCATTATTATATTTGTTTTGTGGTTTTAGATTAAAAAATGTGTATCTCGAAATTTTCTATTTTCGTAATCATTGCGTACTATTTGGAGCACCACAATCTTCTATCGGTTCACGCAAGCAAATTAAAATCTTTAATGTTTTCATCCGACTCCAAGACTGCGATATTATTTGACGCCATTTGTTAATTTCGATATAAAAGTTTTAAGTGTGCCACTGGCCCTGTCCAGGCATTCCTATGGGCAGCTAACTATCCTGGCTACATAGACAGAAGGACGGTACTACGGAAAATATTATCGTAACTACGAAGCGGCAATGTGACCGGAAATTTAACCCATTCGGAATTTTAATTGGTATCGCTAACACACGCGGCCAACTTTGCCATACAATACTCAATCGAATGTCGATAAATCAACTAATTTCAATCTTATTGACATCGATTTACAGATCAAAGATTTTGTTATTTGAATGCATTAAAAAAAACAGTTTCATATAAGTCCCAGCAAGCTGTTGAGTTTTAGTTTGCTCGGCGCCCTTAACAAAATGAACTGCTCACTGACAGCAAACTAGTTTCAAAAATACATAGTTTCAATACTCTTTCATGAATAATTAAAATATGACAAACGATATAAAATCAATAAGAAAAAAACAAACGGTCACTATTGGCAACACGCATCTCTTATAAATCTTCTCGCATTGTAGACGTACCGATAAGCTATTAATTAAAATAAAAAGTTAACAATTTAATAAAACTATTGCCACTTAAAATTTTTACTTTATACTTTTGGAAACTACGATGAAATTCTTAATTTCTGTCATGTTATTTTGCAGCCAACGGTATTTATTGTAAGTGATTTTAATCCAACGTAATATCATTCTTACAAAGTAGAAATATTAATGTCATTTGGGAAGATAATATACTATTTCATTGTCATAAAAAATCACAAGTTACTGTATTATTAGTATATTACGTAAAATTGCTAGTTATTTCTTATTTTAGTTGAGTATTTTTATTATGATTAATAACCTTATTTGATACAATATAATTTATGGGCAGCAAGAACAACAACTTAAAAAATTATATTATACATATCGTAGTTGTTCTGGAAGAAAACACTAAATCTAAAAAAATACATATTGAGTTAGTTTTACCAAAATGTTCCTTATTCAAATTTTACCGTACCTATGACATACACTTATTTTTATAAATTATAGTTTTACTTAAAAACAGTTGTGTACAAACAAAATGAAAACGTGTGGCATTTCAAGCATTTGGCAAACTTCAAAGTACAATTACTCAAAACTAGTATTTTCTAGTTAGTGTCTTCTTCCAGAACGACGATATTATGTAAACCTCTTCATAGCATGGAGTTTATTTTAGTATAGATTATTTTTCGTAAGACTTGTAACCCTGCTCGACAATTTTGACAGGTAACCTAGTAACATGTAAACAATGAAGAGAAAAAAAGAGTGTTTGATCGAAATTATAGATGATACAAATAGTATAATCGAATTTGAAAACAGTCAGAAAAAAATCAAGATGCCTTCTCCCAATGAATGGTTGCAATCATTAAAAGATGCGGAAAAAACCTCACTTCTCCAAGACAAAATTCAAAAAGTTCATTATAAATTCACTGATTCATCTGAGATGGTTGAAGAATATAACGTGGATACGTCTTGCGTACTTCGCCGGGCTTGGAAAAAACCGGGAAAGTTGGGCGGTGAAGGAAAGTGGGAGGTTGAAGTAGGAGACCCAGAAGTGCATGACCGCAATGAAAATCCATGTGAGAATATTCAAGAAAGCAATGACACGGTTTGTATTTTCTCATTAATGTGAAACTTTCTATCCTTTTAAAACAGCATGTGTTACGTAAGCGACCAATCAGACGCTGTCATTTAAACCTTGATTTTAAACATACCTTAAAATCTCCATACAATGGCGTCAAAACATTCACTAATTTAAGTACCAAACTCAACTATTGACATGGAATGTCAATAGGTGAGTCGCAAATTTCGCTCTGTTTGACAGCGAGTGACAAAATGCGCTTCTGGATTCCTAAGTTCCCAATCACCCAAAAAGAGAGATTGAGCGGCTTAATTTCAAGTCAGTTCCTGTAGAACACCTTTTCTGGAAATGCTCCATCAAGACTCCAAACACTGAACATTAGGAGAATGGTTGGACATAGTTGGAGAAAAAATATTTATGTAAAAACTTAAAGTTTCATCAATATGTTTCAGCCAACAATTGCACGAAGAAACACTAGAAAGAACTTAGAATGGCGCATCAGAAATCTTTCTTACCCTATTGAAACATACTCGGTTGCTGCGGATGTCTCTGAAAAATGCATAATTGTTAGGACAACCAATAAAAAGTATTTTAAAAAGCTGTCCATACCCGAATTAGAAAGGATTGGAATATTACCAGTACAAAAAAATATTGAATTCACCCACAAATTCGGAACTCTCATTATTACTGTAAGTTTTAATATTAATCTATCATATCTTTTTCAATAAGATTTATGAAGTTCTGTGTAATCTTTAAGGGAAATGTATTAAATGAATAAACTAAATATAATGAAGCAGTTCCACACACTGTATTTACTTACTTTTCTATCAAATTCGCTTCAATATTCTGTAGTCGATTGCTAATATTTTTTATGGAAATATACGAAGATATGCGCTTGTTGACCCTTGCCCACTTAGTATAGGCAGGCATTCACCCACCAGAAGATACTTCCCAAATCAACACACCTTTTATAAAGTACTTCATTTTTGATGATTTCAAATTGTAGGTATTACAAAAGATTCCTTTTTGTTGCAGTGCAATGAAATATTAAATATTTATATTCAAATTAAAATTTACAAAATTTGATATAAAGTGAGGCGTCTTCAACACACTTTCCTGAATATAGATTTGCAGAGGGTTACTTTAAGGCTGACCGAGCACTAGGCAGCCACAATAATTACGCAGCCAGTAGCCAATGTCACAAGTTCGCACTGATCGCTAAACACAAGAAACGCCTGGCTGCTGCGACAAGTGCGTGCAGACCGAGACATCCAAATACATTTTACCGTGTCATATTGGCTGCCTGTGTAATCGGCGTGTTTCGACGGGCTGCCACAGCCAACGATATTTGACTGCCTAGTGCGTTCACTTGAATACATTTTAATACAAATTTGAAGATGACGTTGGCTGCCTTAATGATATCTAAATAGTCCCATGATTTTTGTTAAATTTTCAAGTGATCATTAGTGAAAAGTTAGCTAATGGCAAACAGAATATTTGAAGCAATTAAATGCCGAGATCTTCTGTAAGGATGAATTGAATTGACACTTTAGAATCTTTAGATGCACGATTTCTTTTTGTTTTTTCTTTACATGTAATAAATTATTGCTGTTTTCCATATTTCTAGTACAAGAAACCAAACGAACTGCTTGAAATGGAAGCTGAATGGTTAATCGAGTTGAAGAAAGTGAAATCGACAAGTGATTCTGTCGGAGATTGCAAACCTAGTTAGGGAAAATATATTTTAAACATACTGGAAAATATTCTACCGAAATAAGATGAATTGTGACATTATATCTTTCTACTGAAATAAAACATGCAAATATTTTTTAAATCTTTATTAATTTGTCATTTCAAGCTGCAAACATTCCTTCAGTTTTCAGTTTTAATATATCAATCAGAAATTCTTTAGAATCCATGTCGTAACAATTTGTTTCCAATTGATTCTGCAAAACATTTAAAGATTCTGTGTCCCAACATTTCACCCAATAAAGTAAGCCTATCACTTTACGGCGATTTTCATACTCGCCAGAAATACCTGTAATATTTATTTTAGGCAAGTTTTCCAGTATCAAATTGAGTTTACTCTTTATGCTGCTATTGAATAATGCATTGTTCTGTATTGCGAATCTTGTTATTATGTCAAAGGACTCGATTGAGATTTGTTGGGTATTGTAAATAAAATTTGGCAGCTTACTTAACCAGACTTGAAAGCCTTCCGCTTCTTGTAAACATAAAAGTTGGTCATTCAATAAAATACTACAAAGTATTGTAAACAGTTTCTCTTTAAAACTTGCATGTATATCGGTTTCCCAATACACAGTTATGACTTTGTTTAATAAAGATATCATGGCATTTGATTTGGACCATCCTTCCGATAACAAAATAGCTTCTAATAAATCTGTTACTAAAGTTTGGCATACATTGTTATTCGTTGATATCTGCCCAAAACTCCATTCAATATAATTAAGTATTCTGGTAGCTTCTTCTTGGTAACCTTGCATTGAAGGTTTTGGGTTTAATTTAATGTAAATATGACACAGAACCAGATTCTCTTCCAATAATTTTTCATCCATTATTTCAGGTGCGTTAGGGTCAGTCTTAGATTTTTTATTTCTCTGTTTTGTACCTAGATTATACGGAAAGGAAGACGCAATATGATTTGAAAAATCTCTTCTATATTTATTAATGAACCATTCAGTCATATCTGTTTTCCTCATTTCCTTTTCAGCAATCTTAACTAGATTCCATAGCAACATAAAGATGCGTAGAGAGTATTTCAGCAACATCGCCGCTTCTTCAGACACAACAGATTCCACTCGTCTGATTTCGGTTGATCCTGCAGGCCTTACTTCTAACCATGTTTCAAACAACAGAGGTAGCAACACCTCAATGTACGATTTTAGTTTCTCTCCTTCGTTTTCATTACCTGTGCTCACAGTCTGTTCTCGGGTAAAGCATGATAATTTTCCAATCACCATTTTCTGTTGAAGAGGATAATAATTTTCACCTTTATAATTGAAAATGCACGCTACTTCGTTGTTGCTGTTATTAATATCGACTGATTTAGATCCGAATTCTTTAATACATTCTGAAGACTTATTTTTAATATTTGCGAGAGTTTCTAAAAACTGCAACATCCTCAGTAGAACCTTTGTCCTCCATTTGACGCTTGTCATTTTGCTTCCTAAATTTACCATAAGAGTGCGACCCGGTTTGGAGTCTAATCTCAACTTAGAAATCATATCGAGGAAACTTGGTAATATCTTGTGAACATTCAGTGCTACCAAGTCAGGAGCGCAGGTCAGTAAAATATCGAAATAAAGCAATGAGTCCTCGTGGATACGTGTATCAATGTGGGTCATAGCACAACGTAGATATGAACAAAGCACGTCAAAAAACGGTGCAATTTTTTCAATCGTCAAAGGAGACAGTATCATGTGCAAAACTTTGTAGGATTCTCGACGTACCTGTAAAATAAAATGCCACATCTATGTAATACAACTATAAATAGACCAGTAGTAATCAGTTGTAAATGCAAATAAATGCTGTGAATCACTAAGTCCGGCTCCTGCTGACGCATCACTACTGGTATGGCTAATTAAGGTATGTTCATATCCAAAGCAGTTTTAGTGTCTAAGAAAATATCATAAATATATTCGGCTGAAACGATTTCCATATATATATTTTTTAAATGTGTAATGTGTGGGTATCAATCAACTGTATTCGGCCTTGTCAATAGCGATACGTATGCTTGAGCCAGGTTTAAATCACTACCAGAAAATGGGAGCACTTAAAAAAACTAACCTCATTTGTAAAAGTATGAAAATGTTTCTGTAAGATTTGAATAAATTTGCTTCGAATCTTTCATTTCAAAGGATATTGACGTAATGTTGTCAATTGAAATATGTTACTTAATAAAAATCATATTTTTAATATGGTATCGTTTAAATGCAAGCACACCACCGACTGATAAGGATGAATTCTATTAATGTTTCTTCTTCGTTAAAGAAAAGGTCCCATTAATTAATTACTACACATTTCTACAATACAACAACTTCGCTGCAATGTTGTGAAACTAAATAAGTCAACTGGCTATATAGAATCAATCCATTTATAATCTTAAGTTCTTAAACATACTTACAACTTTTTCTCTATCCAAAACCAGAGGTGACACCCCCAGTAGAACCTGTCCGAGATGCGACGTAAGAGTCTGTTCTTCATAAGATGAAAGCAATTCTTTTAGGCCATTTAATGCATCACTTCTCATATTTGTATTAAAATGCTGCACTCTTGAAAGAAGCTCTTTAATATTGAGTTTCGATTTACTTTGCGGTTGGCCGGCTGGCCCGCTTTTCAATTGAGAAGGTATTATTATCTTCTTAATTTTAAACGCGGTGTTGGTGACATTTGTACCTTTTGGTAATTCCTGCTTCTTTTTTAGCTTCACCTTCGACTTCTCTGACTTGACAAATTTTTGGTGACGAGTTTTCGCCATGTTTACTATACACGTTTCAGACTTGAGGTTATGTTACTGAGAAAACAACTCTATTTTGACAGCTATCATGCGTTAAAGTATAGTTCTCTATGATCATGCGGTCGCGAATAACCATAGATAATATACTACGTACAACCCATAGACTAATATGCAACCACCTACTGTCTAAAATAAGTGTTGCCTACCTACCAAATGCTAAAAATGATACATAGTTATTTAACGGCAACGTCTTACCACAGTAAATCCAACATAGAAGGTCAGTTGAGACATCTAGCAAAAAATGGCTCAAAGATACAAGACCTTCCATACATGAGCTTTCACTATATCGCCAACCTACTATTGGTTTGTGACACAGACCAACTCAAATAATTTAAAAACATATTTTCTGTTAGGATGTTATTATTTTCTGCTATATATCTTGTAATAATGAATTAACATGGTCTTTAAACACCGTTTTGCTATTTTTTACGTTTTTGTGTTGTTCCATATCCACCAAACGCAAAATGTTTTTCTTTTTGTGGATATGGAACAAACCAAAACAATTATTTTTTCGGGATTTAACTTAATATGTTATACTGACTGTGTTTTCATGGATAAAAATCACAACATAATTTACATTTATTATTTGTTTATTACGATAAGAAAAATTATTTTAATAAGACTAATTCTAAAATCTTAGGTGTAGGCAAGTAAATGTTAGAAATGTTAGAAAAGTTATATAGTTTTCTAATAATAGTACAAAATTACAAAATATGTTGGTTGTGAGGACAAACACTTAGTTGTAGATTAAATATAGCGAATTAAGACTGCAGTTTCATTTAATGAATTGAGAAAACCCGGACCGAAGAGAGGCGAATGGCTGGTTATCGAACGTCCTGAAAGGGCTGGGATCTCAAACAAACACCATTTCAAATGCGGTTCAACACTTATTTATTTTTTATCGAAGATGCAGTGGTTTACAATATACAATACACAAGAATACTATTCCTAGCACATAAAATTGATTCTACATTTACATTTACTTAACAACTGAATTTACTTTAAGTTATAATGCAAGTGACACGACAAGCGATTTTAAATTAAGTCCAATCCAAAACAAACACAAAAAATTCACAATGTCACCGGTGCGGCCACAGCCGGCGGCTAGTCCGGCTTGACGGCCGGTAATCGACTGTGCAGATATACAATTAAAAAAACTACCTGCATCGTCGGAGCTACCCCTTTCCGTCAAAAATGGTCTCGTCCAGCGGTGTGCCCACCGGCTATTGAACGAGCGCCCTTGGCAACAAAGTCGGGCCGATTCTCCGAATTATTGTCGTTACCGCTGGGCGATTTCAGTTATGGACACTAATGAAACTTAAACTTAACAAAAAACCAGGGTGTGTCAGATTATAGTGCAAATAATGCTTTAAAGAAATCCTTATCATTTTGTGGCATAAACTTCATCATAGACTTAGTGTCAACGTTTTTTTTTGTTTCCTAATGGAATATTTTTATTTAGTATAGGAATACGAGGTAAAACTTTACAAATGCTATTTTGTTTCGTAAATGGAACCGTTTTTTTTCTTCTACTGCATGGTAGTAATTATTAAATTTTGACGAATCAAATTGATTTCAATGAAATCGTTTCTCAATTTTTCAACTTTTCTTAAAAATGAAATCTACCACTGTCTTGTAATCCTAATACAAATTATTCGACTATTTTTCCTGTAATCATACATATGCATTGCATATAATGACTATATTTTTTTTATTTAAAGTAGAAAATCATGTATTGAGGGGATATATAAGTTGCAAAAAGATATATGGAAAGAAACTATCGGTAGGTAAACAATGTAGACAGCGTTGCATATTATTGCATTGGTTTTTTCCCCAACATTCCCATGCGAGTTTATTCTTACCCAATTTTCCGGATTTTTTCCAGGCCTCACATCTCTATACATCGAAAATCATACTTAATTCAATTTTCTTCACTATTATATAAATATAGTAAGCCCTCGTTCAGCGCGTCCTCGATTAACGCTGATTTAATACAACGCGTACTGTTCGAATCCTAAAAAGAGCTCAAAATTTACGCTGATTCAAAATATCGAGGCATAAATCACGCGACGAGTGATCACCTCGGTAAGGTAATCGAGCTGTCGCATGCCGCATGGTCGCATGTGTGCGTGTGTCGAATTGAGCATTTGTATGAAGTTAATTAAATTGTATTTATTTACAGTGTCGTCGCTCTGTATGCTGTATGTCTCCTAATTTATGTTTGTTTGGTGGGTTGTTTCGTCCATTGTGTTTAATGTATATGCCATCAATACGATTTGGAGGGCTGCGTTGCTATGTTATACCCTTCAGTTGAATCCGATTTCTGTTACCGATAAATAAAAATGTATTCAAACAACGAAATTCGCTGAACGAAAGCATCCTCAATATGATGAGAATATCCGTAACTCATTGCCGACTTGTTAACTGACTATAGGTAGTAAAGTACCCCTGATATCATTATTTTTTTAATCGTTGCTATTCCACAGTATCTGTCCACATTTTTTTTTATCTATCAGGCATTTTGCAGAATTGGTTCACAGATGAGAAAATTTCGATCAAAATCTTTTTATTTTCGTAATTTCCACAACTCATTCAATTTCATATATTTTTTGGTACGGCATTCCCTGAAAATGGTAAAGCCATATTAACAAAACAATTTAGTAACATTATTTTTTTGTGTACCAGTGCGATGAACCAGAATTAAAATGGCCACAATTAAATTTAAAAGATGACTATCACGTAAAACACTTTCTGAAGTAAGTATTACAACAGGAATCGGATCAATCTTTTTAAATAAATGTCTTCAATAAAACGTGATTTATTGAATTGTGATGGTGGTACCAAGTAGGTACGTGGGCTAGATATTTTTAAAAGGCGATGAGTAGTGACTGGGGACTGTAACTCGAATTTTCGATATCCGAATATATTCGGCCTTTTTAACCATTCGATATTAGAATATTTGGGCAACTATTCGTAATAATGTTTAATGAAACATTTTACAAAATCGACGAAAGAACACATCAGAACTTCTCCAGATTTCAAGAACAAAACTGAATATATTAGGTAGTTTTTTTTGTCTTCACCCATCTCGAGCGCTTTCCGTATCTTATCATAAATCATAATATTTGAGTTCGACTAATTACTCTAAGCTAAAAAAACCTTTTAATCATGCCGTAATTTCAGTAATTCAAGAAATACCGTTGAAGTAATACGATGCAGGTGCAAATTTTAAATATTGTAATACTTTCAATGGAACGGTATTGGAACGTGTATTTATATTGTCTATCTTGAAGTTGACAGAAGTGGGAAAAGATTTTTTTACCATGCTCGCTCCCAATGCCTCCTAATGGAGGTATCTCAACAGTTTTACGAGAACTGCGTGTTACTCAGTTGCTCAACCTCTCTTTTTCAAAGAGAGTAGAGATATAAAGACAGGGCTAGGGTAGGCTAGTGGTTGGCTAATCGCTCTCGCTACGCCCCGTTTTTGGGATCGTATGGGTGGGAGGAAATTTTAGACGTCACGAAAATCGACAAATCGAATGAAAAACAATTTATTGAACTGTCCGTTTCCGGTCTTGTACCCGAAACATCCGTAATCGAAGTCAACAACGTTGACCACTGCACCACGAAGTCGGGAAAAGATTTAGTCGATCATAAATTATTATAAGTTGTAGGTATCACATTCTTGAAAAATATCAGTGATTTATAATTTGAATAAATGTGATTTTATTATAAATGAGCTTATTCTCTTACAAATTTTAATGTACTATTAAATTATTATTTTAGTATACACTTAGGCCTCGTATAACACGAATTTATACTACACGACGTTTTTGTGGAACCATATGACAGTGATATACGAGGCCCAAGTGTATAAGATAATGTTATGTTATCAATTATTCAAATCAAAATTTATTATTATTTTACTATTATTATTTTTATACTTCAGAAACTATTCGGATATATTCGAATAGTTGATAATGACGAATAGTTGGCATCCCTAGTGGTGACCCTTACATCGAAATATAAAACACTTCTAGAGCGGTTTTTGATACTCATACTAAGCGAATAAATATTGATAAAACGCGACGGGCAAGGCTTTTTCTATTTATAATGATTGATAGCAACCACAGTTTCAATATCCTCCTCCACTATAAAATTTAAACTTCGGACCGCGCGATTGCATATCACGTTTCCCCGCAAAAGTGCAGTGTTTGCCGTTTTCGTCATGATGACTAAGCATTTGTTAAATCGGCGACGTCGAGTTTTAATGAAATGGATCTCTGAATGACGAGCTTAGGACAAATTGCATATATGTATAAAAAATGTTGACAACTTATCGATTAATATGACACGTCACGAAAACATAATATTTAGGCGCAAAACAAAAATATACTTCTTACGCAGCTAATAAACGCACCGGGAAACTGATGTAATATATGATTGGTTTATCAAACGTACCAAATCTCATTTTTTCTAAAGGATTGTTGATATATTTATCAAAAAGGTTTATTAGTAGAGTTATTTACCGTTGCAATACTTTCATATTTTCTATGGATTTGGATGTTATTTGTGGAAGTTCATTTTCAATACAAAATTAAAATTGATAACTTAGTTATTCCACTTGGTTTATCACTAACGTGACGCGTTTCACCTCTTTAAGAAGCATCTTCTGACTAACCATATCGCAAGGTTATTTATTTCTAAGGTAAACCATGATTCTAATTCTTACATTAAAAATAAATGTTGGGGCGGGTTTTATTCCATTCTACTGGATGTGGGGAGGGGGTAAGACATAAATACTGATATACTACATACTGATAGACTAATACAGCAATACTTTCATTTATTTCTTGTAAACAATTAATTTTCATAATTATTTAAGAATTGATCAAATTATCAATTTCGTCTAAATGGATGTTCGAAGATCAATCCTTCTGCAATGATATTGTAAAATCGGACTCGTTCCACGAAGATTACACGACAGATTAGAGCGGCACAGATAAACAATACACAGGATTGATTTGAATATCTATTCACTGAAAACAAACAAGTATAAAATGGACACAGTTTAAAAATGTCTGTCTGAGTATAATATTTTTGTTTATAACTAATCAGTCTACTAGCAGTAGTTGAATGGAGTTACCAATTATTGTTTTAAATTTCAAATTTCGTTCTATGAATCAATTTGCTGTTTAAAAAACTGCTTTAAGAGTGAAGCCAAGACAAGACACATTATTAATAATAGCATGTTTACACTGATATTAAGTGAATAAGCGTAAAAAGTAACGACGTGACATATTTACTCATTAAAACAATGGCGTCCCGAACAGTTGTGTGAAATGAAAAATAAAAGTTGATAAATAAATACAATCAACTAAAAAATAGTGCATACGGAATGGCAATAGAATATAAACTTGAAAAATAATTATCTCTCTTCTTCGACCGCTCAACAGTATTTGGCTTTGTCGTACTCAAGGGTTCGAATCCCCGAATGGTAATTTTCATAGATTGATATATTATGATATGTCAACATTTTTTTTTTCAAAGACATGAACCATCATGGATGTCTGTCATTTTAATTTCTCCCGACCCACTGCAAACGTGATCTTTAAAATGGGACGATAGTAAATTGATCAGGTAACTAACTGCTATCCTTCCAGCTTAACCCAATTCATATAGAAAGATTTAGCAAACGAATTATAAGCTGTTACTTTAAAAGAACTTTTGTTGATATTCTCAATTAGGAGTGAATATAGCATATACTCCACATTGGGAGCGGGGATGGCTTAATTCAGTGATCTACAAAAGCACTTAATTATCAAATGAGATACTTTTCCGAAGCTAAATTGTCTAGTGACATACTCATACATGTACCGACCCATCTTACGTATTAACACGATTACGATATTATGTAGGTACTAATGGTCCGCACGGGCCGACATTTGATGGAATTACCCGGCCCGAGGCCGATCACTTTAGGCCCGAGCCCAAGTCCTAATACCACACTTGTTACCCGAGCCCGACCCGAAACCTAAATTTACATATCTCGGCCCGAAAAAAACCCGATTTGAAAAAAAATACAATAGCATAAAATTGATTGAAATTTAGCACACATAGCGTACCTACTCAATTTTTTCACATATAGAAAAATCTATTATTTCACGAAATGATTTCCACACATCACAGTCACCACTTTTTAACATTTTTTTTATATCGTTGAAACTCATCTTTAACGAATCTGTTGTATTTTTTTTATAATGATTTTTTCGGCACATAACACAATCGACTATCTAAAACGAATAGAAAACAGATAATAATATCACACTTTATTCATTAACGAACTTACTATCGGTTATGCTTAAGTAAATAATGCATTGTTTCACGGATCAATAACAATTTTATGAGCTCAGTTTCAGATTACCAAAATATAAAATGATGTCTCCATACTTATCAAATAAAAGACTCTATTGTGTCCAGTGATATTCAAAACGTAATAAATTATTTTTGTTATCAGCAGTATTTAGTTATCAAGAGTACTCATGATCCGAACATAGTCCGAAATATTTTTCTGAAGAACAAATCCCTTACCTGGGCCCGGCCCGAGCCCGAATAAAAATTGTCTCCACCCGCCCGAACCCGATCCACGGGCCGGGCCGGGTAGAGACCCACGGGCCAAGCCCGGGCCCGTGCAGACCTCTAGTAGGTACATATGCTCAATATATTAAAATAACATTAGAATATTATATTTTCATTGAGATATAATATTCGCACGTAAATCATGTATAAACAAAATGATAATTGTTTTTTTTTTTTAATAAGCGTCAGTACAACGTCGTTCGTTTTCCTACCTATTTAGTTTTTTAATCACAAAACAATCTTACGCGAATTACCAGTAGCCCCAGTAAGTTTGGCAATAACTGGTTAAGGCCGTGCATTTAAACGATTAAAATGCTCGTAAGATAGCCCAATGGCTATAAACGTCATACTAAGCTCTGACCTCAGTAACTTCAAACCTCTGCTGCTTTCTGTCAATAAACCACCTACAACTTTCTCTCTCCAGCGAAATTTCATTATACCAGCAGATAATTTTCCTCTTGGTGTAAATTAAATATATTTTTATGAATAATATAACGCATAGTTTTTTATACTTCAGGATATACGTTCGGAGAGATTCTAAAAAATTGATAATTCCATGAAATCTTAATTCAATGCACTTGTGTATTTATTTGAACTATTGACAATAAATGTCATAAATATCTGACAATGATTACGATTTCTATTAACTGAACGTCTGCTGAACTCACCAATGAATCACAAATAATATTTTGCCAATCTTTCTTTCTCTAAAATGTGCAAATCATTCAGGGCTGTCTATAAATAGTACATATTAGTGAAAGTTAAGCCCTCCCCCTCTCAGTGGATGATGAAAGGCGAATAAATGTAATATAGAATATTCATGTAAACACACAAACAAGCATTTTAAATTTTAAAATGCTTGTTTTAAAATATGTATTACATAATTGTATTTAAAATTGAATGTTCAGAATTTAAATTAATCAATTTTTGATCAGAATTCGAGTTAACTTTTGGTCAGAATAAAAATATGAACGGTCTGAATAAAATTATTATACGGTCAGAATAAAAGGTTGGGTTAGGTTAGAAATACTGACCATAAATTATTTACTCTGCCCTCTGTAATTCTGACCGATACGTTATGACCATTTAGTATAAATTTTGACCAATCTATATATAAAAAAATGAATGTTTGTTTGTTTGTTTGTCCCGTATGCGTTCCTTTACCATTCATCCGGTTTCAATGAAACTTTGGTGAGCTGTTGTGCACACATACGTGAAGGTTTCTAAAAAAATAATCAAATACATCAAACTCTGACAAATACATACAAACAACATCTCTGAAAACCTTCTGATTTATTCGTGTACGCACCAAAAAACAAAAAATAGTGTGTATCTAAAGGCACTTCAATAAACAGAACACTTTATTTCTTTGAGTGGCACTGCAACGCATGCCGGGTACTCGCTAGTGTAATATAAATTCTGACCAAAACTAAATTATAATTTTGGCCAGAAAAATGCGAGCCTTAATAAAACTTGTATTGTTTGACACACCCTGGTTTTTCTTAAGTATAAGTGTCATTAGTGTCCTGAACTGAAATCGGCCAGCGGCACAGCAATATTTCGCAGAATACGCTGTTTCTTGTTGTCAGGCGTTCAAATAGCCCCCGGCTTCGGCCGCTGGACGAGTCCATTTTTACGGAAAAGGGTAGCTCCAACTTTGCACGGAGTTTTTTTTAATTTGACGAGCTGCGGTCTCGTGGCGGAGGTGACGTGACGATGCGAAGTGTTTGTTTTTGTGTTTTGATTTGCATTGGATTTAATTTAAATTCGTTGTGTCATTTGTATTATAACTTAAAGTAAATTCAGTTGCTAAGTAAATGTAAATGTAGAATCAATTTTATGTGTTAAGATTTATATATTTGTGTAATTTTAAACCACTGCATCTTGAATGGAAAATAAATAAGTTTTGAACCGGATCTGAAATGGTGTTTGTCTGAGATCAGTCCTTCCAGGACTACGGATAACCAGCCGCTCGCCTCTCTTCGATCCGGGGTCTTCTCATTTTATTATCAATTTTCACTGTGAATATACTCTGATATATATACACATTTTATAGTTAATATCTGTTTCAGGGAAAGAATTGTTGATTCCTGGAACCGACACCCCTGGTCATTTGCCACTGTTAATTCTGTATCAAAAGAAGATGACTTTCAAAGCTTCAGATTATGATGTTTCGACGTTTAATAGCAATTTAGACACTATAAAAGATTGGCATCAAGTTAGCATTGTTGGTAGCTGTGCCTTATCAAATTTGGCCCAAGATTGTATACAGTAAAAACAAGCTCAACTAATTAAAAATGAAAAATTCCGACACCATTGAAGCTACTATAATGTTAATATAATATTTGAATCCGTGAAACAAATCGTATGAATTTAATTTATTTATCATAATAAATAAATTAAATTCACACGATTTACCAGAGTAAAAGTTTTTTTTTATAAATAAATACCCACTGTCATATCAGTATTTGAAATATAACCGGTTCATTTACTTTACAATTAAGTCGCAGATGCATAGTAGAAAAAAATATTATTTTTATTAGATAATAATCTCAAGGTTATTATTACTTAAATAAATCAGTAGCGGAGGAATGATGTAAAACTTAGTTGTGATATAATTATACAAAATATGTCTACCGGTCACCAAATCAATGTTCAATATTAAGATGACTGATTTATTATGAACATAAAAATATGAAATTGTATGAACTAAGCAGATATTATTAATTTATGAAAAAATATTTCTTAGTTTTTATTCGTAAACTCAAAAACTGACTAAATGAGAAATGTTTCATTCACACTTCTCAACATTTTTTAGATAGGTATGTCACGTATCTTGAAGTATAATGTCCAATACCAAGGAAATAATAGTCACAAGCAGTATAACTTTGCACTCCGGCTGTAAGGTCCGGATCTAGGATCTAGCATTCATACTGATACATACACGGGATCCACACACTGCCCTAGGATCACGAGATCAATACATACTAATACACTGACACGCTCTGTGTAGTATACTCTACTAGAGGTTTTCACGGGCCAGGGCTTGAACCGCTGGCCTTTACAGGTTTGGGCGGGTATATACAATTGATATTCGGGTCCGCGTATGGAATTAATTTTTCAGAAAAATATTTCGGACTCTGTTCGGGTCATTAGCCAACCATGCGAAAATTAATCATTATTACTAATAAAATTGATTCGGACCGGGTAATTTTATCAAATTTCGTTCCGTGCAGACCTTCACAAGATACACGTCGAAAATGTTCTGAGTCGTTACTTCAAACGTATAATATAGTAATACCGTACAATACTTATTAATTTCTGAAAACATAGAATTTAAACTACGTATGCAAGTTCTACATAAAAAGGGTACAAACGGGCGTTGTTTTGTACTTTTAATTGTTCCTTAAAATTCTTCATTATTGGGTGATGGCTAGTAATGGATTTTAAGTTATCTTTTTTTCCATATTCCAGTTTTCATTCACAATATCAACGATAACATGTCAAAAGAGTCAGTTATTTTTTTGATTGATTTATATAATAGACTAGTGAGTACCCGGCATACGTGGCGATGCCACTCAAAGAAAGAATGGGTTTGTGTTTTAATTCTGTTTATTGAAGTGCTTTTGGATAAGAGGTCTGCACGGGCTGAAATTTCATAAAATTACCCGATCCTAGCGCGTCATCTTCAGGCCTAGCCCGGCCCGAGCCCGAGTCTCAATATCACACTTGTTACCCGAACCCAACCCGAAGCCCAGATATATTTTTCTCAGCCCGATAAAAGCCCGATTATTTTTAATATAGTAATTTATTTATACTTTTCAAACAATATACGTTATTGTTTCCATATTTCCAACGATATTCATAGCACATGTGAAATAAACTATTTAAATTATGAAAACTATCGCCTAATGGCTGACTCATAACCCGAACATAGTACGAAATATTTTTCTTAAATTTGAATTCCTTACTCGGCCCCGGCCAGACTCCGAATCTGAACTATCTTTACCCACCCGAGCCCAGCCCACGGGCCGAGTAAATGTCCACGTGCCAAACCCAGGCCTGTGCAGACTTGTATTTTGGATATACAATATTTTTTGTTTTTCCGCGTGGTTCAGAGATGTCGTTAGTCGTATTTGATTCTTTTTTTAGATTTTAAATTTAAATTTTTTCTTCAGAAACCTTCACGGGTATGCGCACAACAACTCACCAAAGTTTGATCAAAATCGGATGAATGGTAAAGGAATGCATAGAGGACAAACAAACAAACAAATCTTCATTTATATATATATATATGTGTGTATAAGATATAGATAACACTTAACTTTGTAGGTGGTGAGAAAATAGTAGACATGCTTGGCTTATTTATTGTGCGAGGGCGTGTCGTAGTGCCACTTATCCTCATTTCTTCTTAAGTTTTTAAAATTAGCTTGTGAGGTCTAATGTTTTATAAAAAATATAAATAAAATCAGACTTACTAAATAAAACGCTGCTCTTAGAAACACGCATAAAGAACGTGGAATAGAAAAGGAAATCTTTTATAAATTATTATGAGTATGATAAAACTTGGCTTCACAGGTAAGATTAATAACAAAATTAACGTAATAATGAAACTGGAAGTATGTAATATTGCAATTCAGTTTCTGTTATTTATGTAATTAAAGATCGAAAGAGGTGAACCTCGACAAGATATCTGCAATATTTGAGGACTTTTCCGTAACTGATTAAAAGATCCGTAGCATAGGTATATGGTACACTTTTTTTTGTAAAGACGCCACTGGCCTTGCTCATAAATTGGCCGTTTCCTCGCAACGTCCCTCATTCGGATCCTGTGCTGAGTGACAACTTTGACGATCAGTAACTGTGCGACCTCAAAACTGTCAACATGACAGCGAAATCAGCTGTCAGCTGTCCGCGCGAAACGACTTCCATTTTTCAATTGCAAAGCATAGTCCCGATTATTATTGTGATACTCACGATCGTTTCCAATCACCATGTGGCAGTTGCAGAATTCAGTTAGTAATATAAATACAATATAACCAAAACATACCTAATATTAGTATCTAAATGTACCTTATATTATTTATTCCAATCTTGGCAAAGATATTTTGTTACATATACCTACTTGCAAATCTGATTGTGTATATACCTATTTGGCGTTCAAAAAATTCTTATTCTACTATATGTGCATAAATATGATAAAAACAAAATAAATGTGAAACGCGACACTGATGAGGTTCACTCAATGGTGTAAGTAGTGGACTTCAAAGTATAAGAGGACTCAGAATGTAAACGACAACAATGTTGAGTTGATTTGTAATTCGTTTACAAATTCATTATTTATTTACCATATTCCCGTCCCGCAGATGTTTACAGCGGACTGCCAAAAGCACAATTACGCTTCTGAGTTTACATGAAATTAATTTTAAAAAAATCGGATTTTTCTTTAAATTTAAAGATATCAATATTTGATCATAACTTGATCAAAAGATTGAAAGTGAATTAGGAAGAAATTGCATTCTGATCATGACTATTCACATGAATGAAATCCACTCAACCCCTTTCATCAAATCTCTCTTCGTCAAGTTCAGGTTCATAAAATATGGTATTGTAATGAACTCAAAGTCAATGCGAGTAAAACCAATGTGCTCTGCAACAGTTTCTGTCCAGACCCAGACTACCCTCTGACGAGCGTGGGGCAAGACATCGAGAGAGTCGACGTCTTCAGGTACTTGGGGGTACACATCACGGGAAATGGCAATCCGCGTAAAGAGCTCGCCATCCGATTAGGGATAGCTGGAGCAACTTTAACTAAATGCGGAAAGTCTGGAACTCACGGTTGTACTCGGTCAGAACCAAGTGCCACTTATCCAACGCATGAATCCTGACGGTGTTGCTTTACGGTTGAGAGTCATGGCACCTCACCAAGGCGCAGGGTATTCGTATACTGTGCTTTGAAAACAGATGTTTGCGGCGAATACTAGGGGTACGGTGGTTTGATTTTGTCAGGAACTCGGAGGTAACAGAGCGGACGGACCAACCTCTTATTATGTCTAAAATAAAAAAAGCGACAATGGACTTGGCTTGGACACGTGCTGCGGATGCCCCAGGGAAGCCTGTCTCTTCTACCAACCAGATGGATTCCGTCGCCCTGGAAGGCCGCTGATGACCATCCATAGGATGTGTTCGGCGGAGCTACGGGACGCTGGGATGACCTGGGAGGAAGCGAGGAGACTGGTGGGGGACAGAAAAGCTTGGAGGAACCGCATGATGGTCATATGCTTCGAATAGGGAACGGATATGGTTTAAGAAAATAATAAAAATGAACCGAATGAGACGTGGATGGATTCGAAATTGGTGCTCTCCTGTGGCAACGAGGGAGAAGGGGACTTGTCCACGTTCCCATTGGCCACTCGTGGTCAAGGAATGATAACAGCCAGTAAGTTTGATGTTTGTGATTTGCTGATTCCGCTTATAAAATATCCATAAACAATAACAGAAACAATGACAGAAAATATGGAAATATCGGTACAAGTTGATGTTCCTGAATCATCTCAACCTGATCTTGAGGAGCAAGGTCGCACTCAAAACGATTGGCCGGACTGCTGGTCATGAGATCAAAAAACGATTTTTGCTCAAAAACGAATGGTTGGACATACACAAAATGAAACTTGGCTGCACAGTTTGCAGAAACGTTGGAACTCTTGGAACGGAAACGACGATGGGAATGAAAATTGTCAAAGAATGGGCCAAGAATGAAATCACATATTCTGAGAAAAGAGAGGAAGCTAGAATTGGGGTCACTTCGAAAAAAATTTTCGATCACAAAGGATCTGTTGCACATAAAGCAGGGTTAAAAAATATTTTTGAAACCGAAAAAAAGCAGATTGAAAACATTTTTTTAAATCATTATAATATCGAAAAAGTTATAACAGTCGGTACTTTTTTTAAAAAAAAAATGCCCTGCTTATAATAAAAAGCTATTTAGGAAATATTATCGCAAAAACGGATTCAATTGTTTTTACCATTTTGTTATTAACAAGATCATATAATTGGGCTATTGCCAGAATATTGTAACTAGTTTATAAGGCTTTGATATTGAAATTCCGTCAAGCACCCTCAGTTGATATCTTAAATTATACATTATTGGGTATTTCAGAGTTACTGACATCATCTATGTCAAGCGTTAATTGAAAAATTAATCAGAAAGTTAGAAAATAGGCAATGACAATATAATACAGTACAGTCAAGTACTTCTGCAAATAATAAATGGATGTTTTTGGTTTTTTCACAGAGGCATTCTGTCCAGCCGTACATATAACTATTTCTTCCCGCAAAGAAAGTCTAGGAAAATTGGAACTTAATTGGGATGCAAGATGTGAACAATTGCCTGACACGGTAAAAATACTTTCCATCTTTTATTTTACAAATAAACCGTCATGCACACTTGTGATAAAAATAAAATGTAAATTAAATTCTGAACGAGTTGTCTAGAGATGGATAATAAAAGGAAACGGGGACAAATCAATCAAACTGACTTGGTGTCTGCGAGGGTGAATTAAAATCTACAAGGGACAACAAGCAGCTTTAACTCACAACAGCTTTCCATTGCATACTGTCATTTTCTTTCAAGCACACTTTATTGCATATCAACCAAGTATTGGTCTATTGCCAATTAGGTGATCTGTGCTCAGGAGTAGTGATTTCGATCGAGAATTCTCGCGAAACCCTGAATACTTTTGATTCTATTTTCTCGAGATTTTTTTATTTTGAAATTGTTTATGAGAATCTCGAGAATAGTTCAAACATTTCAATTATTTATATGTTGCATTCTAAACAAAATCATTGTTCGAAATATCGTAATTCACATGTTCTGCATGAGTTATGTATTTGCCTAGACCAGCGATTCCCAACCCGGGGTACGCGCTTGATGGCCAAGATTACGTGAAAGATGCGAAATCAATAATGGCGAACGCACTAAAAAGAACGTCTACGAAGCAATAAGAAATTTCACAGACAATCCAAAACTTCTAAAAATAGCTTTAAGTACAATAAAACCAACGCCGACACATAATGAGAGAAACTTTCAATCTTTGGAAATTTCGTGTCGAAAAAAAGAACAAGATTATCGGATAAATCAATAATTTGCGTTTGTTTTCTTACAGAATAAATTATTCATTAAAATCATTTCAAATATTTATATAATAATTATATTTTCTTATTGTAAAAAATGTTTTTGCTGTTTTCATTTTCATTTGTATTATTTTTGAACCATTTATAAAACATAATCAAGTTTAGTTTCGTGTTAATTTTATTTTAGTATTTATTTTAAAATATTCCACAAGATTAATGTATGAAAAATAATAATTTTTAAAAACTCTCGATATTCTCGAGATTTCTCGAAAAAAATATAATAAAATTCTCCAATTTGCTAGATTCTCAAAACTGATAAAAAAGAAATTTCTCAATCTCGAAAAAATGAAAACAATGTCGAGAATTCACAATCCCTAATCTAATCAACAGCTAGTAAATCTAAAGAAAACCAAAAGCATTAATTTTTAAATTCCTACAATGTGATGTTAGTGCAGTTTTAATGTTTGGGGCGAGTGGGACTTTTTTTCTCAAGTAATTGTCTGAGAGGCCAGTGAGATTTAAAATCAAACCTTTATATATTTTTCATTATTCGTAATCCAGTATTTTAAATTACTTAAATATCTTATATTATACAGATTAATATGTTTTTAATATTTTCCACAATAATTTAAATATACTTATTTATTTATTTCCAGATTAGGTTGTATGATGTTGACCCTATTTTAATTAGAACTGCAAGACCATTAGTTAGTGAAATTATAACCGATCACCCTTGGGGATTCTATAGAACTAACATATCATTGGGACCATTAGATTTTCCTGGAGGATGGCAGAAAAGGGTAACCAGAAAATATCTAGTTAAATTATAATGTTGTCGTAAGTATGAGCTTATCAGGTTATAAACACACCATTCTTCAGGATGTGTGGGAAGAGAAGAAAAATCTCAGAAACCAATACCTTTGTATACAAATTCATTCATATAATAAAAAATCGTTGAACGCTACTATCCATTCAATGGATGAAATGGATGGATAGTTAAGAAGTTTTGTCAATATTGTTTTCATTTCGGTAGGTTGAATTACAGATAGTCCTTAACTTTCTTGAACCTTCACACAATTTGCTATTTCGTACATTTATTTTAATTTAGATTATTGTTGACTGCACCCACAGAGAGTGATTAACTAACCACTAGTCTTATCTAAGCAACCTTCTTTTATCCTTACTCCCTCCTGAAAGGAGAGGTTGCGCAACTGAGTAAAAAGCAGTACTTATATAACACTTCCAAGATTTGTTCTCACATTCAATCTTATTTTGACTGTTATAAAAGATGTTATTCTAACTGATCGAATTGTATAAACCAGGGGTCTCCAAACTACGGCCCGCCGGCCAACACCAGCCCGCGAGCACCACCGATCCGGCCCACCCTGAGCTATAATATCTCACTCGCCGGCTATTCCATATACACAAGTTTTCGTGTAATTCAAAACTACAGTATGTTGGTATGATGAGCTAGCCCTTGAGATTTAGTGGAGGAGTCAGTGTGGCCCTTGGGCTAAAAAAGTTTGGAGAACCCTGGTATAAATGATATATCAACAAAACTGTTATTACTGTAAAAAACAGTTAACAGTTTATGATAATAATAGTTTTTACAATATATTATCATATTATCTTTTAGGTCTGCTACATAATAACTTTAATCATTACAGTCAGAAGAATCTGAAGAACATACCGTTCCTGGCCCACACTGTTTACCGTTTTGGATAGCAAGTTTTGTACTAGATGAAATACAAGAGGTTACATGTTTAAAAATTCAACCAACATGGATGGCAGATCAAAGGTATAATGTTTTTACAAGTGAAGTTTCGAATGGGGATTCAAACTAGGTTTGCAGCTGTCAAACTCTAACAGAAAAATAAACTATCAGACAACTCTTTTAAGAATAAAGCAGCACAAAATCGGATAGGCGGTTTTGTATACAATATATGAGTCGCTGAGTCGCTAAACACGCGAGATCGTGTAAAAAAAACGACATTTTCGTATTTAGATTTTTTTAATTTCGAACAAGAGAAAAAATAGGAACAAATTTTAGACTTGCAACTGGAGAAGTTGATAGATATGGCGATAGAGCAAATATGTACATTGAAAACTTATTTGGTGAAAAATCGCCAGGAGCGTGCTTAGCGACTAATATATAACTCACATATTTTTAATTAAGTGAATATTTTTTTTATTTTGCATGGGATTCTAATAATATCGTTAAATGGCTTTTATTGAATAAATAAATAATATTTTGATGTTTTTTAATTTACGTTTTCATTGGAACTCTTTCAAAATTAATAATGAGAAACGAATTTGAGATTAGAAGAGATTACAAATAGATAAGAATTTTGTGTCGATAAAAATATGAAATTTTGATTTTCAACGAAAAACAGGAGCAAAAACATTATATTGCGCCTGCGTCTCGCAAGTGCTCAATCCGCCACTGCTGTTGATTCCCATGATGTTCAATTTTTGAAATTTACAATTCAATAATTGATGCATAGCTTAATTTCCTTTAGTGAATCTATTCTTCTGTGCGGGCTTATAATATAAATTTATTATTCGGAATACAAATGAAAATTCCTACAAGTTGCAATTGGAGCGAATACCTAAGAAATTTCTGCGATATTTTTATTTCATAAATTTTATTATTTTCCCTTTTATAATTCATTAAAAGAGTACTTACTGCCCAACCAAATTTCTTTTAGGAATACAATCGTTTCACTCTCTTGAAGTTCGAAAATCGTTTTTGATTTTGAAACATTTTTCTCTTCTTTAGGACCAAGATTATAACCCTGAAATTCTCAAGACTGTTAACTTACATGTTCTCAATTTTTATCTATGTATTCGAAACCATAACCAAAGATTATCTTTTTTAAAATTTGTTCTTCACGTCAGTCATATGAGTCACCAGTTGCAAGGGTCGTTCGTCTGATCAATGCATTGCCTAGAGAAGAGGACATTTTCGGCAAAGAAACTGTGTATTGTTTTTTTAGATTTTTTTCTTTTGTGAATTTGTATGTAAATAATTTTGTTCCATATTCTTATTTCTAAAATCTTAAAATGTTTTTATTATTATTCTTTGTTATATGTATTAACTAAATGGATGCAATTGGCGTCGGCTGTAATACCATGTATTACCATTTTCATTTGTTGTACAAATAAATAAAAATATATATATATATTTGGCACAACTGTAATAAATGAAAGGCAACAAATTAAATGGTCAGAACTTGAATCAACTTCTGATCAAAATAAAATTCAATTTTAGGTCTGAATAAAATAATTATACGGTCAGAATAAAAGGTTAGGTAAATTTAGGTTAGGTTAGGTTAGGTTAGTTAGCTTAGGTTAAAAATACTGACTATAAGTTATTTATTCTGCCCTCTGTAATTTTGACCGATATATTATGACCATTATAATTCTGACCAATGTAATATAAATTTTGACCAATGTATTAAAAATTAAGACCGAAACTGAATTAAAATTCTGACCAGAAAAATGCGAGTCTTAATAAAACTTGTGTTGTTATTATCAATTTTCACTGTGAATATACTCTGATTTATATAAACATTTTCTACTTAATATCTATTTTAGGGAAAGAATGAGAAGTATTCCTATTTCTCAATTGTTGATTCCTGGAACCCACGACTCTGGGTCGTTTGCCAGTGTTAATTCTGTATCAAAAGAAGAAGGCTTTCAAAGCTTTGTACTTACACAAGATTATGATGTTTGGACTCAACTGGTGTTTGGAATAAGATATTTGGACTTGAGGATTGGTTATTACTCCAATACAACCGAGGAAGTAAAACCATCATATGAATATAACGAAGACAGGTAATGTTTTTAGTGAGTTTTTTTTATTCTTATCGGTATCCTTTGATAAATTTTCTGATCATTTACACAATTTCCAACGCAGGAATAATGGTGTTACAATAGAGGTTTGCAGGGGCCAAAATTTTGCAAAATTACTTGGTGCAAGTCTCAGTATCACTTGTTACCTGAACCCCACCCGAAGCCCAGATTAATTTTTCTCAGCCCATTTCTAAGCCCAATTTTTTTTCAATATAAAAATTCATTTATACTTTTCAAAGATTATATGTTATTGTTTTCACATTTTCAACGATATTCATAACACATGTGAAGTAAATTATTTATGTTGTAAATAGTATTGCTTCATGGCTGAGTCATGACCCGAACATAGTCCGAAATATTTTTCTGAAAATGAAGTTCCTTACTAAGGCCCGGCCTGAGCCCGAACCTGAATTGTCTTCACCCGCCCAAACCCGGCCCACGGACCAGGTCAGGTAAAGGTCCGAGGGCCAAGCCCGGGCCCTTGCAGACCTCTATGTTACAATGACAAATACCCATCTCGTTAGTCATTTTTATAACATAAAAAAATAGTATTCTTATTATTTGGTTTATATAATTAAAATTGATGACCTCCTTCTGCCTTTTATACAATAAGTAGGTATCACATAACAATTGGTAAAATGAAGTTGATGTTCCATAAAGGTTGAATTATTTACAAACAAAAAATATCACAATTATTTTTGCAAGCTGTGTCAATGATGCTTCTTATCATTTTAGCTTCTTTGTGAATCACGATTTGTTCAAGATTGCTCCGCTGCTTCCATTATTAAAAGATATTAAGAAATTTGTTCAGGTGGCAAAGGATGAGGTATTTATATTTTTATCGTTGTAATTAAATTATTTTATTTTATTTTTTTATGTTTCAGCTTTTCCCTTATCCTGCATATTCTTTTCATGTGAATCAATATTTACTGATATCATAAAATAGAGTAATTCATTATGTTTGATATATATTTTTATTTACAGAGGTGTAATATATATATATTTGAATTACACCGTAACGAATAAAACTGACATTTTTCATCTATTACCATATTTCATTTTTAAATGTGGTGCCAAATGAATTAACTTCCTGTTGAATGTAACAGAATGAAATGAAATTATCAAGATTTCAAAAAAGAATCCTAGTAAAATACAGTGGAACTTTAAGTTTAATGATTTGATGTAAAATGATTGGATTAATTGTTTCAGCATTCTTTATTTTTCTTTACTTTTCTCATCTTCTTCTACAGAATGCTCATACTTTTGTTTATAATCTATTTAAATCAATCATCCCCTAATGACACACCTGTGTGTCTCTTACTTACGCACCCCACCCGCTAACAACACACTGGTGGGCAAAGATATTTCCCCCATCAAGTTATATTATTTTTCACTTTCTCATTTTATATAGATTCAATATCAATCATAATAAGAATTTCATGTTTCAATTTTGATAGTCTTTCATAAGACAAACTCAACAAGAGTTGGTATCAAGGTTGTCAAAACCATTGACAATTCTATTAAAGGACGTAAATGATTTTGCATTTCATAGCTTACAGAGGCATCATTTTGACATTTGATAACCCTGATGTTAACATTCAATCATTGATTGAGTGTAGACAGTTTTAGAGAAGAGCCAGTCATCCTATTAAACAATCTATTATTATATCTACACCAAAAAGATATGCCAATGAAAAATATTATGATTGATAAAAAGTAAGTCCTATAAGTTCATCATTATTTAATAATCCCTCTCCATAGACAGGTGAAGAGAAATTTTGTCTTCAAAAAATAAAAAAAGATTCTGTCACTTTACAGATTGTGATTGTTGACATTCATCGGCTGCCAGTAGGCTTTTATCTACTTAATGGAGCACTTCGTCATAAGAGACATGAATCGCTAATCAATTTTATTTTCCAAGAACTGGGAGATTTAGCCATTGATTTCAAAAAAATAATGACACCCGATTCAAGACTGAATTTGCACCTACTCAATGGACCGAGGATGAAGGATTTATGGGATTCAGGAAAGCGACTGATAATTTGCTACCCTGAAGAAACATTTACTCGATGTAAGAATACAGATTAATTTTTAAGTACATCCATTAAAAGCTATAAATCTGAAAATAAATTATTGTGCATTGTAAAAAATTTACCTTATTCAACAGAAAACAATTTGGATTCCTATTTTATGATAAAGATATTATGTTCATTGCATAACAATTGCATTCGCCCATAAGCTTGAAATTTTTGGGAGCTTTTTTTAGCTTGTTTTCTTTTGGAATAGACAAGAAGAGGCTACAGAGTAAATAAACAAAAGAATTACAGAAGTGAACAAATGCTACTTCCACTTTGGAACATTTCAAGTCCTGCCTAAACCCTACGAGAACCAAGTGCACCCTTTACGAGACACTTTTAAAGCTCGTGAATAGTATACACCTCGAAAACCTGGAAATCATCTTCAAGAAATGAATGTGTGATAAATATTTTTGAATGTAAAATTCTCTGCTGAAAATATGTAACAATCAGCTAAAACATAGGAGTGGCAGGCCTAGACTTAACTAACTAGATGTAGTTGTTGACTCTCGTTTGCTGAGAGCATACTCACCAGTCACTAGTAAATTGAACATATTTGAACTTTATTTTAAGAAGTAAATAACTATTTTATTGTGCATTGTATTTTACAGCTATCTATTGGATGTGGCCGCCGCTGAAACAAATGTGGGGAGATAAACAAACACCCTCAGATTTAAAAAACTATATTTATAATGTGATAGCGCGTCCGCATCCCATGTTGAACATGCAGCGTAATCCTTTGTGGGCGATCATGGCACAGTTGACTCCGTCCGCTCTAGATATATTTTTCAATCCAGGGAACAATCTGAGGAAAATGGCTGATTCAATTAACAGGAATCTCACACAGTGGGTCAAAAACGAATGGGGAGGAAAGACTAATATAATTGCCACTGATTTTTTCTTAGGAAACAATTTAATAGACTTATCAGTGAATTCAGTATTACAACAGACTGTTTTAATCGATGAAGAAAGTTAACCCATGAAAAAGTCAAATAACTGTTATAAATTTTAGCATTTAATAATAAATTTGATTTATTTTAAAAATTGCTCTTAGCAATTTTGATACAGTGAAAAAATGAAATTCAAAAATGTTCTGTCCACTTCTGAAGCCTTTGATTATTTTTTGATATTAGCACTTATAACACATTTGTCCCGCTGGGCTCGATATAGTACAGCTCAGCTTGATTTTGTAAATTTTTTTTCTTGAATGTACGAATCTTACAAATTTCTTTTTTGTAGTATTTTGTTCTTGCTATCCGGTCGGTTTGCTGTGCAGAAACGGACCAATTATTTTTATTTTCAGTGATTTTTTTGCTTTTGAACGGTTACAAAAAACGAAAAGTATTATTATATACAGTATGAATATGTATATATTAAAAAACACTTCGGCCATTTGTAAATATTGGAATCGTCATTTTTGCCATTTGGCATATTTTAATATGCGGGTGCTCAGACTCATGCATGACTTGTTATTGTTTTGACACATTTATGTTTCGATTATATTACTTCTCTGTTTTTACTTTTTAATGTCTATCTCCACCATCATTTTTCTTGTTATTACAATTGATAAACTTAATTCATATTCAAAACTAGTGAAACACAAATACAAGTTAATGTTATTCTAGATGTCTCTCCACTAAATATTTCAAAGGGTGCGTTTACTGGCAAGAAGCGACACTGAATGAATAAATTTTCTGATAATAAATATAATTTAAATCGCAAATCATGTCAATTTATTACTTACTATGTATAAATATTATGAAAATGCTTTTATACATAAATAAAATCGAATTAATTTTGAGTCCGAGAATTTTATATTTTAGGATTATTTTATGAAGTGGAACCTATCTCCCATTTTTATATGTGCACCTTTTCTTTTCTGTTCACTGTTTTCTTTTGCAAGGTAGTCTCTGGAACGTATCCCCCATGCAAAAAGAGAATTGGGTGTATTGTCAATATGCATTGTTCATATGATAGATATTGACACGCTGAGACATTCCAAATAATTTTCAGCATGATTATCATAGTAATAAACTAATGAAGGAGTAAGTAAAGTTAGGAATTCAATGAATCAAAGCTAATTAAAAATTATAATCGATATAAACTCAACATATAACACAGTGAATCGAGATCCACTTACCTACTGAAAAAAGACATACAACCAGTGATGTGCTGTTATAGGTAATCAAACGAAGCAAGCCGGAGTTTTATTAATTATTCGTTTTATGTAAGACAGTTGAAAGGATCAAACATCGTAAACAAAAGCTTATGAATCTTTCATAGCTGAGGTTTGAGTCGGCAATTGTTTTATGTAACCTTAAGACGGCTAGAAAACTGAGTATGCAAGGTCTCAATCGTCGAAATTACAATTTGACGTCCAGTAAAAGACAAGACAAGATATAATTAACTTTTTGGGTTAAATAATTTATAAGAATAGACAAAAAGAAATCAATGGACTCGAGTCAACTAGGATGGTGGTTATAGTGAATTATACCAAGAGACTTAGATAACAACAGGCTTTTCATATTTCACGGGTTCACGCAATTTCATACCTCGTTGAATACGACAATCAGCAAGCTGATTTGGTTAGTTCTACTGTAAAACATTAAATTTCATTTCGCGTACTTTCTCAAGCGGTCCCAATATGTCATAAATGTCATTGTATATTGATAATGAACCAAAAAAATCCAATGACAGTCTGACATGAAAGTTTGCGACATATCATAGTTAAAATTATATTCCAACGTCATTCCCGAATACTTCCCATATGTTTACAAAAAAGGCGGCAGAAACAATCTAGATTGCAATACAATATGTCAACTGTCAAAAAGCCACCATGTGTGTAGCATACATACTAGTATACTGGTGTGCGTATATACATACATGCAAACACACACCAGTAACGGTGTTTCAAACGAATAAATAAATCGATCACAGAATGGAACGTATAATTTTGCAATCGTCATTTTCAAACCATGCAGATACATCTATAAAATGACATCATTATCTTCGCCTTTTTTGTAAATAATCGGGCTAATGATCTATTTAAAAATACATTCATATTTTTCTAATTAATTTTAGATTTATATTAACGAACCTGGATACTTTAAATAGTGTAATTCGACAACGACTTTTGGGCTTCTCTTACCCTTAATGTTCAATTTTGTGGCGCAGCAGGAGTCATTGTTAAATGCGGATCAACAAGCCATCTATCAAGAAGTTCTACGGCGGCATAACAAGAGTGAAGGTGGGGCTATTTTTATCAATGCACCGGGAGGAACTGGAAAACCCTTCCTCATCAATGTGTCGCTTGCTAGAATAAGAGAAGAAAACGATATTGCACTCGCTGTAGCAACTTCAGGTATTGCTGCAACGCTGGTGACTGGTGGACCAACCGCACATTGCAAATGTGGCAAATCCCCATTGAATTAATACACAACGAAGTGCCTGTTTGCAACATCAAAAAAGAAAGTGCAAAACCAAACTGTTTCCTGTTTGACTTGGATTTGCAATCACAATCAATAGGGCGCAAAAGTTACAGGCTAGGGTTTGACTGACGAGTGTTTCTCGCATGGACCGCTGTATGTCAAGGGCGATGGATCCCTCAATATTGTTCATCATCGCCGATGATCAATAATACACTCAAAATATTGTACATAGTCAAATTTTGCAATAACCGGATAATTAGGTACAACTAATTATAATGAATGAGGTTGAATCTATCCCGGGGGAAGCCAGGTAATAAATACTATCTTTATACTACATAGCAGAAAATGCCATGTATCAGTCTGATTGTTCGTGTGTCACAAATGGTTTACAGTTGCGAAGCAAAATTTGTATTTTCATGTTCATGCTATTTTCAATTTTTAATAATATTATGTGGGTGTTACACAAGGTGTGGTTCACAGTGATATTTTCCACTAACAAATTTCAACATTAGTTAATTCCAAAATAATGCCAATGTCTAAATTACAAAATATAAGCACATCTATTTCAGGCGAATCCGGGTAATAAATACTAGTAATTTATAAAAATAAGTGAGTACTGTCATACGGTAGCGTTTAAAATAAGGAACATTTTTGCTATAACTAACCGAATATGTCATTTTATCGATTTAGTGTTTTCTTCCAGAACATCGACGATAGGTATTTATTATTCAATATTTGATTACCAGTACCATCTATGTATACTTGAACCCAACACAAAATGTTACGGAAACGTTTCTGTTTTTATGGATAAAGTTAAACTCGGCGAGATGCACATATTTATATGCCTACATGGACTGAACATGTCGAAAAAATCACAAATATTATAATTAACAGGTAATTCCCAACTTGCCGTGTTTTTTCCTAAATTTTCGGGTTTTTTCTTACCATTTCAAAATTCCCGTGCTTTTTGCAATACTAGGTAGGTAATGTAAGTGTAGATAATTATTAATTACCTACAAATTTAATGTACGCACTTAATCTACTTTCTCCAATACGACAAACTTGGCAATAAGCTAAAAAGCTTGAATCATAAAACTCTTTATATTTGTGTTCATAGTGGCTCAATAACAAAAAAAAAATTCAGCCTTATCGTAGCTCTAACTTATTTTTCAATTCGAGTGTCGAGAAAATAAGTGTACAATAGACGATAAAACTAATTATTTTTTTAAGCAAACCGTTAGGAAATGAATTTTTCGATGTGGCAAACCATTTCGCACTCGTCATTCGCCAGATTCTTGTTAAATAAAATATTAGTTGCACGACGACATCTTTCATTATTGTTATTTTAGAAGTCAGATTTTGTCGATATCTAGATTTTTTTTCACAGAATTCAAAATGAATATATCCTCAGCGCTATTTGCTATCATCCTGGCGTGCAACTGTTTCAATTCCATCAATAGTGCTTCCATAGGTAATAATTTGACGAGTTCACCATTGTTACAATTGCGTTGTTTTTCTTATGAAGTTTTCCTTATAGAACAATGATCTTTGTATTTTCAGCGCCACCCGATCTAGTGACACGCGCTAATAGCAACGGAACGTTATCCGAGATTCAGCCGCCACCCGAAAATGCAGTTACTACAGATGAGCCGACTACGATTCCCGACAAGAAGACCACAACGCACGTCCCGGACACTACGACCTCCAATGCCACTACCCTCCCCACGACGATGCCGACTCCAACTCCCTCCAACCCAAACACTACCACCACTACTGAAAAACCGTCTCCAACTCCAATTCCCCCTAAACCGGACAACACAACCACTACTGAAAAACCAACACCAATTCCTCCTAAACCGGACACCACAACCACAACTGAAAAACCAACTTCAACCACTGTCAACCCAGTGACCCCGACGCCTTCTCCTAGTCCATACGTTCCTCCGACACCAGCCCCTCATAAAAACAGGTATGTATATTGGTTTAGTCGATTGTCTACCATTATTCTTTGGATACATGTTGCAAACCAGTAGTGTATTCATGTTATCTTGTGGGATTACAAGCTTTTTGAAATCACGATTCTCTTTTATAATGTAATAGCTAAGTAATCTTTCCCCCTGTTATATTTGTACATAATGGGCATTTTTTAGTGAAAGGAACACTTGAAATTGATTTTTGTGCTATTATGATTTTGTCTCAGGAATGACTTGCTTGAAACATTCTGCCAAGTACGTCTTTTTTCATGCTTCTCGCCGTTCTGTAATATGCTAATTTTTTAAAAATCTACCAACTGTATGTGTTTGAAATTCATTTCATCATTACTGGCAGTTGGTTTGCGGAAGAGAGACGTTGAATATTTTTGTATCATTCGTTGTAGGTTTGACGGCCCCAGCTTCATCGGCGGTATCGTATTATCCCTGGGACTGGTAGCCATCGCGTTCGTCGGATGGAAATACTACAAAGCGAGAACTGAGAGAAACTACAGGACCCTATGAATTCTTCGAAGCTCACTTTCACCTTTTTAAAAGTCCGTTTTTCTGGCAACACACATACAAACGGCGACACCGTCTAGCATCATAAAGTTATTCAATTTTAACTATTGCCGAAATTGTCCTTTCACACAGCTACGTAATGCATCTCGGCTATATGGAGAGTCATATATGTTGTCGGCAACCCTTATTATGTAGATAGATAATATTATTACATTGTAAGATTACTAATTACATGTGTGTTACCCGTTTATAGAGAATATAATTATCATAGTCGAAAATTGAACACTCCTGTTTCGATGCCGATTTAACTGACACTTAGTGCAAGCTAGATCTAACACATACCAAAAACGAAAACACTATTGGAATTTGTCAATTCACTTTCAATAGTTACTATTGCGATGCACATTTATAAACAAGATAATTTTATACATTGAACATTTTAATTCTTTGTGAACATTGTTGTATATATGTATAAAATATAGCACACGTTATATCATAGTATATGCTGAATATGCGCTTCTGATGTTTAAGACCTGCTAACTGATTCTCATTTATTTTCAAATTCAATAACATCCCATATTTAATTCAGAGTATTATACTAATCAGTTTTCTGTGGTGACAGTACAGCCACATCGATTGATCCACGTTCAGGGTATTAATATTGAACGCTTTCGTTACCGATCCTTACAATATCATTGACGGTGAAGCGCGACTGCGTTCGATTTCGTGTAGAGCATGCGTAGTATTATTACTATGTAAATGAAAACGAATGACTGATACAATTAATATAAAATATCTCAAAATTGTTGTATTTCTTCTTTTTAAATTGCTCTCAATTATTTAAGTATTGTAATGTTTAATTTTATATGACGTCTAAAACGCTGCTAAGTCAGCAGATTTTGTTGAAATTTACCATTATTGAAAATATGTTTTGGTTAATAATTATTTATCTTGTTTTAAACATTCGCTTATAGTGTACTGTGAGCCTAGTTTTAAGTAAATATTCTTTATCGTTTTATTATTGAACTCTGAACCTCGTCCAAATATATATTATTCGACAATGATACGCATGTAGGTCTCAAAACTTAAAATGGAAATAAGGTCTTGTTTTGATTATTTATTGATACGTTAACCTTATTTTATTATTTCTATCGAAACTATTTAAAAAAATTAATCATATCCAGTGTGAAGTTCAGTATTTTATATTGAACAATAAAACGTTAAACATCGATTTCTTTTCGCTGCATTTATTTCACTCACCTGACTTGCAATTTACCTTTTATGTATCGCTTAATTTGATATAATAAAAAAAAAACAATAAATTTGAAAATAGATTCATGTTAAATTTCAAAATGATTCCACTATGAGTGCTTTGCCCTGGTCTTTGATCTTAAATTTAAAAATCACCTTGTCCGATTAAAACTGTTATTTCTCTGTTGAATCTCAATGGCAAGATCTCTTTGTGCTCGGAAGTCACCGAATATTATTTTATTTTTTTTATCGTAGTTACCCGTACTCGTTAGTCCAATTGTCCATTTAAGTATTTAAATTTGAAGCTCTGACGAAAACTTTCCGGCTTTGGATGAATAGTTTAGGAAAAAGTATTTTGGTATAATTATTTGTCACAACCAAGTGCTCTTATTCCGACATCTCGACATTTCTATTTTTTATTCCTGTATTTTAGATTTAAGCGTATTGCTGTGGTTTTTTGCAAAATTCTCAAGAAGAGTAATGCCATTTATTGCACGTTCTTAACGAATTATTAAAATGCGAGATTTAGATTAAGTTAACACTTCATTAAAAATGCCATAAGTCATAGTTAATGTGATTTTTTCAATTTCAAATATTTGTCTATGTTGAACATTGTCCATGTGAATAGGAAATGTTAAATAAAAAGTAATTCTGTGACATTTAATTTTTTTATTAACCCACCAAACCACAAACGGATATCTACATTGTAATAATACTGTCCTACATCATTCTTCCTACTATTCAGTTAAACTATTCCACTGTCTGTCAATGATGGCATTCAAGAATTTCTAATCTTGTCATTCTACACAAAGATTAATTGCTTGGTTAATCAAAAAAAGTTAATGTACCGTTGCTTAAAATAAATCTCTTGGTAGTATGTAAGTGATAGTAAGATGAATATGTGGTCAATATTTATTTGAAATATGAAACAGAACACTTTTATTATTGATGGTTTTAAAAATATTGTAAAAAGATTCTGCAATTCTGGGCCTGTAGACGAGCGGTCAACATCGTCCTCTTCGGTTTCGGTACCAACAGGTTTGAATCACCATACAAACATTCATGGATATGTGCTCAAAAGCAGGGATGTCTTACGTTTTTATTCCCTCACACATATTCAATTCTAAAACTGCGATGAAAATGATTAGCTAACTACTAGTTTTTTTACTATTCCTTTCATCTTCACCCTAATGAAAAATGAAAAGTAGACCAATTTGGAATCCCTATGCTCCACATTAAGAGCACACATGATCGGAAGAAAAAAAAAATGATAATTGAAGACATGCCAAATTTTAACTGTTATGGCTCAATGGGTTAATTAATATCACAGGGTCATTAACCTATGTATCTTATAAACAATAACACTTGACATGTTATTAAATTGATTGGAGTGTTAAATGTTGATGTTTACAAAATGTCTGAATTGACAGATAAATACTTATTATATTAATAAAATTTTACAAGTTTGTTTTTGATCAAGTCATTATAAATGCTACTAAAAAACCATTGGACTCACTTATTATGCTTTTTTCTTTATTATCAATTGCTTTTATCGCCAGCTTTGAATGAAATATAATACAGATGTTTAATAAAAAATTATAACCATTTTGTCGTAGAAAAATAAAACAGAATGGGTTAACATACAAACTATATCAGTATTTATTGCACTTTGCATAATTGGCCATATATTTACAACTAGCTAGACAGTCATGTGATGATAATTATCTCTCACCTTGAATTAATAAGTATTTGTTTACCAATACACAGAAGCATAACATTATCTTAACTCCTTTTGAAGTAGTAATTTTATTATAATATAATACCGTAGTTTCCATGCAAAAATAATATTACTGATCATATTGACTGTAAAAATCCTTGGAAGTTTTTCTTAGAAGTAAGGAAATTTTATTATAAAATTATGGTTCAGAAAAACCGTTTCGCCATTCGCTTTCTAGATCTCTGTGTTGCGAAATGACAGTAGAACTACAGAAATTTAAACCAGTCAATATTTTAAAAAATAAAACACAATTCATTTGTACTACTTCCACATATTTATAATGATCAGGACCGCTTGATAATGCTCGTGATGAGCGAAACCGGTCCTGATCATTATAAATATGTGGAAATAATACAAATGAATTGTGTTTAATTTTTTAAAATATAATGTCTCCACCAAGAATTGACAGTTAACACCTTAAAAGTGTTTAGTCAATAGATGTTATTTTTGGTCTTAATTCCTTGTCTACCCTAGCCACACAAGAAATCACACTGCCACATCCAAGACTGCAAGAATTAATCAAGTGGCGTTAGTTTTAAAGTCGATTCAAAGACCTAGGGTGGATCTTGGCTTACAGCAACTGATTTTCACTTGTCCTTATCCAGTGTGACAGTTTTCCAGTTCGTTGCTCTGAGCATATGAGAGTCATCAACAACTCCATCTAGCCAGCGATGTCGACTGCCTCTCCTATTCCCTGTCAGATTACTGTACATAAGTTCTTTGCTGGATCTTATCAGCTATAATACAGTGCACATGACCTTACTAATTTGAAGACATTTTCCCAATTTCAATTGAACTCTGATTGACACACTGTCATACAAGCCGTGAACCTTAGCGTTGTGTCTCTTTTTCAATATATCTTGGATGGGCTCATAAATATAGTGGACAACTAAATATATTATTTCAGTTTATCTCCAAACTTTAGAAATATCTAATAAAGAGTGCTCTTGTCTCTTATGGAAACCAAGCAGGATATACATTGCCTCGAGAGTGCCAAATAACATCTGTTCGCTAACGTAATTCTTTTTTTTATTTTGATTTTGTTATGTTTAGTCTAAAATAAAACTATCATCATTGTGAAACTTTAATATAAAGCAGATTGATACTGTTAAAGTATTTACAGCATGTTTTTGTATTAGGCTATCAATACAAATATCCATTTAATGCGGCATAATATGGAATTTTAGAAATATACTTGATTCTTCAATTAGGAGACATTAACATTTTTAAAGGTTTAACATTATCTTTTAAAATTTCAAATATGACTCTCAGTCACGTTCTATGATGACAAATCAAATAACTCAACAAAGCTCAGTAGTTGAATTAATAAGAAAATACAAAATAATGGCATAATAATTAGTTTAATCTAACTGTTTTTAATTTGTAACATTTTTCAATGTGATAGGTAATCATATTTATAAAATAATATTTTTACAAAATAACCAAAACAATTAGTCATCAACCACATATGCCAACAGAATTATTGCAATTAATAGCAGATAGCAACAACTGCTTATCAGTGAAAAAAATGTTTATTGCTTGTGCTTTGATAATATAACTGCAAAAATTGTTTTCCACGGAATCGTGCTTCAGAACTAGGCTGACCGCATTTTGAATGAGACATTATTATTTGATGAAAAATATCACCCTTGTATTGTTTCTTACGAAAACTTACAAATCTAGTACCTAGTTGAAAAATTCTGTTTTAAAAAAAAATTGAAATAGTCAAAATGTGCTCAGTAGAATTATTAACCAATTAGAATAAATTATAGACAAGTTTCAAATAAAGACCTAAAAATTTTCATTCATGAAAGAATGAAAGAACTCTTTGTCAATGCGCATTTTTTCAAAATCTGCATTTACCCAGTAAAGTCAATTGCAATCAGCTAGCACATGCAGTGTACAAAACATTAGTTTAACACAGTTAAAAACAACTTTAACGAATTAAAACAATTATAAAAAACACTATACTGTCACCAATTATTATATTTAAGCCCATCAACTTCACATAAATAAATATTATCAAAATGACATTTTATACCCCAAAAAAGAAATCAAATAACATTCATAATAACTTCGGAGACGTATAATAATTGTAGATAATCTTACTTATAAGTGGACTAATGTTACACTTTGAACTGCCCGTCGACATATTAGTTAAAAGTAATTCTGGCTTATTCGTATCTTGGAAGGCACTAATAAGATTATGAGGTGTCTGGTATTCGGACACGATAGCCGTGGCCTTTTCCACAGTTATGCCTTTCAGTTGCAGCAATTGTTTGATAAACATTTCGGCCACGGTGAGAGTTTTACTTTTCGAGGCCATAATATTAAAATCATCAAACAACATGAGATTAATTTTATTGCTGTCCTTGTCATAATTTGACAAATTACCTTTTCTGCAGCTCATCAAAGTTTTAGTCTGAAATTAAACAAGCATCATGATGAGGATAAATTGTTATAGTTATATACAGGCCTGTAGAGTTGGGCATGCCCTAAAGTATTTTCGTAGAAATAGCATTATACCCTCTGGTTAAATCATAATATCATGTCAATAATTAAAATAAAGATTTACATCAGATTGTATCTTTCATTTCAGTTTTTGATTTTATATTATACGTTTTTAGCATCTACAAAAAAGTTTTTTTTACCGTTTTAAGAAATCAAAACATTTAAAACAGTAAAATACCACTTACGATAATTACATAATCATTTACAATTATAAACTTACTTTGAAATTATCCGACAACATTGTGGTCATCATGGCTAAGAATTTTAAAGAATCAGACAGTGACGCGGTGAAATGCGTCAAAAATCCATTTTGTATTCTTGTATTGGCCGCGGCCTGCATCAGGGATTGTAAAGGTAATCCAGAATGATGGTTATTACCATAATTCTCTATTAAATATATGATATTAGGTATTCCACATTGTTTGAGGCGAAATTTCTGCTCATGGAAGCGTCCGTCTTTAATGCTCTGTCCGAAATCATCCATACGTTTTCTCTCGACGATATATGGAAGAACGACTTCATCGCCTGCATTGTTGCGGGCCACCCACGCAAAGTCTCCAACTTTGAGGTGTCGCATTTCATGTCTTATCATTGTGAACTTTGCCATTTTTTGTTTCATCATGTCATCCTTCTTTGAACTACAAAAATCAAGAAAATTACCGAAGACATTAGTGGGTAGCTTGTACATTTAATGTATTATAGGTAAACATTTGTAAAAGTTAATCTCTGAAGCCATATTAAATTTGTCTTTTAAATGTCAGATTAAAACGAAGCCACCTCTATTTTAAACCTATGACATAATGGTATATTATTCAAGCCATGCAAGTCACCGACTTCTCAGTTAAGGGTAATTCAAGTTGATAGACAACCGACACAGTCACAGACGTACACCGACAAAATCACATTATTATGCTCAAAGATGACATATTCAAGAATGTTTTTGAAGTTATGTCCGTCACATTGAATGTTTATAGACATGAATGAACCTGAATTTAAATAAGACCGACAGAGCAAAACGGGATTAAACCCGGAACATATTTTTGTTGATTCTGTATTATTTGATGTGTAATATTTTACAAACATTACATCCAGATAACTTCATTATACAGGTGCTAGTTCCACCAATTAAAATATATTTTCATTTAATATTTTTTTCGTAAATCAATGTGGTGCGATAACCATAATGGGAGACCAATATTGTTTAATGATCATTTTCTTGTAAAGCAGCAGTTCATCAGAAGTGGTTTCAACAAGATGGGACAAAAACTTTTACAAGCGAAGTGTCTGAAAGCGATTAATTTTGAGAAATTCTCAGTTGTAAACATGTTGAACAGAATGTTTTGTTAATTGATGGACAATTCAATCGAAAGACTATTATTTCAATAAAAATATTTAATAATTTATGGGTTATCATACTGTAGCTGGACTTAACACCCTTAAGGCGTGGTTTAAACTTTAGTGTGTTTAAAAAAATCGAATATTGAAGTAATTTTATTAAATGAGATACACCTGCTCTCCATAAGACGCCATGATCTCTTTGAATACCTTGTAATTTGCCCTAGATGCAACCAAGTCGACATAACACAATGACCATACTATAGAAACTTTGAATCACATAATTTATTTAATACAATAATATTGCATTTCAACTTATCAATGCTTTTATTGGCACACGGCTGACTTCATCGAAGATGAAATCAATGCCATAATATAAAAATTAAGAGCCAGACTCAAACCAGCAAATGTAATTGAATGTTAGCAATTAACATCTTAATGCAAGGGTGCCCAACATTTTTTGCCTTGGGAGCTACTTGTCAATTTAAAATTTTCTCGGGATCGGCTTCTAATATGATTCTTATGGGAAATTTTATTTAAGGTTTTTTGCTTCTTCAGACTTAAAAATGTTTATTTTAAATGCGAAATATTATTAGATAAGTATATTTTTAACACAGCATTTATTATTATTTTTATTGTATGTAATATTTATATACATATATAATATAACATATATTTCATTTATATAAAATAATATATTTTTTTCTAAATTCACGGAAGTTATCGGGATTGACCAAATTTGGCTTTGGGCATCCTTGTCTTAATGTATTATTGATAACTAATGATTCCTACAACATGATATATATGAATACACAATTTATACTGTTCAAAAGTGAGTGACAAAAACATGGAAGTGTACAAAATCTCAATAATCCAAATTTTATACTGTTCGATCATAATGGCAAAACATTTATTGCAATATTAGACCAATGTTGTTTATTGGATCTAGCAACTTATAAATACTGAAGGAGTTTCTTTTCTGCAACATATTTTTAATGTAGGTTTATTCTTAATCGCACATTACTTTTATACAACGAGTGCACTATACTTGATAAAAAATACTGATTGCTCTCAATATAGAGAGTTAGTCAATAATATTAATTTAATAATTGTAAGTCCATTAATCTAAACAGAGTTTCCAGAGATAAGAAAATACAAAGATTGTTCATATTGTCTGAATATAAGAACCATTCATCAATTAATATATTTTCTTACTATAATATTATTTAGAATAACCCTAAATATATCAATGAGAAGATAATCTAACAATTTGAACTAGATTAAAACTAGCATTTCTTTTGAATTTACTAATCACGTTAATAATAATCCGTATTATAAAATAGATATTGGATTATTCGTGCCCTTCTATCATTGACCCGGATAAACGAAAGTATACTGCAATCATTTACAGCAAGAATATCAAGTGTTGGCTCAGAACCATAGATGTCTACAAGAAAATAAAAAACAACAAGTCAAAGAATCAGTATATGTGTGTGAATGCCTCTTTCGAGGGTCACTAAAATAGTTTACATAAACAATGAGTAAACTGAAAATCGTGAAATATTACATGTATATTTTCATTTTTACTTTCCAGTGTATGTTAGTTAAAATGATAAGTATGTTAATTAATACAGACCTGCAAATACAAAGGGGTTTAGGTCAGGGACGGTTCTTGCAAAGGAGCAAATGGTGCACTGTACTCCCATATTCAAGTTATTATTATTTGTTACAAGTTATTATTATTCATTCAAGTAATAAGCGATATTATACAAACATAGCAATTCACTCATTTTAAATTTTCCCGCGTGTTCCCCGTAAAAAAATATTGCATCAAGCAATGATTCACAACAATGCTACCTCGTATTCCGCGCCAGAAAAAATAGTAATAATAATACGTCGAGGCAGTGCAATTTTTGTTCAGCGCTCCCTGAGTGGAAGGGATTTCTTAGGAAACTTTGGTTTTTTGTGACGTCATCTGTGTCACACATTCGACTTTCATACGAAGTTTTTAGTTATTCAGGATCATTGCACCAGTTGCCGAATTATGACGACCGTTCCCGAAAGTATTCAAACTCGCAGAGACCTGTCGCATATGTTTAGTTCGTGCGTCGAAAGGACCTCTAGTATATTGAGCCTGCCACAAAGAAACGCATACCATCAAATTTATTTACTTTCTTTAACATACGTCTAATATTTACGTGCTTCAATAATGAATAGTGCATATTCTGTCTCATACATTAAAGAAAATCGTCGGGATTTTTCGAAAAGGCTGGAAATTAAAGCAGCAGGTCGTCCTATGCCAAGCTTAAATTTATTTCAGAAGTGTACGCTTAATAATAAAGTGTTTACTCGGAAATTTAATGTAGAAACGTATAAAAAAACACCATGGCTATGTGGCTGTACTAGTTTTAATACAGTATTCTGTTTTCCGTGTCTGTTGTTTGGAGGTGAATCTAACTGGACTGAGAGTGGAATTAAGGACCTGGTTCACCTATCATTCAAAATAAAGAAACACGGTAGCTCTCAAAATCACATTTTAAATGAAATGCAACTTGCGGTATTGGGATCGTTAGATATTCGTTCCCAATTGGATGCTGGGTATCGTGCGTCAGTGAAACAAATTAATGAGCGTGTAGATAAAAATCGATATATTTTATCAAGGTTAATTGACTGTGTGAAGTTCTGTGGTGCATTTGAATTAGCTTTAAGGGGACACGATGAAACTGCAGATTCCCATAATCCAGGTGTCTATCGAGGGCTTATTGATTTCGTCTCAGAGATTGACATCGCAATGAAACAGCACTTAGAGAGCAGCAGTGTTTTCAAGGGAACTTCAAAAACAATTCAAAATGACATTTTAGATTCAATTTTGGAGGTGTGTCGCAACGAAATTAAAAATGAAATATCGCAGAGCAAATATATCGCTATCCAGGCAGGACGAAACAACTGACATAGCCACTACGCAACAACTCGTTTTGGTAATACGGTACGAATTGCGCGGGAAGATACATGAACGTTTCTGGAAATTTATTATCCCAAAAGATCATACTGCGGTAGGTATTGCATCTGAGATTTTGAAGGAACTGGAATTTCTCGACATTAAACCAGCACAATTAATCGGGTTATGAGTTATGAGTTATGATGGTGCAGCAGTGATGAGTGGGCGATTAGGTGGTGTGCAGGCTTTGATAAAAGCTTCGTATCCATACGCACATTTCATACATTGTTATGCACATCAATTGAATTTGATAATGGAGAGAAGTGCTTCAGCCAACACTATGGTTCGGAACTTTTTTGCAAATTTACGATCTTTTCCATCATTTTTTTCGAGATCTGCGAAGAGAGCTGACATTTTAAAAGAAACAGTTCATAGAAGAATACCTTCAGCACCAATAACTAGGTGGAATTTTAATATAAGAACAGTGACTGTCGTGCACACTTATCGCGAGCAGTTGAAAGAGTGTATGGAGCACATCTTAGAAACCGTAAATTTAGACGCTGATACCATCAATCAAGCTGGAATGCTGTTTCGATATTTAAACGAAGATCATTTCAATTACTGGCTAGATTTCTTTGCAAAAGTTATGCCACACTGTGATATACTTTTTATGCAACTTCAATCTAGGTCGAAAGATGTTTTTGAGATAAATAAGGATATCGAAAGATTTACGCGTTCTATTCAGAATATCCGAGAAAATACCCAAATGTCACTAGTTCAACCTACAAAAAGACGTAGACCAAATGACTTACCCCATTGTCATTTGTAATGAAGTATGCGATACTTTAGTGAATCAAACGAAAGATCGTTTCGCATACCATGATCATTTAGTAGCAGCTAAATTGTTTTTTAGCGAAAAATTTTCAGATTATCACAAAAGTTTTCCTTTAGCGGACTTTAATATTGCAACAGCAACTTACGATTTCATTGACAAACTAAAGCTTAAAAATAAATTAACTGTCATATACAGTAGGGAAGATTTTTACGTCACCGATGGAGCATTGTCCATACTTCAACTTTTTACAAACAATAATTTAATCGAAGTATTTAGTGAAAGTGTTAAGTTATTACAGATTATTTGTACAATACCGATGACTTCAGTGGAGAGTGAGCGTTGTTTCTCAACATTAAAAAGGATCAAGTCATTTTTGAGAAATACCATGACTCAAGACAGACTAAATGCTCTTGCGATGTTAAGTGTAGAGAAACAATTGGTATCGTCAATATCGGATTTTAATGTTCATGTTATTGAAGTGTTTTCAAAATCCAAGAATCGGAGGATGGATTTCTTGTATAAATAGGTGAGTCTTTTTTGCACTCCCTAATATTCTTGTCACGGGCCGCCACTGGTTTAGGTTATTGGTTGGCTATAATGTAAAAAAACTATTTCTTACCCACAAGACTCTTGTTTATCGACCATCAATATTACTTCAAAATTATTCGGAGCAAACATTTTAGCGTCGTAATGTTCTTCTGGCTTGTCTTGATCATTCCCTACGAGTTTATGTAATTCAGACACCGGTACCTCGGATTTTAAATTCCTTTTCTCAATATCTATCAATTCATTGACACATTTAGGGTTAGTTTTTATTTTCTCTGTAATATTTTTTTTGTACACTTTGGTCGCTTTATTTGTTCCAAAATAAGTTTGAATTATTTCAGGGTCCTCGATCTCAATCGGATTATTGACATGAGTAGATGTTTTATTGTCAGTCTTTATTAACTCTTTGGTAGTTTTTTTGTTTGTTTTTGTCTCATTATTTGATCCAAAATTATTAAGAAATATTTGCTTTTTCTCCGACTCAATTTGTTCATCATCACAAAATGAAACAGATTCAGTGACGGTTTTCAAATCCGCCGAAATATTTTCATTATTAATACTATTCGCGAGAAGTTTAATGGCTAATTCTGATCCTTCTTCACTCAATGAATATCCTTTGCTGTTATGCTTAACTACAAGACTCTTGGTTATCAAAGACGTCATACTAGACCAAGCAGTATAAAAGGTTCCTGGTCGTTTGATTGTCATCGAGTGATCTGAATGAATTTGAGATTCCGCGATCAATTCACTTTTGGTCATAAAACCTTTATAGCTAGCTTCTTGCGATTTATTCAACAGTGCCACTAATATAGCATACGCACCCGATCTATGTGCTGGGACATACGTTTTGGGAGATTTACTCTTTAATGTATCGCCATTAACAGATTTTCTTTTAGTATGCATACTCTTCATATGGTTTAAAATATTGGTATTATCAGACGTCTTAATGTTTCCATGTCTTGATAGCTTCCTATCTAAAATTTTACATAGGTTTTTCCCGAAACCTTTCAATATGACGCATTCTGATCCAGTTTTCAGAACTAAAGGATACTTCTTTAATGAACTTAAAGCAACATTCAATTGATGGTGACTCTTACTTTCTCTCGATACGGCATCCAGATATAACTCTTCGACCCATCGCTCGAAAAGGGGTTGGGTCGCTTGAGCTGGATTCTAGCGCGGCAATCACCCATATCAATATATGAAGCTTTATTAAATTCTCAATTCTATTCATAAACTGCAACTCTTCGAATATAACCATAAAATGTATAAAACCGTTTGACAGATCAAACATTAGGGTGGCAGTCCCAAAATTATCTGTCAAATGAATAGAAAAGCGCCTAGTTATTCCGTATCCTACACTTATGAGATTGCTAGTACACCCTGAACGTGTGCGTTTTTATGAAAGTGTTAGTGGCGTAAGCTTCTTCTGCCACGCTTTTTTGCGGCGTAGGGTTTCCTTAGCCCAACCATTTGATAGCCAACTGTAAGTTTTTAACAGCCAACTGTAATAGTATATTACTTTATGGCCAACTGTAATGCGAGTCATTTCCATTTTGACAGCTGACACGCTGACAATAATATAATATTATGATAGGGTAAATGTCTATTAGCAGGGAGAAGGCCTAAATATGATATTTTTCTCAGAAAACTACGCAAAATGATATGTTGTAGGCGAGAATAAATATATGGAAAATATTCGTGAATCACGAAAGGAAACGTTGGAATATAGGTAGTCGCATACTCTTCCACAGACATCAGAATCGTCGGCCATTTTCTTAATGAATAAAAGAAACTTGAAACCAACCGGACAAACAAAAATATTTGCCTTTTAAGTATAAGGGAATATTAAAATCCTACAATTTCAATTATCTTTTCTTTTACGCACTGTGTTTTACTCGGACCCACACGGTATAAGCCCACCGGTGGGATTATAGCTTGTGGGGCCCCGAGTAAAGCACGGCGCGTAAAATAAAGATAATTGAAACTGTAGTATTCGCCTATATCCTTATACTTCTGAAAAAAAAAAAAAATTGTCAGGTTATATGAAAATCACCATGATTCTGACGTTTGTGCACGAATATGCGACATGTCATCGTTAAACCTATATTCCAACGTTTCTTTAAGTGATTCACGAATATTTTCCAAATATTTAGGTACATAAAAGATTATTCTAGTCTAAAACATTTCATTCTGTGTGGTTTTCGGAGATAAAATATCATTTTTAGACTATTTATTTAACAGACATAAAATAATAGCATTTCTACTGAATGTTTAGAAGTGCAAATAACCCATAAAAATGGGAAATAGCTAGTTACTTAATATGATATTGATTCTTTCGCAATAAACTAATAAACGATATTTTTTACATTTAGATCGCGCATTCACAACACAAAATTTTTGTCTTTGCATTGCTGTGCCATATAATATATAAGAAAAAATGGAAATACTATCTATTTCACTTCGACACCGATATTATATGGAGGTGACATCGGCTTAAAACAGTTGAACGTTAAAACTAATCGTATGCGCGTTTCGATTGGTTTAGTAATAGTTTAACACAGAAGAATAGAAACCAAATCAAAACATCAATATCACCGTAGCGGATCGGAAATATATAGTCTACCAGCCACTAGAAGTGCGCAGAAGAAATAGTGCCATGATTTTGAAAGAAATATTGTCAAAATGATAAGAATTTTAATTATTTAGGGAGTTGTTTTTCTCAAATTTCCCACGAAAGCCTATTCCCGCTCAATTTTCATTAAGTGGGCGCAATAGGTATTGAATGTCTACCAAATTATAGCAATGTGCTAGAACGGTTGTCATGATTCAGGACCTGGCTGAGACAACATTAATATTCTGACTACTGTAATATTTTTTATTTGAATACAGACTAGAGAAATAACGAGACCCCGCGGTGTACGGTTTTACTAACTGTCACTAAAAAAATCCATAAATGAAAATGAGAGCTTACTTGGATGTTACTGATTAGATTCTGGATAAACTTCGTCTTTTCATGTTTACATGATCTTATGCAATTATTAAATATTATTTTTGAAGAGAATTGCTACTACTCTTCAGAATTGGGTCCACCGTTATCCAGCGATATGTTCTCAGGGCTTTAAATGCAGAATAATTTATTTATCTACTTTATAAGACGGTCATTCTATTCTGATTTACTATCTTTCATTACAATAATTGGTTGGTATAATTCAAAATATGATATTTTTATTCTAACAACACTGCTTTGGTTTGTCTATGGCTTGGGTGACAGCTTCAATTTATATTTGTGGTTAGTTTTGTGTTAGTTAGGTAGCGAATGTCGAAATTTGAAACGTTGTGTATACCCAAATTACTATTGCCGAGTTAGTTTTGGTAATATGCGCTGAGCTATACAATTTTTAAAAATGTCCGGATCACTAGAGATCCCTCTCCGTGACACGGATGAGGTAAGAAGACGTTTGTTTGCATTGAAATATGTCCAATAGAAGATTGTCTAACCTCAAATCATTTTTAGGTGATTGAATTAGATCCTGAACAATTACCTCAAGGCGATGAAGTCCTCGGAATTCTCCGTCAGGAGAAATCCCACCTCAACATCTGGGTCAATGTTGGCGTGAGTACTTTCGTATTATTTTTTGTGTTAAACGTAGTTTCCCTAGATAATTTTTTAAAGAAAATATAATTATAACAATAAACTTCTTCAAACGCTGCAATGCTGGCTAATATTTGACGAAACCCTTACTCTCGATAGACAAATGCGAATAAAAGTGCCTTCACACATGTACAAATATTTATCTCATGCATTATAATACGAATTATTACAACCGACATAAAAACGATTGAATGTCAGAAAAGTGTAGGTTGACCATATGAACCTAGACCGAACAAACATTGCGAGTAGATTGTCACGATGTGTTTATATTTTAGTTTGGTTAAGATCATAATTATGTATGGTTAGGTTAGGTTTTGAATTTACGAAATTTAAATTTTGGGAAATCTTATGATATTTACTGAAAGGCAAAGCAGGAATAATTTACCACTACTTATATGTTCATCACAGAACATACGCCAAATATACAGTGACAAAGACGACAAACATAATTGTAAAAGTTTAATTAATTTAAACCCCGTGTAGGAACTAATATGTTTTTTTTTTTGTAGCTTGCATATTATAAACAGAACAAAACTGATGACTTCATCAAGATTCTGGATGCCGGTCGTACCGAGGCAAACATTGAGTACACTCACTCGGAAAAAGATCAAATGCAATGCTTGGATATGCTCGCTGCGTATTACGTACAGGAAGCTAACCAAGAAAAGAACAAGGACAAAAAAAGAGATCTGTTCACTAAAGCTACAATCTTATACACCACTGCTGACAAAATCATCATGTATGATCATGTAAGAAAATAATACGTCTTTTAATTGTTATTTTTTGTTTAATTTCTATAACACCGTCCATATAAAATTTGACTGTTGGCATGAAATAAATATTTTTCTCCTAAACATCATCAACTAATACAGATTTATAAAACACAATTTATATTTACTTGTGTTATGCAATTGATGTGCTACATTAATAAATCAACCAAAGAGTAAAAGCTGCAATCGTGTAACAATTTTCAACCCTTTAAGCCGTATTGCCGCAAAGTTACAGCTCATAATTTTCATTTAACACACCGGCTGCTGACGAAATCATTTCATGTATATGCAGTCAACACATTACTTACCATTATTTCTTCATAAATAGATATTACACATATCTATAAGCGATTTTTGACTATCACATTAATTTCATTATTTGTTATAAATATGTAAATATTTAGAAGTCTACAGGAATAATTATAATATTCTTTTTTTTTTAAATTAACGACACTACCACATGCCCGCAGATGAACTCAGTAATGAACTTAACTCGAATTGCTAAGCAGACAGTGGAATATTCTAAAATAATAATCATCCGTTTTTTCAGAACCATCTTTTGGGCCGAGCATACTTTTGCTTGCTCGAAGGGGACAAAATGGACCAGGCCGATGCTCAATTCAATTTTGTCTTGAATCAATCTCCCAACAACATTCCTTCACTTCTGGGTAAAGCTTGCATAGCTTTCAACAAAAAAGATTACCGCGGGGCCCTGGCTTTTTACAAGAAGGCGTTGAGAACTAACCCCAATTGCCCGGCCGTTCTCCGGCTTGGCATGGGCCATTGCTTTATGAAGCTTAATAATCAGGACAAGGCGAGGTTTGTAATTTACTTAAGGATCTGTGGTTCCGCTATTATTTATAAAAAAATATCGATTTTTCAGCTTAAAACTTGTGATATTGGACATGGGTGTTTGTTATGTCTTTTCTTCTCGAGTTGATCTTGTATATCTTGAGTTTATTTCACATGATTTCAAAATGTTTTCTCCTTTTTACTTCTCAATTATGCATGTACCATAAAATGTATATAATATAAATATATTATATAGATAAGTTTATTTTGGTTCCATTTTTGTCCCATAGGCCAACTGTTAGACCTATAGAATTCATATTTAAAAATTCAAATCAATAATATCAACAGTAACTAAAAAATATTTTAACAGTAAGTATCTGTTTGCTTCACAGTGAAGTAAAATAATTATTGTGAATTCAAACGGTTTAATTTTACTTGTAATATTCTAGAATGGCATTTGAACGAGCTCTGGCTTTGGATAGTTCCTGCGTTGGTGCATTAGTTGGCCTCTCCATTTTAAAGCTGAATCTCCAGGACCCTGAGTCTAATAAGATAGCTGTTATTATGTTATCAAAAGCTTACTCCATTGACCCAAAAAATCCAATGGTTCTTAACCACCTGGCTAATCATTTCTTCTTCAAAAAGGTATTCATTTGATTGATTTGGTTTATTTAGTAATGATATAAATGTTAAAAACATAATAGAAAGTTATCTTTGTGAACAGAGTTAGATATATCCATCTATATATAGGATCGATATATGAGTGATGTATTAATAAAAAAAACAAAATTTGCAATATATGAAATCTCTTAAGAATATGGTGGATACTTGGCCACATTTTGTATGTGTTGATACATTTTTGGATCCATGGTTTTTCTCCTAATATATTGGTTCAGATATTACAGCTGAGTTGGCATTTACTTGGTCGACCGATCTCCGTTATAATAAGGTAAACAATAGCAATGTAGAGGGTGTTTTTTTGAGGTTTGTATTTTGAACTGGGAGCACATTTTCTAGTGACCGCCAATTTGACAGCTGACAGCTGATTTGTGCTCAGTTTTGTTTGCCATTTCACCATGAACGACCGCTTGACCATCATTTGCATCGCAACTTCGGTGAATGGGGTGAAACAAAAGTTGCATCTGATCCTGACTTTTACTGAAAAATTATGTACAGCGATGAGGCTCATTTCTGTTTGAATGGCTTCGTCAATAAACAAAATTGCTGGATTTGGAGCGACGTAAATTCACAAGCCCTTTTTTAAACGCCATCACATCCACAAAAATTAACAGTTTGGTGTGCTTTATGGGCTGGTGGAATCATTGGTCCATATTTTTTCAAAGACAATGCCGGCCAGAACATTACTGTCAATGGAGACCGCCATAGATCTATGGTTGCTAAATTTTTCATTCCGAAATTGAATAGCCATAATGTAAACAAGCTTTGGTTTCAACAAGACGGTGTAACATGCCATACAGCGCACGCCACAATCAATTTGGTAAAGGAAACTTTCAATGGACCTGTGAATTGGCCACCGAGATCATGTGATTTAACACCTTTGGACTTCTTTCTGTGGGGGTATGTGAAGTCGCAAGTTTACGTTGATAAACCAGCGACGCTTAATGACCTTGAAGTCAACATTCTAAAAGCCAACATACAAAGAGTGCTTGAAAATTGGACTTCGAGATTGCGCTTTCTTCGAGCCAACAGTGGCGCCCACATGCCGGAAATCATTTTTAAAAGCTAATGGCATTTAATAAACTTTTCAATAAATCCAATGTAATGAGCATAACGACGATTATTGAATGTTTCATTTCATTTGAAAGTTCTATACCTCTAAAAAAACACCATTATAATATTTTGTTTCAAAAGAATTATCTAATATTGTTGATAGTTAGTTCTGACGATAGCGTTCAGAAAGCAATTCTTTTGGAACGAAATATATTGCTATGTTTTTGACCTTGGCAACTGTTTAAACTTAATTTAGGATTTAAACTATAATTTAGGATTTTAAAAACAATTTGTGCATCATGTTTGGCCAATGACTAATGGATAGTTTTTTTACAACAACTTGCTTGCGTCTTTATTAAAAGTTAAAGCGTGTGATAATTTCATATAGCTAGTTTTAATAATATTATTTAATTTACCACTTTTTCACTGTAAATAATAGATGTCGCCTTTGTCGTATATTAAAAGGGACATGTAATGCGCTCTTGAAATTATATGTATACCCTATCTCTTCAAACTAATGTCACTATAAAAGTTTTTACAGAATTTTCATCCTATCAAGGGTTTTTACCATTGTGTAGTATCAATTTTTATGATCCAATAAATATTAGCAATGATTTCATATCTATTTCCAGGATTACAATAAAGTCCAGCATCTGGCATTGCACGCATTTCATAACACGGAAAATGAAGCGATGCGCGCAGAAAGCTATTACCATCTGGCGCGTGCCTTTCACGCACACGGAGACTGTGACCAAGCCTTCCAGTATTACTATCAAGCGACACAGTTTGCACCCCCCGCATTCGTCCTGCCACATTTTGGCCTCGGCCAAATGTATATTTATCGGGGGGATTCAGAAAATGTATGTATTACTTTACTGTATTTAAAATGTAACTCTTCTTTTTACAGTTGTTGTTTATTTCAATTTTCAGCAATCAGCAGAAACCAGAGTAAATTATTGATTTGAGACACAATTCCTTGTTAACAAGTGCATTGGCTTTTATGCATGCCTAGATACTTTTAAAAATATTTAATTTATTAGAGTTTTTCCTTTTCACAACTTAAACATTAATTTCTATTAATAGTCTTTAATGATTAACCCCTTAACTGCCAGCGCGATATTATTCATTTAGCGCCATACGCCAGCGATTTTAGCAAAAAATGGATAAAACAATAGATTTCGTAAATTGAATATAACTTTTAAACCTATTTATCGATTTTAATAAAAATTTAAATATAGATTCCTAACAATATTTCGAAACTTTTTAATTTGCAAACTAGTATTTTTAGACAGGGGTCGTCAATATTTGTATGCACAAAAATCAAAAAAGGTAAAAACCAAACATTAGAACGAGATAAAATTCTCAAAATATTTGGGCATACTTTAGTTCATGGAACATTTAAAATCTCAAAATATGAGAATTTTCTAGACAGTGGTTCCCAATCTTTTTATATAAAATATTTCTTTTAAATGAGATTAAATTCTCAAAATATTTCCTCATACTTTAGTTTATGTAACGTTGAACTTCTCAATATATATATATATATATATTTTGGACAGGGGATGTCAATTTTTTTGCACAAAAGGGTAAAAAACTAAACATTGAAACGAGATAAAATTCTTAAAATATTTCCTCATACTTTAGGTTATGCAACGTTGAACTTCCCAATACGTATATTTTTTTGGACAGGGGTTGTCAATTTTTTTATAACAACTTTGTTAGAAATAGGTAAAATCCTAAAATATTCCTATCGCCAATGATAATTTTATTCTGAACGTTTGAGAATCATATGTACATATGTCATATCACTTAACTGCCAGCGCGATATATTCATTTAGTGCCCAACGCCAGCGATTTTAGGAACAATAGTAATTGCATAAAAAGTGTTTTGACTTACATAATTTATAGTCTAAAGATATTCTAGTTTGTCCGGGCATATGTGTAATTAGCATACGCTGTGCTGCTGACTCATTTATGGGTTAAGTCCATTTCTTGCTAGGGTTGTCACAAACGTAATAAATATTTATTCTAAATTAAACTTTTTATTATGTTATTTTTAGCCAATAATATATGCACTGATTGAAACGCTGTTATTATAATTGATTGTTTTTCCAGGGTTGTCCAAATTTATATATATACATATGAACATATATATGTATATATTATTTGTTTTATTATTATATTTTGAAAAATAGTTCATACACCAATTGAAACACGATTTTTTATACTATGACTGTTTTAAAATATTACTCTAGTATGATATATTTCAAAACAGGGTTGAACACATAACGGCACATCACATTGAATACAGATGTATTTTGTATCTGTTCTTTTTTCGAGAAGAAAGAATTCGTCACACTGCTAAGGGTGAAACCATTCAATTTTACCCGGAGAACCGCCATAAATCATTATATCTCGGAAGACACCGTCCGAAATAAGAAAAAAGGAATTTACTATGTAAATAAAATAATAATAAATAGATTGCATTTGATGACCCTGAACCCGTTTTTGAAATTCCCCTATAAGTTATAGGCAGATAGTATTTTTTTTACGAGGTATTGTGACACAAACATCTCGAAATTCTGTAAGGCAGCCCTAGCTAAATTTGTTGAATTTATTTATGAATAGTACCGATGAACCAAGATATTTCAAAATTTGTAAACATTATTGTGTTTAATAAGAGATGTCCATAGCACAGTAATTTTAACACATCAAAAATGTTTTATTTTCAATGAAAAAATATCGCGACGCAGCGGTGAGTCGCTGGCGTATGGAGTGAATAGGCATGTGACGCACCAGTGAGTCGCTGGCGTCCTAGTGGTTAACAAGTTGGAATTTCAAAATAATTGCAACTTATAGGATTGATAATTTAACCATTAATCGCTTAAAAATATATTTACACAAAATGTCTTTATAGAAGGACATATATATAACTTCAATGTACAATCATTTGACAAGGTGACTGTATTTTTGTCAAAAGTTTTAATGCCGCATTAAACAGAGGAACACATCAACTTAAGATCAGAATATTTGTCGATTGAAACTATTGTTTAATCCAAAGATATTGTACCACAAACACGATTCAACGATCTATAAACAATCATTACAGCTCTTGCATACAATAGAAAATCAGCACAGAAAAATTCTACATTTTCACACAGTTGCACACAAATTGGCACAAAAATTTAGTTCTGTCATCCACATGAGAAGTTTCTTTGCGTGTAGTTTATGATATAATTATAAGTGATCTTTGTTGACTGTTCATCCTGATGATTGATTATATTGCATCTTACCACAGGCCGCTCAGTGTTTTGAAAAAGTTCTCAAGGCCCAGCCAAATAACTATGAGACAATGAAGATCCTCGGATCTCTGTACGCTGCGTCAACCTCTCAATCTAAACGAGACATTGCCCGTGCGCATCTCAAGAAAGTCACCGATCAATTCCCTGATGATATCGAAGCTTGGATTGAGTTAGCCCAGATTTTGGAACAGTCTGATTTGCAAGTATGTATTTGACTTTATGTACATTTATTCATACAGATATATGTTTCGCTACTTTTCAAAAGCAGCCATATCCAAAATGGATGAACTAAAGAAAAACCACTTTTTTGTTTCTTCGTGTACACGGTCACAATGTTGGAAGATTATAGAAATACGATTATAAAAGATGACATTTTAGGAAGTTCTGCATTATTTGTTTAAATGTAATTTGCACAGATTCCTCAAAAAATGCATTTTTCTTATGGAAATGGCTGGGTTTGTCACAAAACAGGCCACATCCACAAGGATTTGGCTCATTCTGATAAAAAAGTGGCAGCCATTTTACATGTAAACTGGCATTATTCTGGGTCGAATCAGGAAAGTGAGAAAGTGCAGCTCAGGGAATAAATAAATATTTATGGTAAATAAAATTTATTTTTAGGAATTTTTTCGATAGAATATGAACTTAGGCTGACTTAACTAATAATAAAGAATCACTTTTAAGGTGTTAACTGTCATTTCTTCGTGGAGTGGCATCATATTTTAAAAATAAAACTCAATTTGATTTGTACTATTTGCACATGTTTATAATGATCAGGACCAACGCAATAATAATGCGTATTATATGAAAATTCCCCACACCAATTTCCCAATATTATAAAAACATGGACATTCTCCACCCTAAAATTCAAAATGAGATAATATGTGCAACATTAATCCCAATGTTATAAATATGGGAACATTCCCCACCTTAAAATGACAAAATATATGCCAATATCCATTCTAAATGCAATAATTTACCTACATTCCCCACCCCAAAATGACAAAATATATTTCAAATATTTTTTCAAAATAAAATAATATACCAACATCCCCCACCCCGAAATGACAAATTATTCAATTATTTATTCAAAATGGGTTAATATGTACAACATTAATCTCAATGCTATAAATACGTGAACATTCCCCAACCTAAAATATCAAATTATATTCCAAATATCCATTCTAAGTGCAGGAATATACCAACATTCCCCACCCCAAAATGACAAAATATTCAATTAATGATTAAAAATGAGATAACATTTACAACATTAATCTCAATATTGTAAATATGCGAACATTCCCCACCCAAAAAGGACAAAATAAAGTCAAAATGCAATAATATACCAACATTCCCCCCCAAAATGACAAATTATTCAATAATTTATTCGAAATCAGATAATATGTGCAACATTAATCTCAATGTTATAAATACCCTACCATTCCCCAATGACAAAATATATTGAAATTATACGAACATTCCCCACCCGTTCAATGGCGACATAATTTTCATTCAAAATTTATACAAATAAACCGACTATTGAAATACTGCATGCTCTCATGAAATGTAGGGAGGAAATCAGAACGTATGACGAGATACTGGAAGCTTTTACGTTATAAATAAGTCTTTTCTTCAATAATTTGAATTGTGCAAACCAAATTTATATTTTTAGTATGTACCTTTACGTTGAAAAAATGAATGCGGCCCTGTCTGTCACCAACGCCTTTGAAGTTATGAAGAAAGTGAATACAATTTACCGGTTTTCCTTGGTTTTGACGCATTTTGCTGATGATGATGGAGTCACACGTTTTCTCACCTTGTTGAGGGTGACTTCCGATATATTATTCATTTGTAATTTTCAATTGTACTTATTGAAAATCGATAACGAAGACCCCTCGAAAAATCGGTAAAAAAGTCTCAAGCACTGTTGAAAATTCGCCAACGAATGGTAGCCATTTTCAGTTCATAGCGGTCAGTGATTGGCCTAAATGGATATGATTGATTTTGATATGTTAGGACAAGTGGATGTGGCTGGATTTGAAAAAAATGTCTAACTTTGACCTTGATTTACTTAACATTTAATAGCATTTGGGCCATTTTTTAAATACAGAAATATTAAAATAAAGTAGGTCGATAGCAGTTGACAAAAAAAGCGAAAATACCTAAAACATGGATATGGCTGCTTTTGAAAAGTAGCGACACATATTTAACCTTTTAAAATACCTTCGCTATGACAGTAAATCAAATCAAACAAATAATTTACTATATTGATTGTTATTGGGTTTACAATTTTTAAGTCTATGCACTCAAATCTTCATCAGCTGCTGTCGAAATTACACTTTTTATTTTGCATTTTTCTATTGATTTATTAAGCAACACTATTTGAATGATTAGTCAATATCTTTTGTTTATATCATTTTTAGGGTTCTTTGGTAGCCTACGCAACTGCTACTAAAATATTGCAAGAGAAAGTGCAAGCTGAAATCCCAGCTGAGATCAGGAACAACGTCGGGTCACTTCATTATAGACTCGGAAATCTTCAAGAGGCTAAAGAGAACCTGGAAGCATCTCTCACCAGGTCAAAGGCTGAAGCGGAACATGACGCCCAATATTACAATTCCATTGCCGTGACTACCACTTACAATCTCGCCAGATTAAATGAAGCATTGTGCACCTTCGACAAGGCCGAAAAGCTGTATAAAGATATTTTGAAAGAGCATCCTAATTATGTTGATTGTTATTTAAGGTAATTATACAGCTCATATATAATTAACAATACATATTTTACATTTTATCAACACACCAAGACTGAATTCACTTGGTGAGTAAGTATTTTGAACTGATTAACCATAAAACTAAACTATTTAGACGAATGATGAGTCAATTGGTTTGAGTATGAAATTAAATTTGAAAATTCTCAAATGAAAGTAATGTAAAGGCTAATATCAACTTCGAGGAAATTAAGTCAATATTGGAATATATAGTACAATATACACTACAAAAAATGTGTCACAACTCTATGAAATCAACTTTCGAAAATACATCACAAATATTTGATATTAATCATGCCTTGAACTAACAATCTTTATCACTAAAATGAGCTCTTACCGTTTGACTACAGATGCCGACATCTATTAGCAACATCTGATGATACAATAGTCAATTTAATTTTGATACTGTTAGATCACAAAAAATGGAATCTAAAGCAAAAAGGAAGATATTATTAGTGAAATAAGATTCTACAGGAAATTAAAGATTTAGAGAATTTGAATACTCTTATAGGTATTAGATAGATGAATGATCTGAATACATATAGAATGTATTATGCCACTTGTTTTCAACAGGCTAGGGTGCATGGCTCGCGACAAAGGGCAAATCTACGAAGCCAGCGATTGGTTTAAAGAGGTTCTCCGAATAAATAATGAACATCCGGACGCTTGGTCGCTGTTGGGAAATCTCCATCTTGCCAAGATGGAGTGGGGTCCCGGCCAGAAGAAATTTGAGAGAGTCCTGAAAAATCCGTCCACTTCCACTGATGCATATTCTCTTATTGCGTTAGGTGTGTATTGATTTTAAACTGTTTCCATTTTATAAGTGTTGCTTGATTTCAAGAATAACTGAATTAAGATGTCAGAATGTTCTGTGCTCGCTTGTTTTGTTTTTCAAAAAAAAATGGAAAAATATGACGATATTGATAAATACATGTGTTCTGAATCTTAAATACATCAAAATCAACAAGTGTTGTAAGTTGGGGATGTGATCTATTATCAAATTAATATTTTGCAGCTAAGCTACATCACAAAGACAGTATTTTCAACAATTCAATGTTTAGTGAAGCATGTCTTTAGCTATTTTACGACCCTTGGAAATTTTTTCAAAAAACGCAAATCTAGTGGCTATGATTTATCAAAAATTTTCTAAAACCCGTCAATCAACTAAATATCAAGTCCCTTGTAATTTCCAAAACTATCTTATTCAAAAAATGTGACACATTATATTTTTATTGAATTAGTTACAGATAATTTTCAAGTCTATTGCCAAAAATTTTATTTTGATTGGATCCCTTTCCTATTCATTTTTGCATTTTCACTCACTCATACATGTGACATTAACCACTAGGCATGCCTGTATATATTGTGTTCTAAAATATATACAATTTTAAGGTAATGTCTGGCTTCAGACGCTACACCAACCCACTAAGGATAAGGACAGAGAAAAGAGACATCAAGAGCGAGCGTTGGCTCTCTACAAACAAGTCTTGCGAAACGATCCTAAAAATATATGGGCTGCAAACGGGATCGGGTCTGTGTTGGCTCACAAAGGTTGCATCAATGAAGCCAGAGACATCTTTGCGCAGGTCAGAGAGGCCACCGCTGATTTCTGCGATGTCTGGATGAATATTGCTCATGTCTACGTTGAACAGAAGCAGTACATCAGCGCTATACAGATGGTAAGGCTTTTGTTGCTGATTTTCACCCAAAATTTCTACTCAGTTACACTTTTAGTCAATCACTTAATCTTCTCTTGGCATAGAATGTTAATAGGATTGGTATAATAGAACTGAGTCATTGTGTTTTCCTTAACCGCTGTGGGGATTTAATTCTTTCAGTTTGAGTCTGAATATCACAAATATTTATTCATTGATTAATTTTCAGTATGAGAATTGCTTGAAGAAATTCCACCCTCATCATCATGTGGACGGTCTAATTTATCTGGCACGAGCACTATCTTATGCCAATCGACTCCGGGAGGCTAAAATAGCTTTACTACGAGCTCGAAGAGTAGCGCCGCATGACGGTTCGCTTCTCTACAGCACTGCACTCATCCTGAGAAGATTGGCGGCACACGTCTTGAGAGACGACCGTAGTCCTCTGCATACTGTCCTCGGAGCCGTTCATGAATTAGGCCTTAGCCACAAGTAAGAATATACTTAAGTTAATTTCTAACCAACATGAATTATTCACTTTTTAATTCGTAAATTATTTCTTTATTGACCGAAAATATTGAAAATTGCAATTTATTTATTTGTAGATATTTCACATACCTATCGCAGACCACAGGAGGCGACCGTCTGAAATATGATACCCAACTGGCTAGCCTGGAAGCCAGGCAATGTCAAGACTTATTATCGCAAGCACAATACCATGTGGCCAGAGCTAAAAGGGCTGATGAAGAAGAGAGGTCTCTTAGACGTAAGCAAGAGATGGAGAAGGAAGCATTCAAGAAGAGACAGGTATTTGGTTATTCTATTTTGAATTTTTATATACTTTTTCTTGAACTTCAATTGAAGTACTTGGTAAAAAGATGCCTGTTTGAGAAACAATTACTAGAAGGATTAAATTAAACAAGTATCTAATAATTATTGCGGTTTGTAATAGGATGAAGAACGCAAAAAAAGGCAAGAAGAAAAGGCCAAGATGTCTGTTGAAATGTTACAAAAGAGAAAGGATTACCAGGAGAAGACGAAGGCAGCTCTGGTTATGGACATGCCTGCCGAAAAAGGAGGACGGAGAGGAGGCAGAGGTCGAAAGGATGATTATGTTTCCGATTCTGGAGGAAGTGGTGATGAGGGTGGTGCTCCTAAAGAACCTGGGTAAACATACATTTAGATAAATAGATATCCAATATGGTCTGTATTGTAAAACAATAGTGTGTACAAGTGGAAAATGGACCTCTACTGCATTTTAGAGTTTTTTTTTCATTTAATGTTGTCTGCTTCAGCCGTATCATTATCAAATGTCATAATGGCTTAAGTAAATAATGATCAAGTGCCCAAGTGGTTAATGAATAATTTGTCACATTCAGCATATCTGTGATATCTTTGTCTTATTATACTTGTGTTTTCTTTGTTGTAGCGCTGAGAAGAATCGTAAAAGAAAACGTGAGCCTGGCGAAAAGAAGAGTGGGGGACGAAAGAAGAAAGAAAGTCGAACTGGTGGCGGAAAATCGGATTCAGACAGTGATAGACCAAGAGCAAAAAGGGGCAAAAAGAAGGTTAATTTACATGCAATATTGTATTAAGCTTTGTCTCTTAGATATACATTAGTAGAGATTAAAGAAGTGACTTAACCACCAAAAACATCGAAATTGAATTAATAATAATTGCGATATAAATGTTTGTTATTTCATAGCAATTAGCTAACCTTAAAACTGAAGACAGGTAACTTTAGGTGACTGGAAGATTTTTTGTATCAAATTAAAGAATTCTTCTTCATAAACAACATTTACAAGAATTTCGTTGTATTGAAAATATTAAAAGAAATGTCAAATAGATGAATTAATGGATGCATTTATTTATCAACAGGGTGGGAAAGAAGCAAAGAAGTCTGCTCAATCAGATGGATTATCTGCTAAACAAAAATCACGTATTGTATCCAAAGCCACAATATCCACCAGCGAGTCTGAAGACAGCGACAAGGAGACCAAAGGAAGAAAAAGGATCGTACAGAGATCTGACAGTGATAGGTAATTTTTACGTCATTACTTCATTTTTCCTGCCTTTGTCTTTTCTTTTCATTAGAAGAATGTTTAATGAAAGGCTGAGAGCTTCTGGTAAGCAGCGATTGTGTTACTTTTGTTTAATAAATATTTTTTTATCTGCAGGTCAAAAAGTAGGTCACGTTCCAAATCGAGAAGTCGATCCAAAAGCGGATCTCGCTCTCGGTCACGATCCAAAAGTGGTTCTAAGTCAAAGTCAAGATCGAGGTCAAAGAGCGGTTCCAGATCGAAGTCTCGATCGAAGTCCCGATCTAGATCTAAGAGTGGTTCCAGGTCCAAGTCCAGGTCCAAAAGTGGCTCACGTTCCAGATCTAAGAGTGGATCTCGGTCAAAGTACGTATAGTAGAACATGTTGCTAATTATTATGACGTTTTCAGACATTCTAGTTTTACCAGTTTAAGAGATATGAGAAAATTATATTTTAACAATTGTGTAACATTGCTGCCAATTTATATTCAGAACCACTTAAATAAATATAACCGGGTTTCACAAGATCACTGTACTTCATTAAATAATACGATGTAGATGACCGTGGAAAATACAGTGGCTATAAATATACATTACATATATAGAAATAAACAGGAAAAATTTCGTTGCTTAACGCTCAAACCACATTTTTTTTTTAACGCAGAAGCCGTTCGGTTTCCAAAAGCAGATCACGGTCTCATAGCAGGTCGCGATCGAAGAGCGGCTCTAGATCCCGAAGTAGATCAAGAAATTCTAATCGATCCGGTGGCTCACGGCCAGATACACCGATATCCAGAAAATCTGTCTCGGCTAGTGAAGACGAAGGTTAGTCAAAAAATATTTAAAGTTTCAATAGTTATGACTTATTGTATATAATTGTTTCATTAAACTCAGAAACGCAGAAGTTTTCTACTCCAATCACTTCAAAAGTTTCTTCTTTCGGCCTGATTCTGATTATTAACGACTTTTTCTATTTCAGGTTGATTCTGCCAATTTCAGATGTATCATCGCGATGAAATATCTAAAAGTTAAACCAATTGATTTTTTTTTAAATATCTCAAAATTAATTTTATCATTATAAATTAAATGTTTTTCAAAGCACGATGAAAGAAATAAATGTTTGTGAAATTTAGTTATATTGTGTACCTAATTTTGTTTTATCTTTGAACTACATTTTAGTTTTTACAGCACCGTAATAATTAAATGTGAAACATTCTACTGTTACCGAGGATCTTTGTGCTGAAGATTCTATTGCAGTAAATTATAATAACTAAAATATGTTTGCCGTTTCTCATTGAAATAATGTGATAAATAAACAAATGAAGTGCCACACATTCATTGAAACTATCCGGGAGACATTATATTTACTTAAGCAGTAGTTCCTTTGCACATCAAAAGGTAGTTAAACAAACTAAGATCCTGTATTCATTGCCTTTCATAATGACACTCTTTTATAACTACTTTTGAATATTACAATATACATACGCAAAGAATATTTCTAACGTAGATTGGTGAATATTTATGTGAAACTAATTGTGTGTATTAAATCTACCTTTCACTAGGTTCTACAAGATTGACTCTTTGAATGAAATATCTTAATGATTTTTATGAATTCTATATGCTGCTTGAGTCTCATAAGAAGGTTTTTTTTAAATAATACTTATTTTTTAAATAATACTAATAATTTTTTAAAGAATTATTACTTGTTTATTTAATTTCATATTGACATTCCTCATAAAACACATCATTTTTAATAATGTACATATACAAGTTACAATCAAAGTTATGCTTTTTTCTTCAAGAGTTGAGGCATTACATTTAACTTATGACTAAATCACATTAAAATATTATTTGACTAGAAACATGTACCATCAGCTGTATAAATAGTACAAAAAGTTGATTAAAATGACTCCCTTAGTTATTTTTGTAACAAAACTTTACATTTGAATCATAAAGAAATTTACCTATAAACAACATATAGTATATAAAAAAACATTTTTGAAATGTTTTGATGTCATAATATTAGGAAAACAAAATTATTTGTGTTTACTTTCACTTTATTGTAATATTTAAAAAAATAATATTTTTAGATTGAAATATCATACAAGGAAAACATAAATATGTTTCAGTGTATGGTGGAAGGAAGAGTAAAGATTTATTAAAACAACATTTTGTCAGTCAATAAAAAATCAGAATACAAAATTTTTGATCTGTTCTAGATTTCTCAACGTTGATGACAATACGATCTGATTACATTTTTTTAGTACAAATACTAGAAGTTTTTGTTGGTTGATTCCTTACCAGTTATGAGTGCCAATTGATAATGAACCAATGCCAACATTCACACATTTGGAGATAATTCAATCTCTCTCTCTTCTCTTTTATAATGATAAATATGAAGTTCTCTATTATCCAGATTTTTACTGAGACTGTTTTACTAATAGATTTTTTTTAATAAAACACGATTTGTTTGTACTACTTCCACATGATTAAGTGAAAACATGTGGAAGTAGTACAAACAAATTGTGTTTTATTTTTAAATGTCTTTCCACCAAGAATTGACAGTTAACGCCTTAAGTGATAAATGGAATTTTTGTTTGTTGATAGCTCTAGCACATGAATATGATCAATTGTTTTTATATACCCTTAATGGTTCAAAATTAATTGTTTTCAAGACTATAGATCTAAATAAAGGTGTATTTAATATTTGTAAAATTACAGTTTATCTATAAATTATCTGTTGTCAATAATATCTACTTATATTTTAAAAATAAAACACAATTGATTTGTACTACTTCCACATATTTATAATGATCAGGACCGGTTTCGCTCATCACGAGCATTATCAACTGATAAAAATACAAACATAACAGGCTACATAACAAACATAACATTGTATTTTTATGAGTTGATAATGCTCGTGATGAGCGAAACCGGTCCTGATCATTATAAATATGTGGAAGTAGTACAAATGAATTGTGTTTTATTTTTAAAATATAATGTCTTTCCACCAAGAATTGACAGTTAACAGCTTAAAAGTGAATATCTACTTAGTTCTGGCCCTGCATGATAAAAACTTGTGGAATTTGTACTATAAAATTTTATTCTGCCAAGAATTAACAATACAAAATTTACGCAGGTATAGGTTACATGAAACATGCATGCATAACTTTACTATTACATACTATTAATTAAATAAAGTAAAAGTATGAAACAACATTGTAAAGTTCAATTGAAAGTTGACATATCAAAATTGAGGAAAAAACAAATATTTTCAGATTGAAAAATACTATAATATCATACACAAAATCATTTTTTAATTTTATCAAAATAGATTGTTATAGTTATTAGATTATAAAATATATTATAAACATTAATTGACAGAATTTTTCATTTTGTGCATGTGATAGATAATTCATGAAATAACAAATCACCATTATATTTAACAATAAAATTCGGCATCACTGCTGTTAAATATAATCTATGTCGGTCTATCCAAAACGTAATAAGAACAATACTATAACTAAATTTGAGTTAAATTCAGCTTTAAGAACAACTCATTGGATCTATAGAATTATGTACTGAAGATGTGTAGGTAATTACGATACCCGTATTTTTCAATGTTGAATAGAATTTAGTTTCTTCAACACTATTTCTACCTATATGATAAGTATGTACCTACAGTATAAGTAAGTACCCGAAAGTAAAACTACTTGATTAATTTACTAAAACCATCATTCCTTTGAATAATGTTTAAGATTATTGCTGAATAAGTGAGTTCAGCAGATAAACAGATAAGCATATCTAACAATAATCACGTATTTTTTTTAAACTCGACAACTCATACTTAATAGTGTCATCTAATTGGTGAATGACTGGATAACCTGTAAGAACACTTTTTCAACTAAATGATTATAACAAACACGGATAAAAACTCTTTTGTTAATTTATTTTATCATAAACTTAAATTTAACATTTAATAATTTGTTGTGAAGTAAATAAATTCATTTCTTTTATCCATTTAGGTGGATTATACGAATAAGTCGAATATATCACGGCAGTGCATATTGACGGGTATCTACTGTTACCAAACCATGCGTTAAATAACAGGTTGATCAAGACCATTAAAAAATTACATAGCTAGAAATCTACATTTTTGAAATTGACAAATCCATTTTGTGCTTCAAATTTCTACTCGCATTGTAAGACTCCAAACAAAAGAAACTATTATAATTCTACAACCACTCTAAAAAATTTAATTCGGAATTAAGTCTTATGAAATGGGTATCTAATTTTTATATTAATTATTGGTGTGTAAAAGAATATCTCAACAATATTCTTTTTCGAAAGGTAAATCCGACAAAAGTGAAAAAGTATAAATCATTAAAGTTACATGATGAGCGATAAAGTATGATTGCAAAAACTTCCTCATCAGTAATATTATAAATTCTTTTATTTCTGTATTCTATACAATTATCTACGCTATATCTTACTAGAGATCTTTATAACCGGTAATAACCATATTATTTACATTTTTTTTATAACAAGATACCGAGAGTAAGTACTTTCAAAAATTCAGCATCGCTTGAGATAATTACGTACCTGTTAAAATTATCATATCCTAGGAGAAGCACTTCATTTTAGATCGTTCATAGGCTTTAAATGTAGGGACTTTGACTCTTATATAATTATCATTGCATGCCCATAAGATATACCATGGAAAAACAACTCACATGGTCATATTAATAAGTGAGCTATTTTATTTGCCTATAATTAATTACTTGAGCCTGTTAATTTAGGATATAACTATTCCACAAAATAAAATGGAAATACTCAAAAGTAACCGAGCATAAAATTATAACAGATTAAATTCAATTCTTTTAAATATTCCTATAAAATCACCTGTTTAATTGTCTAGTTTGTCATAAAAAATTAAAATACCATTACAGGAGTCGATTTGATATTATTTGCTTTATACTTCTTAATAAATAAGCAGGTGTTTTTTTAAAATTATAATAATTCATATCTTTTCAAAAATCTATTTCTTTATAGTTATTATGAAATTGTAGTGTTTAAAATAAAAAAATAATTAATCACATATATGGATAGTTTACTATTACTGAAAATAATAAACTAAAATGTTTTCATTAATTTCAATTAATTCAAATATCAATTATTACTTAAGACATCCCGCATCTTAGAGCAGTGCTTCCGTTAGCTGTATATTTTTCTATAACTATTTAGTTGCTATAACAATAAAATTCACACTACTATTTGAAATATCAGAGTATTGATGAATGTGCTGCGATAAGTGATGGTTTCTTAACACCTGTATCAAATCTTTGAAAATCAAGGAGACATTACCGTATCTAGATTTTGACTAAATGTGAAGAATGAAGCATGAAATGATATCAAGCTCACGACATTAAAAGCAGTATTAAGTCAAGAAATCCGCATTCCACATCAAGTAAAGTGTAATTGATGCTAATATATTTTGCTATAACATGGTGTGTTTTAAATTGCAACAATATCAATTGGGGTAAATCATTTATACTTTTTCTTGTTCAATGAGTGAATCGGTCACTCATTATTCATGTCAGTGCATTGGTGTGCCCTCGTTTGATTTGAATATTTTTTGATTATGTAAATGTGCTCACAATTCTTTCATCTAGCAAATTTATAATAAAGTGCCCTTAGTAATAAGCAAGTCATTCGGGGTGTCCTCTGATTTATGTGATATGAAACTCTGTAGAATATGATAATGAATTTGTTGATATCAAAATGTAATGTTTGTACAAATTTTACACATAGAAGATATTTCAGAATCAACGACGATACAATACGTAGTAAAGTTTCTCACATATATAAGAAGTATTCGATTCCTTTATTTTGCCATCTCAAAATCTCTTCACAGGAAGCGCTCAGAAATTGATGTATAATATATTTATCAAAGTTTTTGGCTAACTTTCGTATATGTACATAGCGGTCAATACAGTCAGTTATTTCATTATAGAGCAGATTTTTTAGGAAGCATTACCATTGACAATTGAGCTTTCACAATTCTCATTTCCTTAAATCAACACGCCCCATTGCCGTTGGTTGTGTTATGAGTTAACGGTACCCCAAGAAAAGATGTGAACGTAGTATCACGGCTCAGCGGTGGCTCCAGACCTTCCAATGGGAGGCAATCTATGACGGGCACTGTGTAGTCCCTGTAATTTTAAATATTATGATTTTAACGAGTTTCATATCGACACAAATTATTATCAATTTCAATTAAATAAAGAGAACAATACATTGGTTCAGTTTGTCTGATTAAAAATAAATAGATTCGATAAGTTAAAGCAAAAAAAACAGTTTAATAGTGTTAACTCAAAACTGTATTTAAAAAATACAAAAATAGAAGCAGGTGTATTGGAAAGTGTAAAAAAAGTCCAGGAGCATAATAATGTTAACAGATTTAGATTAAACATATAACACAATATTTAAATGACTTTCTACCTGGATATATTATCTTGTATCATCACTGTTTCGTTCATTGGTTGCATTCTTTCTTCAATGATCTGTTCCTCTGGGGGATGTGGACATCGTTTTCGTGCACTGAACATTATCACACCGACCATAGCCAAGAAGTATGATAAAAAGTACAGACCATGAAACTGTTGAATAGAAAAATTATAAAATTACTTGATATACAAACTGTTGAAATAAGTTTCAAAGCGTATTTCTACAGTACAGTAAAGTGCAGAAAACAGATTTCTACTTGAATCATCAAAATTGATAACATCAACAATGATTTTTGATGCATGTAATCGATAATTCGAAAATTTAACCGAAGTCCGACTGCAAACATATACAAAATTACTCGGTTATAAAAACAAATTATCTTAAATAGTATTTTCTTTCACAAATTTGTTTCACGCAAATGACCATTTGTGTGGTTCAGGGGTACCTATGTCTGCCGTTTACATGTCCATCGAAAACTTAGATCAGATAAAATGATTAAAAAACTAACCTTGAACTGGAAGAGCAGAATTCCTGCAATTAGAGTGTAGTAATCGGCAGAAATAAAAGAAAGGTGAAGAGAAACAGCTCCGGCATCTCTTAGCATCACGGCCATGAGCATGTGAAACAATAGTTGCACGAGGCTATAGCTTGCGAATTGCAAAATCATTTCCATATTATACCAATGGAATTTGTATATGTCTTCGGATTCCATTACAAATATTTGCAGGCCTGCTACTATAGTGCTGAAAAATCCGATCATGGATAGATATTCTACGCATGATTGTTTCTTCACGATAATCTCTTGGATAACAGTTACAATGGCAAATAATAATGAACCACCTAAACAAAGCATATCACCCACAAGTTGATTTCGTCCTGAAAATAAGAATTTTACACATCTTTACTTAAAATACTTTTGTAATTCTATTTAGGCATGTATAAATATCATCTTTAATTTATCAATAGAAACAGTCGTTTTGAGAGAATTCACGTCTATTAACAAACTAAAATCATAACTGACAAAAACTTAAGGAAATGTTCTAACATTAAATCAGTAGTTTTGTAAGGATAGGCCTGTAAAAAACAAACAGTTGAAAGTATTTTGAATTCAAATGAGCAATACTCGAATCAAAACAACATATATCTTTTTTTGCAATCATAAAAGATTTTTGGTAAATGTCAATTAGTAGGGAAAAGATCTAAAAATGATATTTTTCTCATTAACTACACAAAATAATATTTTTTATGGTAGAATAATCTTTGATGTACCTAAATATATAGAAAATATTCGTGAATCACGAAAGAAAACGTTGGAATATAGGTTTTACGATGACATGTCGCATACTCGTTCACAGACGTCAGAATCGTTGGCCATTTTAATATTGAATAAAAGAAACCTGAAACCAACCTGACAAACAAAAATATTTGGTTTATTTCAAAAGTATAAGGGAATACGGAAATTCTACAATTTCAATTATCTTTACAGTAAAGATAATTGAAATTGTAGTATTTCCCGTTATTCCCTTATACTTTTGGATAAAAACCAAATATTTTTATTTATCAGGTTGGGTTTTCTGTTCAATATGAAAATTGCTATGATTCTGATGTTTGTGGACAAATATGCGACATGCCATCGTAAAACCTATATTCCAACGTTTCCTTTCGTGATTCATAAAATATTTTCCATATATTTTAGGTACATAAAAGATTATTCTACCCTAAAACTTGTGGTTTTGTTTAGTTTTCGGAGAAAAATATCATTTTTAGGCTTTGTCCCTACTAATAGACATTTACCAGATTTTTAAATGATATTGTTTTATATAAATGCATAATAAAATAAATGCAAAATTACCATCAGTGGGTGCTCCTTCTACATCTGCCCAAACAATACAACCGACAGCCATAAGCCCTGCGGTTGCTCCTCCTACGTGTATGAGACCCAGCCTTTGACCGCCGAGAGCGCCGCCCAAAAGTGCCACTCCGACACCACTGCAGTCCAACAGCTGTCAGCTGATTATCGATGTATATCTCTGGGACAAAACCAACAAGAAACTCGCCTCTACATCCAGTATCGCACACAGCAAATACATCCATGGCCTCTTCCAAAATGGACCTTTTAAGCTCTTACATGCCAACACTGGCATGAAAATTACTACTAAAGCCGAATAAGGAAGAATCAATTGCGCTGTAGCGGGAAACTGCCAAGTCGCACTTTGAAGTAATGTACACAGGACACATTTCATACTCAATAATACTGACAGTAACTGTCCGATTATTATGCTGCGCCATACGTGCCTGTAAATAAATACGAGGAATTTAAATCGATAACACCGCTTTATAAATATATGTAGTTAAATAAAAATCAGAACACTCAAATTCTTACCAGTGTCCGAGTTCAGATAAATAGCTCTCCAATTTATCACCAAAATTTCTTCTCGGCTCCATTATCTGTCCATGCGTTTGAATACGAATTCAACACATATCCGTCATATCACAGCAAATCGTATTTGATCGATTCATTTTACAACACACACCCGTCACAAATAAACAAGGTTTAACAAATTTCCACTGAATTTGACATCTTCGGCCATAGAGCCATAGATATTCAAAGGGTACGCCCCTAGATATTTTATAATAGGGAAAAAGAAACGAAAATTTTCCAATAATAAAAAAACCCACTCGTTCACAAAATCATAATTAATAAACATGCCAAAGTGGGTATATCAAATATAATAATTGCAAGTATTCTATATCTATTGAATTTAAAAATAAAATAAACGAAAACAATTTAACCATATTAATATGAAATAGAATAATATTATTCTAATTCTTAGAGATTAAAAAATGCATACAGGTACCTATATCAGATTCAATATTAAAAAAGGTAGTTTAATAAGTAATCTGGAAATATTTCTTCAAAAAATGTCAATGTGATCAAATACACAAACTGAAACCGAGAGTAATATTTCGTTGATCTTAAGAAACTCACTCAAATATAAAAGCACATCTTTGCTCCTTTAACGAATACCTCATGCAATGAAGAAAGCGTTCGTTGTGAAACTTGAGATTTTAGGTTAGTACCTCTATTCATTTTACAATGTTGCCTTTTTCCTATTCAGAAATAAGTACCTATTATTTGTAGTACTTCACGGCCCATGAGTTTGGGAAGCACCAGGTCGTCTTTTGCGGGGGAGAGAGCTGGGGAGTATTTGCCCCCTGCATTTCATGATATATATATTTACATATTAGGAAAGACAAAATTAGAAAATAAATTAAGTAAGGAAAAAAAAGAGAATCGCGGTTTGAAATGGCGTTCCTGGAAAACACTCATTTACTTTATTGACGTCCAAAACATGATACTTAAAGCTTATGACATAACTACTTGGAATTGCTTCGTCAGTTGTATATTTATACAATTTGTAGGTATAACATAAATATCCACCTACCATGATATTTTATTACAAATATAATTATGATAATTTTAGTCTATGGTTTTCACTCATCACAAGCATCGCAAGTAGTTGCAATGTCACTGTCAATTTTATGTTTGGATCGGTGATTGACAACAGTCCTCGATTTAGTGCGCAGAAAATTTTTTGATATATCTTTATATAAATTTTAGAAAATGCTGCGGTTTCTATTTGCTGCTGCCAGCATCTTGGCAGTAGTTTCATGTGATTTCGCAAGGTAAATATTTGTTATCTTTATTACGGACATTGGAAAATTTGTAAGGTTTCCTAATCATTTCGTACCAATTTAAAATGTCACACATCACCGTTATTTCTATTTCAAATCGATTGTCGAAGAATTTATTAATTGCGAACTCACGATTCAACATAACACAATATATCTTAAGATAAATAATACATGTTTTATTTTTTCTAATCTGATGTAAAATTACATGGCAATAAACTATATTCCGGCGAAAACCATAAATAATAATATTAATACAAATTTAGACTTGTGTGTAAAGATTATTATGAACTCAACTGAAATTTTAGATGCCTCTTTGTAAGTAAAATGTATATTATTTTTCATTGCCATTGGTATTCAATAAAATCTTTGGCTTTATTCGTAATTAAATTTCCTACAGAACTACATTATTTTTAGCTGCATTTGGTTAATTTTCGTGAAGAAAAAAGTAGCATGCTGTGAAGCGTATTTGCCATTATTATTATTATTGTTGTGAAATACCTAGCGATAATATTATTTAATTACTATGTAGTCATCTTTATTTACTGTGTTGTTTTATGTGTGTATTTTGGTATTTGATTGTAAATAGAATAATAATTGACAGTCAGATTGTTTATCTGACCACATCCAATTTTTTAACATCATTCATCGACATTTTTTTATTTGACTCATGATTTGAGACATGATGCTATTTTTTGATTAATAAGATAAAATTACCAAACTAAATGTCAAGCTAGTTACTACCTATATAATATTATCTACACTTTATAACGTTTTGTATAAAATTTGAGAGAGATTGGGTAAATATCGAATAGACAGGACAAGGCCTAAAAATGATATTCTTCACCTAAAACTACACACAATGTGTTATGTTGTAGTAAAAGTAAATGTCTATTAGCATGGCTAAAAATAATATTTTTCTCTAAAAGCCACACACAAATTATATTGTGTATAGCCCAACCAAAATGTGTATAAAAAATAGAATGCATTGTGATTATCGAAAATAAATATTTTGAAAAGACAAATGGATAAGTCCTTTTGCCTTTCTAAAGTCGATATATTGTATATTTATATATAAATATAGTGTATTGGCACGTTTTGTGTGAGTTATACTCAATATTTGTTGGTGTGGGTTACATCCTTTTTCCTTTCCACAGTCGATATGGAAAATATTTGTGAATCACGTAAGGAAACATTGGAATATAGGTTTAACGATGACATGTCGCATACTTGTCCACAGACGTCAGAATCATGGCAATTGGACAGAAAAACCAACCTGACAAACAGTTTCAAAAGAATAAGGAAATAATAGAGAATCCGCCCACCGGTGGGCTTATGGCGTGTGGGGCCCGAGTAAAACACGGTACGTAAAGTAAAGATAATTGAAATTGTAGGATTCTCCGTTATTTCCTTATTGATATGGGGGGTTTTGTTTTGTTAGGTTGGTTCTCTAGGATTTCTCCTATTGACCCTTTGCTACTATTAAAAATTATATGTTTGATAAAAACACATTTTTAGTATTCACATTGAGATGATTGATGAGGCTATTTTCAAGGATGTATGCCACATTTAAAATGGCAACAAATTAAATAGTCAGAATTTAAATCAATTTTTGGTCAGAATTCGAATCAACTTTTGGTCAAAATAAAATTCACTTTTTTGTCAGAATAAAAATATTAACGGTCTGAATAAAAGGTTAGGTTCTAAGTACTGACCATAAGTCATTTATTCTGCCTTCTGTAATTCTATGACCATTTAATGTAAATTCTGACCAATGTATTAAACATTATGACCAGAAAAATGCGAGCCATTTAAAATGCGCATAAATTTGATGTTGCTAAGGTTCAATTGAAATAAATCTTGTTTATGAAATTCTGGAAAAGATGCAGCTTAGTTTAAGCCTAAGAAATAGAGCAATTTTATAGTTTTGTTTTTCATATAATTTTAGAATTCCACTACATAAGATTAGTTCAGCTAGACGCACGCTGAAAGAAGTTGGAACAGAGGTTCAGCAAGTAAGGTTGCGATACTCTACATTTGGTGGACCCACTCCGGAGCCCCTCTCCAATTACCTCGATGTAAGTGTGCATATTTTCTTATAATATTTTTATTGAATCAAATTTTAATGTGGCTTATCTGTGGTCAACTGGTATGAGTAAAGAAAGTATTGTTTTATTTGAAAGGGAGGACATGAGATACAATGCCAGCAGTGTGCAAATTACATCAGTCAATTGACAATTAAATTGAATATTTTAATAGCGTAGTAGAAGTTTGGTGTACTTCTGTTGCCAAGAATTTGTTGGCAAATATATAGCACTATAGAGTTATTCAAATTTGAGTTGACAATTTATGTTAATATATATTATGTATACAACCATGTATTGTAATTTAAATTCAAGTATGTAGATTTTGCCAAACTGTAGCGTCTTCATTTGTAGTGTTCAAAGGTATGGTTGTTAATGGCGGCTGGCTAATCTTGTCGTACTTCTATCCTATCATAACTCTTTCTAAAAACGAGAGGCTTAGCGATGGAATAATGACCAGTTCTCATAGAGCAACTTATGTTGTGATGATTTGTTAGAAGTATGTGTGCTCCAAATTGGGAGTGAAAAAGGTTAAAAAAAAAAAGAATGATATTTTTTGTATGTTGGAAAGAGACGAAAGTGTTAATGAAATCAAGCTGCTTGTTGTGACGCATAACCTGATAGGTTTTAAAAGTGTTTTGTTTTATTCACAACTATCTCAGAAACGATTATTCAATGTTTGTTTCTTGTTAATTAATCATGTCAACAGTTTTGAGTTGTTTGACTCATCCTTCAATAAACACAAAGGATAAACTTATTATGCTTGGGTCATATAAATTGAATCTGTTTTGCTTGCAAAGTCCAAGTAAATTTAGTCATTAGAGCGAATCACTATGATGATGTGCTTATTGCTCAAAATGCTGACTAAGTAACCTCAAAATTCTTCATAAGTAATGAATGTGCTTATGTATTTTATTCTCGATTATTTTCTTTATTTATGATTGCAATAGGCATTTTATTTCGATATTGAAACTCTTTAAAATCAGATTACTTATTATTATGTATTGACGTTACAAATAATGAAGTATTGAGTACTAATAAAGTTCAACCATGTAAATGCAAATTCAGATAAGCATTAGGTATACTTTAAAAGCGACTAACCCCACGCTTTTTTTAGCCATGTATGCTCAAAGTGTTGAGCAATATGGACTCCTTATGGAGAATCTCAAGTTTTATGACAACTTATTGTCATTCTGCCCCAAACCCTCATTTTGGTTACAATACGAATAAAATGCACAGTTCTTCTGTAATAAATATTGATTGTTTACCTAATAAATACCTCATTTACATATACTTAACAATATCTTAGTTGTTGTTAGTGCAAAGTTTTCAAGGTGTCCTTAAATTGTATTAATGGGATTGCTTAAGTTGTTTTTTTATGACAAAAGACAAATACATACATGTCCAAATTTATCTATGAAGTTTTTATTTAGTTATTTTTAGAGAATTAACAAAATAAAATAAAATAATAAAAATATTGATGACAGTAATAAAACGTATTCTGAAAATAAATACATAGTAATGAAATATTTTTGCTGCAAATAAAAAGTTGATAAGTAATATGATTTATCGTTTTATTGATAACTTGAGCCTTAACAAAATGATAAGTAAGCACAGATATGATGTACGGAAATCGTATTACCAATGGCGAAATATTTCTTTAAAATAAATTCTTTCATTTAGTTTAAACTATTTGAGATCAATGTCCTGTTATCAGCCAGTCTTGAAGAAAAACTAGTCACTAAAATCGGTGGACAACCAGCCCTGTTTTTTTAGTTGTCCTAAATTTATAAATATTGGCTAGTTACGGTTTTCAACATTATACAATCAGATCTTCAGATTTTTTAAAAAACTACGCCCACTGCTAAGATTTTTTATGAGAACTGCTTGTCACTTGGCTGTTGGACCTCTCTTTTTTCGAAGAGTGTAGTGATAGAAGGATAGGGCAGGACTAGAGGTTAGCTAGCCCAGTTTTTAGGATCACAGACATTCACACCTTTGAACAAAAATCCATAAATCAGTAACCAAAGCCAACAACGTTGACCACGCGCCTAAAGTTAAATTAAAATGAAAAAATGTCATAAATAACTTGTTGAATTTGTTCAAGAATAATGATAAGACTAATTTTCTTCAGTACGGAAACGCACGTGCGTGAAATGCAACCAGCTCTGAACCTAAAGGCCATAAACTGCAGAAAAAAAAATTATCCATTTCTCTTCCCGCGTGGACATCACATATATTTTATTGACATTATTTTTAATCTTATTGTGACACCCTGTCAAAAAAATGTAAAATGGAAAGAAATTATTAATATCGCTATAATATGGGGGTCGTAAGAGGTTAGGCGAAGGTAATAAGTGGAAGTGGGAAGTGAACCTGAATGAGAGATTAACTCTTCAAACTCAGATGACGTGCAATGCCTATCGAGATCCTCTTCAGATATATATATCAGATATAATTATATTTCAATGACTATGTCTTTATGTCATATAAAAATATTTTTTTATGTTATTTTTTTCAATAAAAATATTTCAGATACCATCCAGCTTTATTTATATCAGTTTTTATATTACCTTAAATTAAATCTAATATAAGTGAGAACCGTTTTTTTTTTTACTTCTGATAGATTTTTTTTTCCTTTTTTATTATACCACATTTTGAGCATGCCTTCTTATTATGAAAGAAATTTTTTTGCCACGGACAATTTGCAATTTTTTTTCTTGTATACTGCATTGATCTTATAATAATTTACAATTTAAACCACAGTTTTCTCATGTATATGATTTTTTATTATTATATATATTATGGAGTTTATCCATTCACAAATCAAAGGTTTTCACTTTTAGAAATTTATTTTTTATATATTTTAGGCCCAGTATTATGGACCAATAAGCATCGGTGATCCACCCCAAAGCTTCAAAGTTGTCTTCGACACTGGATCTTCGAACTTGTGGATACCGTCTAAGAAGTGTCACTACACAAATATTGCCTGCTGTAAGTTTTTCACCTTTTCTTGATTTCTTCACAACACAAATGGACACATCCATAAAGTACTCTTAACTGAAATATGACAATTTAGAGTTTATTAGTGAAAAACAATTCTGTTTTAAAATTGGAAATGTGGTAACACTATTTACAGTGAAAATTTCAAATTTAATAACATAAATCATTTTTCAGTATTGTCTTCAAATATCAGATTTTGCATACTGATTATAGTATCAAATTCAATCAATTTAATGCAACCTTTTATTCCTTAATCGAATGACATAAAATATATTTTCCTCCATGTGTTTTCACAAGTACTCCATAATTTATTATCAAATAGTTGCCAAGAATCATGTGGGTATTTTTGAATTTAGTATTTACTTCCTAGAGCATTTTGCCCACCGCTCACTTTGAGAATATTTTTTTTACCTGCCCACGTCCTCACTGTGACAACTTAACGCCCCCTAATTTTCTCTGGGTCTTCCACTGCCCCCCTGAAAGTCTCAAACGCCCACAAGGGGGAGTTATTACCCATGTTGAGAACCTAGGTCCTAGAGTATTGAGTGTTATGTATGTTGACTCGAGTTGGTGTGAATTATCGGTAAAAGCTTCAGTTAACTGGTTAGCTGCCACAGACGAGTCATCTCGCGCTACAATTCTGTTCGTGCAAAGCCGGTTATACAAAATGAGTGAGTTAACTCGCTCTACTTTACACTCGTTAAACTATCTCCGGCCGATTTTTTAAAATAATCGAATTTATTGTCCACACACTCCAATTTCTTAGAAATATTTAGACTTGAAATATAATGAAATATAAGTCTTTATAATATACTTTTAATATATTTCAAAAAAGATGTGTTTATTAGGTTTTATTTTATCATAGAAATTCGCCATACTAATGCATCCTGGGATCTAACCAGTTAACAATTAAAAGGTTTTGTGTTCGTGGCAAGGGCAATAAAATTTAAATTTTAACATTTGAGATCACGGGTTTTTCTGATGTTTTTTTTTACAAGTGACTGTTGAAATTTTAAAAACTCATTAATTTTGCAACTTTTTTTCAGTGCTGCACAACAAATATGACAATTCAAAATCGAAAACTTATAAGGAGAACGGCACAGATTTTGCTATTCAATATGGATCCGGAAGTCTGTCTGGCTTTTTATCTACGGATGTTGTTACTGTAAGTGTTAAATCATTTTTCTCTACACAATTTCCTAAGTATTGACATGCCCAAAAAATCGAGTCCTTGTTTCGATGGACATTGGCATTTACTAACAATGAATACTCATCGAATTTGGTCAGGTGTTAGTTGTCATGTTTTTAACTTTTTTAGCCCTCTAAAAAGTCTAGACTTTATATCATATTTTCGACCAAACCAGCAGGGGCTTTAAAAATTAGTTCAAACAATTAGGTAGAGAGATTAGGCAACAAATTATAAAAATGACAAGGCAAACATAAAGAAATATATTTTTGAAAAAATCACTACATTCAGTCTTTCGAATTGCGCGGCATTGTACAGAGCCCACTCCATGCAGTGCCAGAGCTATCAACAATAAACATTGTTTATGCATCGATTTTATTTTAATTTACTCTTTAATTGAATTTTACGGTTACATTAGTGTCATGTAATTTTTTTTAAGGACATAACCTCAACAGAAATATTTTGACAGTTATTGTTTTTTTGTCATTGTAAATATATGTGTTTTAATTATTTAACTCTCCAAAATGTGTACCACATCAAAAGGAAAAATATATGCCTAAATTATTGAAAGGAACAAACATTGCGCTAAACCTTTGCAGAAGATGCTATTTGTCCTGAATATAAAGCATCCCACACCTGGTAATTTTTAGATTTTGTTATTTATTTTAAAAAATTGCCTTGCATGCAAAAAATATTTCATCGAGGCACAGCTCATCATTGTTCGTATACACATTTAATTTTATGTGTAATAATATTTTTGCTAATTTATTCTTCAGAACATTCTTATCTTAATGTGTACCATAACATTGATGACGAAACATTATAAATATTTTATTTTACCAGGACCTAAACTATAATATTGTGATTTGAAGGAATAACAGCTTTGAACAAGTGTTGATAATTTTTGTGATAATACCTTTCAACTGCTAGCATGCCTCATCAGCCATGTGTATTATAGACACGGCAATGCGCACCCTTGTGTGTGGCCGCGCAGTCATGGCTTAGATATTCTTTAGCTACTTTATCAATTTTTTTTAACAAGAATTTGAGGAATATGGGTTGTTTTTTTGGTGTATTTGAAATAACCAATATATAATTCACATGATTCTCCATTTTTAATACTGTACATGATCTGTTTTTAGCTATAGGGACCGTTTTAATAGATCACTTGACTGGAAATAAATTCATGCGAAAACGGCTCGCCTTCAAAGAGTTGGAAATAATAAGTACGTAGTATCACAGTCGCCATTAATTATATATGACTCTTATTAACAGGTCGGCGGACTGAACATCAAAGATCAAACATTCGCCGAAGCCATGAGCGAACCCGGCCTGGCCTTCGTGGCTGCCAAGTTTGATGGTATCTTAGGAATGGGTTACAGTACAATATCGGTGGACGGTGTTGTTCCAGTATTCGACAACATGTTCAAGCAAGGCCTGATTGCTCAGAATGTCTTTTCATTTTATCTGAACAGGTAAATATAAATAGAATTTATTTATTTGTTATTGTTGAAAGCGTTGGTAAATGGAGGCCCATAGGAAATTCAGAGGAATACATAATCACTTAAAAGATTGCTGTCACTGTCTTCAAATGTCCACATAAATGACCATTATAACATGATACCCAGTATCACATCAGTAATATTGTCTTACAATCTACTACTGCCTGCCATGGTTGCCACAGTGTTATTGATTGGAATTATCGATTTTTTTTGAGACTTGCTGTATTCACAGAACTGTCAGACTTCTGGAATATCCTGCACATTCTCACGATTTTTTTTTTCGATAAACTGGACATTACCTAGTATTTAATTTACATTATTTTATATTTATTTCCATTATTAAAATAAAAACAGTTTTCATGATACTCGTGTGCTTACGTTTGACAGCTACAAGCTCTAGATTGACTATTTAACTCCGATTTCTGCCAGCGGCCAAGCTATAATGTGGATCAGTAGCTAGTGCTGCATAAAAATCGGCAGCACGACAACAGAATGGTTTGGGGTGTCAGGAAATCGATTCCATCTTATGAAGGTATAGCCATTGCCCCCGATCTGAGATTGTGCGATCTTGAGTATTCTTGTGATATTGTTTCGTCATTCAAGAAATAATATACAGGCTGTAGAATGTAGAGAAACTCTTATCGCATTGGCAATCAGTGGAAACCGTTACTCACCGAAAATCTACAACAAAAACATAATTATTTTTATTTCTATTTATAGAATTTTCATCTCTTCTATCAATTCACATTTTTGTTTGTATATATATGCATGTTTAATTCTATTAGAGATCCGGAGGCTAAACAAGGAGGCGAAATTATCTTGGGCGGGTCAGATCCTGACCATTATAAAGGTGATTTCACATATGTCAATGTTGACAAGCGAGCGTACTGGCAATTCAAAATGGACACTGTCACCGTGGGAGGCAAGACTTTCTGCAGCAATGTATGTATTCACATTTTATCTATTATAAAAGACAGACTGACAGTAAACAGTGTTAGGGTAATTTACTAGATACTGCATTTCAACATATAACTATGGGGACAGAAATAATTTTATTGTATGTTGTATAACATGAAATTTTCCACGTAAAGTAAAGTTATAATTCCACTTCAATATAATTTTTTAATTATACCACTTACTGGTAACTATTATAGGTGTGATACAATGTTGCCTCTTCAGAGTAAATTTATAATAAGACGTTTTATTTTTAACATGGGTATTGATTCTAAACGAGTGGCATATCACATTTATCAATTTTGATTTTTTATTTAAAAAGTATTTTCACAAAGTAAGCACCGAATCCATCGAAAAATTGTTTTCTGATTTTTAAATTGATGGTGGCTTCTTTGCATGCATAGCTGATTTTCAGATGTCAATTCATATTGGAGCTTGATTCCTTACGACTTGAATAGCCATTTGATTAGTTTATGATCTGCCTCTGTCCTCTCGCTTTGAATGGTGTCAACTCTCAGCAACGCCCATTCACATGATTCATTTATTCAATGATAGTTTGGTTATCGACAAGAATCATATTACCCATAATAAATAAATACAGTATTGTTTTTTATAATGTGTATTGATATTTAATTTAAATTTTTCAAGGGCTGCGAAGCTATTGCCGACACTGGAACCTCTCTTATTGCTGGACCCGTTGTAGAAGTAGAAGCATTGAACAAAGCTATCGGTGCCACTCCAATTGTAGCGGGAGAATATATGGTGGACTGCAGTCTCATTCCTAACCTTCCTACAATTGAGTTCAAAATCGGTGGGAAGACGTTCAGTCTTGAAGGAAAAGATTACGTCCTTAGGGTATGTAGTTATCAATGTTTAATTCTCTATATGTATAGAAAGAATGATATTCTTTTAACCCATTGACTACCGTGATCGATTTTGGTTGATAAATATTTTTATGGCTATTGTACCGTAGTTGACTAAGGTCAATTAGTGATTAAATGTTGAATTCCAATTATAAAATTCTCCGACATTCATTCATTTTGATAAAAATAATATTTTTAGCCATGTTACAACCTGGCACCAAGTTACATCAGGCTTTGGAAAATACTCCACCACATTTAAAATGTTCAGGCAAAGAAGATCGAATGTAGAAATAGTTATAATTAAATATGGTTCGGATGAAGACTTTATTCCTTAGTGGAGCGATTCAAGTGACTGATGATGCATACAATGATAAGATTCATGTAGATGACACTGAGGTGTCTGTTGTTTCTAACCCTTCATATTACTCCAACATACATAGTCCTCCAGCCCAATATTTGTCTGCAAATATATTGTAAAAATTTCATATTGTTTTCCCAATTATTAAGAATTTTTTGTGTGGCTGTGTCTTATAAAGAAAAATCTGTAAAATGTCTGGTTTTTACTTATTACACAATCAATTATTTAAATAAGATAAGTAGCGTGCGATAATTACATATAGATGTCATTAACTATTTAAAAATATATTATAATAATCATTTATCACCTTTTCGTTGTAAGTAATAGATAGCGCTTTGTTACATATTATAAAATCGCATGTGGTACGTTCACTCAGAGCTTTATAAGCCCCTCCCTTTCTTTCATCACCCCCAAAGATTCGATACTATCTAACTGTTGGTGTTCTGAGTCCACTGCTAAGATCAGTTCTAGATATTGTCACACTAAACCCAGTATTTTGAAACTATCTTTTGACGGAGCACTGCCTCCACTGTTCGATTGTTTCTCAATTGATACCGCTCTACGGATTACCGCCTATTGAAACTATCATTGCCTACATCGGTTCTTATCTGATACGGCTTTATAGATTTGAGCCTCTGAACATCTTATAGATTGTCAGATACCTACATCTTCGATCGCTACGGGTTAATCCTTTATCAACGTCATTCATATTCTACTTCATGTTCTGTGTTAATCTACTTTGCGCGATCCTACAAAATGTGTTAAAAGACTTGCAATTAACGATTATCACTTGAGCCTTGAGAAGACTTCTTATTTTAATTGTGACATGTGACCTGGCTCCTAACCTACAGGGCCTGTGTAACAAAACTATTCTATAGATACATATTGAAATTTTACTTAAATGTAAAACGATACTTCAAAATAATTTTCTTTTTGTTCATATTATGTATCTTATTATTATAAAAGACTCGATGACAAAAATGTGACCTGAGGTTTACCAAAACTGTATTCACTACATGTTCTGCATTCTATCAATAAATAATATGCCATGTGCGTACAACTTAATTTTATTTGACTCGATAACAATGTTTGTTCGCAGGTGTCACAGTTCGGAAAAACAATTTGCCTCTCCGGATTCATGGGCATCGACATTCCCCCACCTAATGGCCCATTGTGGATCTTGGGCGATGTTTTTATCGGAAAGTTTTATACTGAATTCGATATGGAAAACAATCGCATCGGTTTCGCTGATGCTGCATAAGTGTATTCCGCTAGTCGGCCCATGTCAGTCATAGCAATACATGGTGAATAATAATTCCCAATAGTGCATTGGGATGCACGATAGTCTTAATTTTATAAGTATAGCTTTTCTTTATTCATTGTAACAATACTAGAATATTTTCAAATGACAAATAATGCTATAGGTCGTTAATAAAACCAACATGTACTGATCAATTTTGTCTTTTATTTTACTGTTGTTGTTGTATGAAATCTTCCTTTGAACCATTTTCCATTAATACAATGAAAAAGATAACAAAGGAACACACATGTTTTGTGAGTCAGCAAATGTAACAGGTGAGATAACTTCTTTTATAAGTCTATGTCATTGTATGAATGTTTCGGGATTTAAACTCGTGACCTTACTCGTGAAACTTGTATAGCTTGTTGGAAATGTTAGAAAATTCAGTTACTTATGGAAAGGACCTTTTCTGTGCGTAAAGAAAGGAAAACTACTCCAATTACATAAATGAGCGATAAAATTTTATGTCTTCAATTCTTGAATAATTTGCTATTTACAGCCATTGTAGTAGTGTATATTGTCATTTTTTTTACCATGAATTGGAAGGTGGTTTAGGAAAGAGCATAGGACAGGGACACCTGGGGAGTAATAATTAATTAACAGTTTAAATAAAAACAAATTTGAAGATTTTTATACATGTTTATTCCCAATTTTTGGACCCTATACACATTATAGCTAATAATAGTACTAAAAAATTAAGTTAAGTACAATCCAGGTAATACAGCCATTATGGGAATGTGGAACATGCACATCCTGTGTTTTAACTTGTAACACGTCACTTCAATTTCATTTAGGGGCATCGTAAAGAAATAATATTTAAACGTGTCTGAAATAATTTTATTTCTGTTTGACTAGCAAGTATTTAAAGAGTCATAGTTGACGGATCCACAGCGAAACCGATGAGAACTGAGGATTGCGTTTTAGATCTGTTTATTTTACATAGCCCCGTACAATTTATTCATGATCAATTAATGTAAGTAAATATACAAGTATTACCCGCGACACGTCATCACTTTGCAAACATTGGAAAAAATTGTATTGTACTATATTTCAATTAAAATGTTTCTCTAACTTCGGATCCAATTTGAGAATACATCAATTAATAGTAAGGATAATTATTTAACAGCTAACGTTAGTACACAAAAATAACACGGGCGACCCATCAGTTAAAATTAACTTACCCAGAAATAGTTATAGAATAAAATATTTAATACAAAATTGATATTTGTTTTTATATCAGCTTCAGCGCAATCTACATTGAATTTTTTCCACAATACGATGTTGAAATTCAAATATTTTTCATTATAAAATATGTGCTCAATACACGGGTGGGAAACATTAAATACAGTTATTTCTTGATATAATATGACAGGATTACTTAATGACATGTATTGCAATAATTTCATTAAAATGAAAAAAATTACTAAATAGATTGTGACATGTTCACTATTTTATTGCAGTCGTAAATATTAGTTATTTCCAAAGAATACATATGCATTAAAAATTTTACATTCATTTTTTCACAGATGAATAGAATCAAATAAGATCCAGTTTATGACGACGAGTGGTTTATAAAAAATGCACGAAGGCAAACAGTTTACATTGATAAATAAAATCACTGTTTAGGTCGCAAATGTTTTTTTGTTTGGACTAAACCTACATTTATGTACTATTTGGTTTGAATAAAGCATTTGCTGATGATATCATTAGCTCATAAACATATCTACATTAAGGCTATGAATCTTGTTATTAAATTTATTTAATTCATTTAGTACTTGATGTTTTTACATAATAATTCGTTATTCTACAGAAATGAATCCGCAATATCAAATTCTTTTTATGAGATAGAAAATTTCAATAAGGGGCTTAAAACGAAACCGCATATTAATATAACTTCGGATGATCGGTAGATGCAAAATTCATCACGAGTCTTCACTATTTTATAATATACTGTTATTTCAACTGTTCATAGAGGCATTAACAGATGAGAAAGACTTAATATGATCGCCGCCTTATTGTAATGAAATGAAAAACTGATTAATTTAACGCATTACAGTTAAAAAGAATGTACAATAGTAAATGTCATGTTCAGAAAGACTTACTATGTTTCTGCGATTTAACTAAATCGATAATCAGTAGTACCATACTAAACAAATGCATTAATTGTATGTGCTGTAAAATTTTCGTTTAAAAATCAATTTTATAAGTAGAACAAGAATATAATGAAGAGTTTCATGTTTTTTAATATTTATTACAATAAAATACAGTTCAACTAGAAACTCAAATGTAATCATTCATCAATCACTTAATATATATTTATAAGCAATTAATTATTATACTAATCAACGTAAGTGATAAAAACAAGACGCAATATCCATAAGTATTTATTTTGTTTTACATCATATATTTATTATTTATCGATTAAGATTATAAGGGGCACAGATCTGATATGTTTAGACTTGTGGTGTTTGTATGATATATTATTTTAATACCTATCCTAATGCAAGAAGGCGTATAACTGGCTAGTTTGTTACCACTGATACATTTTTATCACATTGTATTCTCTTGCGTTGCCAATGTATCTAATATTATCATTCGACTTCATCGATAGCCATCGGCCGTGACGTTACTTTGAACCGGTTCAATTTTTCTCAGGACTCGCCGTCTGAACGTCAAAATTCATTTAGTCTGCCTGTACACTACAAATTAAGATAAATGCACTAAAGCCGCGAACAAAATTATCACGATTTCACGCGGGATGACGAAGGATGGTTCTCTGTAGAAGCGTAAGAACTTGTGCACGTTTAGCGATATTTAGCTACGAATAGAAATTCTTTAAATACAATAATGTCGCCTGCATTACGAATAATGTCATATATAAAAAGCACGCAATAATAATAAATCATTGACATAGCAATATACACAGATCAAATCATGCTTTCTGTACCTGTCTGAGAGTACTCGTTGAAATAATTTTACAGAATATTCCAAATCGCTAATAATTGATTATCTAAAACTAGAACACTATGTTTAATATATTTATATATTCAATACATGAAATATTTTTTTATTAAGTTATTAATTTGTTTAATATTAAGCTGATATGTTTAATGTAGTCCCCGTAAGTTGCCGCAAACGCAGCTGCGGTGAGTCGCTCGCTAACAAACATCTACACACACAATTGGACGGAATCATCAGTGAGCGCAGACCGTACACTTCTCCCGATGCATATTTTGACATTTCTCATGTCTCAAATCATCAATAACGAAAACGGTTAGACTGGAAAGAAATCTTTAAGAATGATTGTCTATAGCGAGCACATTTATAATTTCGAATACGTAATGAAATTATAACTCACTATGAAATTTAAAACTCAGTACGGATACTCAATTGTCAACAAAAATCTTTAAAACAAGTAATAATACAATATTTCAATTTATCTTTTTAAATAGATTACAAGTAACGAAGAAACGTCATGCGCTCACTCAAAAAGAGATCATCTTTTAACAATTTTCACCTGTTAAGTCAACACTTAAATTTAAGTGAAATAATTTTAATTTCATTAAACCACCGATCTGGTTGGGTATTTGCTTAAAAAGCTTTAACATTATAAACGTAAATAATATGATCGATCTCGTTGAGAAATCGGTTTGATGTCGAAAGTATTCATTTTCTCATGCCGATTTGATAATGCTGTGCAGAATTGTATTTAAGAAATATGATACTTAAATATTACAACATTTGTTACAGAAAAATTATGAATAATTCTATAAATTTATATATTAAATGTATTACATTCAATTATAATAATGCTTACTACCATATCACATCAAACCACACACATAAGCTAATTAGTTTAATGTTTTTTATTAAATCCTATTTCACTTTAAGAATTCTTACGATAATCCGTCATTGAACTGAAATTGCTGGGATTTAACCCGCTAACACGCCGATTATATTCGTCGCCTGCGTTCTTATGATATTAACGGTCACGAGTTGTATGCGATTGAGTTTCACTGAACGTTGATCTCTCGAGCGTTGATGATTAGAAATCCTCAATACAGTGCAGTTTTTGATCATTTTTGAGTCGTTGATATTATGAAAAAAGAAAATTTGATGAGCATAAATGATTCCACAGTTTCATTTTAATAGCTCAACAAATAATTGAAAATATTATTCACCAAAGAGGAAGTGTTATTTGTAGCCAAGATCATATTTGTAAATATTGAATCATTCTCTGCAATTGATGATTTGGTCTTAAATGAACTTTGTTTATACGACACTGCTTATTGTCAAACAGCAATATTTGCTTCCACGTATTTGTTCATCGATCCCTTTTTGAAATGCTGGAGAGAACAAGAACAATGAACTCGACCTATTGCTAAAAAGTTGCATTGACCGTCTTCATTACGTTTTGTTATGATGTAATATACCATATTGTATGATAAAAATAACACTGGACGAGTTTCCGAAATTGACATTAAGAAATTTCTTTGAAAAATTGACAAAGTTTCATTGGTTAGTATCGTACAAAATACTAGGTACAAAAATCAACACTATTCATTTGCGTGATTTTATTCATTTAACCCTAACAAAGTTATCGATTCGTGTCGAAATCCTTAAACGATTGCTCGCCGAACATTCCTCATTTCGATTGCCAGCTTTCATGGTATGCGTTCCTTTTATTTATCGTAGATAGTTCCACACGTAATTGATTAATATTGGTAACATTATAGGGTCCTAACTTATAAAGGCTTTGGATTATTAATGTTTAAAAATATGTATACAACACGATAATTATAAATAACCCTAGGATACAACCACATATAATAATATATATATTATATAAAGAGGATATTTTTTTTTGGAAAAATAAGAATTAAAAGAAGGCTAAAATATTCTTAGACTTTTAAAACTTTACGCTATTCAGATTTGCTTCGGGGAAATCAATGATGGATCAAGATTTCGATGTAATTTATTAGAAAAAAGGACATTACGATTCTACGGTTAAAATATTTTTTTTTTCAATAAAAGAAGTGTAAAATTACATTAAGCCTTCACTATGTATGATTTTTGGTTTATTGCTATTTAAGTTTCTCCTAAAAATACTCAATTAATTTATTAGTAATAATATTCTTTATATGACTATGAATTTTAAAATACAGAAACAAAATATATTAATTTGATATTACAGAAGCAATCATATAACAATAATTTAAGTTAATGAAATTTATAAATCCTTACGTCTACGTTTTACAATTAAATATAACCTAGCAATAGTTGTTAAGATAGAAATTTTATTTTTAATAATTTTCAAAAAGCTCGACAAGCATAATAATTAATATTCCCTTAGTCAAGGATGCATTAATTCAAAGTATAAGAGATGGTAAATATGTAATTATTAAATGCCTGTATTTTTTTCATATAAGGCAAATCTTTTTCTAGTAATTAACTATATTGAAAATAGTAAAAATGAACTTCAAAAAAATATGAAGCACCTGACACCAGCCTTGCTCCCATTGAAAACGGAACTTAAGGAACACAAAGAAATAATTATATAGAAAAAAAAAACAACACGTTAAATTCAGATTAAATGTAAGAGATCTTTGTTGACTTTGACAGAAGTCAAAATTTGAGTGAAGAGTTGAAAAGAATTTCGTTATCAATTCATAAATAATGTTGTATCAGCGTGGTTTGATTTTTGAAATGTATATATTAATTTCCAACGTTTTGATTGAGAGTCGTTTTCAACTATTTCACATAATATTAATCGTTAGAAGTATTCATATTTTTTAAAAAATTGATATAGTCATAAAGCTAAACATTTCCCATTAACATTTCGTAATTTTTCACTTAATGAATTAATATTTCAAAGATCAAAAAAATGTAAATTTTTGTCATAACAATGTTAAGTCTTAAAAGTAATTTTTAAAGGGCACCTTTGGTTTATAGCTTATGTCAGAATAATATTAAAGATAACCATATTATAATAAACAAGAAGCCATCACTACTAATATCAACATAACAACTATAATATTGTGAACAGTCCTCGATCATTCAATTTTATAACTATTCACATCTACGAAAAATGGAAAGTCACAGAAGGTTTTTTGTTACATAAAATCGAGACACGATTAATCTAAGCGCTTGCCGTTCCGCAGATCTTGTTGAAATACTCTGGTTTACTAAGTTATTTTTTTATAAATATAACGATTGATTCAGCGTTATAATTTATTATGTTGACTGACACTCGACTGCGAAGTTACGTTACAGTTTCAAAACTATTTTTAGAGAGACAAACGCTCAGTTAAATCAAAATTATTCATTAAAACATTTTTAGACTTAAATTATTCACACTCAGTAAACCAATAACGTAGGAGTTAAAATAAATAACAATAATCAAATTGTATCTAAGAAATAGAGTTGTAGTCAAATAATTTGGTGAAAAAGTTCTCAATTGGCTGCTTTAGATGAATTGGGTTGTCAGGTGGTAAGCTGCACATAAGAATTAATGTTGTTCACTCTCTTCTCCGATTTTGGGTCCCTGAAATTTACAACAATCATTTAGAACGGTTAACACTTCAATATTCTCTTACCATTTTATAAGACCGAATATTATTCAGCTAGCTTTTTTGTCTTCTTTGACAAACAGAGGTTATAATCATCAGTTATTAAAAGTTTTATTTTAAATGTCATTAAGGTTATTTGATTGAGAAATGTAACAGAACAACTGCTCGAATAATGTGATCATTGCAATTATTGCACCTTCTTAACTCGACAAAGAAGTGATCCATTATAAATTCGACTCGGCTCGATTGTTCCAATTGTAAAGAAATTTCATATTAAATAGGTAAATCCATTGAAATCCACTTTATAGAAAAGATGAAAACATTACATGCTATTTTCAAAATGCAAATATTTAATATAAATATAAATTTGTTAGGACACGCAATACGTATGTGTGGGTGTTTACAATTATTATTTGAAATTTAAAATAAATATTTCATTTTATTCCCAATATGTTTTAATAGCAATAAATATGCTCACTATGAATTTGAATGAAGGAACTTTGATTAATTAGCTTCATTATAATTTACATCGGTTCAAACTTCCCGTAGCTGATTAGTGCATAGTAAAACATGACAAGACTTCATGGCCACAGAATAAGCTATGGGCATCTCTTCTTTAGACAAAATTTATCATTCTGTTACAATAAATAACAGGCATGTTGGGAAGACTTCTGAAATAGCTAACTATGTAATATATACGTTACATTAATTGTCATGCACATGATACTTGATTGAGTGAAAGTTTAATATTATACATAGTACTGTGAGGATTATTCATGTTAGTACTAAAGTTGTCCAGTCCGTTTAATTGCATAAAATGATACAGTTTCAAATTGGATTACAAGATAATATTGGAAGTCTTTTACATATTACTGCTTTGATTATTTTTACATGAGAATGGTATATCAAACTTTAATAATGACATTTAGCTATTCTAGAACAACTACTTTAAATATTTGATACCCTGTAATAAAACAGTTTACTTATGAAGTACTCGTCTCCCTTATAGATTTGGTTTATGTCCGATTGACTGTAAATTTAATTTGAATTAAAAGTGACAAGAGTTGGAATTTCAAATTCAGTTGACACCTCGAAGGATTAACATTTTAAGAAAAATTACATCTCGTCGAATATGTTGCCAAATGTTACCAATATTTTTAACAGTTCATTTTTGCATCACAAACGGTCTGGATCTGCGCTTAACCCATTTTCGTTTGATATGGCTAAAGCCAATTTGCAAATTGGTTATATGAGGGTCATGAGACACAAGATATTAATTTAAAAAAGATAAATTTATATTAAATTTAATAAAATAAATGGCTAAAATAAGCTCAGAAAATCCTGTAAAAAATGCAAGTTATGCTGAATTGAAAATGAAAATGTTAATGAACTGAAGATTATTTGATACTTGGTTTTAGTGCAATTGAACGGTTAGGACGGGTGCTATCGCGTGCAACACATAGCGAATAAGTGTTCAGTTGTGAGGGTGTGAGTGAGTGTGAGCGTATTGGCATACTTCTAAGGATGCGATGTGGTGCCAGCCGTTGTGGTAAGCGGCGGCGGCGGCCGCTCCCTCGGTGGCCGCCATCTTGGATTTGGCATATTCGATTCGAATGGCGCCTCGGTCAGAGCTGAGAAGGAAAGTCCCTTGCAGGTTGGCCATGGCATTAGCCGCGCTCTGAACGTCGGCGAACTCGATGAACGCGACCGGAGCTTGAGCCCCCCCCGGCTGCTTCGCGAGCATTCGCAGGCGAGAGAATCCCGCGCAACTGGTGACAGGCGACGGCCGGCGTGCAAACAACAACGGTGAAGGGTGATGTGATATAACGTGTCGTGCACAAACATTCGCATTACATGTGTGCCTGTCTTATGCCATTCAAAAATTCCTCCTCGAGAATTCGAACATGCGGATTGATCGATCGATCGATCAGGTGAGAAAAAAAATGCTACTGATTGGATTTCTCTAAAATTGTTTCAGGAAAGAATCACGCGTGGGCATATAAATGATATAAAAATAAAATATAAATTCAGCTGTCAATTTATTATGACAAAAAAGCTACAATGTAAAATATTAGTTTATGCAATAATTAAGCAAATTGTAGCTTTGGTGATTGCAGCGAAGTACAGAATATATCATACTGTTTTCAATTCTAAACAATTCAGAAACTTAAGCTAAATATACACTAGATATAACATACGCATTGATGTTAAACACATATAGTGTTCAATGTAGGAATCAATAGAAAAATATTTGAAGTAACCTTTTTCAAACGGGAGGAACTTTTAATGTGCATAATTAAAATATTTTAGGAAATACTGTGTTGTGCCTATGTAGGTATACTGTGCATTTTTAAACATACACAAAGGATAATAATGATTATTTATGCATTCTCAAAACATAGTATGTATCTTCACTATAGAAATTAACAAGATTTTGTATGAATGTGTGGAAGTAAATTTTGAACAAAGGTAGTTCAGATTGTTTATGACAGTTGATATAAGAATAATTAATGCAGAAATATAATGCTTTTCGTGAATAAGAAATTGCTGAAAAACCATTTTTAAAAACTAGAAATGCAATGCCAGGTGATTAATGAACTTATTAGTAGGTTAAGAACGGTGGCAAGAAGGGTAAAATATGGCCATGATTATGCTATTGATAATATTATTTGTTGGTGGTAAAACATTATCATAAATTATTACAATATTCAAAGGACACAAGTTTTACACTTATTCAAGTATGTCCCAAAATCTGCTTCCCAAATCATAAGTAATGCGAGTTGCGATTCCCATCCCTTTGACCCAGTTCTTTGGTAAGATCAACCCATTAATTTTTTAGTTTCATCAATTATTAAGGAATGACAATCAATATCCATCATTTAGACATTTTTTTTGATATATTTAGTCTGAAGATTGTTCAGATATGTTAGACTTAGTTATATGACAGGTGGAATAACAAATGCGGAAGTTTATTTATTATTTAAATAGTATGTAAATACAAATCTAATGTGGCTTTTGGTTACTGAATTTTTATTCAATAAATTAATCTCATGAAGTCCACCGAAGAATTTTGTTTACTATTGTGTTAGAAAAGGTCGTATGGAAAATTGATTTTCAAATTGAGCACAATGATTGACACGATTCACCATTGACACATTTTAAATTTTCTGATGTAATTTCGTATTGTTCAAAAAATAATTTTGACTCTGAAATTCCAGCAGTCGAAACAGGAAATAATTATGTTAGAATAGAACAGGTGATAAGGAAGAGGGGGTGGCATAGCAGAAGTGCCAGAGTGTGAGGGTGCGACGGTGCGATTGTCGGTAAGCTCGCAACTGACCTACTGAAAATGTCCTTGAGCTCGTGCTCAGAGACGAACTGGCCCAGGTTGGCGACGAACAGAGTAGAGCAAGGCGCTGCAGACGGGACAGGAGCCATGGGAGCGCCCACGCCCGCCGGAGAACCCAGCGCCGGAGCCGGCAACAGGCACGACCCCACCGACAGGGGGGGCTGAAACACACATTATGTTATATTGATAAAATTTTTATTCCTAATTTTTAAAATATTATTGATATTTCAGTGATATCGAGTATAGAAATATTTTATCTACTTGTAATTAGAGACCCACCACCCTCAAAAGACCAATGAAATGAATTGGAACGAGAGGAACGCCATGAAGTCATGTTGTGAGAGATATTTTTAAATTAATGGAGATGTTTCCGGTAAGCGGTGTATAAATAAAATGCATTGTTGGACTTCAACGAACCCACCATTACCTCCAGCTCTCGTAAGTCTTTCATCTACACGTGCTTCATCTTATCAGTACGTTAAGGGCGGTTGGGCTCTACCACACATTTAAAAAGTTTTTAATTTTCTGCTATAAAAAAGTCATAAAGTTTTAGTTGAGAAGTGTAACTCACATGATGGTGTGGTCGATCGGCAGCTAGTCAGAGGTAAGAGCGCACAGGCGGCAGCTGCGGGTGCAGCGCCGGGTGCACTAGGCCAGCGTGCTGCAGCCCGGGCAGCTCTCCGGCGCCCGCGTACAGCGCGTGAGCGTGAGGCCACAGCTCAGCCGCCCCGGGGAAGAACGGTCCTCCCAGCTCCGCCGGCATGAATGCGTCTGTTCAGGTGTCAGACAACACGCAATCGTCATTGGAATATCTTATTTGATCGCTCGCCCTCGATAATTATCTCAAAAATTAAATTAGCGGACCGGTCACAGAACTAACGGAAACGCTACCGGATTTTTTCATCAATCCTTTTCATAATGTTATCATTTTATTTTACCTTCAATATTAATATTCTTTTTAATAGTAACAGATTTTACGTTTGTTCTGGAACCTACGAAATGCAGCGCAGCCCTGTTTTAAAGGTTCCATTTTAAAATTAAAATAAAATATATTCATAATCGAATTGCTAAGAATTAAACGATGTTACATACAAAAATATACACTTATAATGTAGAATTTACTTCAAACTAATAGGGTCGATATTGTCTCAGGGAGAGAAGTGGGTTTTCAAAGTTGAAAAACTTTCTTTTGAGCACCTAATAATACTATAAATAAAAATACCTAATTAACTAATGAACATGACGAGTCCCACTTTCTTTAATAAATAAATATTTATGACTATTTAATAAACTGTATGATAATATGCTATAAGGTATGTAGAGTCCGAGTGAATTTTTGTTTTGTTTTAATCAGAAATCTAATGTCACGTAATCATTTAAAACATTCATGAAACCCAGGCAAATACATAAAAATGTATGGATGAGAATTTTCTATTGATTTAGAGAATTAATAAATGATGATGGCAACAAGACGGCGCTGCATTGCGGCCGATTTCCTTAAAGTAAAGGTGTCTCATGAGTCCCTTTACCTTTGATGCGGAGCATCGAACTGTCGGCGCCCCACTGTCCGGGTAGGTATCGATAAGGGCCACATGAACATTCTTGACCGCGACCAACAAAAGTTATGAAATACACAGTACATAAAAAAAATCAAAACACAAATTTCCAATAAGGGACAAAGGGACTTATGGGAAAACCTTTCAATAGATAAACATATCATTATTACATCAGAATGCATAGATATCTCTATTAGATAGGATTCAATTACTTTGTCTTACAGTCATGATATGCAAGCTTTATAAAACCTGAAATATTTGATTATTGAAATGTCATTATTGTGCTAGTAATTGTTTATGTTACCAATAAAATAAAGTTGCAAATTTTTACAAATGAAAATACTTATAATTCTGGGGGTTCAAATTATTCTACAATCATTTTAACTTTACCCTGAATGGCTCCATTGGATCCACGGAAAAGTGCCAGACAAAAGACACCACAATTCTTGGCATATTGTGTCTACCTCTCTTTAAATTATGTTGTCTTTTTATACCAATCTTCTGTGACTCAATTGATGCCGTTCAGTGTATCGTTATTTTTATTTTCTATATTGATATGTCAGCAATAGTTCAGCTTAATGATGTTTATTAACTTTTTATTAATAATCCTAAACCTATTAATTTTATTACTGAAAAATCTAAAGCATCGCCTAAATCTAATCACACATTCATTAAATTGAATTTCTCTATTTCAATATTAATCGTCTAATTCTATTGATATAATTAAATCTTTAGTTTTACCATTTGGATTATGGTAAGTAGGAATTTGTATGTATCTTGTGAAAAATTGTGAATGAAAACGTGTAAATAATGTGTGATTAGAAATAGGTTAATGGCAATTTGAATTATATTATAAATATTTATAAAATAATACAGGTTAGGCTAAGCTAGTGTGTGTACATATGTGTGGGTAGGTAATCGCCGAAGCTTTTTAGTGAAAGTGACTTTGTTGTAGGTTTGTGAATAGCGAACGGGTTCTATACAATGCGTATTATAATAATATAGGAATGTGCTTCAAATAACTTATGTAGGAAGTTTGCATCTACGCCAACAATCCTAAATTGGCATATATTCTTAGCTGAGTCTTCTTGTTGTAACTGACAAAATTGTGTAGTAAAGATGTAGAGATTTTCATTTAAAACTGGATGGAATTGAAAGAATAAAAGTGTCAAAAAGAATCTATCGTCATAATGAAAACATGATGTGTAAAATCATTGATGGAAATTCTGTATATTTATACTTTAGTTTCATTTTTTGTACAATGATAAAAACTGCAATAATTATAAAATAGCTCTTGTTACCTATGAAATTCTTCTTTTGAAATAGTATAATTCCAGTAGTTTTATAAATAACTATGATATAAAAATCTTAAACAATTGTAATCTAATTAATTGCCTTACATATCTAAACTAGTTATTTGTCTTTGTCTCAGTCTTTTAGTTAAAATATGTGTTGATGTTTTTTAATTAATTGGTTGGTATGTTGCATTGTTGTGAAAATAGCTTATTCTAAGGACAAGAGTTAAAATAATGCAGACTTTTAAATTTTCAATATGGGTTGAAAGAGTTTGATTGTTATAAAATGGACTATAATTTTCACACTGACATCTGTTTTAGTACATAAAGTTACTGCATTCTTTCAACACTAGAATTCACAATTGAGTACAATTTTTTAAAGGTTCAAACAGAAAGAATGGCTATAAAATGGGAAAAACGAACAACAAAAGAGTTTGTCGACATTGAGAATTACATCGAGTTAATAATAACCTCAATCACGATATTTTGTTAGGCGTTAAATTGATGATTTTCTTTGTATACTAAATTTGTTAGTATTCGAGAGAATTTTGAATAAACGTATTCTATTCATTCGAAAAACTAATAAAAATATTAACTTTATTTATGCATACAAATTTATGCTATTAGGTACTTCTATATCATTATATTTATTGATATTACTGATCAAAAAGAATTACGTAATAATCCCAATTCTGCCAAAAAATGAATGGATTAATTATTACATTTGTAGGTAGTGTAGGTTCTTTTGTTCTTTTGGGGCGGTGGAATTAATACCTCCTCTAATAAGAGAACACTGACCGAAATCTTGTAACCTTTAAAAAAGTGCTCGCAGAGTGTATCGGATGGGTTCAGAAATACAAAAGGAGTATATTGGGAGGGTAAGGGTACTTACGTCCAGTGAGTGGGTGCATCAAGGCGGGATGTGCGGCCGGCGCGGCTGTTGCGACCGCCGGCTTCGGTTTGCTCACCTTGGTGTTGCTTTTGGCAAATTCCAGCCGAATTGTTTGTGGCATGTCGGGATCGAACCTGACGCCTTGCTGTGAACAGTTCGACCGCCGCCGAAGCGGTACCCGTATGTAATTGCGTGCTCAACGATGGGCAGTGTCTTATTTGACATCGAACCAGTATGGAAAACTTGCAGTCAATGTCAATACTCTACCAAAACAGTGGCCTGAACGTTCCAAACATGTTGATACCCTCAAAATTAGAGAAAAATCTATTCAAAAGAGATCTTCCTACGTAATATTTAGACTTGATTTTATAAGACATTATTCATAGATGACTCGCAATTAAAAATGTCTTGAACAATGGTTGGCTAGTTTTGCTTTGTTTAAAGATGTAACAGATAATAGGACTGCAGAAAAGATTATCGCAATGCTGATTTGTAATGTAAATCAATTTTCCGACCACTGTTTTGGGTCAAAATAATAGTATGTTTGTGTTAAAAGTATCAATTAAAGCCGATTTTTAAAACATTCACTCTTAAAAATTTGACATCTCCTGAATTACTTTTTCTATTAAAACTTAATCTAATTCAAATAAATTGTTGACACTCGAAAGAAATCTTATGTTTGAAGTCAAAAGATGCTGGTTAATAAAATATGCTAGCAATTTTTTAATTTGAAAAGTAAATGATTCATTTCTATGGATAAGTACATATTTCTTATTGAACGTATTTGTTAGAGATTTTTAATTGGCTAAATGCACCTGTATTAAAGTAGTATATTAATATTTTGATGGTAAAGTAGTAAAGAAACGTTACAATTTAGATATTCATTTTACAAATATAACCACTGAGCAATAATTGATGGTGATTGAACACTGTGCTAAAGGGAGTGTATTCAAATCTCAGTAAGAAAACCGTGTCATGCAAGATACATTGAAGACCTTCGGTTCAAAGAATATTACCTAGAACAATATTTGATACCTGAGGGACTAAAAACTCAAGTGATATAATATGACAATCGTCATGCTATTTTGTGTTTCATTTTTGTTTTTAGCATTATGCAAAGATATCTTACTTTGTACTTATGTCAATTTTAAATTTGTGAATATCTAAAATTCACTCTTAAGAGTAACCAAAAAGCTTTAGATTCTGAGACAATGAAATCTGTGAATGAGAAAACTGATCAATTAATATTTTTAAACCATTTGGGTAATTGATAAAATAAAGTTTTGTAAACATATCAGTTGATCAAGGCATTCCTTATTATTCTATTTCACCAACCGTTTACTGTATTAGGGTAGACTGGGCCCGACAATGATTACAATTTATGGCAACACACTGAGCTGATTCAGGCCGGTTGGATATGGTAAGCATCAAATTGTCTCTGGCACCTTACTAACCTGTATTTCTATAAATTCAAATAATTGGTGCCAAACTTGAGTCTTCAGTGGACAGAAAAAAGTTGGCGGGGACATGCACCTGTGGCGCTTATGACAGCTGGCTCCTAAATGTCTATATAAATACCATTATCCTCATCCAGATTGGTTCTCAAGGTATAAACATTACCATACCTTTGATTTCAAATAAATTGTGACAATTTACGTATAAAATAAAATATTGTTACATATGCTCAGTGTCTCACAAAAGTTTTCCATCCCCTCACTTGTAAGTGATAAATATATAATAATTATTATGGATATTACATAATATATATGTTGTGTCTATGGGATAATAAAGCTCACTCTGTGCTAAAGATACAATTTCAGCATTTGTACAATTTAATTAAAGGATTTCCAGTATAATTTCTCATCAATAGTATTGAAGCAGTCATGTTTAACTAAAAATATATTATATTTTGTATTATTTGTAGCAGTTGCAATTAAAATGGGTACATATTTATAATCCGTATTGTTACCATTGAAGCATTAACACTAGTAAACAGCAAACATAGTGTCAAAATCAGGATTTAATAGACAAAAATTCTTAAGGATTACAATAATCGACATAGAATAATATTCTGTCATAGCTAATTTATCTGTGTTTTGATATTAATGAATCGCCTAGATTTAAAATACTGCTTTTTATGTCATGGTCTATTGACACATTAGTTTTTCTCATTTATTTTAGGGACAACAATTTATAACTAGAAGATGGAGTTAGTAATCATATCCAAGTAATGTATTTTTTATGGAAAGTGTGGCCATAAAGCTGATCAAAAAAGTTGATCAAAGTTAACTCGTTTCAAACTGATTCAGGTGGTTTTTAAGATAAGCAAAATACCCTGATGTAAATTGTCTAATGTTCTATTCGAAGCTTGATGAATAAATTAACTGTCAAATAACATAATATATGTATAATTTGTGTTTGTCTACTGATTCTGTGAATTATTTCAAATTTTGACAATATGTAGCAGATGCTATTTTTGCTTACAGAGGCAAATTTACACCTTTAAAGACAAAAGAATAGTGTATGGTAATTTTTTTTATTTGAATGACGCAAAAGAATTAAAAGCTGAAAAATTATAACAGCAACCGCTAAAAATAAATAAAATTTCTTGTAATAATATATAATAGCAAGTGATATCATATTATTGTGGGTTAGTAATATATCTAGAGTTTTATCAAATCTAGAATAATTATTCTAAAATAAAATCAGTAAAATGTTTCTTTCAAATCTTGCAAATCATATAAATGAATATGATATTTTTTTGTCGCAATGGAGTGTTTCATATTTATATTATAGAAAATGATGAATATAATTATTTATTTCTTGTGTGAATTTTAGGGTCTGTTATGGGTGTATTTTAATACAAACCTGTAGATCTTGTTTAGCGGCTTCTGCACCAGCTCGAGTGTGGAATGTAACAAAACCAACAGGCTGAAACAGATTGGATGAAAGAATTTTTAAAATAAAATATACGACAAGAATTATAAGGTATATTTGATTACTATTTCGGCACAACTATATCTCTGATGTTGTGTGAAGCCGAAAAACTATCAACTATATCTCATAATTCTTGTAAAACTAAATACATTGCCAATTTTACCTTATAAAAATGGAGTTCTACAAACTGAATGCCAATAATTCAATCTACTAATAAATCTCTTAATAAATTGAAATTAAATAAAACTATATTTAATAACTTTTAAGGTGTTAACTGTCAATTCTTGGTGGAAAGACATTATATTTAATAAAATATAAAACACAATTTGTTTGTACTACTTCCACATATTTATAATGATCAGGACCGGTTTCGCTCACCGTTAGCATTATCACATAAATAATCAGTTGATAATGCTCGCGATGAGTGAAACCAGTCTATAAAAATGTAGAAGTAGTACAAAACCAATTGTGGTTTACTTTTAAAACATATTTAGTAGTTAACAGAGTAAATAAAGAAATTCATAATGAAGAAAATTTTGACCATGATAATTAAATTTGTAAGTAGAAAAGCAGTACAGTGAACCCTCCAACATCACAATATTCTTTTGAATTATTAGATTAAGCGCTATTCTAATGTATACAATGGTAAAGAAATGATTCTTCTTATATTCAGGTATATTTTATTAATAATCTTTGACAATTATAAGTTATAAAAGATTTTATTAAATAACCCTACAATTGCGTTATAAACCGCAGGTATTTCTCAATTAGTTTTTATGAAAATAAAGTAATATCATTCACTTTCTTACCGAAGCTGTTTTTCCATTTTTGCTTGTGACTTTTAGGAGTGATCCTTCATATCCCTGAAACATTAAAAATATATTTGATTAAAATGTGTTTCAACGAAAGTCAGCCTAAGTAACATTTCGTAATAATGAGCAGTCTTGTGCTGTCAAAATTAGATTCAACAACAATTCCTCATTTTTTGATTTTGAGATGTCCTGAGAAATTTTCAAGATGAGGAGAATATATTAAACTAGATTCCGAAAAGTGAATTGTTATTTTAACCTTTAACCTATTGTAATGCTGTATGCAAGATAATCTGAAGTTGTATTAAGTTGTGATATGAATAATTAAAGAGTCGTCGATGACATCACACTTTAAGGAGGATCAAATGTGGACGTAGCTTATCAGATGCTTTTAAATAAAAATAAATTTTATTGAATTCAGATAAGGATACAAAGTTTTTGAAGTAAAAATTTTTGAATTGCCCGAATATTCGAATCAATTTATCAAGTATTGCACAGTGTTTATCAGTGAAAAACAAAGATTCCATCGGATATTCAAACTACAAGAGTTGCCGAGTTGTCAACTTGGTTGCTTTTATTTATTTCATGATTACCTACTTACAATTCCGTTCTGTTAAGAAGAATACAGCGACATTTTAGATATGGATATGGATATGGAAAACCAATACATACCAAAAATACCGCATGAGGTAAAACGAAAATGATCCAATAGCACGACATGATTGTTTCTGCAATTTTTCGAACCGAAATGACAGCTACTAAAAGGGCGAGAGACGGCTGCCATGTTGTCTGTGCAGGTTTGACGTTTTTATTACTCAATAGATGTAGAATTTTATTTACTACGGTGGTTGTTGTTACACGTTGGTAACTACCATTGAAATGTCACTCGTCATGTCAAATTGTTCTCTTATGTTGTTACTTTGTTTGTTTCGTGTTTCAGAGAAGAGGCAGACAATGTTAAAATGAAACTTTCGGATTCGACAATCATAAAAGGAAATAGGCAGTTTTCGTCTCACCTCGATTTACTAACAAAAATTTGACTTTGCTTAATCATTTACATTGGATATTAATTTATGAAATACCTAGAAATAAATTTTGCAACTTAAACATTGTTTGTCAATTAGATTCAATAACTGAGATTAGATTGAAAAACATATAATTTTAAACATATATGTAAACTTTGATTCAGAATAAAACTATTTTATTATAATTAGGTATACACTTTTGTCGTTCACGTTACAATTTATTTTGATTTTATACTCTGTTTGGTTATGTTTATTTTGAAACAAAATGCCTGGTTATTTCTTGGAACTTCTGAGAAATATTTTACAACCCATGTTATTTGTAAATGGGTAAATTTGTAAATAAAGGTCTAAAATGAATTATTATGAAAACATCATAAAATTATGAACAAGTCACGTTATGAAAATAAGTGATTCCATTTAGAAGAGATACGTTGAAAATCGGAAAGAGGTATTTCTTCTATAGTATACAACGTAAAAAAACGCCAAGGGGAAGTATTTCCATACTTGATAAGTTGAAGTTTTATAAAGTGCGAAATTATACTTGAATAAAAGAACAGATAGAATTATTCTTACGAAATAGTTATTCCATTTTTCGATTATGTAACCCACTGGATAAACTGTTAAAGCGATCAAATAAATCAAAACGCGAAAAGTTTCGAAGACTTCACATGAAAAATATTAAGTAGCCACACATGATTAGGTATACCTAATGTGCGGTTCATTTTATTCGATAAAAGAACACCGCAATATGAGAGATATAAAGCGATATGAGTAAGCGATTCAAGAAGGTACCGTCGCCGGCTGGTACGGGAATTCACTAAAAGTTGGCTCCGGGAGGGCGGTACCACCCAAAAATGTCTGCAGGAAATAACATATTCCAAATTTACGATGTCTGGCTGCCTATCAAAAACAAATATACAGAAACAATAACATATTAACGTTTGTCATTATATTTTAAAGAATTCCGAATATCACTGGTACATGTCACTAACATATTTATAATATTATATTCCGATTGCATATTCATAGTTATAAAAGTATTTTATTTTTTAAAACTTCTTGTTTGACTTTGCTCTACTAGATTACAGATAACGTAAAACGCTTATATACATATTACATTTTCCACACGATACAGGTTTAGTTAGTTTGTTCATGGTTTAATTTATTTTTAAATACAGCAAATCGATAGTGCGAGAAATATTTTTTACCTAAGGTGATTAAAATTAACTCAAAGAAAATGTATGACAAACATCCACCGAACATCTTAATAAACATGTTAAATTGAATATCACTTTGCCAGAATGTAATCATGAACTTTTAAGACATGATTGTTTTAGACTATTTGCGTAGTTATATTTAATTCACTCTTGGTATCGGTACAGTACATTTTTACAAGAAACATACATGAATGTAAATTTAATTTATTGAATATTTTTTTATCGAATCAAAGTAAAAATAGTGTTTACTCACCTCATAAGCTCGAAACAGCAAATACAGCTCTCGTGGTTTCGCATCCATTGGTAATCCACTGACGAACAGTGTGCGAACCTGAAAAACATAAAAAGTCGTTAATTTATATATTTAAGTTTATACAAGCGAAGATAGATATCGTAGAGATATTGTACAGTGTTGTACTATAAAAAGAAGCATAATTCGTAGCAGCGTAGCATCTTCTGCGGTTAATACGATATATTTATATTGTATTAATTTTTCCTTATTTTGTAGTGGCCTGAATTTATTGGGCCAGTAAGAAATAATAAATGGTCAGTAACCAATTCGATAAATTATCAGTATACACGTGGTCTGTTAATTAAATTAAACGGTCACATATTTATATAAAACGGTCAGTTTTTTAATTAAACCTAAGCTTTATTTATTTGGCAATTATTTACTGACGAAAAATAATTATTAATTGATTATTTATTATTTCTTACTGACTATTTATCGAATTAGTTACTGAACAAATAATTAGTTGTCATATAAAAAATGTTATCGTATAATTGTCGGCGTCCGTGGCGCAGTTGGTAGCGTCGCTGGCTACGGTTACGGATGTCTCGGGTTCGATTCCCGGTGCGGACGGTTTTCATAGATTGATCTTTCAATCGATTTATGGATTTCTGTTCGTAGTCTGAGTCCTCTCTCCCACCCATCCCATCCTCACGGGGCGTAGCGAGAACGATTAGCTAACCACTAGTTCTCTCATAGCCCTATCCTTCTATCCCTACTCTCTTTGAAAAAAGGGAGGTTGAGCAACTGAGTAACAAGCAGTTCTCGTAGAAAAATCCTGTTAAGATACTTCCATTAGGAGACCATATGCTCCACATTGGGAGCGGACATGGAAAATAATAATAATAATATAAATACTATATATGAGTAATTTACCGTGGAAAAAGATCGCCTACTATGGCAACATAAATATTTTCTAAAATATCCACTGTTTACTGTTCGAATATATACTTAAAACATATTCCTACGGTTGAAATCTCGTTTTCCTTACTGAAATAGGTTTTCTACCAATGGATTTAAAAATTACCGCGAAAGTTATTCGCAAGTTTCCATCTTTAATTGACGTTGGAAAAATTATTCTGTATTCACTATTAATTCTATTGAAATGTATGTTAGTTGTTATTTTGCACCTACAACAAAAGAATACAGACATTACAACTTTTCTTTCTATTCGGTATAAAGTCTTTAAAAAGCTGTTTCTTTAGATTGATTGATAATGTATGTATGTATTTGTCATTCACCTGAACGCTCCAATTGTTTTTTTTTATTTATTGCAGGTGCTTTGTAGACGAAGACACATAAATATCTTCTCTTAATTTAATATTCACAATTGGTAAAACGTGCTAATTAATTTTTGTATATAAATAGCAGTGCTGCCGAAAATTAAAGTAATATTTTCAACGCTTTGTATTATATATATATTAATTGTCGCGGTCAGTCGAGAAAATTTTATCTTTACTAATAGAAAAGGATTTTTTATCTGCGAAACGAGCAGACGGGACAAGATTAATAATCAGTACCGATAATCTTGATTGATAAGACAGGTTAAGGTTAACTCATCTAATAATTTTTCATTTCTGTTAGTTAGAAAGAAATATTATATACCATCAAATAGCAAACAATCGAGTAAGCGTGTAGAGTGAACAAAAAATATGTTTACTCAACTTCTCTTACTGGTAGCAAACGTGGTTAACAAGTGCGGTCGAAATATAATTTTTACACGTCAGCGATTCAAAATTATAGGCTGAATAGTTATTCAAAAAAGTCTCAATAGGAAAACCTGACGACGTCCCTTATAATGGTGGAGTGGAAAATAAAGTTGAGCGTTGATCGCTATGGTGAGAGTGACGAGTGAGTGCGGGTACCTGAACCCACAACGGCCGACTGCTGAACAAACTTTTCAACTACTAACGAGTAACATCGACCGCTGCTAATTAACGCGGCTATGTTTGCATACTTTGAACGATGTAACTTAGATATATTATGAGATATTTTACCAGTGGCGAGCGCAGAATGCGGGCAAAGTAGAGTTTTCAAGATATCAGGTAAGTGTCCTATAAATGACGTCACGCGGTTTTAGTCATTTTTGACGCCCTCGTCACCCATCGTCAGAATTAATCACAGAATATTTGACTACCCCTAGTGCATCATAGATTGACGATCCACTATACACATATTACATACATATTTTTAAATTAAAATCATTCGAGTTTAACTTGAGGAGAATAGCCACGACAAACATCCACGCCTTCACTCACTTATTATGTTAGCAAGGTGGTATCGCTTGGCTATAGAATTGAAAGCTGATGGAAGTTGGTTTCGATTTTATATCATTAGACAGTATAAACAATAAAATCCCTTGTCAAATAATGTAACGACAAAAGTTAGAAAAACTGTAATCCATGGTGTTATTAAAAATAGTTTTTCAAATTGAACCATCATCTTAAAACGGTAGTGTTAATAAATATTTCTCATTTTATGTTTCTATAACCAAAACTATTATAAAACTAGCCGATTGAATTACATTTATTAGCTTAAAAATGATTCCGATAGAAACACTAGGGTAATGATTGTTATATAAAGAATAAGCCACTAAAATATAAAACATTTTCAATATGAAACTTCATATACCTAATATAGCGTCATTAATGTTATATTGGTAGCAAAACAAAAACAATTATTGTCTAATGGATTATGAATTAAGTTATTAAAAATAATTAAGGGAAAATGTACGAAATAAATATCATATCGTTGATTTCAAGTTTTCATAAGGATGTTTTTATAATAATATTTTCAGTTGAAAATATTTTTAGTGTGGAGAGTAATAAATAGTTTTTCCAACTATGATCAAAATAGTAAACGAAATATTTTTCGATTTTTTGCAATTAGTTAATACTAGAGCCCAGACCTGTAAATGCTGAATACAGCGAAAGACCAGAACTATGTGAACAATGTGTTTGCATCGAACAAATCACCTATGTAGATAATACCTATAACCACAAAAACATGTTAACGTTGTAAAGAACGGTCGCCCTCACTAATTAGCTTAAGGATTAAATGTACATTTTCTGGTGTCGGAAAAATGATCATTTTATTGAAATATTTTAGTATAAAACACTATAGATAGGGTTAGCAATAACGGAATCCCACCTGTTCTCTGTTCCGGAATACTCGGTGTATAAAGCATGACATCCTGGGATTAAAATTGGATCGAATCCATGGAGTTAATGGATGACGTTCCAGGATGGAAATTACTAATAGCAGTTTAATTTCTAATTTGTTAAAGTATAAAAAGGTTATCAATAAACGTTAAATATTTTTTGAATTTGGATTTTTTCGTAAGTTTTTAATTTTCACAATTCCACACATTTCTATTTACCTAGTGGTAATGCTATGTTTCACTTTTACGAACCGGTGTTAGAGTCCCTACCGAGTGGTCAGTCCTGTTGGGTATTATATACACAGTTATGTGGTTTCATAAAATTATAATTAAAGGTTTTGGAATTGTTAAATTCCGCACAAAGGTTTTTTCTATGTGATGAAAAAATGCGCGAGTAGATTTTGTTTGTTTACATATTTAGCAGTCGATATGCTCCACATAATGAAATTAATGACATATGTATTTAGATACTTTTAAAGTATTAATATGTTGCGCCTCGAAAACGGACATGGTTAAAAAAGAAATACAAATGGTTGCAATATGCAATACCTTCTATTTCGGAAAACTTTTATTATTTTTTTATTGATCATTCATACAGCACGAAAGTCTGCCTGCCACAAAGGAAGAGATTGAATACAAATGACAGTAGGTGGCTCCAGAAACATATCTGTAACAAAATGAAGTTCTAAATTTGAAGCGATTGATCAAGGTTTGAAATTAAACGTTAAATAATGTTGCCACGTGCCACTGACAAGTTGCACACATATTTTTGATTTTGGTCACATCATTGACGGCGATTTATTTAACGGCACGGCGAAACGTAAAACAGCCCAACCGATATTATTTGTCTATGATTAATGCCGCGTAAAAAGTGGCATAAAGGCCTTTGTCACGTATCGGAAAACGATAATAATTCCGATTTCCACTTATCGCTTCGTCAGCCGAGGGCCAATAGATTATAATCATCCATCACAAGTGACGTTCGCTCGCCTAAAAATCCCTTCGCCCCATAAAACTAGCGGGAAACTTTCTATTAGAAATACAATAGGGGAAATATTATGATATAATATTGTGTGACTTTTAGACTGACAACATTGTGTTTTTATTAAATAAAATAAAATAGATATAGCACTCGATCATGATGAAAGAAGAGGTCAGCTGGATAAAAAAAGCATTGTACCATTTTTGTATTTTTTTATATCATCGTGTGTTAATCGAATTACAATTATTTACTATATTTACAACAGTGTTTTGCTGTCAATAAAAAATTGTTTGGTAAAAGTGACGTCACATATTCTACAAAAACAACGATCCAGCGCAACTTTACTCTTCTTGCACCATGGCATTTGATTAAGTTGAACAGTGCGTCGAGTGTATTTGTCCATTTCATTAGATTGTTTATTAAATCTTGGTTACATCATTGTATTATATGTGAACTGTATTTCAATTTGTGATAATTGAAATGAAAAACCGTGTAAACAAATAAAGTATCGAGAATGGTACGATAAAAGTCGGAGTGCTCGCAGATTGTAAATATTACTTTTGAAAAGGGGCTTTAGGACAAACAGTGTATGTGCTGTGCGTTCATTCTGCGTTACATACAGATATATCGATGAATCAAGACAAATATTATATTGTTGTGGTTTGAATTTAGGTTAAGAAATTGGCACATAAGATACATTAAAAAAAGCGCTACCACTATGTACGACGATATTTAACATAATTATATGACACAAAGTATTGTTTAATTAGGTATACGGTGACTGGTGTTCCAAATTGTGTTCCAATTTCAAAATCGCCGTCTATAATGCTCACTCAAGTATTGGTTTAATGTAAAGACGCACGTGATTTCCTTTTAAATATGCTACATTGTTACGTAAAAATCATATTAAATCAAATTAAAGTATTTTGTGCCACCACCATATCACCACTATGAATGGCGTGAAGCTGACATAGCTATCAAACAATTCATATAAATCTTATGGAACTAAATACTTTGATATTTTTACCTAATTTTAATGGAGTTCTACTCAGTGAATGCCAATTCGATCAATAAACTAACTTAATTCATAAATAAATTAAGGGTTCATATTATTCGTTTCGGAGTAAATAATTGCAGAAATCCTTATACACGACATAATGTGCTTGTAATGTTTATTAAATAAAATGTTATTTTGGTGCTTTTTATTATACCCGGCAAAATGGCATACCTATTACATTTAGTCGAATGAAATTGCTCATATAATGATGTTGGAAACAGATGACGTCAAGAACAGAAAGTTTGTTCATTCGGATTTTGGAGTGTGAAACAAAAGAGCACTTAAATATGTTTGAACATCTGCTTCTTATTGCTAAACTATGGCATAAAATGAGGACCTAAGACAGCGCATCTTAAACTTACCCCCTGAACACCGATAAATGTTACAAGAACGTTCCAGTAAATATATAGCGAACAAAATAGTTGTTTTACATTAAACTAAATCACACGAATCCGGATCATTCATGCGCTAAGCCTTTTCCTAACTCAATATGTCTTTTTTTATTGGGAGTCTTCCATAATAACTCCAGGTTTTGAAGTAGGAACATTCTCAATCACTTCCCATGAATAACGTAAATTTCCAACGGTAACGTTACGTTTTTGAAAATCCCTCCCATAATCGAAAGCTGAAGTGTTTTCACGATATGTTTTAATTTAAGAAAGAATCAGTTTATGATTTGCTGGTTTTGTAGTTTGTTCATATTATTTCCCACTACAAGGTGTAGTCGTCTCTATACTGCACGTTATTGTTTATCACATTGTTTTATATTTGAGATTCACTCATTGTTTTTATATACGTACGAGTTCAAAAATACAATTTAGTCTTAAATACTAACAATAGCGAAATGATTTGGATATGACGCACTTAGTTTCAAACCATCCTAAAAGTCTTTTCTCATAGTTTTGAGTTAGGTATGTAATAATGTTAGGAGAAACGTTCTTGTCCTCTATATAATGAAACAACTTTTAGTTTTTAAAAATATAAAAAAACTCTCACTATTTCTGTACAGTTGACGTGTGAATTTAAAATCTTCGCAAAATGAATATGGCAGCCGATCGCCACACTTGTTGACGATCATGCTATATGTATTTCACTAAAATACTTAAATTGTATGTAAATCACATCGTAATACATTTAGTTCGCTGTTTCGACAGATATGAAAATTTTGCTATTTTTATCGAAACTACCAAAAATCGTTTTACGGGTTTCGAAACTAAGCGCTTTATTATGTCATTATGAAAATTGGATTTACAGGGATTAAACACATATCAACAGTGGAAAGGAAAAAGGACGTAACCCACACAAAAAAATATTGTGTTTAACTCACACAAAACGAGCTAATACACTATACATATATAATATATTGACTGTAGAAAGGCAAAAGGACTTATCCCTCCGTTTTTTAAATATTTTTTTTTCGATAATCACAATGTATACAATTTAATACACATTTTATTTGGGCTATACACAATACTTTTTTGTGTGTGTGTTACGTCCTTTTTTCCTTTCCACAGTCGATATATAGAGTCAATGCATAGCCTGACCTAACTGGTTGAATACTGAAGGGTGTGGTAGATATGTATTTCATTAAAAAAATATGTGCATTGATTAAAAAATTTCCTTTCCCGTTAGTATTTACGGACCTTCATGTTTCAGTATTTTTTTTAACATTTGAGAAGAGCTGACCTAGCGAACACGATCTGGCGGGAAAAGTCGGCAAAACGAAAAGTTTTCTCTGATTCGTTATGAGATAGGCATCTTAATGAAGCGGTTGACTTTGTGGAGCGCTTCCCAAATGAAATAACATCAAACTCATTAAGGATAAAGCGATACGGCCGGAAATGTTACATCTAAATAAAATTTTTGACGACAAATACGACAGAAACATACTTTCACTTGGGTTGAAAAATTGCAGGAATTTATTAAAAAAAAGTGATATTAAAATAAAATAAAAAATTGAAACAGAAATGTTTTTGATATTTCCTCGTTGAAAGAACAACAACTTATCTAAAACAATTCTAGTTTAAATTGAAACTGCTGTACCTTTTTGGAGAGTTAGAAAGTTTAAAATATTAAAACTTACTCTTTCACATACATTGAAATAATCAAAATTACATTCATTTGTAACTTGACTGCTTTCCAGTGCTAGTATGACTGTATTGACTGACTTCGTAAGCTCAAAAGTTTGAACGATTGACATAAAAGTTTTTATTAATAATTCACGTTTTAATTAATAACACACTCGGTTAATAACATAATTCACGTTCACTAAAACTTCACTCATAAATATAGATTTTTGATGACTAATATAAAAAACAAAATTATCAATTTTAATTTCATATTGATAATGAGTTTCTACAAAGTAACCACCAAATCCATTGAAAATACTGAACTCATTATTTGGAACATGGATTACCCGAAGAATATTTAGAGAGCGTCTTATAATGTTATAAGCTACACTGCAGTAATAATTAAATGGTATTGCGTATTAAAAACATGTCAGAATCAGTGTGCGCCCGATGTTATAATTAGGGATCTCGTAAAAGACAATAGACAAAACAACTAACTGAATGCTGAAAACGTTGCGCTTTTCACGTGCAGTAAACAACAAGCATATTTCACAGTGAAGTGAATGCGTTTTAATCTGAAATAGATAACACAGAGCTTAAGTTGCCAGCCGGCGAAACGTATCCACCATTTTGCAAAACGTTCGCCATTTTGTTAAACTTAATTAATCGAAAATAGAACAAAAAAAGTGTTACTCAATACTTGAAAGCGTATTTGATATAAATAATTATATTTTATCTCGATAAATTTGAATATATAACACTACCAATTAAATAGTCATTCTCAATTTGATGAATTCATTAGAGGTTTTAACTGATATATAATATTATACGATATACTGAAACTACAAAGTAATCAAATTCCATAATTTTTACTGAAAACGGAACCGGTTTTGCTCAGATAGTGATTCGTTTTCAATTAGTATAGACTGACCTGACAGCTGGTATTAGTAGAAAATGATCACTACCAAAACAAACCTGGTTTTTCTTAATAAACACTGTAGAACAGCGATAAAATATAGTTTTTAATTATATTTTATAGCGTCTTTTCATCAGTAAATAAAAGTAAAATATGTATTTACTGAGATTTTAACAAAACTGTGTTTATTACTTAAATTCAAATGCGCGAGATTAGCGCACTTGAGTATGGCCTTTCGCTTGAAAGCTCATGTAGCTCTCACCATGCATAACTAAACACGTAAAAATAATGTAAGCGACCCCTACGTATAAGCTTGATGGCTACATAAATACGTTATGTTACTAACCATTTTATGTATTATACTAAAAATCTAGATAAATGACGGTGTCTTGAAGTTTTCAATGAGTAATATCCAATTTCGTTATACCAGTATTTTTCAAGTATACTCTAGCAACAGATTATATAAAATATTATATAGCGGTTAACAAAAGCTGTCTAAAATGTTATATCGAGTAAAATTCTCTATTATTATGACTTACTCTTCTTTTGTTTTATCTAACAAAAGCTCTTCGGATTAAGAAGTTTCATTTCGTTTCAAACGACGCACTCTGGGCTTAAACTTATGAACGGCAAAGATATATAAATGTAACGTTTACTGATAAAAATACAATGAAAATAATTTACGAAAATAACAAAAATATGATACCAAAACTTTACTCCATACATCGTCGTTGTTCTGACATTGTCCAAAATAAAAGTTTAAATATAATACATAATCGATGCTGATATTGAATATTGTGTGCCAATTAAGCAATGTGTTGTTCAAATATAGTAAAAAAATAACTACTGAGCAATATTCAAATAGATCTACTTAATTATAAAATTAATTTCTCTTTCATTTTAGTTTAGGTGTATAAGTAATTTAAATTTCAAATAATTTATGTGTTTTCCAGGCGACAAATTATTTAGAAATAAGAATAGTTAAGCCTAGAACTCTTTTCTTATTATTTTTAGTTAACTCTATAATATACAATCAGCATGTTTTCATAATTAGTACAATCACAGTAGTAGTGTTTGGGAAAAAACAATTAATTTTCAATTTGAACATAAAACATGGATTTATCTTAAACGAAACCAACGCAGCATGTTTTTTTATTTAGATGAATAAAAAATAGTTTTACTATATAAATATAGGGTAATTTTTAAAGAGGGTCTTATAATTATTTTCGTAGCATTCATCAAACGACTAACAGTGAGGCGTCAAAATCTGTTACGTAATATCGGTGCGAGCTATGATGAGAATTGAGACGGGAACCCTGCGTTAAATATTAACGTCAGCAAAACGATGCTACAAAGGAAGTTTGCAGCTTTAATTATACATAGAGAAAAACTGCCATGTCGCAAAAACTAAGCTCATAATGCTAACAGTGTTTATGGTATAATCTAGAGTAAAAAATTAGGTATAAAACTTACCTGTAATTTAATGCAATGATAGCCTTTACTGACTAAATATTTTCGTGTGAATATTACAGTTACTTCAAAAATAGAGTTCCAAAATTAAATATGGGCGTCATTTTGTCTATGGTATTTTTAATCAGTGATAAAGTTGGTTGAATCGGAATATGTTCGAAATTTAAGATTCAGAACGTATCGATATGTCGAACTAAAATAATGCAAACAGGATTGTTATTTATTCAGCAATTAAGGATAATACTTTTGCACCCATATCTATGAAATTAGTTATATTTAGCAGTGACATATATTTTTTTATAAATACAGGCACTTTGCAAGATGGTCAAATTTTCTGTTTGCTCTTCGTAACATTTTTTAACACAAGTAAGGTTTACTTTCACAGTAAACATTTTGACAGCTGTCAGATTGTTTGCAAAGAGAAGAAGATTTATACAAAATCAATTATTACAGTGTGAAAAATAGGATATGCTGTATTTAAAAATATTATATAATTAATAGCGGTAAATGTTTCCATTAAAGAAAACTCATTTTTCGTTATAAGCCTTCGTTTAGACGTAGTCTATTTAAACGGTATTAACTTTTTATTGATCATTATTATCTGCCATAAATCATTGGGGATGGTGAAAAAGGCATATTTTTTTAACCACATGGCGACTCAAAAAATACAGTATGGCTAGAAAATACCAGTGTGTACTCTATATAAGCTTGTGTTAAACTGATTTCAACTTAAATACGTTAATATTGAAAAAATATGTATTATAAATATATTCCTCGTTAGATAATTTTCTATCGCATAGTTCATGGTGCGAAAAGTTGTACGATAAAAAAACACAGAAAATCTTTACAGTTTCAATAAGCATTCGATACATTTGAGATAGTTGTTAGGCATATATTAAACACTTAATTTCTCACGTGGCGCAAAGACTAAACAAGAAAATTAAATCTTGAATTGTCTAGAAATAAACAGATTCTAATAGATTACATCATCTATATATATAAAAATGAATGTCTGTTTGTTGGTTTGTCCGGATCTTATAGGCTCCTAAACTACTCAACCGAACGCGACGAAACTTTCAGGAAGGACTTATTGTGATCATGCCGGGAAATATTATATAAAATAAATGTTTGTTTGTCTGTCCTTTACGCGTTCCTTTACCATTCATACGATTTCGATGAAACTTCGGTGAGTTGTTGTGCACACACCCGTGAAGGGTTCTGAAGAAAAAAAATTTAAAATCTAAAATTGAAAAAAAGAATTAAATACGTACATACAGCGACATCTAGGAAAAACTTTCTGATTTATTCGTGTACGCACCAGACGAAAAACAAAAATATTGTGTTATAACAAGTGTGATATTGAAACTCGGGTTCGGGTCGGGCCAGACCTGAAGATGATGGGCTCGAACCGGGTAAGTCTATGAAATTTCGGCCTGTGCAGACCTCTAATCCAAAAGCAGTTCAATAAACAGAATTAAAACACAAACCCTTTCTTTCTTTGAGTGGCATTGCAACGCATGCCGGGTACTCATTAGTAATAATATAAATATAATAACAGCTTAAGATTGGTTATCGGACTGATAAAATAAATAAAAATAAAGTAAACCCAATTTACCTTGATTACTAGTTATCTTATAGTTATAATATAAATTTTTTTTTTTGATATCAGAGTATCATGAGGGTAAATAATCAATCCAAATAGGTACCAATAATACTCTAATTTAAGGAGCGGATATGGAAAAAGATGTGAATACATACAGTTTTACAGCGGCCAGCTGTAGTTGTAAGTAACGTTGAATTATTATTGTATTAAATTGCTCAGGACACCTTGTATATTTTATACCATCATGACTGCCAACAACAAGCCCTATGGTGGCGCCAGTTATTTTCCCGCCAACGTCGATAAAGTTAAATACAGCAATCATGGCGGTCTTGCGTGCCAACCTACCTTAACTGCCTTCGTGCGTGACTACCTGAGAAGTTCACTCAAAATGGCCGCTGCTTATCAACGAGGAAAAGTCATTAGGGAAATTATTTCAACAACGAAAATTTGGGTCTAGTTGGCCGTGGAAAATCCGATGCTATTATTATTATATGGCGGGTTATTATACGAGTGGCGTGCCTAGACTGCTACATAATTAAAAATACAACAACGGAGCCTAAGATTACGGTTCTGCCGGCAACAGCTTTAGAATCAGTTAATAAATAATCGTATAAAATACGACGTGAAAACTTTTCCTCTCATAATATATATCATGTGCGAAATGACAGAGAGATAATACATTGTCACATAAAATGCCAAATCTTATGAATCCTACGTCAAATTCGTTTTATATTTCTCAGAATGCAATTTTATCTAGATGGTGCTTCTAGTAAACTGTGTATTGATCGATATTTGGTGATATTAAAGTTAGATTTTTAAATAGAATAATCTAAAGATAGTTTATACAGCGACAGTATTAAAAGCAGAACAATCATTATCAATAAAAGCATTTGAACTGTTGACACTTTGAGAGGGTTTTTTTGTTTTCAATCGAGTTTTGTTTTCATTAGTCGAGATTATACAAATATAATAAATTTATGATTTCAGCTGTGGATTTCGTTCAAGCGAACTTATTATCACTCCACAGAACTAACTATTTTAAATTGGATTGGTTAGATTTATTTTCTTTATGTAATACATATAAAATATTCACAACTGGCCATGGCCACTTCGCTGCCAAGCTCTTCCAGTAAGTAAATGTGGCAATATGATCGAGGATGCTGATCACATCCTTTAGGAATGTCCAGCCATGGACAACGGAACGGGAAAAAAAGCCCAAGACGATACGACTATCAGTCGAATCTGTCAGCCCCGTCGGTCATGACAACTTGGTTGTATTTCTGACAAACTACAAGGCATTTAAAGAGTTCACGGCGCCCTATGGAAAGCAATTCTTTAACGTAACCTCCTGCACACCAAGTCTTGAGAAATTTCTCCTCGGACATTCCTGGCAAACATTTGAAACAACACACCTTGTAAGAGTGGGTACAACGTTGAGTACCCTAGGGCATTAAAAAAAACAAATAACACCTCAATGATATTGTCAATATATGGGATCATTTCGTAGATCTGAATGATCATCACATTGTTGTCTTAAATAAATAAATAGTAAAGTATCTTAAATTTTTTTAAATGGTTCATTAATTTTTTCGTATCATTTCCCTGATTCATTATTGTATATTATATTAGTAACGTCATTAAAAATTTTGTTCAGCTTAATGGACTTTTAATGTAGCTATATTTGTGATTTAATTTAATGATTTGCAAGAGGTCCATAACATTTTAATTGTAGACTCTTTCATTTGGTTTATGTATAATTTGTTTGTTAATCAGTATTTTCTTGTCACAGTTCATGAACCATCAGTTTTATATACCTTCATTTTTACACTCAATTTTATATGAATAAGCCTGTTATGTTTGTATTTTTATCAATTGATAATGCTCGTGATGAGCGAAACCGGTCCTGATCATTATAAATAAGTGGAAGTAGTACAAACGAATTGTGTTTTATTTTTTAAAATATAATGTCTTTCCACCAAGAATTGACAGTTAACACCTTAAAAGTGATTAGTAAAGTATCATTTGTTGCATTATATCAAAAATCTATTCAGAACTAATGATTTTTATATTTGATTGATTAGATTTAGTCATCTTTACATATTAATTATATATAAAATCTCAATGATATCGCTAAGACATGGGATCATTTTGTGGATGTGAATGATTCTCGTATAAGTGTCTTAAATAAATATGTATATGCATTATTTCTCACCAAAACTTAAAAAGGATCATTTCTCATCACCTTTTCTACAAGCAATTATTCCAGAAAAATAAATTGAATAAAACAACAACAATCAAGAGCTTTTTGAATACTCTTTCATCTGCCATGTCACTGAGTATGACAGACATTTCTCAAATATTGACTATTTATTCTAGAGGAGAAAAGAAGTATAATTATAATATTTATGTCCAAAAAACCTTGCAAAGTACGACTTGCTTCCTTTGGAAATTACAAAACTCATGACATATTCAAATAGCATGAAGACTCGAATAGAATCGAGTCTCCACTGTGGATGTTTGGAACAATTAATAATAAAATAATTAACGGCATTTACTATGAATACTAACTAAGCCAGTTTTCGAACAATATTTATGAAAACTTGCAATGGTTATCGAATTACTTTATTCTATTAAATATTACAAGTCGGATCCGCGGTGCAGTGGTCAATGTCGTTGGCATCGATATCGGATCTCATGATTTATAGATTTCTGTTCGGATGCATGGACGTTTGTGATGTCTAAAATTCCCTCCCACCCATACAATTTTAAAAACGGAACGAAAGCGAGAGCTATTATCTAAACACTAGTCCTGCCCTAACGTTATCTTTTAATCCCTGCTCTTCTAAAAAGAGTAACACGCTGTTCTACCTTCATATTTATATAGTGAAGCAAAGAATCGAGCCTTTAATCTTTAGAAAAACATCTATCACAAATTTTGTGATAAACGAAAGAAATATTACGACTTATTTTTCATGGAAACACTAGCATGTTAATGAGGAACTATTTGGTCAATCTAACGATATTTTTTTATTACGATTCTGTTGATATCAAAAGTATTACGACTTGATTTATTATGCCAAAATAATTAACATATTATTCAAAGTAGTTTGAAGTAATAAAATACGCAACGTTTTCGTTGTATTAAATAAAAATATTTTTACGACTTAATAGGTCAGATAACAATATGGAAATAACGAAATATGAATGAGTAATTATATCTTCAAAGGTTTCAAATATTGTGATAATTATTGTTTAAATAATTCGAAGACAGATGTTACATTTCCGTACAACAATGGTTTCTTGTAAAATTAAAAAAAGAAACAGTCAAAATTCTATTGAATGATAAAATTCATAATTGAATAGTAGTTTTGGGTATTTGTGTATAAAGAATTGCAAACAATATTTCCGTTGACGATATTATGTTGGAAAAAAATGGTGTTGAGTAAAGTCATCGTATTTTACCCATTAAGACTAATCCTACCCAATATATTTTATAGAAGAAAATAATTAAAAAAAAAGAAGATGACTTTATAATGAATAATATTTTTACTATAAACATTTGAAATGAACATCGATAATGTGTCAATCCATTTGAGTTTCTTCATCGACTGCGTTCGATATGCGACACTTAATTTTTTGTACAAACACAATAAAATAGTATAGATTCGTTACTATGAAGTTAGTTAAGTACAGTATCGAAAACAATGAACTGTTTTATAAACACATTATATTACTAAATACATTTATATTCAAAATTCGTACAATTTTCAGAAGAAAATAACATTTGTGTTCAATTTACAGATAGGTAAGTTGTGTGTATAAATTATTCATAGATTAAAATTTTCACCGTTACTCAAGCCATTATTGAAACTTACTTAAATAAACCCACGTATTATATAATAAATAATTCCGTTTTAAACATTTTATTAAATTTTCTCAGAAAAAAATTACTGAAGCATATATAATTTAGCGAAATTAAGAAAAACATAAATACTGTATAGGTTATGATGATGGTGAAATATCAACAAAAAACTGCTAATATATTAATAATTCTAACTAGATTAAAAGTATTGTTATTTTTTACTATATATAATACATATTAAATTTTACAAAATATATTACCCGCTCACACTTGAGAAGTTTAAAAAAATTTCCGCAGCGTCGAAGCTCAGCGTTGATTTAATTATGAAAAGTTTTTCTGGAGCTTTCCTTAAAATATTTTCTTCGCTTAAATTTATTTGATAGATGGGAAGGAGCTTAATTTCGGACAAGCTTTCGTGTTTAATATAAATAGATATATTAACGAGGGTAGATTTAAGAGCGGTCTTTAATGTCGTTTGCTCGAAGTTTTGACACATAGACTAGCTAAGATGTAATGCCTGATGAATACATTTAACTTAGGGATACTTTTTGTTGGTTTAGTCCACTCGACATTCTTTTAGTATTTACTATATATATATAAGTTATATAGTTATAAGTTTATCGCAGAATTATTGATGGCACTATTATTTACAATACATAGACAATGGAAGGCAGCATATATTATTAGGATAGATCAAAGTTCGTATTGTCTATGGGTGAAAAAGTAGTTCAGTGAGAATCGAATACAAAACTAACGTTACGAAATAAAATTCCTTTTAAGCTTTTTACTTATTAGTTTATGCAATACTTCAAGAGAATAAATAATTAAAACTTTGTTGATATGCAATATATTTAGAACTCTTTTTTTACAGTTATGTCTACAGTCTTGGTATTTATAATATAATGTATAGTATATATATATATATCAATAGTGTTTTAGCCAATTGATGTAACCCTCAAAAATGTGAAAATGAGATAATGATTGAATCACATTTCAAAGACGACAGATTCAGGTCTCGGCCAAATGATGTTTCCCATCCAAATAATTTACCACTTTTTGGAAGGGAAACATCATTTTACATTGGTTTAAAAATAAAAATTCTGACCCGTCCACTTGATGTAGCCCACTATTAGATTTACACTCCCTACGTATAATTCCGTATCTGCAAACATGAGAATTTACAGGAGTGCTTTTCAAAGATTCATAACGCAACTCATAATTTCATAAATTTGATGTGATTTTTAAGGAAAACAATATAAATATCATAGTTAGAAAAACAACATTTCATTTCAATTAAAATGAATATGTATTGTTTCATTGTAAAAAAAAAATAAAGATGACAAATATTTTTGGAAAGGATTTTAAAATTTGAACTGAACGCTTCGTTATTATCAAAATAATATAAAAAGCAGGAAAGCTCAACTATATTTGAACATCCCCATTCAATCGGAAAATTAATCGTCATCACGAAGAAATTTCAACGTAAGTTGCAGCCTATAGAAACATGGTTTTATATATTGGGTTATAACTAACTTATTTTATTCTTATTTTTTTGGAAGAATATTATGAATAATATTTTGGCAAAAACAAAATAGTACTGGTTAAGCGAAATCTGTCGTGTAGTGTATAGAAGTATATATTTTGATTGAATATCTTTCATAGTATCATGTCTTTACCGAGAGATTTGACAAATGTCTTACTTACAAGACGATTCCTATCGCGTCCTATCAATTACAAAGTGTCTCAAGGATTGATTTCTCTTTGAGTGAGTGACGCAGCGACAGAGGGCGCAAGTCAAGAGCCAGACGTGACCAAAGTTGCCTCTAAACTTGCCCAATTATAATTCGATCTAAATGTAAATTAAGGGATGATGCTCTGACAACAATGCAGGGGTTAGAGGGAGACGACGAGAAATTTCATGTTGCTCGCAGTTTTTCGTTCTTGTAAACACACTTAATACAGCTGTCCAGTGCTTTTGAAACCGATTTAAATTTAGAAGGTTTATTTGACATTTGAAAACAAAAGATTGTTAACGAATTAATTCATATAAGAAATTTATCCATTTCTAAAAACCGTCCTTACATTTTAATTAAAAAGAAACAGATATTTTACATCCAATCGGATAGATTATAAAACGCTGCGCCGTATATTGTAACATTACGTGATGTTTTCAATAGTGTGTACAGTTTAAGAACTAAAGTAATTGTTTCAGGATGGCTGGAAAATTTATGAAAAATGCATCGAATTGTACAACCAGTTCACAACAGCTTCGACTGAAGGTCTTACTTTTAAAGATAGCAACTTATACAGAGCTCGATTTCGATACCTACATGTCACCCACAGAAGATAGCATTTGTTGTGTGTTCCAAAATTCAATAAGGTATAAACGACATATTTTTAATTAACATAAGTTTAATTTCTTTGGCGGTTAGTTTATGATATTCAAAAAAGTCAGTATTTAGCATATATTGTGGTAACGTTATATTTGAGAGTAACGTTGCATCTTTTGGAAATATCCAATCAAGACAGCGATTGGGAAAAAATGCGCAGTCGGATATAGATCTTCATCAGTCATGCTGACTTGGTTGCACACACCTAGGGAAAATTCTAAAAGATTTATTGAGTTTACTGCGTTATATCAAGAGCGAGTGGATCTCGACTTTTAGAAATTCTTCTACGATTTGTAGGGTACATGATTCTGCGAATTACGAAATGTAATACTCGCCTGTACCGAAACATTATATTTGTCATTTTCGTCATGTTATTAACTAATCATAATTAATTAGCAAATAATAATTAACCGATATTCGATATTATGCAGACGCTGCGCAACAGGTGGACAAACATCATTGTCGCGATGACGAAAGTAGGTCACAGACAGTGACAATATAAAATAAATAAACAAACAAGCAACAACTGGATTCATTTAGTATCGACTGCCGAACGTAATTCAGTAACCGTATGAACGTGATTTCTGTTGTCATTCGCCGACCGAATTCTGAACTGCACTAATCGTCAGCATCATCATCAGCATCAGCATCCGTCCTTCTGTCTTAATCACGTCGAGCAACAACATTGGAATCATATCCCTAAAAATTCATATTCTATTCAACTTTCTGCACTCTATAGTGCATACTACCAAATCTTTCTGATGTTTTCACGGAAATTCATGGCAAACATTGAAATACAGATAACGTCATCAACTAAAGGATAGATTAAAAGTTAATAAAACCGTGTTAATTATGGCTTCAAAATTCTATTTCTTTTTTAATATTTGCAGATTGTTTAGAGAGAGATCTAGGAATGTCCTGTACGCAGGAATTAATTATTGAAATGGGGGAATAAATAAAATTTAGAAGTTTGAGTGTCTTACGAAGATCACATTGATAAGCTGTACCACTAAAGGGTTTCAAGCCAAACCTCTCAAACTTTTGAGTGGGAATTTATTAACGGATTCTATTGGGAGGTTCTACAGTGACACCACATTGTTCGTGTATTAGATATCAAGATGTTTTCAATGAAGCGGCACCAGAAACTCAATACTATAATTTAACGAAATAAAGAATAAATTGATAATATTTTTTAGTGAAACGCTCAATAAAATATAAAACAGAAAATATACGTCTGTCTGTCTGTAATATTAACTCCTCCTAAACGGTGAACAGTAGCGACAAAACGTTTGAACATGTCATTCTGGCTGTTATTTTCAACATTAAACCTTAGCATTATCAAATTTTGATTATTGAGAATAGTTATATAGCTTTCGGTTCACAGGGATTATGCTGTAATTTATATAAATGCATTCAGATAATAAGAGTAATAATAGACAACAGGAAACTTAATAGTAAGAAGAAATGGTGATAATAAGATTTAAAATTTATTGAATATGTCGACTGTAAAATTTTTTTGCAATCATTTTTTCATAAAACATTCTGTCCTAATAACAGCCAATAATAAAAATACTATAACTTAATTTAAGTAATTTAAGACATCGGCTGAGGGTGCTTGATGGAATTTCAATATCAAATTTGAGTTATTGAGATTTTGTACACTTCCATGTATTTTGTCACTAACGACCCGGGTTTCACCTTTCGGCATCTTCAGGCATTCGAGCACACGAATGGACTCGAACTGACTCGAACCCGGGTCGTTAGTGACAAAATACATGGAAGTGTACAAAATCTCAATAATCCAAATTTGATATTGAAATTCCATCAAGCACCCTCAGTCGATGTCTTAAATTATTAGCATTATCGTTAGTTGATGGATTATATTTTGTGTGTACGGTCTACGGTGATATTTTCAACTTTCAACAGTAGCTAGCATCAAAATAACGCCATAATAACGGCAACGTCTAAATGTTAGCATCTTCTACCTCAGGTAATAAATACTAATTACATATTAAAAGAAAAGCGTTCAAAGTCAAAAATTTCTTGTGCAAAAGAAAAACCCCTGTATTCTCAACAAAACACCAAAAAAATATAAGTATCAAAAATCTTGAAAAACTCCGCAAGAGAATAACGAGTTTTATTAATATTCGAAAAAAATGTGGAGAATATCCTGACCTAATGAAGAATTTCAACAGAATATGTGTTACGAGAGCTGGTTGTTAGTTAGTTGCTTAACCTCTTTTCGTTGGACAGGTTGGGACTAGGAAATTACTAGTAAATAGATAATCGCTCTCGCTATTCCGCGTTTTGGAATGGATGAGTGGGAGTGAAATATTAAGATCACAGACATTTATGAAATTTTTTCTAGACTTTGTTAATTAGCAGCTTAATGAATTTTCTCTCTCATTTTAAAAATCTTTACATTTTTGTACGTTAATGATTGGAACGTTTTCATAAATAGAGTTGGAACGTAAAATTTATAGCGACTAGTAAAAAACAATGAAACCACAATAAAGATTCCAAATTTAAATTATGTTATCGATGAAAGCTGTCGAAGAAAAACAATTCATTTAGTTGCGAATGTCACAAGATGTCAATAACCTATGAGCGTTGTTGTTTGTTTTCATTTCGCAAAGAGATACATTAGCTTACAAAAAGTCGGTCGGATATATTCACAAAAAGAAAAGGCAATAAAATAAACTTAAACATCTCATTCATCACAGACATTTTGACAAATTATTATTGATATAATATTCCTTCTGATTGATGAAGTAAACCCACTCCTTACAAAATAAAAACGAGTACTGTGTTCAAACCCGCGATACGTGAGCGCCGTCAAATAAAAACGCATAATTTATCGCTCGAACCCAATCTCGACATTCACTTGACATTCAATATTAAATAAAACTTTTGATGCGTTAACTGTTGTGTACTCTAAGACAGAGGGTAGAGAACTGTTTCATGTTTGAGGTGGTATTCGTTTATTTATAATCAAATAACGCCTCAATAAGATGCCATATTATAATGAAACGTAAAAAAAATGATTTAGACCAAGAGTCTCCAAACTACGGCCCGCGAGCACCACCAATCCGGCCTGCCAACGGAAATTTGCGCATAATTGACAACTAGAGTATGGTGGTATGATGAGCTGGCTAGGTCTTGGCTCTTGGGACTTAGTGGAGAAGGTAGTGTGGCCCTTACTCTAAAAAGTTTAGAAACCCCTGTTTTAGACAATCAAAAGGCCGCACTCTAGAGGACCGCAGTTGTCCCAATACTTTAAAAGATTTGAAATACTCTTTTTTTAGAAGAATATGATTCGGTCATATATTCTGTTGATATATAAAAGCAAGGAATCATACACATTTATCAATATTTTTAAGAGTTTATTATCCCTAGATTACATATTTGTTCTTTATTAACGTAAGTCCCGAAACAAAATGCTTTGCTCATAATTGTCAAACAATTTACCACAACAACAACAACGGACAATATTTTCCAAGGTTCTATTTTATTGAAATATTTAATTTAATGGTTAAAAATTATGTCGGAACGTAAAGTAAGCAAAAATATGTGGAATATAATACTTTTAGTGCTTGATTTGAGCACTGAGTCGTTATTCGTGTATTGTATACATTAAACTGTTCATATTGTTTTGCTATCATAAGACGAAAGACAGAATGCTGTACATTTTATAATGAGCTTGTTTATTGATGATGAAAATGAGCAATAATATAACTACACAATATTCAAATAACGACATTCCGCCAAGATCTAAACAGGAAACAATTTTCGGTATGTTAACACATATTATACTTTTGGCATTTTATCGTTAGTTACTTTGATCAAATACTAGAAAACAGCTTGTCTGTCATGAATTGGGGTATACCGGAAAGGCGGAAAACTTCAGATGCCCTATCCATCATTCGATATGGCAACACTGAAACGTAGAAATACGTAGATACAAGGAAAGTCTGTCAATGTTTTACACGTAAAATATACGGGCGAGTTTCCTTACTGCCAACTCTTGAGAGGTACGGAGTGCCGACAAAGTTGTTTCTGTAAATATTTTAGTGAAAACCGGCGTCCGGCGAGGTGAAATATACCTCTAGCATTCGTTCCTTATTCCATAGACTACGCGGATGTATAGTGTGTCTATGTATATTTATGCTAGGTATACCGTACACAATCAATACATGAACATATTCGATACTTACTTTTGTTTATGGAATAATCGAAATTCAAATACACCCGACTAAAAATACGTTTGGCGTTTATGCACAAAAATATTTTTTATTGTTTGAATTTGAATGAAATGCAACAATATAATTAATGACACACGTTTCAAAGCTCGTACCTATCTCACGAAATTTGATTGATAATCAACAATGATTAATTTTATATTTAAAAATATTAAATGTGCATAGTTAATATTAAATAAGTTTTCGGTTTCTTATCGTCGTTGGCTGAATTGGATATTTGGTTTAAATATCGCACGGGTTATAATAAAAAACCGTTGATAACTTTTAAAAACCACATACATTATACTGTATGTATTGTTTATTTTTGCTTAAAGAAGTGTAATACGTAAACAGTAATACGAAACGTATTTTGTGTGATTTTCTACAAAGTGTGTTTTTGGATTTTTTTAAATATTTAAAACGGCAGGAGTGTAGGTAATTTATTACTATTTCGTGATGCATTGCACAGTTTACTTCTAAGAATCAGCCCTTAAGCCCCATAACCTATTTCTACTTATACGACACTTAACCTATATTTAATTTTCAAAAAGTAATTAATTGACATTAAATGTAATTAATTGACAACCGGATCTTATGAAACGCTTAATAATTATAACATTGCTTAAAAAATATGTCAAAAAAAGTTTTTATCATTCCTATGGGGACCTGCTAAATCGGCTTACATAATATAATAAATGGAATAAATTTGTAGAATATATTCAAAAACACAATGCTCCTTTTAAAATATTAAAGTTTCTTTTAGCCAAAAGAGTAGTAATCCATAAGATTAACAATAATTAATAATCACAGTTTCGCACGTGTATTTATTTGGCTTTATAAAAATATATTTCTACATTAAGTTAAAATGTGGCATGAATTTTTGATTTGTGAGTAAAATTAAATAAATAATTCAATTTCAAGCAGAATTAACTTAAATATGTACAATAAAAAAGCAATTGTTAGGGAAAAACGCAATTAAAGCGTATTGTATGAAAAAGTTATCTTATTGGGGTTATTCCTTTTTATTACTACCAATTCGAGAATAACATGGAGAGCGTTATGAAGTTTTTTTCCCCTTGAAAAAAGAAAACCATAAAAGAAAGACATAAATACTCATTATTCGTGTAGCTTAATATTGCTTTTATGTTTTCCTCTATTCATTTTTTTTTCAGAGATATACAAGCATTTCTTTATTTATTGTGAAAAGAAGTGAAATATTAAAAATCTTAATTTATTTTTTATTAGGATGTGAGAATTAAGAACCAATCTACAAGAACATTTAGCGATACTTTTATATTCCAATGCTTTTTTTAAACTATGAAAACCTGTATGAATAAATTCGGAAATTGGTTATAGCTCCGTATATTGTTTGAATATTTACTTTCTGCTCAATTAAAAATGTAATATTTGCTAAGGTGACAATTATTGTTGCATCCAAAGCAAGTTTTGCTTCAAAAAATAGTTTAATATATTTTGGTTACTTTTCATGTATGATTTCAATTGTTGATATTGTCCAATAAAACTTTCGAAAAACTAAATTCAAAATGTCCAATCAATGATAAAATATATAATTATGCCTAGGATAGAATCAAATATCTATGTACCTACGAAGTAAGAAAACGACTTAAAGACAATTATTGGCTTTTTATTAAAATAACGTAATTGTACTGTTGTTACATATTCAATAGCCATATAAGATTTGTTTAAAGATGAATTATGTGTGCTCTTTTTTTGAAAATTATTTCTGTGCCATAAAGCAGCACAATAACATAAAACAAAATGCTTTAAAAGTGTTTCACGGCCATAAAATGTCGGCCAAAATGCACGACTCAACATACGACGCTTGTAATGTAACGTTGTGCAAACTTAAGCTACCAGTCTGCAAGCTGCACACAAGGTTTCTTCTTTCTTCTGGCAATTTACGTGAAAATGCCACGTACTTATTATAAGGGACTTGTTTTTATGTGAAACTCGAGTAGAAACCCCGTAGAAATTCCCTCCTTGTGTTGTTTTGCTCTAAGAAAAAGTCGAGCGGAAACGCAGAGAACATAATGGCCGCTATCAAATTTTAATGACAATGCCTAATGAATTGTTACGCTTGGGAATTATTTAGCTGGTAAATTAGACAGTTAAATGAACACAATGTACAATAGTTTTCTTGTGTATGTGTAATTGTTGCTTAAACTAGAAACAAATTAGCACTAATTCTGTCACACTTCATTATTTACATATTATTCTTTATATTAAACTATCGAACTCACGATGAGAGAATAATATTTGATATAATCTATTGTATTTGATTTATATATCGCTACAATTAGGACAAAAGTATTCGAATCCGAGAATCGCATGTTGTTGTCAAACTTCAAACACTAGTGTCGCAAATTTCTAACAAATAATCAATGGACGATAACAGCTTACAGGTGCATTTTTGGATACTATGAAACGGTGAAAGTAGATTCAGAAGGAAGATAAATAATGTTGTATTCATTATGTAGAAATAAGAATCTTTATTTTATAAAACGGTCAACCTAAAAGATCGCACTTCAAGAATGAATCTATTTAAATTATTAAAATGAATCAGCTTTAACTAGGGATAGAAAATCCCTAGTTAAAGCTGTAAATTCTTTTGTTATTAATTTTACTAGGTATGATGTGGTATGATATTTTTTTTAGTAGCTGTGCAGAGAGAGGTGAAAAAGAAGATGGCTTGCTAATTCTAAATTTGGTGGTGGAGATTTATTATTACATGTTATGACAAAGTTCAGACCAGAAGATGACGACGTCGAAATGTTTAATAGAAGAATGAACGGCAGAACATTGTTGAGATGGTTAAAAATTATGCGTTAAACTTATGGTATCATCAATGAAACAAACTCTAAGAACAAATAATAATATTGTTGTAATGGAGTTGTTGATATAGACAAGTGCGACACAAATTTCCATAATGAAGATATATAAATCTATGACAAAGTTGACTTATTTATCTAGTAGATGTAAGCTATAATTTGTTATATGAAAACGTTATTTATCAGGTACAAGTATTGTATTAACTTGGTAAAGTAGACCATCAGTTTAAAAGAAGAGAAAAACATTACGTAAACCAACAGAGGTATTATAAAATCAGTTAACTTTATTGTTATGATGATATGATTGCTTTTATAATGAAATTACGAGATGCAACTATGCGTTGTTTCTTTACAAAGAAAAGTGATGAAAATAATAGCCGAATTCTTTGTTGTTCAGTACGAATTATGACAAATGACAGTGTATAAACTAAAATTAAAACATTCGGGTAAACGTCATGTTGTCTACCATTATTTAATTGCATCGAATCAATATTGGTTGTCATTCTTACTTAAGCTTCGGTTGATTTGTATGCAAAGAATCAACGTGCTTCAAAATCAATCGATTCATTATGACGGAAGAAAAACATACCAAAAGTTACAACCCAGCGATAAAAATTCGATCTAATCATCATAAAAAGCTAGCCGCAGTGTGGAAGTCGTCAAACGGGAAGTGGCCTCGTAAGAACTATGGCAAAAGTTGTGTCACTCAATGGGTACTTACTTTTTGTCTATCCATCTGTACTTGTGTCAGAATTTAATACTTGTATTCTTATGGACGACAAGACTGGCTATGCATCAAGCATGAATGTAATAAACCAATATAAAAAGTGAGGGTAACGATTATTCTAAAAATCTTAGCTAATTATAATATATGAATAGTATAATCACATAATGTCTCAATATTCGTATTTCATTCATTTGCAACCAACGTAATATTATAAAAGCGTTAAAACGTTTCATTGAATTTGTGTTATTTACCAGACGACAAAATATCTTGAAAAAAAGAAAATATCAGTATAAAAAAATCGATACAAGCTTCCAATTGTCCAGAACTTGAACGATTTTAACTAATATGATTCACCATCATCATAAAAGCAACTCTAGTTGCGCAACCAATTTCAATTTCAATAGTTTTATAAGAGCTAATGAAACAACATTCTTGATAACAATTAGACAAGCAAATAAGCTATTTTAAAGTTGGGACTGTTACGATTTCGTCGCAACATGACAATCGTCACATATCGGCGACACGCACCTCGCTGCGTCGTTGGTAGGAGACGAAGGGGAAGCCTCACCAAGAACTGCGTTAAAACTTGATTACGCTCCAGGATGTGGAACGGGTAGGATGCGTCGGTAAAGCGCTGGGGATTGGCCTCGGACAGCCGAGTTCGCCGCCGAGATGGTTTATCATCCAAGATCGTAGTTTTATATTTATATATTATAATAGTTTCTCTGTTTTAGTGTGACCATCTGTTCATAAATATTGTTTTGTCGTATAATTTCTGTTTTATTTCTTCATAATGTAAATTCTGTGCATCTACGGTTTCCGCATCTCTAATTAAATGTGTTTTTAACGGTAACCGTGTTTTAATTATTATTATTATCTTTCATTTGGCGTGTATCTTCACGCCTGGCGCCCAACATTTAATTACCACATATATATATTTCTCCTTACAGAACAAAGTAAAGTGTACCGAAATTTTCAAACCTTATCCACTTCCCTGTGATAACTTAATCCTAGTTCTCCGCTGAGCTCCCATTTTACATATTTTGTGATCCCTCTATCATATATTCTCCGTTTTTTACTTGCAATTGCTTTTTTATGCGAAATAAATACTTTTCTGTTTTAAATCACAACAGGACGTTGATGATATTAAATTTATTTATGAAAAAAATGACCGGAGTGGGTAATAAAAACTTCTATCAGAATCGTAAATGATCTTATATGACTCCTCAGGATAAAGTGAGGTAATGTTAATGGGAGAGTAACCTTCAATTGAAAATGACACAAAAATAAAGAAGATTTTTATCTTTATTTAAAAAAATACATGTAAAATGCGACATTTAACATGTCTGAAGATACTTAGTAAATAGGTAAAATGACTGTAGAACACATAGATACGCAACAAGTAGAGTTATCAATTAAAAATGAGCATTAACGAACTTATACGAATAGTTTTAGGAAAATTTGATGTGAATCTTTATAAATAATTCATTTGAAATTTATTAAATAAAATACTTTATAAAATACAGTATTTTTGTTTTTTTTTTTCGTCTGGTTCAGAGATGTCGCTAGTTGTACGTAATTTGATTCTTTTATTAGATTTTAAATGTTTTTCTTGAGAAACCTTCACGGGTGTGTGCGCACAACAACTCACCAATGTTTGATCGGATGAATGGTAAAGGAGTGCATAGAGGACAAATAGATAAACAAATCTTAATTTTTATATATAAATATAGATGAAGCAATTCTTCGCTTAAATATTATCTCAAAATATAAAGAAAAATTTGTACTATACTTTTTATTATCTTTATCAGCGTCTTCAAATTTCTTTGTTGTTTCTAACATTTTTCGTTGTGTATTTACACAGAAATAAGACAAATTTATAAATAAATACATTGTCAGCCATTTCCGTTTACCCCTTCCTCATAATAGCCGCACTTCCCCAGACAGTACATTAGTTCCGGATTCATCCGCGGTGTTTAATGTCGCTCGCTCAGTTTCCCGCGCAAATTTGTTTTTAATGAGAGATTTTCCTCGTTATTAAACAGGGCAACACCAATCTTCTATATCAAGGAAGATTTTTGTAACGATAGACACTTAAACCAAAAAACGTATGTGACATAAGAGTGGTTATAACTATTTTTTACGATTTACTTTTGAAATGTAAACCGTAAAGCGATCTATCTAAGTGACTGATCAGAATAATTAAGATAGAACGAAAAACAGCTAATTAATTTATTTAACTGAGAAAGATTAGAATTTACATTTCTCGAACTACTTAACTTACAATGTTGTCACTAAAAATTATTTTTATCATTAAAGAGCTATGTAAGATTTATTAAATATAATGTATAATATTAAAAGATATGACGGGTGATGGAATCACAAGAAGTTTTCCTAGAAAAACTTCTATTGAGATTAGCTCTATTAGGAATACATATGTTCCACATTGGGAGTCGACGTCGACGTTATGTATAAAAAACTAATTTGAATATAAAAAGCTGGCCTTGTTAGGTGTATGAAATTAAGCAAAATGTGTAGAATAAATGTGATTTTTATATCTTGCAATGTCATTCTATATAAAACGATTTTAAAACTATACACTGCCAAATTTTCAAAAGAATTAAATAAATATATAAATGCAAAAATCTGAACTGAGTTTAGCACAGAAGATCAATTTTTATTTAGCCAACACTGTACTGTCGGTAAATATACAATTTAATTAAAAATACGTTTGATGAATTGTAAAACTTAACTTAAAATAAAATAAATATTTGTAATGCCACCGTTTAAATTATTTAGAAATGCGAGCGTGGCGTTTCCTGAAGTTGTAATTAAGGCGACGGAGGGATGTGTACAAAATGTTGACGCAATTAAGCTGGCCCTTATAGTGGTGGAAAATTTTTGTTCGAGATATTTCGCTCTGATTAGACCAAGGTTTATGGCCCAATTAAAATGACTCTAAGCCGACAGCCCTTAAAATACCATCCGCAATAATTATTATTTAACTTGTTAAATATACATATTATGCTATTATAATGTTTTAAGGGTTTATGATTATCTTGCCATCTTAAAAAAACATGAACTCTCTTCTGACTATTCTGTCGTGTTCTAAAAAGGAGTTATCTAAAACTGAAAATAGTTTATTTTTGTTGCAAGTATATCCGACTCTTATATATATTATATTTTCATCCAATCCTTCCCTAGATGGTTTATAATCCTTCAAGTTTTGACAATAATATTCCGCTTTCAAGATTTCATTTAAATAATTTATTTTATATACATACATTACGAAAACGAAAAATTATTAAGTTTATTGCTTTATCAATGTAAAAATCAATCAAAACATATTAAAAAAAAAATCTCAGGTATCTGAAGTACATTTAAAATAAACATGAAAATCCTACCCTAATAACTACTTTTAATGGGAATTTTTGTTAATATATACATCAATTAAAATTGATAACATGTTATTCCACTGGTGAGTATTTCAAAGTCGTCAATTTTAATTTTATATTGTAAATGAATTTTCACAAAGTTACCACCGAACTCATCTAAAATAGTAGTTATTGTTTTCGAAACTAAGTAGTTTCCCAAAGTTTTTGTCCAAGTTACTTTTGGTTGCACGGCTAACAACTGAGCGTAAGAAGTGGTTATGATTAAAAATCTGATTAATTTGTTGAATTTGTTTTAATAAATATTTAAGAAATTTTTTGAAATAATCAATTTTTCAAATGAATCAAATAGACTTCACTTAGACGTGTTTGATATGTTTTGTATGGCAGTGTAGTTTTACTGAGTATCCATCCGCATGCAATTAACTTGAAATTTCAAAATATAGTACACATTTAAACATCACAATGCATTGTTATAACAATATTATTATTAAGCTTTAGTGCTATGCTAAATATTCGATACCAGTGTCTAAGCCTGTTCTATAGAGATTATGTTGGTAGTCCGGAATTCCGGGAAAGCTGAGTTATCTACGTGTATTGTTAAATGCTTAGTACATATTATATTTATATGAACTCAAAGACCAATATCCAGGAAAATACAAGATAGAAAAAGTAGTTTATACTGGCAGGATTAAAATTTTATCAAGGTGTAGATGAATATTAAATAATTGGTGAAGTTGGTATACTTGATTTGAGCAGTAAATTCAAAATTTAATTAAAGTTTTTAACCCTCATTCAATATAACGAAAATGGGTTGTAGATATCTTTTTGTGCTAAGGTCACATACTGCACAAATATCATGGTTGATGTGTTAAATTCTGGGTTCAAAATTCGTATATAATGTAATATATATATTTTTTTTTCATGTCCGCTCCCAATGTGGAGCATATGGTCTCCTAACGGAGGTATCTTAAACGAATTTTTCTACGAGAACCGCTCGTTAATCAGTTGCTCAACCTCTCTTTTCTCGAAGAGAGTAGCGATAGAAGGATAGGGCTAGGACAGGACTAGTGGTAAGCTAATCGCTCTCGCTACGCCCCGTGAGGATGGGATGGGTGGGAGGGAGGACTCAGACTATGAACAGAAATCCATAAATCGATTGAAAGATCAATCTATGAAAACCGTCCGCACCAGGAATTGAACCCGAGACATCCGTAACCGTAGCCAGCGACGCTACCAACTGAGCCACGGACGCCGTAATATTACGGATGGAGGATATTATTATGTAATATTACGGATGGAAATATCATTTTAACGGGTAATCTTTTTCGCTACTAACAATAATAAAAAGGTTATTATTTATTTATTAAGCATATTGATAAACAGCCAACAGTTTTCTGTTGATTTGGGACAATACAAATTTTATCAACTAATTCAATCTGTATTTGTATTATTTAAACGATAGACATGTGGTAAATTCTTCTTTAAAATCAGCAGATCTAAATTTAATAAATGCGTGTATTCAAAGATAACTGTGTTATTAACATTACTAATTCATTTTAAATGTGCCTGATCGGAATTTATACGTCAAACTATTCCATATTGATTTGATACAACATTCAATATAACATGGTAATGTAATATTGTCAACCCTGTATAATTCCTACTCATTGAGGGAAATTACGATTTAATCGTCACTCTAGCAAATTTCAAAAGAACAGTGAATGAATTGTCCTAGTTTGAAATCAAAGATTTTATACCTTCCTACTACTGTCATTATGTGCCCTCCCTTACGATGAAATGTGGAGAAAAATACATTTTTCTATGCTTTGTTATTAATATACATTTTTTTCTACAGTGGTGTCTTAAAGATCCTGTATAAGACATTCTACTAAATCGACGAAGAAATTATTTTTTGTTAAAAAAAAACAAGACTTCATACATATGGCCGAGGAAAATTACAAAAAATAACGGAAATAACTAAACAGTATACGCCGAACAATTGCTCTGAATGATTATTGAAGATGAATATTTTTTTTTCTTGCAAAATAACTTTCGTTGCACTTATAAAGTAAGTAGCCATAAGTATTATAACACTCAAGTCAGAGGTTAACAGGAAACTTGACTTAAGAAACTTTTCTCTCCTTTAGCTGCCAAAGTTGTGCAAAAATGAGGAAAGTTGCTCCATCAGTTGCGCGGTGATGTTGATTTTCAGACAAGCGCAAGAGTTTTTAGACAACCTTAAAGCAGGTGGGTTGTTGATTTTCAGTAGAGTGTACAATAAGTGTTTTTCAGAAAACGAGGTTTTGAAATATAAATTAATTGAATAATTAAGAAACATCCTTAAAAAATGCCTGACATTTTTACTTACATATCATAAAATCGGATTAAAAACATACGTTCGATTTTTTGAATAAAAAAATTGTACAGTATATATAATTGCTGTGTAAAGCACAGTTATGTCATATTATGCATTTAGCGAGTAAGAGAAATAGGCTATATAACAATATTTACTCTTATGATTTACGCCCTCTCTATCTTGTTGAATCGTAATGTTTAATATTATTTCTCATTGACTGCTTTTAATGAAATAAAGATTCTTTTAATGTATTACAATTAATACAATTTTAAGCGCTGGTAAATTTAAAAGCGACTTTCTTTGCGTAAATATATCTATTATTTTTCATTGAAACACTTTGAATTATGAATATATGATAAGCAACAAAGTTGCTTGTACTTGAATATTATACAATTGAATTTTAGTGTAAACGGTTTGTTTTTGTATTGAATTGAGTTCAATGTATACCTTATAATTAAGTATCAATGTATATGATTACATTGCACCATCAAAAGTTTTAATCAAGAGAGTAGATAGCGTGTGTCACCAGCGGCATCCACCAAAAAATATCCAATAAGCGAATATCATGTCGAATTTATGATTTTCTAAGCTTATTAGACTAATTCTTACGAGGGTAATACTGGCGTACTCTAAATTTGAAATAAAAGAATGCGTAGATAAAGAACTATTTTGAGAACAGTTTTGAGAAAATCGATTTTAGTATTTGTGAGTTAATCACGTTTAAATAAAACAGTTTTTGTTCAAGAATAAATACGCTATGAATTAAATGCAACAGTAATAAATTCCCGGAAAGTTATTTATGAAATACTGCAGAGGTAAGTTAAAAGAATTCATTTAACAAAACTCATATTTAACACGGTAAAAATGTCACGAATAAATAAATTAAATATTGATATCGTTCTGGCAAAAAAATAATGTCGTAAAACTAGTTTAGAGTAAATCAAAGTTGAATATTTGTTGGTCAATTAAATACAGTTAACAAAGTATTGTTAAATTTGGATTATTGAGATTTTGTACACTTCCATGTATTTTGTCACTAACGTCCCGGGTTTCGCCTTTCGTTACATTACATCCCGTCAAAACCCACAATACTATTATAATTGTAAAATCACTGGTATTTCTAAAAGAAGTTGAAAAGCGGCAATTCGCCTTCGGCAATCGCCACTCTGTTAATATGGTGTTTACAAAATAAGGATTAGGGCGATTTCCGAAATTTTAACTCAGGTATCGGTGTGGCTCTCAGACGTATAATGTATTGCCTCGTAAATGATATTTGTCGCATTTGTATCTTCTATATAAGCGTTAGACACTGTTTACTGTGAAGCCAGATCGTTAGTGACAAAATACATGGAAGTGTACAAAATCTCAATAATCCAAATTTGATATTGAAATTCCATCAAGCACCCTCAGTCGATGTCTTAAATTATCTTAAATTATAAAGTATTGTTAATATATTATATCAAGCTATGTTTATATACTATATGCGTGTATATCAATGTGAAGAAGACTTTTATGCAATTATCACAAGTCCAAAGAGGCCGATGGCCACGCCAGCCATCATTTGATTGCACTAAGAGATACATCTTAAAGTTAACGAGCCAGGGTCTTATATTCAGTTAGGGACTGGAGATGTCTAATATAAGAATAGTAAATTGTTAAAATTTACGCCAAAATTACGAACAATTCTTGGGAACAATTGAACTTTTGTTAATGATTCAAAGACAATCGTTCTCGTATGGTGTTTTTCTTAAGTGTTTTACCCACAAAAGTATATAAAAACTTAATCTGTAGCCACCCTAGCAATAACTTTAGCCAGGAGACCAGGAGCCCGCTTCGCGGAATCAACATTATAGTTTCAGCAGGAAAGATAAGGTATGAGAAAAAAACATGCGCTTTGTTTTGGGCGCATAAGTCATGGAACCACCAAGCTTTGTCGTTCATAGATCAACAGGCGATTGTTTCGATTCTAATATATTAAAACGCACATTGTTTACGTTTAGTCAACTCTATAAAAGGCTACATTTTTTAACCTCAGTGTAATGTAATACATTCGTTACTACATTGATAATAGAATATTAATAACAAGGAACGGCACTGTTATCTTCCCTGAATACCCATAAGTAACACGAACAAGAAGCAGAACCTGAGTGGGTAGGTGTAGGTGGAAATGGCGGGGAAATTAAATTGCAATCAGCGAGCGGTGCGCCCCCGACTGTGCCATCTTATCTCATCCATTGATTCGTGCCGCTTTGGCGGGAAACAGAGAAAAACAAATGGACGACAGCCAGACGAATGAGCGGTTATATCCACGAGGGAAACGGTATTCAAAACAATGCCTATGAACACAACAAAGATAACAGACAGTTGTTTTAATTTTTTTGAAAAGATATGACCGGACCTGGCTGTTGAGAACTATCGTATAAATATAGATGCTGGCACTGAGAGTTCTTTTCTTTCTTCAGTTACAAAATCATTGATTAATACGGCGATAGATATTGATTTAATTTAAAGAAATGACATATTAGTGATAGTATTCGTCTTGCACCGACATTCTTCTTTTTTTTAGTCAATGATTAATTGTGTACTAATTTTTATTTACAGTATTTAAGATGGATTCGGCGATTGCTCTAAGGAAATAAATTTTCAATAAAAATTGACATCATTTGACTAATCTATATATATAAAAATGAAGATTTGTTTGTTTGTTTGTAATCTATGAATTCCTTTACCATTCATCCGATTTCGACCATACTTTGGTGAGTTGCTGTGCGCACACCCGTGAAGGTTTCTGAAGAAAAAAATCTAACATCTAATATGCTTTTTCGGGCTGAGGACAATAAACCTGGACTTCGGGTTTGGTTCGGATAACAAGTGTGATATTTAGACTCGAGCTCGGACCGGGCCGGGCATGAAAATGACGGGTTCGGACAGGGTAATTTTATGAAATTTCGGGCCGTGCAGACCTCTAATCCAAAAGCACTTCAATAAACAGAATTAAAGCACAAATCGTTTCTTTTTTTGAGTGGTATTGCAAAGCATGCCGAATACTCACTAGTGTTTTTTATAAAAATATGATTTCGTTTTAAAAATAAAGAAAAATATCATTCAAGACTTATTACGAAAAACTTTTAGTAATAAATATCCATTCCGAAAAAAGCAGTTTACTATTTCATCCTAAAATAATATTATATACGCTTTACTATTATTGTAGGGTAGAAAAAGAAATCTGAACAAACGACAAGTGCTTTGTTGTGACTTTTGGATGTGTGACGTTTTTGTGACATTTTTTTAATGAAAACGTCATTTTTCTTTTGATTTAAATTGTTTCGTAACTTTGATATTGAAGGCTGAATACTATGTGAGGTGAAATAAACGGAAACCTTTAAACATATTGAATATAATCCATATCTATAAATCTAAAACGTTTGAATATATAAATGCATTTATAATCTTTAGAACTTTTAATGCTTATTGTCATATCTTTTTATGTATTGTATTATTGATCTAATATTTACACCGGGCTAGGAAGCTCTATTTTATTTGATCCTTTTTCCAATCTAGTCCTTCAAAAACTATTCCTATGGTACCATTCAGAAGAAATTGTAAAGATATTTTTACTGTTTCGCGTCATATCAATAGTTTATGTTGTTTTTTTTTCATTAGCTTATAAAAATCGGTGTATATTTAACATCATTATTATAAATGTAGATTGAGTCATGTAAATAAGTTAATATTGATAGCAAACAAATAAATGTTTAATTTATTACGGAAATTAACAACCTTTAGTAGTGCAATTTTTACTAAACGAACTGTATTGTAGTTGTGTTCAGTGGTACGTTTTGGAAATGAAAAATACTGTCTTAAAACATATCATCAGAAGCTAGCATTGTTTCACTATTCAATCCTCCTTACTGCTGCCTCCACACGCGTCTTTAATATGAATTTATATCAAATTGGAAGCAAATAAAAATTACACATATTAACAGAAGGTTCTATTTATCAAAGTCTTCTTTGAGACATTTATTGAACTCGTTTGTAAGTATGTTAAATCCCGTAAGTTTTATCCTCCCCTATGTTCGTAAAGGCTGCAAACATAATCAGTCATGTTCGCTTATGCTACTCATAGCTATTATAGCTAGACATTGATGAGATTTCTTACGGTACATTACAAATCCTAACAACCATTATTCAAACTTTACATCGCAGTATAAAGCCAATTTAAGTCTAATTTCCAGATTTATTAGCTCTCAAACTGGGTGTTTGAAAGACAGATGCGAATAAACTTAATTTATCGTGTTATAACTATAAAATACTGAAATAATACGTGTAAATACTCTTGTTAAAACTGTTATCATAGGAAATATTTTTTCTTTGGTTTTGAAATTACGTTATTTCAGTAAAAGTACGACTTTATTGATAAATTCACTTTTACCTCTATTGAGATAAAAATCAATTCGGTAAATATTTTTAGCTACACCTTTACCTTACACCAGCAGTTAATATCTTATATATAATAGCCCATACTGCTCTGTAGACGTTTTATTATTATCGCATATCACATGTAGGTATGAAATTTTCTAAGCGTTCGCGATATATATATACTATAAAATGTAATGCAATGCACACACAGTTCCGACGTTTCAATTTTAATACCGTCATCCATGACGGGTACGGTTATACTAGTGTTATATATAATAGCACAGACCGCTCTGTAGACGTTTTATTATTATCACACACCACATGAAATTTTCTCGCGTTCGCAGTGTATATATATAAAAAAAATGCTATGCACTGCACACGCAGTTCCGACGTACTAGATACTTCAGATATTCAGTATTTCAATTTAAATACCGTCATCTATTACGGGTTCGGTAACTATAGATGTACCAATTTAACTTGGCCACTAGTTAGGAATGTTGCCATACTCAACCGGAACTGAAATTTCAATAAATTCCAAAACTGATATTTTAGCGACGGTCATTAAAAGTAGACAAGATATTTGTTTTGCATAAAATAGCAATTGGAGAAATTTATTCTGGAATGCCAATTCTAGTTCCAAATTCGGCGGAGGCCAAGTGATTCCGGTAATACTATAGTTGCATATATTATTATAGTGACTAACTCGGTTAAAATAAGATATTTTCTTACGATAAATAATGCATATAAAATTGATATTGATTCAGAAAACATTGGTAGTATTAAGGCTGATTAAAAGATATCCAGTCCAGTAGGATATTTTCCAACTTATATGTGTGGGAGTGGTTCGAATATACGAACGGATATATTGACTAATTGCTTTAAGGATTTGTATCTAAAGCCGTTAGTGTTTTTATATCCATACTATTTGATTCTGAAAACGTAGAAAAAGGCCGATCAGATAAAATTGTATACTTAGAAAGTCGAGACCCCGAAATTAAGTATTCTTGTTTGTTTTACTACTTTTATTTTATTTGTTTTATGGATTTATCTACGTGCCTTATAATCTCTGAAAAGGTAAGCTTAGCAACTGATTTATAACCAATTTTCGTTATAAATGTTATGTTGAAATTCTTTATTAATAGAGCTTCAAATCGAGAGCGAAAATAGAAAAAAAAGTGCCTCACTATATATAACTAAGGAAATAATCCAGGCATTTTCAAAATCCTGTATTTGGAACAAGAAAAGAAAAATTATTATAACAGTTGTAGTATTCGATATTCGAAAATTTCTATCGTCATAAGATTGGTTAAAAAAAAATATTGGAAAAACTCGTATACGTGAAAATTGAATTGGCCCATATCAGATGCGTTGCAAATATTTTCACCCGAAACTTCGACTATAATTTTTTTGTGTAAATGCTGTATCTGGAAATTAGTTTTGGCATAAGAAGTTGAGGGGGTGGTGTGGGGCGAAGCGGGCTGGTGTCGATATCGGGAACGTGACACGAATTTCTGAGCCCCCTACATTTTCCAACTACTCGGCACTATGCATGCACTGCGTAACAAATGTGGCGAACATAAAAAAATCTTATAATCCCAAGGAAAATAGTGTTGCCCTGTCTAGTTTCGATATTACATAATAAAAAAAAACTTAATTTTTCAAATGTATTAATTACTTATCATACCCTGTTCTGATGTGTAGAAAAAAGGCTCACTGAAAAAAATGAGGTGATAAGACAGTCTCTTAACCTATCATTTCAGAGTTAATTAGGATAGAAAGAGTCGACCACACAGAAAAATAGTTGAAGGCTACGAAAACATCGAAATTATCCATTTTGGAACAATTTTATTTATTGATTAAATCATTGCATGCAAATATCCGTTAGGGAATTTTAGCTAATGATCGTGAAATCGTATTGGGTCAAAGTCCATAGAGCGTTATTTGGCCATGATCAGTTTCTGTCAGAATGTTTATTAAGTAGTAATTTATTGGTGATTGTGGTATATCGTTAACCTAAAGGAAAAACAGAGGAAGGAAAGCGACTAGTTTAATACTACCTGGAAACATGCTCAAAATGAGCAGTGGACATGATACATTATTAAAGAATTGCAATTTATAAGCCAATTATAAACTATTACTTTCACGCATTTTGCATTGTTTCATACAGAAAACCACAAAAGCAAAACTAAATTATTCTATTTCGTCGAGTGGTTAACGCCGTTGCTTTTGGTTACGGTGCTCACGGGGCTCAAATACCAGTACGAACATTCTCATAAATCGGTTTTTCAATCGATTTATTGATTTATGTTCAAAGGCATGTATGTTTGTGATGTCTAAAATTACCTCCCTCCCACACGGACCTTAAAACGTGGCATAACGAGAGCGATTAGCTAACCATTGCAAGGTTGAGCAACTTAAGCAGTTCTCTTAGAAAAAAATATCTTGAAATACCTACACTAGGGAACTAAAAACTACATTAGGGTGGAAACAAACTATTAGTAAAGTAACTATTTTGTGTGGTATCACGATTTAGACGTTTGTTTTATGAAAACAGATATGAAGTAGGTATGATGTATTCAAATTGTTTACAACTTTCGAAACACTAGATAAAAGATTCTCAAGTTATCGTAAAGTATTTTTTATTGATCTTGTTATTGTAATGTAAGCGTTGAAACAGTATTAATTTCCAATATCTGGATGTGTTTATGCTGTCGTAGGTATAAGTTATAATCGAATAAAATGTGTTCAATTCCCGTCCAATCGAGCTACATTTGCCACAAGTTCATGGTATCCCCTTTCCCATTCGGGCGAAGTTTCGTAGCTTGATTAGCGCTGATTGTTGAACTTTCGTAGAGAATACTTTTATAAGAAGTATGAGAAATCTCAACCTGCGTGAGGCGGGGATGGGGGTATAGAGGAGAAATAGAGGTCACAATGAAGGAGCGAGCGAAGGAGTTAGAAGAAACACAGTAATTATTCTTCTCGAGTCAGATGGGGTAGACGTTTGCAGATGAAAACTTGTGTCGTTTTAACTGGGGGACGTATTCAAAGCTTTTTAAAATATTCAAACTTATTATGTTAATTTGAGTTCATGGAGCAATGCGATGAGAAAGATTTTTTGGATTTGTATTATCAGATTATTATAACACTAGATCGAAATCAATACATGGAAGTTGACAACAAAACTAACTTATCGTCGCTTCCACGGCGAAACTACTTATCAGAATATTTGTCATTGTTCAGAAGAAGCAAACAACATCATTTAGCTTAAAGAAGCAAGATGTTAGATCTTTGTTAATAATTAATATTTTTATTGCCAGTTTCCATGACACAAGGGAAGAGAAGTCATTACTTATCGATGGCCTAATGATATAATCCAGTAAGTGGCTTTTTACAAATTTTACAGGAAGCTAAAACAAACTGAATATTTACGTTATGTATATTAGACTTTTTTCTTCTAAGTATTAAATGGATAGAATGTTAGGGTACATGTAAATCATTAAAAAGTTTAAATACTTTGTTAAAATCATTTTCGTCAAAATATCAGATACGGGTTTATAGCATTAGGCCATTTTTGAATTATCATCACTTTAAAAATGCTAGATTTCCTGGAATTTGACATAATGGAAAGAGAAAAAATAAAAAGTCTTTTGAAAAATTCAAATTAGAGCTTTCCTATTTATCCCTCATTCACCTGTCTTTGTCAGGCGATGTAGAATATTGTTTTTCATACAATGGCATTCAAAACTCAATTTCACATTTTTTTCTGATAAGTGGTTTTGCCGTGGAAACGACGTTATGTAGTAAGGTCGCAATGTTTCCGATCCAAACATGTTAGAACAAGTCAATTTTAATGATAGTTGTAAGCTGTAACAATTAAAATAAGCCATGTAGGTACTAGAATATCCAAAAGTTTCCGTCCTAGATGTATGTATAAAAAGATGTAGAATCTATGTTATCACCGTTTATTGCGATATATCAATGGCCTAGTTCCATATTTTGTTTAAACATCATTCGAACAAACTATTATCTTGGAGGTGTCGGTTGACAAATATTTAAAAATGGAACAATGTCGTTGAATACATAACGTAATTAAAAAAGTACATATTATTTGTGCTGAGAAAATGTGTAACAATAAAATTATCTAACGCATGCGCACTTAATTAAAAGATTGAGTGGCGAAAAATCAATATGCTTTTATAACGGCCAAATGAACAAGAATTTCGAAATGCTTTGGGAATGAACTAAATGACTAATGAAAGATGTTTTCGGGAATGCGAGTGATTTATTTAATTACAATTAAGTGAATCTCCGATTAAAATGTTCATTTTTAAAAACATGCCCACTCTAAATATGGATCTCAACACGAGTTGTTCTACTAGAACTGATGTCATTTTAACAAAAATCTATAAATCGATTGAAAAATATATTTTATGAAATACTCTACGCTGATTTGACAAAGTGCACAACGAATTAACAAGTACGGTGTTGACCATTTGGCTACATACTCAAAAAGTGTTTAAGTAGAGTTAAATCAAACATTAAAGAAATAGAGAAAAATAATAAAATACAAATTAAGTGATTCATTAAAATCTAAATTAGATCTTTAGGAATAGTGTTACAGGGACCAACCTTAAAGTTAGAGCGGTAGCTGACCGGTGTTAAAGTATATGCGGACTTGTGCGCTCGATCGTGAGTGATGTATTGACGTATAATTTTATCGTACGATGGCGCCGTGTCTATGCTTACTTTTTCTGTGTTGCCAGGTTGCCTGTGTTGCTACTCGTATTAATTAGTTCCCCACATATCTTAGAACAGTGATCATCAAACTAGTAGAGTAGGTAGGGTGAGTAGTACAACGATTAAGATATTTTTTCCAGAGACAAAAATATATTTAAAAAAAAAATGCTTATTTTCAGCAGATTGGTTTTTTGGATTCATAGTTTACTCTTTATAATATATTATGTTCATTTCCCAAGTCCATATGCAATTTCCAAGTACAGACAATATTCCAAAGTTATTTTCACATTTATTTATTATTTAATTGCCCAACGTGGGTTCCAAAAAAAGTGTAGTTTGGTGACTTTCATCTCAATTTAGGTATAATTAAAAAATAATAATCAGAATGAAATCATTTTTACCGATTGAATTAAGAAAAAACATTGATAAAGGACGATCAAACTCTAATTTTCAATAAAATATAAAAAAATCGCGGTAAAATTGGAAATTAAATCAGATTATAACATAATTTATACAGGCCGAAAGAAAAAATAAGCTCAAATGAAGTAGCTCATCTATACAGAACGGTGTTAGAGTTCAGAAGAGCGTGGAGGTGTAATAAGATACAGAAAGGGGTGAAAGAAATTAGGGAGTGGTTTACCTAATTGATGGTAAAGTTGTAATGACCCCTTCTTCTTAATTATTTGGCTTGCCAGTATTTCGTGGCCAGGTATATTATCTTACTCGTTAAAGAAAAACCTCCGAGAAAAGATTTTCCCAGTTAATAGGCGAACTTAAATATCGGCAAGCAATCGAGTATTACGAATTATTTTCAATTATTTTAACGAGTTGCTTTTTGAGACCGAAATATTATCCTTTTTCGCATTTTAGAAGCTCTTAAAAGAATTCGTCAGATATAAATGGAATTTTAAGTGAACGAAGAAATCTGGATATAAAGAAATATAAAGGGGCAGACAGTATTCAGCAAGTTTGATGATTATTACATTATTTAGAAATAAAGTCTTACATATAATAATGAGATTACTTTATTTCAGTGATAGCACGATTTAATTGATATAAATTGATATTCGGTAAATATATTTTTTTTCCATGTCCGCTCCCAATGTGGAGCATATGGTCTCCTAATGGAGGTATCTTGACAGAATTTTTTCTACGAGAACTGCTTGTCACTCAGTTGCTCAACCTCAAGTATTTTTAGCCCCACGTTAATATCTGTTATACTAGTGTTATATATAATAGCCCAGATCGCTCTGTAGACGTTTTATTACTATCACATATCACATGTAGGTATGAAATTTTCTAAGCGTTCGCTATATATATATATATAACATAAAATGTAATGCAATGCACACACAGTTCCAACGTACTAGCCACTTTAGACATTCAGTATTTCAATTTTAATACCGTCATCCATGACGGGTACGGTTATACTAGTCTTATTTATAATAGCCCAGACCACTCTGTAGACGTTTTATTATTATCACATATCACATGAAATTCTCTCATGACCTGAGCGTTCGCGGTGTGTATATAAAATAAAATGTTATACAATGCACACACAGTTCCGACGTACGACCTACTTCAGATATTCAGTATTTCAATTTCAATACAGTCATCTAAAATCGGTTACTAGTAAGGAAATAACAGTAAGTGACAATATTTATGTAAATAAAATGCATTTTTGTAATTTGATCAGGAGCCGTTTCGCTCATTCAATGAGTATTTAGCGAATACAGACCTCAATACTAAAAATTGTTTTTTTTTAGATGTGCTTTTTAACGAAGAATTTTCATTCAATGCTATTTAAGTGTTACATTATAATATAAGGAATCTTTTAATTTTGTTTTTTTTATTATACTTACAAGTAATTAATAAATTAATGTAAATTCTAAAAAATATGTACATATATATATTATTTATATAATTTAAGACATCGACTGAGGGTGATTGATGGAATTTCAATATCAAATTTGGATTATTGAGATTTTGTACACTTCCATGTATTTTGTCACTAACGACCCGGGTTTCGCCTTTCGGCATCTTCAGGCATTCGAGCACACGAATGGACTCGAACTGAGTCAGTTCGAGTCCACCCTCAGTCGATGTCTTAAATTATACTTTTACTTAAAAACAGTCTTGTGTCAAACAAACTAAATGAAAAAGGTATAGCATTTCAAACATTTGTTGAATAATTTAGAAGTCAAATTACCCAAAACTAGTAGTGTTCAAGGTTTCTTCTTCCAGAAAAACGACGACATTATATTTAAAAAAATCGTCAAGAAAATCGTCAGTCTCAAGGAATTTTAGTATTTACCGTTACAACATTGTTTAAAGTTGAATTTATAATTACAAAATGTAGTGCGGTTATGAAATGTTTCTATTATTTGTATATTATTCCAAAGCTACGCGATGCTCATTATTATAAAAATAAACTTTCCAAATAATAATAATATAGAAATCTAAAACCATTTCAACGAATACGTACTTATCTTTGAGGTAAACCTTTACAGCACTTCGAAAATCCATTAATACAAAAACTCGGTTTTCCCCGTTTTGAAGTTTGTTGAAAAAACTTGGTTTAGTGAAAGTCATGCTACGGAATGGACAGTGCCGTCCCTTCAGAATGATCGTCACGAAAAATGAATAGTTTCTTTCAAATCAACGAAGAATTTTTAGCATAACAATTATCAACAGTAACAAACGGTGGAATTTTGCATGCGTTACACTTTTTTTTTTTAAATATTTTAGCTCCCAAATTGAAGCAAATTGGATTTTATGTAAGTGCAGTGGGTATTCAGAGATAATTAATTCGCAGGATAATAATTAAAATTATTCAAAGCTCGTCAATAAACATCATAAATCTCTATGGCTTTTTTAAAATTCATGTCCGCTCCCTACGTGGAGCATATGGTCTCCTAATGGAGAAATCTCAACAGAATTTTTCTATCAGAACTGCTTGTTACTCAGTTGCTCTACCTCTCTTTTTTAAAGAGAGTGGGATAGAAGGATAGGGCTAGGAGAGGACTAGTGGTTACTAATCGCTCTCACTACGCCCCGTCAGGATCGGATGGGTGGGAGGGATTTTTTTAGATATCACAAACACTCAGACTACGAATGAAAATCTATAAAAAAATCAATTTATGAAAACCGTCCGCACCGGGATTTGGACCCGAGACATCCGTAACCGTAGCCAGCGACGCTACCAACTGCGCGCTGGAAAGTAAATACATTGGCATTGTCGATCTGCAGAAAGAAGGATAGAAATATTATTTAATAAAATATTTCAGATACATCTTGAGTGTTATTGGCCTTCTATTTTATAGAATAATGATTTTAAATGCAAATGTTGTTGGATATACTGATACAATCAAATGAAATTAGCAGTTTTTCAATAATTGATAGAAATGCCGAATTATAAATTTAGATATCTTTGTAGTATGAAAATGTTTAATCGCCTACTCAGATGACGTTAACAACGTCCCCCAGAAATTTTAAAACACTTACAAGAGAGCGGGTTTGCCCCTTCACGATACACTGATCAAAATATAATAGATTTATAGGTTATAAAAGACCAGTTATGCAAATAAGAAATGATTCATCGATAGAATTGAAACTTTAATATGTGTTTACTAAAGTTAATACATAAGAAGTAAAACAATGTAATATATACTTGGTCCTGCCACTGTTTTGGTATCCACGTAAAAGTGGACATGGAATCTTACAAAATGTTTGGGCTTTTCCTCTAGTGGGAATCCCCTCAAAGAAATTCAGCTAAGATTAATGACTTGGGACCTTGCAGACTTTACTTCTGCGGCGATAGGATTTTGATAGCCCTCCTTATGAGGTCGAGGTTTTCTAATAAACGGAGATAGTAAATATTACTGAAAATAATCACCGAAATTGAAAAAGGCAATGAAACAAAAGCCATGCTTGTTGATCTTGATAGTATATTTATATATATTGGAAAGAAGTTTAAAATTTCCTTCTGTAAATTTACTCAACCCTTATTGAGCAAACCGCGAAAAAGGTCGATATATCGACCACCTCCTTTAAGGGCTATAATTCATATGGTGTCCATAGAAATGTTAATCTTAATACCTAAAAACGATATCGATAAAGATATTTGATAAAGTTTTATTTATCGACCATCTAACTTGAAGTGTACAGCAATCACTAGCAAGGAATTATTATACGTAAGTGGTTGATGAATTGACCATTGCGCATTCACAGAATTTGTGTATGGCATTTGATTTTACAAATCATATTTTTGGTGCTTATACTATTTGTTGAGGGAATATCTATTTATATGATTATTTAATATGCATTTATTTATCGATTTACAGTATTTTTTTCAATAAATAAACCACAACAAATTATAGTTTTTCCAGTACTTTTTATTTTTATGTCAAGGTTGTTGTTCAATACACATTGTATAAAATTTGGATTATTGAGATTTTGTACACTTCCATGTATTTTGTCACTAACGACCCGGGTTTCGCCTTTCGGCATCTTCAGGCATTCGAGCACACGTCAGTTCGAGTCCATTCGTGTGCTCGAATGCCTGAAGATGCCGAAAGGCGAAACCCGGGTCGTTAGTGACAAAATACATGGAAGTGTACAAAATCTCAATAATCCATCAAGCACCCTCAGTCGATGTCTTAAATTACACATTGTATAATTTGAAATAATGTATTTCGCAGTTGATTTCGGAAAATAACTAATTTGCCCTATAAAATTTGTACCTTTAAGAAGCGTTTCTTTTCGTCACGGAATGTTAGTAATTATTGGCTAACAACAAAGCGGAACATGTGAAATAATCACATAAAAAACACATTGCAGGCAAAAAAATTATTGGCTGATAAATATACAACCAACGGTTGTTTGTAAAAATTATTGATAATTTAACCCTTTGGTTTCTGGCCTAATTAAAATCATATAAAATGGGGCCGATAAGTTGGTTAATTCAACGAGGTTTTAAGGTAAACAGTGTGTTTGAGAAGTTAAAATTATTAGAAAATTGAAGTGTGCTTTTATTGTTAGCGGATAAATTTATATATCAAATTATATATATCCTACTAATTAGCGCTGATGCAAATATGCCATAAAACAACTGCTTATTTGGTTCCAAAAAGTAAATTGTTCGTTGTAACAGAAATTTAAAGAAAATTAATACAAGAAATTACGTTAATAATTTTTCACCTCGTAAAAAATCTAATATTTATTAATTATTTTCTTGGCTGCGGAACCGTTGAGTAATAATGATGCTTAGTGGAGCAATTTTGTGTTTAGTAAAAAAATTATAATACTTAATAATATAATATAACGTGATAAATATTTTGATATAACACGTAAGAAACGGCAGGGTATTTCAGCCGGGGTCGACATTTTTATTAATGTAATAAAGAACCTTTTTTCCTCGCAACAGAGATGATGTTCAGCTTCGAGCGATTGATTTTTTTTCTTACCTGAAACAAATATAAAAGAAAATAATAAATAAGAGGATTTCAGATAAACGTATCAAAATAAACCTGGGCCAGTTTTTCTATCATTTTCAATTATTTTACTAACCAAAGTATATTATAAATCTCTCGAGTCATTGGTAACTATAAATTTGATTCTCGGTTTATAAGAATAAATGAAGGCTTCCGAAACATTGATTGAAATTTTCAGGATTTCAGAAGTTCACTTCATTTTGCACGTGTAACTTGGTGTTAATGATTTCTCTTAGAAGTTGTTAATACTTCGAGTTAATATAATATCTGAAGAATTCGTTGCATGAATTAAATTGGAATGCAATTTTAACGCCCCATTTCAAGAATTGAGAGACTGTACAAATTTCGATTTCTAATTTCCCAAAATATTATCAAAATATGTAGATTTTCAGCGTTTGATGGTCATTTACACTTTGTATAGTATAAAAGGAAATATTAAGAAGTAAAGGCGATGGAAGAAAGAGATTCCCTGAGCTACCTAACCACCGTAAGTGGCCCAATGTCCAAGGCGTTATTGATTTGATACTACTGGGGCAGGATAAGGGGACTTACTTGAATTCGGTCGCCAAACAATGTCAGAGACGGCACCAAAATGTGTGATAACATGAACGTGAATACTAAGAAATACTAGAAGTATAACATAATAATAACGCTGGTTTGTTAAGAAGTATAATGCAATCGTTTATACCGGTCCTAGAAATGCTATACGCAGTCCTAGAAATGTTATACGTATTTTTTATTATAAACAAGTGAGTACCCAGCATGCGTTGCAATGCCATTGGAAGAATGAAAGGGTTTGTGTTTTAATTCTGTTTATTGAAATGCTTTTGGATGCACAGTATTTTTTGTTTTCTGGTGCCTACACGAATAAATCATAAACTTTTTCTGAGATGTCGCATAGAAGAGAAACAAACAGACATTATAGATTTTGAACCCACGACGTTAAGAAATATCAATTTGTTGCATTCCTATAATATATGCAGAAGAACCCTGATATACCGTTCCCACCTTCATCTTTTATCCGGACTACAAATTGCAGTTGACTAATATATCTTTATAAGTTGTAATTCATTAATTTCGTATAAAATGAAGAAGCACCAATCATAAATAATAAATCAGTATAATTGGTAGTGTTGCTGCAAAATTATTCTCGCTTTGTTACGAAATTTAAATTGTAATATCAATATTAACAACCCAATTGTAGCATTATGACGCTTAATGAAAAGTAAACCTCGTGTTAATTGCCTGAATAGGAAACTGGGACACCATAATATAACCTGAGAGATATTCAACTTGCCTAATGGCTTCACGGAGCCCGAGCTATATGAAAGCAAGGTATGAATATCAAGAGCGAGGAAACATTGCAAGTACTTTCCGTTAATCGACACACTAGATTGAAATCAAAAGTGTTTTACGTGTATTTTATAAATAATTATTTTGTTTTACTTTGGTGAGTAAATTCACGAACCCAAGTTACTTAAAATATACAAAATCACACGGATTTATGTATAACGCATGACTAGGTAAGTAAATACAACATATTTATTCATTGAACATCAATAATAAATCCTTCTACAGATATTGCTAAAGATTTCATTGCGGGTCACGAGCATAGGATGTTATTGGCGGATCTCAAGGATGCTGGCATGTCATGGGAGGAAGAAAAACGATTGCCGGGTGACAGGAAAATCTAGATGAAATGTGTGGTAGCCGTATACTTCACATGGGGGTGAGCACGGTCCAAGAAGTATGTGAAGAAGAAATTCCATAGATCAGGACAAGGAAATTTATGGAATATAGATTCGATTGCCGGAAAATCGTCAGAAATGTCAAGTAATACGCTACAGATGATTCATTTTCACGAGGCTTACTAAATAGATAAATCAAATAAAAAAAATATCGATGAAGTATTGGACCAGTAAAATACAAGACCACAAGAAGTCGGATGTTGACTGCTGATGATTTCATCGAGAAGTATAATGTAATTTAACCAAAAACCTTTCATGAGAAAATAATTTTATTTTGTGAGTACCTCAATCGATTTATATTTTTGAAATTGTCTGTAAAGTCAATTTGCTCAATCACAAATAAATAAATAAATATTGATGACTTCTGATAACTTTAATGTCTATTTTTGAGTAACGACTTCACAGTTATAGAATAAATAAATTGACTTGTTGGTGAATATATGTAATTTAATGTAACACAATTAATTATGGAGTTAATAATATTACACATTGCATTTAAAATTTTCGGAAGGTTTATGTTTAAATATAAATGTAATATGAAAATTGAAAATCTATAGAAAAAATATGAGATCTTTAATATATGACGGAAAAAGACCTAAATTACACCATATGATGGAATACCGATTATTAATTTCAGTGTTATAATACATATATCTTATTTTTTAATTAATAATTGGTGAAACTACAATATAAATATTTATATTCATAAAATAAGAAGTAACATTATTAATAAGGCGAATTTTCCCACCTGGGAGAAGTAAAACTTTTAATTGATAGGGAAACACGAAAGCACTGTTGTTATACTATATATTATTATCAGCATCCAAACTTTAAAACAAACATATGATACTAACTTCTTAAACAATATGTCGGCAGGCAATATTCTCAATATTTTAGGCAAAGTTTCGGAAGTTTCGCTGTTAGCTTTACGGGACAACGCCCGAAGCTTTTATTGTTAGGGAGGTAATTTATATTGCCGCCTACCGGAAAGACATTTAGCCGGGGAGCAAGTTATGGTATCCTGAAAATGTTAAAAAGCTTCGGTGTTTTAGACGTCGAATATTGGGATGATTCCACTCACGTTTGTACAAACAATAAAACAATCAAACTGTAATAAATTTTGGGTTGGCATAACTGTTTTATAATAATTGAGTTGTAAGATTTATTCAACACAAAATAATTGCAAAAATAATCATCCAACAATCGATTGTTGAATGAGGGGTCTGTAAATTTTAATTTATATGATATTATGTCAGAAGTCTACACCCTCAACTGAATACTTGGTTGTACCACCGCCACCCGTTATGTGCATACAGCTCCTGATTCCGCAATGCAATGACGATTAAGAACAACGAATGAATTTACTTCTCACACTCGTAGTCCAATGCAAAACTACGTGTGACTAATTTTTTTAACCTTGTCGTGATTTTAAAATATAATATGTTATAAATTTTTTCAAACTTAATTGTTTAAATTTTATATAATTTTAATGCAACATTAATACGTATCATCTTCTCAAAAAAAAACCAGTTGGTATAGTAATAGTAACAAATAGAATAAAAGCTCTTAAGGGGTCTGACTCTGCTATGGAACATTAGGAATTGTCACCCTCTGCGATTTTGTAGTGACAGATTAACCCTAGCGATAGTAGTAATAAAGTGTGTCAGGGTTCATGTCCCAGCAAGGTCAATGTAGATTTTTTCAATTGATCTCGAGTTTATCTTATGCGATTTTAAAATATCTGGCACCTTGGCTGTTGTTAGCTAGAGTGCTTAATATTTTTAATTGCTTTATAAATAATAATAATAATTTCTGGCTTTCAGAATACAAACAAGTTGCAAACAGTTTTAATTATTATTATAAATATGACTTGAACAGCAAAAATTTGATTGGCAGTTGAAGTTACGCCCTTGTTTGTGAAGTGTTAAGAGTATAATGAAACCGAAAGTTAAATTATTGTAATTATAAACGTCAACAGATGCCGTTTATTTTAATAACGGCGCGAAACCTTGACAACCAAAAACAAATCAACCAAATTTTATCCCGAGTCGCTATTATATCCCTCTTTTGCATAGATACTTTATCTCATGGTATGATATTAAAACAAAAAACAATATCATAAATGGAAATCAATTAACGACATTTTTAAATGCCTTCAACAATGTATATTTCTGATTCCGTGAGTACATTGTGATTGCTATGTTGGTCCGATTATTATAGTCATGTAAACCTTGTGTTGTAAAGTTATTTCATTTTTCTTGTGACCATGGTATTGCAGGGTGGTTGTTTATTTAGGTAATTATAGCTGATGCGAATGCGGAATGCTTTTTAACAATAATATTAGGAAAGAGAACAAGAAATATTATTGACATACTAATTCATACAGAAAAAAAAATATCTAAAAAACAATACCCAGAGTTCGTTGCTGAAAATTTCCATCTTTATAGACAATGATGAACAGCAGAACGGCCCTTGTAACTGGTGACTCATATGACCAAACGCCAAGAACAAGTTTTAAAAACTAAATTGTCTGGTTTTGGTTTCGGCCACGAAGAGAAAAATTGGGAGCGAAGTTAAAAGTCTTGAAAATTTCCGAATTATAAACTCTTCCCCGAAGAAGAAGAGAAAAATGCTTTCGAAAACGATCTTCGAGCCACAAGAGAGTTAAATGATAGCATTTAATAACGGTAGTAGAAAACTTACTAGTTTTATTTAAAATTTTATTTAGATGGATTAAGTTTAAAGATGCTTCTCGAAAACGCGAAATGTGTCACACAAAAAAGTTATAAATTTAAAAATAATTATGAAAAATTGAGTTAACGTCGAATTTATCAAACGTTATATATTATAGGTGGATATAATTGTCGGAAATGCAACGCTGCAGTGATATATATATTTTTAAATTATACTGTATCACGCAACGAGAGTGTTAAACGTAGAAATAATGGATCTTCCATTAGAATAATACAAAGCACGCTGTTTTCTAGGAATAATAAATAATGAGATTTCTGTAAATTTAATGAGGTTTTGCTGATATCAGCATTCAGCAATCATTTTGACAATTTGTGGAGAGTTTTACAAAATATTAATTTATTCAATATTATAATCGTTTTAATTGTTAAACGGCAAAAACTAAGATACTGTTAATACCCGTCGAAAAATTATTGTAATATAAATACTAAGACAGAAAAGTTCTGTAATGCATTTATTATTTAAGTTACCGAAATAAGCAAACTTTCGTAAAAAGAAAAGTGAAATGGATTTTAAATTGTTAAAATAATTTTAACAATCAATTTGAATTTAGAAAATTTTACAAAAAATCGTTTTTTGTTTTTTTGATACCAGCTGAATGGAGAGTTTAGTCTTACGGCGCATTAGCGTCATAGTTCTTCAAGTCTCCTTTATGTTATTGTTTTATGTATTCCTTTTTGATCTTTGCAGGTAGAAGGGTGTGATCGCTGCAGAGGTAAGCAAGTCACATTTAAGCTAATTCACGTGGACACCAAATGCATTTATATAAATATACCTCCACGCATACCGTACCCACATACATATACATAAATATTCAAACGCATAAGCACTTATACATATGCACATACAACACGAAATTAAAAAACCCGAAGAAAGTCGTTTTCATATTTCAAGGGGTCGTGTTTAATGTTTTAATGCAACACTTGAAAAAGAAACTAAGAACTGCATTAAAATTATTTAACACAATATTCCTTTTTTATAATTATTAAGAAAAAATTTCTGTACTGATTTGACAGTTTTATGAAACAATCAAGACCGGTTTCGCTGTTCGAGATAACTTTCAACCAAACTACTGATACGTTCGAAAGATCGGATTGAAAACGGTCATGATCATTTAACAATGTTTTGAAATTTGTACAGAAAATGTGTTTTCTTTTCACGAATATAATTCTTTTCCGCCAAGAATTGACAGCTAACGAAGTATAGCTGATAAGGTATACTCGATGAACAACGTATACAAAAAAATTTTTTTATTAAAACAGAAGAATATTTAAATTATAGTTTTTCAATTAAAATTTAGTTTAAAAACTTCATTGATATCAAAAATACTGAAGAGTAAAATGTTATCTGGCTTAGTTACAAATTTATTTATTCTTAAATGCAATTTCATAGTAAGTCTTTTGCAGGGTATTAATGACAACTGGAAAAGGGTTATCGCATTTTTAGCATTCACACGACTGGGTCGAGTATTATAATATAATAATTATTTCGCGTCGGAATAAGAGTGTTAGGTCACGTACTACCATGTTCTACTTACCCTCATATTTTGCCAGTTCACCCACTGCATTGGCATTGCCAGTAATGTTTTCGCATTAGAGTATACATGGCCTCCCAGGGAATTTCAATACATTAAAAATACATCAAATATAATGGTCATTAAAATAACCACCGATCAGTACCATTTTTATTATAAAATACTCGTGAGAGTATTAGTATGTATTAGAGGTCTGCGCGGGTCGAAATTTCATAAAACTACCCGGTCCGAGCATGTCATATTCAGGCCCGGCCCGGCCTGAGCTCGAGTCTCAATATAACACTTGTTACCCGAACCCGACACGAATTTTTTTAAATATAGTAATTCATTTATACTTTTCAAACAATACATGTTACTGTTTCCATATTTCCAACGATATTCATTGTAGGTGGGAAATAAATTACTGAAGTTATGAATACTTTTATGATTAATTTTGGCTGACTCATGACCCAAATATAGTAGGAAATATTTTTCTTAAATTTGAATTCCTTACCCGGGACCGACCCGAACCCGAGTCTGAATTGTCTTTACCCTACCGAGCCCGTGCAGACCTCTAGTGTGTATGTTATATTTTTAATGGAAGTCAATTTTTTTCTTTATAATATACTAAATATACCAGTTATCCCATCTCCATCCGATATACTTACATTTGCTGCCATTGATTTCACGATTGCTTTGCATAAGACAACATCAATCAAGATCAAAATATTTACTCCTCACGCCCTTGGGTCGATACGGAGCATCATAAAAAGAGCAAATCAATTACACTAGGTTATGTATTACTAGAATGATATACTATGTATTAAAGTTAGTTAAAATAATTTTTAAAAAATGACACTATGTACAGTTAAAACAAATCAGGAGGTATTTTAAAATTTTAACTTCAATAAGAAAATTTCAGTCAGCCAAGATTTAATCGAGGGGAAAAACTACAGAAGAAGCGACGTCAAGGAAATCTATCAAAACTACTGCCCAGTGTTCAATGCGACGATCTTGAGACTTCTTCCGCTCAGTTGTGGTCTAAAATATCCAAATTGAAATTGACTTAATAACATTTGATCATTTTTCAATCAATTTATGGATTTTGTGAAGTTGCTAAACTTTCCAACCAGATCACGAGAAAACGAGCCACATAGAGAGTGATTGATCCTTTTCTAACTATATAAATCTTTCTTTATCTTCTTTGGAGAGATAGGTTGAACGACTGACTAATACACGGTTTATCAGGATTGTTTATGCTCTACATTTGAAGCTGGCAAAGTAGACAGAAGAGTAGAGAAGAGAATAGATAAAATCATAATCAAAAAATGCGATAGAATGATGCATAATATCACTTTTTATTCATCTCCGCTCCCAATGTAAAGCATAGGGCGTCCTAAAAACTGAGAAAACTACTTGTTACTCAGTTGCTCAAATTTTCGTTTTAGGTAAGAGTATGGATAGAAGGATAGGGCTAAGACAGGATAAGTGGTTAGCTCATTGCTGTCACTACGGCCCATTGGGGATAAATTTTTAGAAGTCACAAAAATCCATACCATCGAACAGAAATCTATGAAACCGTCCATATTGGGATTTGAGTCTGTGAGTTCCTTGACCGAAGCCAACCACTTTGACTAGTGTACCACGGACCCGGCTGTTACCATATTACGTATTGAAAACGGGTATTAGTTATATAATATGGTAGAAATACATTATTTTTAAACAAGCACCAATACGAAATAATGCGAGTGCGGGTTTCTACGTATTCAGTATAAGTACTGATCGAATAATGTCATAGTTTGGTGCTGTTGATCGAATAAGAGTTCCCTGTTTAATTACGTTCAGATTAAAAACCCCTGAATTAGGCAGATACGGTCGGGGGTTTACATAACGGAGCAAGATGCCGCGGTTGCAGGGACGGCGTGGGTCACGTGATACGAATTTTAAATCAGCCTTTATTTCCCATTGACTTTAGCCCCTTGGCGCTGCGTCAGTTTTTAGTATACTTTCGAGATTGAATGGTAAAACCAAAACGGTAAATTATTACACTTAGGACGTTACTCCGAATAGATGGGTGGGTACGTTGATGTACGGGTATTCGTTTGATTAAATTTAAAGAATGTTGAAAAACATATCTAATGGCTTTGATATAGAGTAGAAAACTGTTTGCTATATATTCGACTTATATAAAACATAACGATAAACTTTTGTATTTATATTCTGAGACTAAATAAGATTTACGAAAATACTGACACTGCATTATATCGATGGTGTTTTGGCCAATTGAAAAGAATCGAAAAATACGAACATGAGTTAATGATTGGATCTCATTTTAAAGCCGACAGAGCAGGTCCCGGCCAAATGAAGTAAATCAGAAAAATAAATTGACCACTTTTTGGAAGGGAAACATCATTTTACATTGGCTTTAGGATTGAAAATTCTGAGCCGTGCACTTGATGTAAGCCACTATTATATCAAAACTCCCTACGTAAAATCCCGTATCTGCAAACATGAGTATTACAGAGAGCATTTAAAAGATTCATAATACAACTACACAGTTTTTACTCTGTCCTGAACAATTTTGATTTTGAGGGTTACTTCAATTGGCCAAAACACTATATATATGTGTCTATAAATATCAAATTAACTAAAATCCACATTAGAATTAGAAGATTTTGATTCTGCGGAAACAAGGGAATATCTACGTGTAGAACCGATTGACCAAAGTTTATATTTTTATTTGAAAAAAAGAACTCCACTGTTTTATATACGACGATAACTTTTGGATTAACTAGGTGTTTATATATTATTAAAAAAATGGCTAAATTGTAATGTTAAACTATTCGAATAGAATACTTAAATTATTATGTATAGCAAAACATATAATATATAATGCAAGTTTAACTATTTTCTTTTAAGTTGTGAAATATACACGGAACAATCCAGCACTCGAGTACGAAAAAGGAGTTCTTCAAGCGGTATGAAGTTAGCTTTTGCTGTATTGTTCCTGTAGCGTCACTGCATTGAAAAGGAGGTTCTTGATTTGGCGCGCCATAAACCGTCAATTTTATTGCACGTTTCACTGGCGAAACGTCTTCCTTCACGGCAATCCGATCGTTTCCCATCGATTTCATTCTGTGTCTCTTGATGGGAGGCAATCAAATGAAAAGTGGGGAAGATTTACATATTGTGTTACACTTTTGCATTCAAATGAAACATTATTTAACCTAATACAGCGTTGCTTCGAAAACAAGTTAAGTTTAATGAATTTTCTTTGACATAATTACTATTATTACTTTAATCCATGTCCGCTCCCAATCAGGATCATATAGTTTCCTAATGGAGGTATCTTGACAGAATTTTTCCGTGAGAACTGCTTGTTACTCAGTTGCTCGAACTCTCTTTTTTTGAAGAGAATAGGGATAGGAGGATAGGGCTAGGAGAGGAATAGTGGTTAGCTAATACCTCTCGCTACGCCTCGTAAGGATCGGATGAGTGAGAGGGATTTTTAGACATTAAAAACACTCAGAATACGAAAAGAAATCTATAAATCGATTGAAAGGTCAATTTACGAAACTGTCCGCATCGGGAATTGAACCCAAGAACCCAATATTATACCAGAGAAAAATAGAGTCAAGGCTTTTTTTTATCTAGTCCTAAAATTATATCTTGGACGCTTAAATATTAAAAAAAAACAAGAAACCGTAGCAATCAAAATTAATGTGATGTGTACAATCATTCTTCATGGTGAAGATGGACGGAAAGTATTTTCAGTTATATTTTGGATACATTAAAACAATAAAACACGACGTATATTCAGATCTCTGTAGTATTTAAATCGTTAATTTTTTAGAGAAGACTGACAGTAAGTCAGTCAATCAACCTCGCCTGCATGAGAAGGGGTTGGTAGAGTATGGAATTTTCAAAGTACGGTGGTCATAAAATCATTACGGCATAACTCAATTATTGCTTGAAATAAAAAGAAATCAAAACTTCATGCTGGGAATTATTTGATAAGAGGACGAACGCCCAGGTCGTGTTTCGCATACTAGTCGGAATTGGAACGATTGAATATTCATAAACGTTTATTTTTTTTCGTATCATGCGATTATCACATTTTTGGATGCGGTAAATATAGTTATTATTCATTAAATTCAAATATCAAAGTTTCTATTAATATATATTTTTATGAGTATACTACGATAGCCGTATTGAAAGGCACGATTCAACCTATAAAATTCACTATGAATTATCAGTGTTCAAAAAATAATATTTTATTTAACTGGAATAAAATATTATTCTACATAAAAAAAAAGATTTCTTTGCCAAATTAAAAGGTTGTTTTTTTACCCCTTTGAAGGCTTTTTTAATATTAACTACTGACTAATAACCCATAAAAAGGCGTATACGGGGGACGAAATAATATATATCTGAATATATCTTGTTTTACTGCATTTAAATCTATACGCCTTGATATCCTTTCCAAGTGCTGCTTTAAAATAAACACATTTGCTTGTAATAAAGAAGCAAACGAACGCGGAGACATTGAGAGTAATTCGTAACGGGTCTACGGTTCGTAGCGGCCAGCGTCGTAGAGGATGGCAGACGATTGCAGAGCTTGCCGTAGTGATGGGGAGATGTACAGATGTAATTAGTAGACCGAAATTGGATTCATTCGTCTATATCTCGACGCTTGATTGCATTAATTAGTCCGAATTTCTTTAGCGATGTTAGGTTTAAACTTGTCGAAAACTATTAACAAAATAAACATGCAATCGCATTTCAATCAGATATTAATTAGATACAGTAATAACATTTTATTTGTTTTATCATCAGAAAAAGAAGACTAGGTAGAAAGCATCCTCTTAAATTAATTAACATAAAAATACTATTTTAAATAAAGTGGCGAGCTTATATTCGAACGTTGTATGAAATAAACTACATTAAGTTTTAGCCATTTAACAATACTAAACAGATTTTTTCCCGACATCTCTATCGAAAATATGAAACATTGAAATATTTAAATTATCAATTACAATTAATCCTCATTAAACACATGCAATGCTCTAAAAACTTTTCAAACATGCTATGTCCCAATAGGAAGAAAATGATCTCTTTATAGAGCATGTCAACAGTTGTTTGAACGGTAACTGTTTATAAATCAGTCACTTAACCTTTCATTTTTGGAGAGTATTAAGATAGAAGGATAGAGATAGGGAAATTTATCAATGATACCGTTTTCAGGATCGGATGAATGGGAAACAATTAACATCAAATATAATTTCAACACAAATCTGTAAAAGGATTGAAAACATATATCACTTTTAAGGTGTTAACTGTCAATTCTTGGTGGAAAGACATTATATTTAAAAAAATAAAACACAGTTCATTTGTACTACTTCATAACTACTACATAACCGAGGAAGACTAACGATTAAGGATATTGAACAATCGGCTAGAAGACCGGGATATCGCTTGAAAAATAGCGTAGAAAAAGCAGAAATTATGTTGAATGAATTTAAAGGTAAAGATTTTAATAGAATGAAAATAAATAAATTATCGACTCTCTAAATTGACTCCGACGCCCTTGAGAGCCCTCGCAAGTTGTAGCCCTCCCACCGGCGTCTGTCAAATAATTCACAGCCTAAATGCTTGTGCGTACACCAGCCTTAAATAAGCTTCCTTACATAAGTACCAAGAGCTTCACTGTTCAGGGTAAAAAAGAGGGGCTTAGAGTTCTTACATTCAAGTGGTGGTGCATTTTAACAAAGTGTATTGACTACCAAGTTTTCTCATTCGAGTCTTTCTGTTATTTATTTACGATATATTGCGTAAATTTACATTATAGTAGAGCATCAAAGAAAACTGATTCATCGAGTAGAAATTTGAAAAAATGATGTTGTTTGGAGTTTTTTTACCACTATTTACCAACTAAAACTATGTGTTTAATTGTTATGTGATTAAAAAATATGAGAGTTCACTTTGACTCGGCTACACCAATATCTAACTGATACAATGACACTTACAAAACAATTATAGTAAATGACTATTAATGGCAATCATTTATTAGCGCCTAGAGTTGTCAGTTAATACCATTCAATTCTTTTAGGTCAGTTAATTGATTTCACTAATTCTAAAATTTCGTATAAGTATTTACATTCAATTTTGATTTCCGTGAAAAACTTATCAATTGTTTCAAAAAAATTGGGCTATTCCGAAAATGCTGAGTAATGACAGTTTTTTTGCTTGGAATAATTTGAAAGATAATGAATTCTAGCAGACTGGCAGAAGAAAACAGAAAGCCACACAATTAAAGATGGTAATTTAATTATGATTAAGTGACTTATGCAAAACACAGCGACAGAAGACAAACAGAGAGTGGGAGTGAGAAAGAGGGCCTTATGAGTGATCGGGGTAGAGTGACTGACTATATTATCAACGGCAGAGGGCTTCATTAGCGCCATTTGCATTTAATTACATAATCTTCTTAGGAGTGCCACGGAGCCATCTTGCTTCACGAAATGTACACATACTTTGTTCAACGTTTTTGAGGTTTTGACTTTCGACTCAAGCTTTCGTTTTCTGGTGTATCTTAATACTTTGGCCGATTGAAAAGTAAATCGCAACTAATACACACTTATGCGAATGTTAACGACTAAAAGTAAATCACAATATTTGGGGTATTTGAATTCACTAAATTTAGTGGCATATGAACCATAGCACGAATAAGTGTCGACGTTGTGGAAATTTATTTTCTATGTAAAATTATAACTTATTAATTTTTCATTCTTACTTCTTGTATTTCACTTCTTTGAACAGTACCTTCATCATAGTAAATGAATCCCAAAAGTGGTATCGATTCTAATTATTTATTTGTGAAGCATTCTTAGAATAAATCGATTTTCGATTTAATATTGAATATGATAACACACATCTTTACATAATAAAGAAACATAATATATCATGTTAATTAATTTAAATGGTAGAACTTGATAATAATAAGGTAAATATAGAAAATCATTTAGTTCTACAAAAATCGTCAGATATAGATGTTTCTGCTTCACGTCATCGTAAGAATCATCATAATAAAAACATAGTTTCACTTTGTTAGCACTTTATGTCTCATTTCATTGTATAAATATTTTGCCTAGTTTTGTAAAAAAATATCTAAATAGTTAACAATGACGTGGATATATTGAAATGGCAATAAATAAATGTCGTTTTTACGCTGTATAACCTTTTATTAGTAGTTTAAAACGACTTAAGTTTTTAGGTCAACGATATAAGATAGTACACACGGATTACGAAGATAACGATGTAGAAATATAAAAATCCATTACCTTGATTTCAATAAATTTTATTTATTACATATTCAAAGAGTTGAAACTGTGGCAAAGACTTTTTGCAATATTCGCGGCTACCTTATAAGCTGACAAAAACATCGATTGGTATTTTGTATTCGGTACGCCAAGAGTATACTTCCCGAGGTGTAGTTTATTAGTATTCTTATAAACAACTCAATCGCTATTGCCGGCAATAACTCGTTAAGTAGCGCATTTCCCTGATGAAATAATAATGCCAACAACACGAACTCTGCCGCTACTAAATAAAGAAAAGCCTCACCCGTAACGGCGTTTTCGTATAATTCGTTAAGTGCGTAACGCCGATTGCGCGAAAAACGGCGGTCGTTAAGGCCTAAAGCAGGTTTTATTAGTCCAACAATGTACGGTCGTAGTTCCGGGTCGGACCGGAAAATCGTAACTGCCTTACACCCATAGACAAGATGCTATTTATCGTATACAAAGATGGGTTCAATCTAGGCGAATAAAAACGTCATATAACTAAGTATATTAGTAGAATAATTTAAATTTTATCAACGAGACGTAATAATCAATTGAGACATTAAAAGTTATTTTAGTGTCAGTAAGTGCTTTTAAGTAAAATTAACGAGCATACTAAAAAAACACTTTGGTGTCAAAATTAAATTAAACACTAAAATTACAAATTTTGAGTGGATTTCTTAAAGCGTCAAAAATGCAGAAAATGTTTAAGTTTATTTAAAATTGTTTTTTTTACTATGTTAACTTCTAATGTGAAGCACATGGCCTTCTTATGGAGGTATCTAAACAGAAGTTATCTTTAAGAATTGCTTGTTACGCAAATCCCAACCCCTCTTTTTAGGAGAGAGTAGAGATAGAAGGATAGGGTTAGAACAGGAATACTGGTTAGCTAATCGCGCTCGTTACGCCCCGATTTTAGGATCGGATGGATGGGAGGGAGCTTTAGACATTTAAAAAATACATGCCTACGGACAGAAATCAATTTATGAGACTGTCCGTACCGGGGCCTGAACCAGAGATATTCGCAACCGTAGCCAAGGACGTTGACCACTTCACCAGGGACCCGAGGAATTCTTTGGAAATGACAAAACTTGGCGAAAAACAGGAACCAGAATATGGTTAATCAACAACAATTGAAAAATTTTAATGAGCTGATCTTACTGTTTGTAAATACAATTACTCAATAAAATAAATATACTTTTGAGTAAACACTAAACCAGAATGAAATATACATAACGTATCAACGTGTGTCTCCCACGTTTTGATAAATAAGTCACGAGAAAGAAAATATTTCATAGTTTCTTAGTTTCATTTAGAGCAATTTTTTGAACTGTTGTGTCTCTTCGATAAAAATTCTGTTAAATGGGTCAGCTTACAGTTTCGGCGATTGAAAACGGTAATATATATATATATATATTACATACATCTGCTCTTATAGTATAAGAACAGGGGGATCCATGGCAATAGAAGTACAAGATAATGGCCGGCGGAATACGGAGGCTACATTCAAATAGGTTTTCCTTCCACTTTGCGTTGTTTTATCTTAATTTGATTACTTGGAAATATATGAAACCTCCAGAATGCGCAGAAGAAAACTTCTACCTTGTTGTACCTTCTTGGAAAGAAGGTATTTTCCAAAGTAATGGATAATTTGAATACTAAAGGAAGGCTTCATTTGAATTAATAAAATTTTACAAAGGAAAAATGTGACATAGATATGGATGATTATAGTGTAGCTTATGTTTAGATATATAATATATTCAGATATGCAAATAACAATGTAGTTAGTCCTGTCATAGTATGTGTAATAGAGGTCTGCACGGGCCAACATTTGATGAAATTACCCGGCCCGAGCCCGTTCACTCCAGGCGCGACCCGGCCCGAACCCGAGTCTTAATACCGCGTTTGTTACCCAAGCCCGACCCGATGCCTAAATTTATATATCTCAGCCCGAAAAAAACTTTATATCGTTGAAAGTCATTTTTAACGAATCGGTTTTTTTCGGTACATGACACAGTCAATTATCTAAAACCAATAGAAAGCAGCTATTGAATAATATCACACTTTGTTCATTAACGAACTATTTAAACTTACTATCGGTAATGCTTAAATAAATAAAGCATTGTTTCACGAATCAATAACAATTTTATGACCTCAGTTTCAAATTACCAAAATATAAAATGATGTCCAATGATATTCAAAACGTAATAAATTATTTTTGTTATCAGCGGTATTTAGTTATCAAGAGTACTGATGATCCGAAAATAGTTCGAAATATTTTTCTGAAGAACAAATCCCTTACCCGGGCCCAGCCAGAATCCGAATAACAATTGTCTCTACCCGCCCGAACCCAAGGCCAAGCTCGGGCCCGTGCAGACCTCTAATGTGTAAGTAGCCCTGTTATGATTTTATTTTTATCAGTTGATAATGCTCGTGATGAGCAAAACCGGTACCGATCATTATAAACATTTGAAAGTGGTACAAAAAAAATCCCTTTCCACCAAGAATTGACAGTTAACACCTTAAAAGTGAACAATGTAGTTGGGTAAACTGTGACTATTCATGAAGTTTCATGAATAGTTGAACAGAAAAAAAATTTTTAGTTGCCAATGCGAAAAAATTAAATATGTTGTAATGTAAACAATGGCTGTGAGACAATTGAATGGGAATTAATACTCGGCTCGAGTATTTAAAGTAATTATTAGAATACACAGTTGGGAGTTAGTTTAAAAAGAATATTTCACTAGGATATAGGCGTTTTCTAATTTCCTAGAAAAAATAATTTAGTTATGTATATTATAATAAGGTATGTGTCTAAAAAAATAACGCTAACTTTAAGTCGTTTTCCTGTCTTTGTGATTTATTTTCATGGCAATTGTATAAAAGATTTCAAACAGAAAATTGTCCAGCGCTGATAAAAGTATTAGGGAAGAAAGTTTGGTGAAGCAATGTGAGCGTGGAGTACAGGGTGAAGAATGTTCCCTCTGATACAAACATACGTGATACAATCGTAAGTTGTATAAGGGTATGGTTTAAGGGTTGAATGCGGGGTTGAATTAAGCCAAAGTTCTTATACATACGAATGTAAAGAAAGACAATATTTCATTTTATCATACTGTAAATTTAAGCGTACGAATTTTTAAAACCATGTTCGGTGTCAATGTACTCCATAATAATTATATCTATCTAATAGAAAATTTTAATGAAAGCCGATTCAACGATAACTGAAAGTTTGTCAGTTAGTATGATTATATTTATAACTGTAATAAATTGATTTTGTAATAAGTTTTTAATGAATAGAAATACATAATATAACTTAGATTCAAATGATGGTTCCCGAATCGTTTTTGTATACGTAAATAATTATAAAATATTTGAAATTAGAGTTTATTATCATGTAAACCTGACTTAATATCAACAAAAATTTTAGTTAACCATCATACTCTCACAATTGAAATGTTATATTCGACTATTTGATTATGTGAATTCGATATATTCTGATCTCTAAGATAAGTTTGAACCACTTGGTCGACAGTAACAGCTGAGAGATTGTGAATATATTTAATGGTAAACTAACAAAATTCGTCACAAGAATAAAACATGATGTACAAATATTGTATCTAGAACAAAACAATTAATTAAAACTGGGGACAGAGTTCATATAAAAAGCATTTGCTCTCTGTGAGTTGGATAAACATATATTCGAGGAAGTGAAAAGAAACCGTTTTCTTTTAAAGTATTAGGTTTGTCCACGTCAGTTATCTGCGCGTGGCCAGTTGCATCGAACGGAACGTATTACTTTGTTCCTTGGGGAACTCCCTTCAATTTCTTCTTTTTTCCCCAAGCTCAAAGACAGAGAAATCACAAGAGAAATGCTCTTCGATTTCCTGGGAATGTACGTGATTCGAAAAGGCGCTGCATCTAGATTTGTTACCATTTTATTGCTACTTTTGACATTTAGGATGCACTTCTCGGGTAGGTAAACATACCTCAATGTCTGATTGCATGTCTATTTACACGAAAAACAGTTTTGAATTATTAACAAAACTATCTAAGCTAACAAAGACTTTTGCAAGACTGACAGCGGAGTAGAATAAAAGACGAAAAGTAACAATTGGGAAAATAATCTATGAGTGAAATGCTGACACTTGCTAATGCTGCAACATCCTGTGATGGCTGATTCGTGAATTCGTTGCGTCATGACGCACAAGACAAACACAAACAAGACAAAAGCGCGTATGACAATTGCACAGTATAATAATATATTGGCATAGTAACAACTGCGCACGTTATTTGCATACACATACATTTTAAATGAGGAATGAAAAATATGTGACTGTTAATACCTTGATATTTACCTGAACATGCAGAATTTATTTTTAAAATGAATTTAAATATCTATTTTCTATGAATAAAAATTGATATTTTGGTTGTCGGTGTTACACCCAGCTACACAACCAATGAAATAACAATTATCATATTTAATTTAAAAATGGACGACAATTATTTTCATTTTGACATAGGCTAAAATAAAATGTATTTTTCAATCGACTCAATTTTTTTCAATAATAAAATTTCAGAAATATGAAAATTCTAAGCGTACCTTTAATTACAGGTAATCCTCGACTCTTCGCGTTTGCGATTACGTGCGTACGTTACAAAAATGCAACACGCTACAATTCAAGATTTAATTTAACAAATCTGCATAATGAAGACCGTGTTAAACCGAAATCGTGCTAAGCGAGTACCGTGTTAAGCGAGGGATGGGTGTAGTACCAGATAATCTTAAACCATGTAACTAAGGAGTGTCAATATTTAACAACTACGTGTTGATAAAATATTTTTTACTTTATAATTTTACTTGTAAAAAGAACAAAATATGTGTCCGAAAAATCTATATCATTTTACCGAAAAGCATCGGCACTATCCGTGCAATTTGGGGTATAAATTTGTTCGACTAAGTAGGAGAAGAATAGGGGCTGATATCAATGTTAAGAAATCTTGCGAAATCCGACTGTCGCAGGTTTAGTGCTTGTTTTAAACATATGTCATTGCATGTCTTTTCGGGAGACTGTGTCTGGTGTTGCGCGATAAATGTTCAGCTAAAAAAAAATATTTTTTCTTAAATGTTATACAGCAATACATTCTTAAAGAATGGAATATGGTTATTTATTGTGAAGAGAACTTGATTTAAAATAAATGTGGAAAGTAAATGTTGGAATCAAGAATGAAAACTGTGCATTTACAGCCTAGTATATTCAATTAGTATTAAAATGATTTTTTGAATATCTTGTATGTAATTGCCAATACCGGTCTGTAGGCGTAGACGTAACGTTTTATTATCACCACATATCACATGCAGGTATAAAATTTTCAATACACACAGTGACGCAAACTCCGAGACAAACAAACAACTGTCCGTCAGTATGGAAACTAAAGAACAGCTACTTTAGACATTCACTATTTCAATTTTTTATACCGTCATATATGACAGGCATTCCCACTAGCTTAACATATTGAATAAGTAAATTTTTGGATTCCAGGTGGAGACGAGTCAAATAAATAGATAAATAACTTTTTATTTTGAAAGATCATAGACTGACATATTATCCTAAAAATTTGTGTTATGGAGGATATTAAATACTCTTTTTATTTACTGATTTATTCTTAGAAATGGACAAACATTGCATTACAGCTGTCACCAATACTTGATGCATTTGATAACTATATAAAAAAACCTTTGAAAAAGAATAAAAGAAAATACTAAATAATATATGCCAAAAAGACTGTGCCTGTAAAATGCCTTATTTTTTAAATTTGGATTATTGTATTTAAATACATGGAAGTGTACAAAATCTCAATAATCCAAATTTGATATTGAAATTCCATCAAGCACCCTCAGTCGATGCCTTCTTTTTTGTTGAGTCATACCAGTTCCATTGAGTATATCATTAGTTGCGTTTTAATTGCTTTTTTTTTAAAAAAAAAAGACGCATTTTGTTTTAAGTACGACGTAAAATAATCGTAATAGAGGTTGAATTAAGCCAGAACTCTTGTAGGTAGAGGACAAGACAAGACGACAATATTTTATTTTAAAAAATAAAACAGAATTTGTTTGCACTACTTCCACATGTTTATAATGATCAGGACTGGTTTCGCTCATCACGAGCGTTATCAACTAAATGTTAAAAAATCTTTAAAATTAGATAAACAAGTGATATTAGAAATAAATTTATTGTGAGTTTTATATTTTAAAATATAATGTCTTTCCACAAAGAATTGACAGTTAACACCTTAAAAGTGAAGTATTTTAATTTTAGCGTACGATTTTTTGAAACCATGTTCGCTTTCTTCCTAATAGAACATTTTAATGAAAGGCGATTCAATGAAAACTGACTATTCGTCCGGGTTGGCCAATGGTCATGCATTGCTTTGGGTGAACAGCATTGTCCTTTTATAAAATATTTTTAAAAATAAGTAAAATTATAATTCATGACTTATTCAGTAAGCAAACAATTAAAGTTATTCTAATCGTTCCGGTGTAATTTCCATGGAAAAACTCCAGCGAGCCAAGCCGTAGCTGGAGACGCCCGGCGTCGCGACGCGCCAACTCGAGCGAGCTGACAACTTAATTGCGCGGAAAACTGCCAACCGATACGCCTCGGTCCGCACTCACTTACCCCGGGAAATAAAATAAAATGAAATGAAAAAATCAAAGACAGAGGGGGACCGGGCAATTCGTCTTGTCTGGGTTGGAGCGGGACGGCGGTGAACCCCGATTGAAGGCCGGTGATAATGTCTCACTTCCGTGGCGGGATAATTTTTCAGTAGTTCGGATTTGGAAAACGGAAAACGAAATCTAGCGGAGCGTCTTGATACTAATTGATCGAACGATTTGCTGTGGGGTAATCTGTTTTATTAACTGAGCATTTTTTTAAGCATAATGTCTGCCTGAGTAGATTAACCTTTTTTACAATTGTTTTTTTGTCGGTTACAAATTAAACTGAATTACAGAAGTTGGTTATTTTTTGGTTTATTAAGAAACGTGTGACACATTGTTGTGTTCAAAATTGTTTCGTATTAAAACTGAAATTGTATGATAGGATTATTAACTATTTAAATATTGGCTATATTAGAGTTTCAGTGAATCAGTCCAATACTATGTCTGTAATGATTTTAATTTAAGCGCTATGTTTTTAATGCGAATCATAAAAGTGATGTAGTTTGATTGTAGATATATTAATTTCATTAATATATGGAGAAATTACTGTATCAATAACTACTATCATGTGAAAAAGTCTATAGAAATATTATACAATGGTGAGTAGCATTATGCAAACGGTTGAGTAGTTTGCAAGCTCTTTAAAGAACTTGCAGTAAATCAATTTTGTAAACAAAATAAATCGTCACTTAGCATTCTTTGAAGAATGTTTGAATACCCAATTACATAATCAAGTACTAAAAAGTCTCATCAACAGGAAATACGGATGGTGGATAATCAATGAATGAACTTTGTAGAAGCAGACAAAATATTATTGAGCCTGGAGAACCGAAGGAAGACTGCATTAGAGCTGAAGCTTTTCAGAGAAGATGCTGATAATTAACATGGTTTTTGCGATGAATCTTCAATAAATGTTCGCATACAATGACTAATTAATCTACTTGGCGCTTTGTATCTTCAAGTAGGAAATATTTATATGATGATTTATTTCTGTCCATCACGGCACAGATTTAGTGATTATAGATCTATTTAAAAACTGTTATTGATCAGTTATTGTTAAATACATATCGCTCATGATAAAACGATACCTCACATCCCACAACTTTGACAAGCACACCACCTAGTAAAATTTCGCATCCCAAAAATGATTTTAATCACTTGTTAAATCCTCCCTATAAATTTGTACAGTGTGATATATGAGGTATTATGGTCTTATCATAATCGATATAGAATCCATGTTTTTTTTTGGGAGCAGATGCTATTGTTTAAAAAAATATTATTGTACTTCTCACAATCAATACGTGATGATAAAAAATTAAAATTTAGCTCGCATAGAATGAAAGTTAGTTTTAAGTGTTTTGTTTCCGATAAATTTAATACAAGAACAAATCTCCACTTTACTATAAAAAGCGTTGACACCAAGACAAAAAAAAACCGAGCAAGTTTAAATTGAAAAGTTTTCAAAACGCTGAACTTTTCGCGGAAAAAAATGAAAAGAAAGCTGAGCGTAAAAATGAAATAATGCAAAAATAAAAATGTGTTTTGCATAATAGAATATTTCAAACGAAATATAAGAAAAGGCGTATTCAAAGGAAGAAAAGAGTAAGTGGGTTTTCTTGAATATTCGCTACGGTGTTTATCAGAATGCATATCGCAGTGTGTCGATTCTGGGACACATTATTCACAAATCGTTTCACCGGAATGCGAGTGGAAGAATGGGTGTTGTAACCGTTTTTACCGGAACCAGGTATATACAAGTGCAAGTGCATATCCTTCCGATAAAATTGCACTAATGGTACTTCTTGTACATAGCGATGAGCGTGGAAAACACTTGATACAGTTGAGTAGTGCGTAAACGTAAGATATTAAATGATTAAACATGTTGCAATCAGCGATGCATTTTCGACAAAACAATTTTGATTTTTTTTATGTATACGTTCGTTAAGAGTGTAGGATACATGACGCTGCATATTACGAAACGTTATACTCGCCTGTAGTGAGAAATGCTTATCATTTTAGTCAGCATTATTGACTAAGCATAATTAATTGGCAAATAATATTTAACCAATATTCGATATTCTGCAGACGCTGCATAACAGGTGAACACTCATCAAAGCATGTCGTGACGATTAAAAGTAGGTCGACAAGACGGTATAAATAAACAAAGAAAGAGCAACCAGATTCATTCTGTATTGATCAGCTAAACGTAATTCTGTAACCGTCGGTTGATTGTGATACCTGTCGTCACTCGCCGAACGGACTCTTATCTGCATTCATCGTCATCATCATTATCATCATCATTATCATCATCCTTCCTACTGTTTAATCGCGTCAGACATTCAACATTGGAATCATATTCCTAAAAGTGTTCTTTCTAAACATTATTCTGTATTCTCGACATTGTTTTAACAATAACTAATAATTAAAATAGTTAAAGCTGTGCCAAAAAGTAAAATATCGATCTTTACTATCAACTTATTGGCGGTGGAAAGACATTATGTTTATAAAAATTGTAAAGAATGATCGTGAAGGACCTGTTTCAAAAACATATTTAAATGACAACACACTAAAGTTGCTAAGTACCATTGGATACATGTTCATTTAATATAAGTTTTGTTAGTATTTTTTAAAAACGTTTTTTGATAGAATGAAGGTGTATTTAATAGATTAGAGACTTATTAGATAGTCTCTACTCTCGCTAATAATATAAAAAAAACACGAAAGCTGTGTTTGCAGTACGTATGATGTTTAACTATTCCAAATTAAAATTTGTCTTCGAATACTTAGGACCAATACTTACACGAATTGTATTGACGACCAAATACGAAATTAATTACCTTTAAATATAATTAAATTTAAATATAATTAAATTTAAATATAATTAAATTTATCTACGTATTATTCATCACTCTGTTTTACTATTTTTTATCGTTTGTTTAGCATAACGGAAAGGGGTCGGTAAGCTTTTTCGAATAATTTAAACCAGAGCGCAATAACTGCTGTAAAATTGATCGTGCAAATATTTTCTGAAAGTATCTGTACAAATATTCAATAAATATCATACTTTTCCAAGGATTGGGCATAATATGCTAACCCTGTTTATGGAAATGGTATGATTTGCATTACTTTTACGCGAACACGCAGCAAAGGTAGAAAAACGTATAAAGTCTTCGTAAATCTAGACTTTTACGATATTTTACATGAACGAAGGAAGCTTTTGCTCCGTTCTTGGGTCAAAAATTACATATGGAAACCTTTGATCTCACTCTTTTGCTCAGACTCTTTATTATTCAAAAGGTTCCCGCCATCTAGAGCAACTTTAAAATCTAAATTATGCAAATTTACAACACGAGCTGAAGCGTTTTTAAGGAGTATGTTTTAAATATTTAAAATTAAGACGCTCAAGGTGGTCTTCAATGTTAAATGACATCAGAAAAAAAGGCGGCCCCGTTAGACTTTAAAATTAATGAATATTAATTTGTTTATATCATTTTTATTATGCTCTAATCATTGTGTTAAATAATAATTAAACGTCCAATTAAATCCAGTGATGTGATCTATATATAAAGTTATTGTCAGTGCAATTGATATTATAATCAAAAATCGTTTAATAAAGTACTTCTCTATCCATAATATTATCATCTGACACATCCTGGTTTTTTTGTTTAAGTTTAAGTTTCATTAAGGTCCATAACTGAAATCGCCCAGCGGTAACGACAATAATTCGGAGAATCGGCCCGACTCTTGTTGCCAAGGGCGCTCGTTCAATAGCCAGCGGACACGTCCGCTGGACGAGTCCTTTTTTGACGGAAAGAGGTAGCTCTGACGATGCAGGGAGTTTTTTTAATCGTATATGTGCACAGTTGATTACGATCTGTCGAGTGAGTTACCGGCCTCGTGGCCGGCACAGGTGACGATGTGAATTGTTTGTGTTTGTTTTGAATTGGACGTAATTAAAAATCGTTTGTCGTGTCATTTGCATTATAACTTAAAAGTTAATTCAGTTGTTAAGTAAATGTAAATGTAGAATCAATTTTATGTGTTAGGAATAGTATTTTTGTGTATTGTAAACCATTGCATCTTCGATTAAAAATAAATAAGGGTTGAATCGGATTTGAAATGGTGTTTGTTTGAGATCCCAGCCCTTCCAGGACGTTCAATAACCAGCCATTCGGCTCTCTTCGATCCGGGTCTTCTCACATCTTTATAGAAGAAATGAAGTTTTTTTATGACTCGAGATTTTGTCGATGATAATTGACGTACCATCCAGAAATTTTTTCGTTTTATCAACGATATTATAATCTTGTGCTATGTGGCCCGTCGGAGCACGCTTGCGGTTACCTACATAATTCATTACTTTAATTGGCATTTACTTGTCGGAACTTCTATGTATTTATATAAAAAAATATTTTATTCCACAAGAATTATGTTGCGGAATTGGCGGTATCATTTAAGCACTATCAATAATTCACATTTTTGACGATGAGATGATGCTGAAATAGGTTTCAATTATACTTACAATACACTTGAAACTAAATAGTTTTCACCTTATTGGCCTGCAATATTATTAAAAGTTTAAATCGATCCCTTCAATGTTGATAAAGATACTTTCGCTACTGTTATCCAACAAAGGTATTGTCAGTAAGAAACGTCTGTAAACAAAATAACGCTTGCAATCATTACACGAAAACGTGTGACGTTTATATTATGCCGTACGTCTTCAAAATATTCCAATATAAGTTGCGTTCGCGAGCGTCTCGCGGATTATGAGCGAGAAGTCGTGTCAATTTGGCATGGGAAAACAGCGTCGTTTTTCCGACGCCGAGCTTGCGGGCCATAGATCGTGGGGATCGGCGCGGCGCCTGGCATCACATAGGGGTGTAGCTTTATCAAATTACGATAATGGTGTTTGGTGGTGTGGAAAATTCGCAGCGGCTCACGTGAATCTGTGTGCCGACATGATAATGCATGTGGATGGAGAGAGCGCTTGGAAAAGTGAATAACTTGAGTTGATAGTTAATCTTTATATTATCTAAATGAAATTTTATTTATTATTATTCCTCTACAGAAGGTAAAGCGCTGATAAAATTTATCGAGTTCTAAACCACGAATATATTATCACACTTTAAAATGTTCACACTCAAGTTTTATTTTTGTAGAAGACTTTTCATTACTACCTATATCACGCATCGTTAAATATTGAAAACAGTTTAGGGTGAAAAAAATATAAATAGGTAGCCGTATTTAAGATCGGTTTGTTTATTAATGATTTAAATATGCGTTGGAAACCCAGTTAAAAAAACAGGAGCCAAGCACGATTCTTTACATAGAAACAATTGGCTTAGTTTATTGTTTATAGTCGAGCATTTATTTCATAAAATATTTTATATTATTAATGAAATAGAAGCAATGCTACTATTACGGTTATAAATGAATAACCTGAGAATTTAATAAAGAACAAACAACTCAAAATAAAGTACTAAAAATCATAATCAACTTTCCCAAAAATCCTTTGAACCCAAACGAGAGAGAGAAAGAATCAGTCCAAACATAACCGACGAACCGGTTAACTGAAAAACGAAAGCACACACGTGAGATATAGTTTTGGGAGGGTGGATGGTGGTGGGCAAGGGTTGAAATATCGGGGTGTCCAAGAGATCTCATTTTGTTGGAATACTGTTGTGCTTTGATAATTTGAGGATTTTTATGTGATTTAGAAAATCGATATAATTTTTTTTTAACTGTTATATATTTCAAGAATATTTATGTTTTTTTCCAAATAATATAGATGAATCGGAATTGATCTAGAACTATTTTTGTTTATCTACTGATTATTTTGTCGCAATCAATCACCCCCCTACAGAATTATCGCTCCCGCGAATCTTGTAGGAGACTTTTATGTTTATTGAACATGCCTACATGACAATGAGTCGACAATCTACATTGGTCACTCATATGGGACAACTAAAAGTAATACGTTGTAGTTATGCATTCAGACAAATAATGTGAAAGAAACATTCAATTTCTCAATCACTCAATTACGTCAGTGTAATTGATCCATCTAATTTTAGGTCGTAAGTTGTAAGGAACCCTGAATCGAGAAAACAAACGCACCCGTGCGATAAAGTAAATTTTCTTGGAATGACTATTTTATAAAATGGAATATTCCAAGAAACTTTTTGCTTAAATCAGTTATTTTTATGAGAAACCGAAACGCAAAACTACTCTTTTATTTCTAACTAGTGAATACTCGGTATGCGTTGCAACGCCACTGAAAGAAAGAAGTTTTTTGAGTTTTAGTTTTGTTTTTTGAAGCGCTTTTGGATACACAATATTTTTTGTTTTTCCATTTGGTGCGTACACGAATAAATCAGAAGGTTTTCCGAGATGTCGCTGTATGTACGAATTTACGACCTTTACGGGTGTGCGCACAACAACTCATCAAAGTTTGATCAAAATCGGATGAAATGTAAAGAAACGCATACGGGATAAACAAACATTCATTTATAAATATATAAATAAAAATGTTACAATGATATTTGGGCAAAAAAGAAAAAAGCAAATATTCGTAGATAGATATTACATTTTATCATATGCAATACCTTTATTGTGTTTATGACTAGCGTGCACTTTGTGTATGCCTACAATTATTGGCGTACGGAACGATAAACTTTTGTCTTTATATATGGACACCCCACGTTACATGTGTAAAGGGTATTAGCTGATTTTTGATGGAATTTAATTCGCGTGTTTGCTTTCTGCCGGCAACTGATGCGGAACACGAGAGAGACCTAAACGGATAATGTAGAAACGTAGACCTGCGATGTACTTAACTGATTTATAACAGACACAGCAGGAGTCGGTACTGAGAACGCAGAAAGTTGGGAAATATCATACAGTATAATGTATTATCGTGACAGGAGAAATCGATGAGGAAACTATTTCTGGTCTGTGGTAGAAATTATTTCGGAATTCTCATAAATTTTGACATCGAAACACAATTTCGTGGCATGCTAACGTCGAAAGAGGAATATTTAGTAATGCAAGATTATTATACAATATTCATGTACAAATTAATGTATATTTCATACCATTTCAGTAGTAACCAATAATTATTCCTAAAGTTAAGAAAGACATCATCGTTTCATGAGTTAAAAATAATAGTAATAGTTGTAAGTCGTGTGTTATATACTTTTAATGAATTCGATTATTTTAAAATGCTTTCAAAGAACACGATAAATAAGTGTGAAGCGGTTAAGCAGAAAAATTGAATTATGACGCCGCGGAACTTTGGTTCGCTTATAATGCATCTTCCCTATTATATTATCTATATATATATGAAAATGAATGTTTGTTTGTTTGTCCTCTTTGCATTCCATTAATATTAATCCCATTTCGATCAAACTTTGGTGAGTTGTTGTGCGCACACCCGCGAAGGTTTATGAAACAAGAAACAAATACGTACAACTAGCGAAATCTCTGAACCAGACGGATAAACAAAAAATATTGTATTTCCAAAATATAGGTCTGCACGAGACCGGGATCGGGCGGTTAAAAACAATTCAGATCGTTCAATTAATATTGTTGGCAATATGGAAACAATAGCATATTTTATATTGTTCGAAAAGTGTAAATGAATTAGTATATTAAAAAAAAATGGGATTTTTTCGGGCTGAGAAAAATAAATCTAGGCTTTGGGTCGGATTCGGGTAACAAGTGTGATATCTTAATATCTCGGGCTCGGGCCGGGCCAGGCTTGAAGACGACGGGCACGGTCCGGAAAATTTTAAGAAATTTCGGCAGGTGCTCACTTCTAATTCAAAAGCACTTCAATAAACGGAATTAAAACACAAATCCTTTCTTTCTTTGAGTGGCATTGCAACATATCGATAATGAGCTGAACAAAAATGCAAATGCAATAATTAAAGATATCTTCATTATCATTTAAAAAAATAAATAGAGTCAGAAAAAGTGTTTTACAGTTACAAAATTTTACCTGTGAGAAATTCGTCACTCGTTCAGTACCACACCTTGGTAATTTCATTGTATATGTTCTTACCTGAAAAAGAAAAGAAATTATTGCTTAATATATTATAGATGTAGTTATTTATGAAGTTTTATTGGATTTTATTACATTCTATATTTTCTTGATGTATATGTCTTATCTTGTATATCTGTAACGCAGCACACAAACACAGATTATCTCTCTCTGTCAGCGAATAGTTCGCATCAGGAGTATTGAACGAATACTGACAAGTATAACTGCACTGATTATAATTTATATTGAATAATTATGTAGAAATCTCTACATAATGTTATGATACTCAAATTCATCTCAAATCAATCCTTCAAACCGACGAGAAGAAATAATTACATCGTAACATAAATCGATTAAAAAGGTGGAATAATTTATATTAGAAGTGGATATTTTCATAAAGATAAAAAATAAATAAAAATAAATTCGATTTATCATAGAATGATAGCACGACACAAAATAAATGTTGACAATTTGAATATTCTAAGCCTTAACATTACGCTAAAACATTTACGCGAAAATTGATTGGAAACGTTAAATTTTTTTATTTCCATGTCCATCCCAACGTGTGGAGCACATGGTCTCTTAATGGAGGTATCTCAACAGAATTTTTCGATGAGAACTGCTTGTTACTCAATTGCTCAACCTCTCTTTTTTCGAAGAGAGTAGAAATAGAAGGATAAGTCTAGAACAGGACTAGTGGTTAGCTAATGGCTCTCGCTACGCCCCGTTAGGATCGGATCGGTGGTAAGGGAGTTTTAGACATCACAAACACTCTGACTACGAACAGAAATTCATAAATCCATTGAAGGATCAATTTAAGAAAACCGTCCGCACCGAGGATTGAACCCGAGACATCCGTAACCGTAGCAAACGACTCTACCAGCTGCACCACGGACGCCAACATAATTAATATTAAAATAAAAATGACAGTTTTTCTAAGAAATATAATCTTTGCAGCTATCTATCAATTTAGTGGAATTCATCGCTAGTCGTCTTGGCATTATAAATCTTACTGGGTTTAAAATTTGGGATTAAGCCCTGATGACGGCCATTCGTAATAAATCCGAGCGAGCGTCGTCGGCAGAGCACTTGCGATCGGTTTTCAGCCGTACACGATAAAAGGTGGGTTCGCCCTGGGGTGGGGGGTGATAGAGACTGGGCAGGAATGCCCGCGTGGTCTGCAAAGAATGTTTAATGAAAGAGAGATGTTAAGCCAATGCGGACGAAGCGAGTTGCCAGGATTTATAGTTTGCAGCTATGCATGCTTGTTAGATGCTACGAACATGAAGCTTCTCCCCCAAAGATAAGGTGATTCTGGAATTATAGTGGTTCAACTTTAGTCATACCGTTTATTTGATTGCTTATTGATCTTACGTTAAATGATTGAACATGACTGCTGAAGTGAATTAAATAATGTTTGTTTCGAATAAAGACTGCTAGTAAATCTTGTCTAGCTCAAAAGTTTAGTGCGTATACTATAGTATAGTATTTTTGCTAGCAAGTAAAGAATAGATCAGTGCTCCGAAAACTTTTCTCATCCACGGCACACATATTGACTCATTGGAATTTCTCGGTACACCACAAACAAAAATATATGTAAATTTCAAAATTCATATTTACTGATTTGAACTAAAAATAGCCACCAAGTATATTTATGAGTATTACACAGTATGAATTAATATTCCAATCTCACTTCTTGCTCTTGGCTCTTGATTCGATAATATTTATTATTTAAATACATTCGTTCGTCATTTTTAATAATTCATGTGGTAAGTTTTTAACCTTAATGCTTCCCGATGTGTGCAACAATGTATAAATTCTATTGTAAGATTATTTTTATTTTATCGTTCATCGTTACCGTTGCGTCATCCGTGCAAACGCTCACAATAAACGCCCTTTGAAAACAACGTTTGTCCTCACCGGTAGTCCACTGTGGATTTTTTTTTGCAAAACGGATATCTAACAGGCAATTAGCTATATTTTTTTTCTGTTACGAGTTTTAGATTTTTTCTCATTTCAAAAGGATTGCTCAGCGGCACACCTATCATCGTCTTGCGGGGTAACGGTGTGCCGCGGCACACAGCTTGCGGGGCACTGGAATAGATGAATGTAAAAGTGATTGATTAGAGTGGTAAAGCTCTAGCTGGCTCTTCACGATAAAAAGTCAAATCACCGAGTGGACATTTACAAATCTTGATTTTTAAATCGATACACGAATTCACATTGAAGGATCGGTGGTTTTCATTTTTGAAACCCTTTTTATCCTAGCAACTCTCAAAGAAACCGGTCCTATCCAGGCCTCATCATTCTATGTTTCTCTTATCTGCAAATGGGGATTGAGAGAGGCCCTACAATAAGTCACGGTTAAACTGATTCTCCGTATCGGAAGTAGAGTTTTTTTTTAAATAATCTTGTATATAATAGACCGGATCGCTCTGTAGATGTTTTATTATTATTATCACATGAAGGTATGAAATTTTATCATGACCTAAGCGTTCACGGTCTACATATAAAATAAAATGTTATGCAATGCACACACAGTTCCGACGTACTAACTACTTTAGACATTCAGTATTTTAATTTCAACACCGTCATCTATGACGGGTACGGTTATACTAATAGTATATAAAAGCCTTATTTTTTTATAATGGTTATTTACTATTAAACTTCTTAGTTTTATTTAAATAAGGAGTTTCGATCATTGTCTGAAAATAATTACTTAGTTTGTAATAAATATTCATAACTACACAAGTTAATAGGTTTCAATTATTTGGATCACGTTTGGAAACACTATAGCCTTTTCTAACACAACTTTGGTGTTGATTGTGTGAAAACCGTGCAAAAGTCTGAAAGCCAATTAATCAAGTACATTTTTATTTTAAGAAATACAATTATGAAGTACATTCAAGAGCAAAAAACTCTTGTCATTATTTAAAAGTTCGTATGTTTTGATGTTATCTTATAACAACCAGGAACTTCACATTCTCAGTAAATCTTGAAAATATAATACATATTCTCACATTAGAAACTTGCAGTTATTTGTATTCTAACAGTAACTATTCATTAGCAAGACATTCTCATATTGTCGCTACTCTAGTGATAAAAGAAAAGCAAAAAACGAGATTTATCTGTGCAGAAACAAAACTAAAGTTTACTTTCGTAAACATCTGGCAACTGAAAATGGATGCAAACAGAAGGTGTAGTATGTGAAAATAAGAAGAGATGTATGTTTACGGATTGCATACCAGTGACGTGTTATGATTACACTGAAAAAGAATAAATGTTAACAGAACTAAACTATCTTTTCTACGATATTTCTTGGGTAGAAGTACCTTTGAAATTTCGGCTAAAAATCAAGTGGTATTACTTATTTGGGATTGTTATTAAATAAGGGGAGATTGCAGCTGATTATAAAAAAGAATTATCAAGCCCAAACAGCTTATTTATAATATAACAGTCCCTATTTACCTATTCACGGGTTCTCATCAGTAAAAAACAGTGTCTGAATCTAAAGTATAATACAAATAAAAATAATTCGAACACCACTGATGTGTTTGTTTGTAAGCGAAAAGATGGAATGAGGCTGTTTCACTTGTTTTGAGAAGTTTGTACAACAAAAGGAGTGAGATGAATGCTGTTCTTTTATTACCCCCAAAGCGTATACAGCTACATTTAAATTAAAAAGTTTTTTACTTAATGCTTACGTAGGTAAACGGTCAAAGCCAAAATTATAGTTGAAAAAAATCTACAAAGCTTAATAAATAAAGTAAAACCTTCATATTACGTATCTGGAAGTAACGGAGTACTAAATGGACGAAATTCATGGTAAAATTTGACAATTGTTAAAAGCGTCGTGTTAATGTTGTAAATTAATTAAAAAAATAAAACACAATTCAATTGTACTACTTCCACATATTTATAATGATCAGGACCGGTTTCGCTCATCACGAGCAATATCAACTGATAAAAATACAAACATAACAAGCCTATTTATATAAAACGTGATGAGCGAAACCGGTCCTGATCATTATAAATATGTGGAACTAGTACAAACGAATTGTGTTTTATTTTATAATATATAATGTCTTTTCACCAAGAATTCACAGTTAACACCTTAAAAGTGAGTATAAATTAATATTGAAATTCAATTGTTAAAAAAGTTCTGCACTTTTCCTCTAATTAAAACGAATCTCTCATTTTTTTAAATATTCGATTTATTTTTTATACAGTAATCTTTGGGATGTATTTATTACACGTGAAAAATACAGTAGGGTTTATATAACTTTAAACATGTATTCTACAATCTATAGTATCACAGATTTGAAGGATACACAATACAAATGCGAAATGGATACAAATGCTGAAGACTTAAACTAACTCGTGAAGATGATGTATAAGATAATAATATTAATAACATTGTTCATAAACAGAATTTCAGCTACTTATTTTAGTTACTTAAAAAGTCAAATAATTATTCAGTTTTTAACTAAAAGTACTCAAGCAAAGCGAAGCCTCGGGCTCAATGATTCGTGAACAGATATAGTCATGATCTATGATACAACGGTAAACATGATTTTATTAACACCATCCTGCCTACGTTTATTTAAATAAGTTTATTATTTAATACTGTGATCAACAATGATGCAAATACTTTTTTTAGCATACCCGCTCGCAATGTAAAGTATATGGACTCCTAATCATCTCGACAGAAGTTGTTCCACGAGAATTATTATTATTCAGTTGATCAACCTCTCTTTTTTGGAGAAATTAATTACATGACTGAGAGAGGATAAGTGTGGAATTCCACTGGTTGTGTTACTAAATGTGACACGCGTTTCGCCTCTTTAGACTAACTATATTGCAAGGTTATTTATTTCTAAGATACACAATGATTCTAATTTATAAAATTAAATTTGGATTATTGAGATTTTGTACACTTCCATGTATTTTTTCACTAACGACCCGGGTTTCGCCTTTCGGTATCTTCAGGCATTCGAGCACACGAATGGACTCGAACTGACAGACAGTAAACAGTGTCTAACGTTTATATAGAAGATACAAATACGACAAATATTATTTACGAGGTAAAATATTATACGTCTGAGAGCCACACTGATACCTGAGTTAAAATTTCGAGAATCGCCTTAATCCTTATTTTGTAAACACCACATTTACATAGTGGCGAATTGCCGCTTTCCAACTTCTTATGGAATTACCTGTGATTTTACAATTATAATAGCATTGTGGGTTTCGACGGGATGCAATTCGACGAAAGGGTAAATATATATACAATCATTCCACGTTTAGTGACATGGAATGATTGTATATATTTGTTTGATAACACTAGTTTAATAAGTGGAATATATAAAACCAAAAATGGTAAATCACTCATTTCAAATTGACGTACACTTAATTTTAAGAATTTCCATCAATCGTGGATGCACAAAAACAATACAGTTTCTGTCAGTGGTGGCTTTTAGAGAAATTTTTCATCAAAACGTTTGAATTAATTGAACACATATTAGTCTTTTGCTGGCCATCAATAATTGGACAAATTCAATTATATTTTTCATCAATGCACTATAAGTTTGTTTCACACGTGAAATTGTTAACTTTTAATATGTACATACGAATTCAAATAACCATCATAATGTTTATATCGAATTATTTAATGTAAATGATTATCGTGAACGATAGATAGTTAAAAATACGTAATACGAACTCCAAATTAATTTTGTGTATAAAAATGATAGCTATGTTATTCCACTGATGTGACACAATCAGTGGAAGTTATTAATTATATGAAAACGTTTTTGTGAATGGTTTTAAATATTACAATGTATCGTTACATTTTTTTAATGGACGTAGGGATGTCAGGAAATGGTATTTTAAGTTTAAATAAATCTATTTGAAAAGAAGAATTGGAAGGGTGGAATTCTTTATATAAGAGAAAATGATCTTTTATGTAATAGTGTAATATAGTTATATATACTATGCGATATCAAACAAGATGAATAACCTAGCCCAAAGCAGTTTGTCTGAAAAACGTAACGTATACAGGAGGATGATAAAAATTGGTGCATAATAATAGCCACTATTGAAACTGTGTAGCGAATAAGAGAAATATTAAATTTTGTTTAACTACATAAGCCACAGAAAGTTGATTTTAAATTCATCTATTATAAGAATGGATGTTGTACTATGTACAGGTAAAAAGATTTAAATTTGGAATTGATTGGGCTAAATGTCAGCGCTGTATTCCTAAACTTAGCAAGGAGTATGTATGTGGTAACGCACTTTTTGTGCGATTTTGTATATTCAATGTTTACACCGTTATTTATATACCTTATACAAATCCCCATTGTTTACTTTACCGTATTGTGGATTAGAAAAAAAAATAATTAAAATTTAAACGAGCGACAGAGATTATCAATACTTAAATAATAAGCACTTGGTTACTCTCAAGATGCAACTGAAACAATACGATTTGAATGCCGGTAACACTAAAAGCCAAGAATCAAATTTGAAAATCGAAAAAGCTTTCATTTGTTTATCTGTTGGTAAAATATTTTCATTCAAACAGAGGGTAAACGGCGGGCATCCATTCCCCGTATACTCTCCATTACAACACTCGTTGGATCTCATTTACAGCAGTATTGATTCAGATGTTTTCTTTGATGGATGTCAAAAGTTTTCTACCCTTTTAATAATGCAGGTACTAATAAGCTTGCAAAATAATTAGTTGTCAATTTTGATTGAATACGATGGCGAGATAACGAAATGGTTGCCAAATATGTAACATACCTTTAATGAAATTAAATAAGTCGTACTAAAAATTACTTTCATTTTCATTAAATTATATTTTAATAAATAGATACTTGTGTTCATGTGTTTTTACTGCATTATTATGCATGTTGTATTTTTTATTTAAATAATATTGTGCCAATAAATACATAGCCAACAATTTGAAAACGTGTATATTAATGGACACAAATAACCAGTATTATTCAAAAATGTCGACACGTTTGACAGGAAATTCAACCGCTGAAAAATGGGGGATATTTTTAGGGAAAACACTCTGTATAGACAAGCGTGTGACAACTCTAACGGGAAGTCTCTTGGGAATGCCACAGTGCCGTCATACCTTTTATGAATATTAAAATTCTATCGACCGACATTCCAAACGTTTTCTCTTACAAATTTGATCCTGTATGTTTGATACTACTCGTAATTTCTCCACATCTAAACAAAAAAATCATTTACGTAATCAATAGAAAATAACGATGTTGGTTTACTTATCAGAAACAATTAAACTGGACTTCTTTCTTTGGTACAATATAATAAACACACTTATTAACAGCTATCAGAATGTTAAACATTTAGTAAAAGTAAAACGAATTGGTAATAGTATACTATATTTAAAACTAAATGTAAAATATGGGAAGCAGTTTTCTTTCCGAGAAAACGTGATTACCTAATTGATTTTCTGTTTTAAATTAAGTTGAATTGAGGAAATTAAATAAAAAGTTTTTAATATACTACATAGAGTTGACAATAAGGATTTGATATTATTATTATTTGATTATTATTGTGAACTTCAATTGGAACATCAAATAAATAGTGTATATTTTTGAATTAAATAATATTCTAGTTAATTAAGAATCACAATTTATATAATAACTAGTGAGTACCCGGCATGCGTTGCAATGCCACTCAGAGAAAAAAAGGGTTTGTGTTTTAATTCTGTTTATTAAAGTGCTTTTGAATAAACAATATTTTTTGTTTTACGTCTGGTGCGTACATGAATAAATCAGAAGGTTTTTACGAGATGTCCCTCTTTGTACGTATTTGATTCTTTTTTTGAGATTTGAGGTTTTAATTTTTTTTCTTTAGAAACCTTCACGAGTGTGCGCACAACAACTCACCGAAGTTTCATCGACATTGGATGAATGGTAAATGAACGCATAGAAAACATATAAACAAACAAACATTCATTTTTATATATATATAGATAATATGAATGAATCTTTTAATTTAATTGAAATACATTGAATAACTCATGACAGATTTAAGATTTTAGCTCTTAATTAGGAAAGCAAATTGAATGGTTTTACTTACAAGAAAACTGGTAAATAGAAGAAAGTGTTAACAGGTTTGAAAATTTTTCAAGGTAATTTGGTTACGAAAAATGATTTCTCTAAAGAAAATGTTTTATGGTAGAATATATTATAAATATGACGACGTGATGTATAAATAAAGTGGCAAAGGGCTAATTATTTATTTTTGCAAGTAAAGCTATTAAAATTTATGTCATCAAAGAGAAAGAGGTGAAATAAGTCACCTGTTCCGTCACCGGTGACAGTGGAAAGTGGAATGATTATTAAGAGACTACACAAGTAGGGATGTGATCTTTAATTTTCGATACACAAGTTTACATTTATTTGTTGAATAAAATAATCGGACATTACGATTTATTATGGAGTGTTTTAATAATACAAGAAGAACTTGTTCGTCTTCATTTACTCTCAAACTCGCAAAAGAGGATTAGGAAATCAATTCATTTATTTAGAAAAATTCATAAAGTGTGCAGATATAATATACATTGGTAATGTATAAGAGGGCGTGTTTTTTTCTTTGAGTCAATGTATCTGAGCTATTTTGAATTGAAGTCAGTATAACATTTTTTGATCTTATATTAAACACTTAACTGCATGATATATATATATCGCCGCTGTTCTGGAAGAAAACGCTAAATCGAAAAAATTACATATTGAGGTAGTTATACCAAAATGTTCCTTATTTAGATTTCTATCGTATGAAATAACAAACTTATTTTTATAAATTATACTTTTACTTAAAAACAGTTTTTTACAAACGAGTAAAATGAAAAAGGTATGGCATTTGAAACATTTGACAAAATTCAAAGTCCGATTACTCAAAACTAGTAGTTTTCAGTTAGTGTCTTCTTCCAGAACAACGAAGATATATACAAAGGTGTATTTTTCGTTTTTACTTGAAATTAAGAGGAGTAGAATAATTTACTGTGGTAAAAGAGGAAGGGATGGCTTTAACATGACCATGAACAGTACAGTTGATATAAAAACAATATATATTTTAATGATTTTATTTTCACTGAGAAATAAAACGTTGAAGTAGTGTTCAAACGAGTTGATTTACAAGGTTTTCATTCAATTAAAATAAAAATACGTTAGATATATTTGAGTTGGATAGTTTCAAAATTTGGTGAATTCCATTACTTTAAACTACTTCTTTTGTTTGAAGAACAAAACAAAGCATAAACAGTTTGAAATGAAGCAGCTAAATATTTCTCATATTTCGATTCATCGAATAATTCTGTGTGCAAAAGGAAAAGGGTGCTAAATCTAAAATTTGTAGTTTTCAGGAGAGTCAAAACAAGATTTGCGTTTGTATGAAATTTAATGAAAAATGTGATATTTCAAAAAGAATTTTATTAATTCAGCAGCATTGATTCGAGGCATCCATTTTCTCTTATATGGATTTTAGTTATTTTGTTGTATTCAACTCATTTTTCAATTATTAAGATGTAACTCCCTTTTTATTTCGCACACATAACTATTAATTTGCGTAGTTTTTGAAGATTTTTTTACTTGTGAAATATGAAACTGAATACTCGTTACTTACTCTGACATCTTTGTCTGCTGAGTCATCGGTATATTTATTATTATTTTGAGTCTTGTCACAAGAAGTAAGAATACACTTCCTTTGATGTAAAGTTGGAGACTGGTGCAATTAGCAACAGCATCTCGATGAAATAATGTGTAGTAACTGGGGCGGCTTCGAGGTGGATAAAGGTTTCAAAGTAAGTCAACATAGTATCATGTTCTCTTTACCTGTTGGCTAAGATGAATGAAATGTCAATTGCACGCAGACGTTAAGTTGTTTCACAACAGAATAATAACAAACTTAAAATTTGCGGTAGTTTTTTTTACCGGTAATAAATGTTTAAATAAAATTACGGTTTCGTAATTGAGGTAATGCGTTTTATAATTAAGCACATTGTTTTTAGTTCAATCCCTTTTCGATAATTCCTGTGTTTTGGGTAATTGATACTAAAATTTAAAAAGAGTTTTTTATGCTTTTACTTCTAAAGACACGCACAAATTCATTGAAATTAACTTTGCTTTACCAAAGAATTAATTCAAAAATGATTTGAAATTCAATAATATAATTATAGTATTACCAACATTACTTGGCCGTAGCTAAATTTTGAATTAGAATCGTAAGTCTGGAGTAAACTTCTCCAATTGCTATTTTATGCAAAATAAATTTCATGTATACTTTTAATAACCGTCGCTAAAATATTAGTTTTAGAATTTATCCAAATTTCTGTTCTGGTTGAGTATGGCAACATTCCTAACGCGACGGTGGCACCCTCACTAGGGGTCAAGTTAAATTGTTACATCTATGGTGAACATGTATTCATTAATCCAGAGTTATCATTATTTTTAAACATAACACAATTTTTTGTACTAATTCCACATGTTTATTATGATCAGGAACAGTTTCGCTCATCACGAGCATTATCAAATGAATTAGTTTCCACCAAGAATTGACAGTTAACACCTTAAAAGCTTTTATCAAAGTAATATTAAGAAAGAAATATCGATCCTGGTTTTTGTTCGATTATCAATGCCAAGCTATTTTTTGTGTTTTTGTGTACACGATCTTCAAACTGAAATTAGTTTAATTGCATTTAAGATTATAATTTAAATTAGATTATTAGCAGTTTATGTATAAATCATAATTCTATTTTCATCGGCTGGACAAACTTATTCGACAACTAAAATATTATTTATAAAAATCCAATATTTTGACAAAATTGGGATAGATTTCGCAGAGGAGCCGACGAAGCTACCCACCAACGAGCATGCCTAACCGAATAAAAATTCGCGGGAGTCGATTTCCTGTCGCGCAGATTTTATCGACATCCACTTCCGGCGAAAGCGGGAGAGAGAAATAGATGATTTTTCAAAAAGATTTTTTTGAGTTCAAAAAAACATGGTCGTGACGCGCATGTTTCAGAAATGAAAAAATACTAAAGAAAAAGAATTAAACAATTTTAGATACCGGCTTCATCTTGTTACATTACACCGTAAATGATTATGTAATAAATGCCATACGTATTATCTTCACCTTCATGGCACCTTTGGCTTGTCAATTATCTGCATTATCAACGAAAAAAAGATGAATTATAAGGTTTGTTCTTGACAAAGGAGATCGGTCACTTACTAAGCATCTATTTTTATGTTTATAATTGCTTCATTTATTGCCTACGATTCGGTTATGCGCAGTGACCTGTCAGCATGAGTAAATTTACTGAATGTTCCCAGCCTACTAACTCCAGTATATATCTATATTTTTAATAATTATAATATATTTTATTTGGCATTGTAATTAATAACCACTATTACGTCAGATATTTTAAAAATTTTAAATTATTACCGAAATTTAAGCTCGGAACCATCTGATTGATAGGGTTCATTAATGTTTTTCTTTTGTCATAATTGCCTAAGTCAATTGTGAAATTAGACTTCTTGTATGTATGAATATAGTCTCAATTTATTAATATAGACAGTAAAAATATAAATTGAAAATTTCTCAATGTAATCTTGGATGCATTAAATGTATTAAATGCATGAGCTTTAGAAAATTCTTAAATTGATCATTTATCATGACACATTTATTTTAGATTGTATTAAGTACATACATATAATTATTATAGATGAATCTTTTTCAGTACAATAGGTTATTTCAATTGGTAACAAATTCAACAAATGGCATCTGTCAAATAAAAAAGAGCGCAATATTCTATTTTTAAATTTCATACACTGTTTCATGAGTGTTGCCATGCAGAGGGCTCATTTTCCCATTAAAATAATACCGCAGAGCAAAATTTGATAACGTCTCCACCAAACAGTCTGTAATGAGTTGTCAATATTTAACTGTCGCTTACCGATTTTCGTTCACACCGACGAGTTTAGTGGGTAATGGTGGTATAGGCGAACCCCCACGCGAAACACCGCATCTCCCGCTAGACTTAAATGACGTTAAATATCAATTATGCTGACAAGTTGGCAGAATTTATCCACCAAGCTGTGTAACTTATAACTGAAAGGTGAAAAATGAAACTTTAAAGAAATATATGAGTTAAGTTATCACTGTTAATTGGAACACATAAATTCCAGTGATTTTATTTCAGAGATAGAGCGTTATTTATGTTGAAAGATATTTTTTGTAAAGGTAAGCAACCTAATAATTATTGTAAACCCCAAACATTTACTGCAGGAAATTTTTCAATTGATATATGATATCTGTTTGTTATATTTAGAGCTCTTCCTTCCCTAATAACTCATCGGAAACCAAAATATTTAATAATGTGACCAGTACCGGTTTCACTAATGTAGTGTCCGTTACCACTAAAAAGCAAACAGGTCATGAAATTGCAATCTAAGCAATACGAATTAAGTTTTAGTTTATGTAAAAATAATTTCTATTTCATCGATTGAGTTGGTATTTATTTGGTAGAATTCTGTTAATATACGATACAAATGAAGGTAGTAAAGTATTATTTTTTAACTGTAAGTATATTACACAATTTTATGCAACTAAATGCTATATTTTAATCATAGAAATGTTGTTCCGCCAAGAATAAAATTTTTATACAATCTAAGACTTAGACCAAAAAAAATATCTTCCTTATTTAAAATATCTAATAATTAAACATCAAACACTGAAATTATTTTACGATTCACCCGTTACAAGTGGGGAATCGGAGGTAAGAAAAGATGTCAAATTGTGAGTGGGAGAATTTGTAAACAAAGCGGGTAAATTTCACCCCTGCAAAGGGATGAGCTGGGAGTGGATGGGGTGAGTCCAAATTGGAGACAGAATGCCGCTCGGAATTCAGATTACTCATTTCTTAGTTTTGTCTCTAAGCGTTTAACAAAGGGCTAAAGATTCAATCAATTACAAGGGATAAGAATTTAATTGAGGTATGGTATTTTAAGCGGCACTAAAATAATAATTTTGATGGGTGTTGTACAACATAAAATAATTGTATTTTTGACATATTGATAATAATTATAGCATACGAAAAATTATTATCACACAATAATATCGATTATGGGCTTCCAGGCCTGTAGCCAAGTGGCCAACGTGGTTGTCTTCGGTTTTTTATGTTTTCTTTAACCGTGTACTCTCCCAACGTTTAGCATATGACCTCCTAATGGAGGAATCCCAACAGATTTTTTCTCCGAGAACTGCTTGTTACTCAGTTGCTCAACCTCTATTTTTCAAAGAGAGTACGAATAGCGCTAAAACAGGATGAGTGATTAGCTAATTGCTCGCACTACGCCCCGTGTTCAGCATCGGATGGGTGGGAGGGAATTGTAGACATCACAAACATACATGCCTACGAACATAAATCTATAAATTCATACAAAAATCAATTTTTGAAACTGTGACTACAGGTATTTTAACTCAAGTCATCCGTAACCGAAGCCAATGACGTTGACTACTGGACCACGGACCTTACATCCGAATGAAGTAAGGAAAGTTTGTTATAATTTCAACAAATAAAATAGAATAATGCTGCTAAAATATTGTCCATAACGTATGCTTTTTATAAAGAAAAAGAGTACATCGTCCATAAACATATTGCATAATATAATTAAACTAATGAGTAGGTTCAGATATGCTGTAGCTGATTAATTGGAAATGCTTAAAAGGATCTACATATATTTATTGAAATAATAATCGTAACCCAAATCAATTAAAGAGATAAGCTTTCATTTGGGCATCTACGAAATAGATAGTTTGCAGGCATTATTATTACATGTTCTTCAATTTGATACTTATGTTTTGTTCAATTAAAATATACGTATTCTCATTCGTACATAAGTTTGTAAGTTCCGAAATAGCGCTTATAAGCGCAAATAAAAATGACAGCGTAAAAATTTTAAGTTTTTACTAAAACTTGAAATTATGACATACCATTTGACAAATTAACAGCCTTTTAAAAATATTGTGACGATGTCTGCAAGAGTTCACAGTCTGAGACAGTTTAGTGTGAAATAAAACCGGAAAACTTTGACAATTTTTCAAACAGATTGTCACAGCTTCAAAGTTTTATAAGTTCTACGCTGAGATGTTATACGTCATGGAAATTATACATTTTTCAGATTTCAATAAGCGCCATATTGGAACAAAGAAAATGAACATGATTAAATGTTTTTTTTTTATTAATATCATGAAGATAAAGTTTGTTACTTGTAAAAGAAAAGTTAGATTCTTACAGTGCAAATTCAAAACGTTTATAAAGAAATAGCTTTCGGTTCACAGGGATTATGCTGTAATTTATATAAATGCATTCAGATAATAAGAGTAATAATAGACAACAGGAAACTTAATAGTAAGAAGAAATGGTGATAATAAGATTTAAAATTTATTGAATATGTCGACTGTAAAATTTTTTTGCAATCATTTTTTCATAAAACATTCTGTCCTAATAACAGCCAATAATAAAAATACTATAACTTAATTTAAGTAATTTAAGACATCGACTGAGGGTGCTTGATGGAATTTCAATATCAAATTTGAGTTATTGAGATTTTGTACACTTCCATGTATTTTGTCACTAACGACCCGGGTTTCACCTTTCGGCATCTTCAGGCATTCGAGCGCACGAATGGACTCGAACTGACAGACAGTAAACAGTGTCTAACGTTTATATAGAAGATACAAATACGACAAATATTATTTACGAGATAAAATATTATACGTCTGGGATCCACACTGATACCTGAGTTAAAATTCCGAGAATCGCCTTAATCCTTATTTTGTAAACAACGCATTGACAGGGTGGCGAATTGCCGCTTTCCAACTAATATTAGAGTTACCAGTGATTTTACAATTATATTAGCATTGTGGATTTTGACGGGATGCAATTCAACAGAAGGATAAATATATACAATCATTCCATATTTAGTGGCATCTGTTAGGTGTTTCAACGTATAGGATACAGCTACGGGGAGTTTGGAAGTTTCAGCTGATCGTTCAGAATTGGCAAGGAATTTAACTGGGCTCTATTGATTTCCAAAATTTATTGATAAAATAATTTATGATCCCCCATGTTTTTATGCAACAATTTAACCCCATCATCCACATTCAACGTATGGTTCTCCAATAACAAGTGATTTGCGAATGTCGAAGTATCTTTTTTTAATCTAAAGGCAGCTAAATGTTCTGATACTCTTATATCTAATGTACGTGTGGTTTTACCCACATAGAAACGTTGGCAATCACTGCATTGTAATTGCCAGATTTGTTCTTAAGGTGGACTCTATCTTTATTGTTAATAAGTAATTTACCTAATGAATTTTTGCGATATAAAGCCGGTCTAACACTATCAACGAGTTGTTTTTTAATTTTAAAGCTTGTACAACCTAAATAACTAATTATATACCAGTTCCTAGGTTGTCCTATGTCTTTAGACATGTTTCCGAAATAAAGCATCTTTTCTGCTAATTTACTTTGTTTTTTTGATACAAGACTATCTATAAGAGACGCCTCATAGCCATTATTAATGGCAATTTGTTTAATAATACGTAGTTCGTTTTCAAAATTAAATTTACTTAGAGGTATAGTGACTAATCTGTGAACATGAGAATGGAAAGCAACCAATTCATTATACATGACCAGTAGCTATGTATTTATAAAAGGTCTCGATAAGAAATAAGCGACGAGTAGACCTTCTCTTATCAGCACAGTGCCTAAGTTGTGTTTTTTTCCGAATTCCTAATAAATACTTTGACTTATGTATAAATATATATTATTATTACAAGTTCACAATGTATACTTAACATTTCACAGACAACTTATTGAATTTGATTAATAGAATATTATATAGTATTGAATACGATACTGTGAAAATAAATACGGTATGTACTTCGTTAAAAATCGATAAAAACCCAAATGAAACTAAACGCCATCTGTGTGATGAAAACATCAGCAGTGACGCTATCAATTCGACCAAACGGCCCGTCGATTATCGAACGAGAAAAACGAACAGATAAAATGTTCGATTGTTGCAATAAAACGAACAACAGTGAAACGATTACGTTTCCTTTCTAAAGAATTCTGCGCGCTAGTGCACCCCGAGCGGAAATAGAATGTAACTAAACTCTCCCTGTACCGTCATCAAATCATACGACTCATTGGTCAGGGGGCTAGCTAGTGTTGCCAACTTCAAGTGTGAGAGGAAAACTCGCCGATGTGAATTTGTTTTACAGACATGGCAACCATTTCATGACGTATGAAGTTTTTGAGTGTTTCGTTCTACAGGTCAGTGCCTACATGAGATTAATGTAAGTGTATTTTTTATATGAAATTTCTTGTGTTTTGATGTTTATTTATCAAGACTATAAAAATATCAAATAATATTGATATTTTTTCTAAGATAAAAAGAAATATATACATTTAAAAAATGAAGCAAAGAGAAATATTATTCCTAAAAACGTTTCATCGATAATTGATTGATAGAAAAATTTTCTGTGAGTCTTAAGTTAAAAAGAATTATGTTTAATTTGAAAGAAGGATAAGTTTATCAATTTTCTAATTTTTTACGGTCCGCAGAGGGTAAAAAAAACTGTTTGAAAATAATGATATATTATACTAGACGAGATATGCATAGTATTATTTTTAATATAATAGTTACACAATGTTACATGATATTTTGGGCAGCAACAAAAGGCATTTTGGGCCGCGGTTTGTGCATCACTGTTTTAGATGATATCATAGCCGGTAGCCATAGCCAAGAAGAAACACTCTAGGGCTTTCGTCCTAATCGGCAACATGATAATGATTCGATTGACTTAATTGACAATCAAATATATACATATTCCGTTTGGCGGATATTTGGGACAAAGTGGGATAGAAGGCTATGGTGGGAGGTTTAGACGATTAGCTAACTTCTAGTCATTTTTAAAATAAAAAAACAATAAAAACGTTTGAAATGTAATTATTATTGTTGTACAAATATTATATTAATCTATAGTAGTCTAAATATCCTGGGATATCCATGTGTCCAGAGTTTGTAACTGGCGTGAATGAAGGAAACAAAGGGATTTGAAAAGATTTTGGTGGATCATAATTTAACCCGGGGTGCAATTAATAATTTAAAAAATGGGTGGTGAGAATTGAAGTTTGAAAAAAACACATACATAATGTTAAAGTTTTTTCTATGGCACATTTAAAAATATCACATTCTTCAATGAAGAGTGTTAAGAAAATATGAAACCGTCTGTGAGAGCTCTAAATTAATACAAAATAGTGCTTCATAAATTTTACTTTACGAGTCTAAGCCACGGTGCCAAACATAAAAATATGTGCGTTATTATGAAGTAACCAGAAAAAACAAGAGCCTCGTAAAAACTTAAAACTTATTAAGCCCTAGGAGTAAAGAGGGATAAAGCGAAATACTGGAAGCTTTATCAAAGCCTCCGAGGACGTTTAAGCTTATTTGGTTTAACTCTGTCGCAGTAAATAAAATTTACCTACGCTAGCTTTTTATGATTTACTGAGGTGTACGAAATTTAATTAATTCCATATCCTACGAATGAGAATTAGTCTATTGTCGCTGCTTTATCGTCACCTAAAAGAACATAAGTATGCTTAATTACTGTCAATTTACAACAAACGAAAACTATTATTGTACAGAACATATGAGTTTAAAATAATTGCTTTTTTTTACTTAAATGATGGACAGCAAGCGGTGAAAACATAATTATCACACAATTGAAGGTCTTTTATTATATTTTGACATTTTGAAGTGCGTGTTTAATTACTAGATATTATGATATTATCATTAGATTATCATTTCAATGTTCAGACAGGAATGAATTTATTTTATCACAGTGGGCAGACATATTTTTATCAACATCTATATTGGATTGATATGTCTCTGTGTAGGTGACTCGTGCGATGATTAGTGCACAGGTGGACAACGTATCTAAATACATATATCATTTGTTTTCCGTGTGATAAAGTGAATTGTTTGTCTTTGAAATCATTTTTAATTAACTTAATTATTATGAGTGATCGTTATTATTAACTTTAAAACGTTTTTTTCAAATAAAGTATAATATAAATCAAACAAATAACCCTCATTTGAATACGATTTGACAAACGAAAATGCCGTGCACATTTGAGTGCCGTGCGCATTGATAATGCCGGTAATGCAGATTTCAACTACATTTTTTTAGGGCGGAATTCAACATTTTTTAATTCGCACAATATATTTTTTTGTAAAAGATAATTTTTTGCTGAATAAAAAACGATAAAACGAGCACGGAGCTCAATTAAATATGAAAAGTTTCAACGGCTTATCTGGCGGCGGTTATCTATGGTTTCATTACACATAGATAATTAACAATGGCAAACAATATGGCACGATAACTGAAACATTTTAATTAAATCTGTTCACAGCAACCATCGTGCCACATTGATTATAATTAAAAATGTTTCTATATTTGTAAGTTTTTATTACGCATATAAATAATCAATTAACAGTTAGTATATTAATTGAATTCCACAACACTTTTTTAATGGGGCTATTAGTAATTTTTGATAGTCATGTAATTACAGAAATATATGACATTATTTCAGTAATCGTTATTTTTTCAGTAAAATATGTTTATATGTTGTTCGCAAGCCAAAAGAGTTTTCACTGTTTGTGAGCCAATAATAAGACTTCTGTTTTCGTAAATTTTAAAATGTGACGGTGAAGTTTGGTGTACTTAAAATCATCAGAAACTATATCTTAGACTTTAGTTGACAAATGAATATAATATATTAAAATTAAAATTAGCAATGAAGTTTGCAAATATGGCAATGCTTAATGAAAAAAAACATCTATGCCAGGGGTTCCCAACCTTTTTTGCTACGTTCCCTCTCAAAAATGTTAAAAATATAATTTATTCTCAAGACAATTCAACCCTAGGTCAGATGCATTCCAAATATGCACATTTGAGTCGTATAGTATCAAAAGTAGGACTGTCCACTATTTGAAGTTTCGAGTTAAACACGAAAAACGTTGTTTTGGTGTTTTGGCGTTTTTGAGTTTTTTAATGTTTCAAATTTGTATGAGCGGCCATATTGTGACATCACTTAGGGTAACTCTGTGATTGGTCGAAAGTATGATATACCAAACCGTTCAATTCTGTTTCTAAAACTGTTAATCGTTCTAATTTTGGTAGCAAGCATCATTTTCTTTTATGTTTTTATACCACATGTACATGATTTTGATAACAAAATTTTATTTCTACCCATACACAATGACCGGTAGAATAGTGTGGCAGCATTAGTTCAATTTAGACAAATATGGAATAGTTCTATTTTTGATACTATACAGCTCATATGTACTATTGCTAATTTTTAATATACGGTAGCAATCCCCCTCTTCTTTTAGAACTCTAAAATCCTCCACCTGAGGGAAATTCCCCAACGGTTGGGAACCCCTGATATATGCGTTGAGATCTCACTGTAAACCATATAATGTCGCAATGTAATATTTTAATATTTATTATATTACAGTCCTTAAAAAGTTAACGATTTGCCATTTAATCTTCGATAAGATATTCAATAAATAAATATAAAAAAACACAATGTCAGTAGTTTAATAGGAAGTTCAAACTGATGGAAAAACTTTTTCCTCACATCTTATTGTGATGCGTATTTAGAAGTTGACAACTTATTTTTTATATATAAAAATGAATGTTTGTTTGTTTGTCCTATATGCGTTCTTATACCATTGATCCGATTGCGATGAAACTTTGGTGAATTGTTATGAGCACACCCGCGAAGCTTTTATAAAAAAAAATCTAAAAAATAATAATGAAAAAAAGAATCAAACAGCGACATTAAAGTTCGTGTGTGACATAATAAGAGGTATTCATTGTAAAATTCCAATTGCCGGTCTTCAATGAAAAATTTAAAGGGGAAGATGCAATGTTGCTACGCTTCCCAATGATTCCAACAGATATGCCAGACGAATTTAAACGTCTGCAGTTTATGGTGCGACTCGCATTTGCAATGACCATCTACAAAGCACAGGGACAATCGCTACAAGTGTGTGGACTAATTTCGGAAAATTGATGCTTCTCACATGGAGAGCTGTATGTGGCCTGCTCACGAGTTGGAAAACATTCTGATTTATTTTGAAAAACGAAAAATATTGTGTATCCAAAGGCAGTTCAATAAACAGAATTAAAACAAAAACACTTTCTTTCTTTGAGTGGCATTGCATCACATGTCGGGTACTCGGTAGTTAAAAATAAATTCACTCTAAGTAGCCGGTGAATATATCGAAAATACTCCGATAAGTGTTTACGTACTCTGGTAACGTTGTACGTTTGGAAAAATATATATTAAAAAAAAAAACGAATATGTCTGGTGACACTGGAAAGTTAGTTGAGAATGTTTGCTAACAAAATAATAAGAGTGAGAATGTACCTCGCGCGTTCACGCAGTAAGTAGTTAACTTTTTTCATATTGTTTGATATATCGGTGTAGGGCGTGTGGATCGTTTGTTTCAAAGTAGATACTTTTGCGCTATACTTTTGCGATTGCTCTTGCTTATTGGGTGGTGAGAAAGAAATTCTTTGAGAAACAATGGACAGAAATAATATTTCATACGACATGTTAATAATATAAACAGATGTGAAATATTCGTGTCAAAAAATTCGTTACATACCGTGGTGCATTGATCGTTGGCTATAGTTACGGTCGTTACGGATGTCTCAAGTTTGATCCCCGATATGAACAGTTTTATAAATTTTCTTTTCAATAGCTTTATTGATTTATGTTCGTAGGCGTGAATGTTTGTGATGCCTAAAATTCACTCCGATTCTAAAAACGGGACATAGCGACAGCGATTGGATAACCACTAGTCTTGTTCTAGCATTATCCTTCTGTCTCTTTTTTCTTGGAAAAAAATGGGTTAAGCAACTGAGTAACAAGAAGTTCTTGCAGACGCGTTTTGTTGAAATACTTCCATTTTGGGGCCATATGATCTACATTTGGAGCGGACACAGTAAAAAGAAAAATAAACATATTTAATACCTTAATCCTTGCTTCATTGTCATTGAAATATGTATAATACCAATCTGTGGCGAAAAGTCATGACAATATAAATGATTGGTACAAAAATAAACATAGTATCTAGTCATAATACTCGAAATATCCATAATAACAATAGCATAAATTTAAATTTAAAAAAAAAACGTATGTACCCAAATTTGGTATTGCTTTCGACCATGGACGCTTGCATAACAATGGAGTATCTCAAAAGAAACTTTTTTACGAGAACTGTCACTAGGAAAGGACTAGTCACTAGTTTATCGATCTTGCTATGTCTAGTCTTTAGGATCGTATGGGTGGGAATGAATGTTGACATCACAGTTATCCATGCTTTTAAACACAGATCCATAAATCAGTTTATGAGTGTTTCTACTGAGATAATGTTGTAAAAATTTTATCAAGTAGACAAACAGATTCAATCCTTTTTTGCTTATTTTTAAAATTATAATTCATATCTACAATATTTAATACTTTTTCCAACCGACAGTTTAAGTAGTAAGCATTCAGTGGCACTCAAATCTTTATGTTGAGCACACACACTTTATAGCTGTGCAATAGGCTGCTAGGGGTCCATTTAAGAGTGCAAGTTATATAATATTTGACCCTCTATAGAGAGAAAAATACAATTAGGAAGAGGTGCCATATTATGGGTAATGCGTGGCTTTGTCTATGGCCGCAAAATTACTCCCAGGGAAGCCATAATGCAGCTATCCCGCCAAAAGCTTCTGACAGTGGTGTAGGTTTACGAATAAAACACTGGTGTTTGTTGCAGACCTTATAAAACTGAAGCTTTCATTATGGAAAATTATTTACTTTTAAAACTATAGTGTCTTTCCACCAAGAATTGACAGTTGACACTTTTAAAGTGATTAATGGAAATTCATATTTCTTATAATGTTACTATTGTTCAAAAAGTATCTTTAATGAAAATATAAAATTCATAATATTTTATATAAATTATTCATGTGCCCTACTAAAATATGTGAACTCCTTATGTAGTGTTTCAATGGAAGTCAAACGTACAACCTTAGCATTATTTTCAGAAAAATGGGGAGAAATATGAGATGTGTAGACGAGTAGTTGCCTAGATATCAATCTTTTCATGGAATGAGAATAAAGACAAATCTACATAACCGCAACTCTACTGGTAAAAATGAATCATAAATACGAGAAAATTTGATATGACTACCTACAACATTATAAAAAGAATTTACTGTTGTATACAATGTGATACTACTTTGATTCTTTATTTTAATGTTATTTTGAGATAAAAATATATCGCTTTTAAAATGGCAACTCATACGGATAGTATCTCACGTTGATCCTCTTCACAAACGATCTTTTCAGTACGCCTCTGCCATCCATTGTTTTCAAACATGGAACATTCTCGAAGAGTGAGAGTGAACAATAGAGATACCCGGCGCCATCTCCTAGCACACCAAATGGATTCTTGGACAAAATGGTGGATCTGTCATGGCGACACAGAAAAGGCGGTGTGGGGAATATGGAACGAACAGAAGATTGGGCGGGAAAGTGATTGTTTAACTTTACCGCCATTAAAGAGTGAATTAAAATGACCAACTCAATTTTAAGATAATAATAATACGTCTCTTAGCGGCAATCTTTTATTTGTCACAAATATGTTTATTAAAAAACGTTGAATATCAGCAAAATCGAAAAAAAATAATTTGAATTATTTTTACATACTTACTTCTTTCCTCAATCATATCTATATGTCAGGGGGAGTACTTGGTGTCAGATATTGCAATAGGGTGGTTTCGGAAATTATATGATACATATCGCAAAAAATGCTATTTTGTAAGCAGACCTTTTTTAAAAATAAAGTATACAATTCCATTGAATAACGTAAAAATATCAAATTAATTAGGTTTACAAGAGTTTAAGGATATGGTTGATAACAAATTTCGACTTCATTCGACGATCACCAAATTCACTCTTGTAGAACTATTTTGATATTTTTAGCTTATTAAAATGGAGTTCTTCCAAATATACAATCAATACGTTTATTGAATATATATTTACCTGGTATATCTCTAGTATGATAGGGTAAAAAAACAATGTTGTCACTTCTACATGGACTGTTAAACATTGTTGTTGAGTATTTTTGGATCACTGGTTAATGTTACTTCGATAAACTTCCAGTAAATATAAATTCAAAAAATAGCCTTTCAATATTTATAACTTAAAAAACGATTTAAATTCTTGATCAGAACGATGACGATGTAGTAGGTGAAGGTCATTCAATTAATAATTCACTAGCCCTAACAAACAAGATATTTGTGTAGCATAGCGCAAGTAAATACGTAATATTGGGGATCGTTGATCGACATTATTATGTATAGCACAAATTCCTTAGATATTTGAAGAGTTAAGATTGTGCTCACATCGTTGGGATGCTGAGCGAGTACATAGCCTCACACCGACCCAAATCCTGCTTATTTTGATTCTGGAATAGATCGGCAAACAAAAGACGGGATAGGCATTATTATTACTTGACTTTAATTTATCACCCCAGTTAATGCCTTGTCGTCTTAACGGAAATTTAATCATCTGGGAAAACGTATTTCTATTGTTTGGTGTAGAAACTAGTTAAGTAATTTAACTATGCAGAATATTCGCTAAGTCAAAGATGTTTGAATACAGAAACTGGGACTGTACTAGGTTCAAACAAGATTAAATTAATCGTGGATAATGTATACGACCACCAAAGTACGATTGGAATAAACAAAATAATTTCTTTCGTTTCCCACCATTTTTGTGGTGCGTTATGTCTTCGCGAAAATCAAACACTTGTGTACGATATAATGTTTTATAATATGAAACCAGTCAACATACCTTGACAGGGTGATCAAAATATAATAAAGGTATTTAAAAGACCAAATGTTTGACTATTATTATGAAGAATAGAGATGACTGTGAAAATAATATAATATATCATAAGATATGCTCCATTATGGATGCCTGGTGGGGTGGGATTTTAACGATACGTTGCTATTCAACTGATTAACCTGTCAATTCAAAGAGTGTTAGTACAGAAGAATAATCCTCGAGGAGTTAAAGTAATGAGTTTTTCTTTTGGATTCGATTGATTAAATCGATGTTCGAATCAAGTCCGTTTGAGGATTCGAACCATTGCTAGGAAAAGGTGTCTGTTACTGTTGTTTTAAAGATATGCGGTTGAATAGAACTAAAGTTTGAAAATATAATTCTATTAAACATTTAGTTAAAGGACTAAATAAACAAGTTTCCTATGAAAATATGCAACGAAGTTTTAATACCACAATTATAATTAAAAATAAAGTCATAAAGTTATTCATTGTATAAATTAATTTACATTGAAATTAATTTTCTCTTTCAGTTGAAAAATGGAGTTACAGCACATATCTTCTGCTCAATAAAGCAATTTACTTGATTGCTACAGAGTTATTAAGACAGCTATTATGTTTTTTTTTTAGATAAAAACGATAGCAATTGGTAAAATAAATATCCAATATCTTAACTGATGGATATTATAATTTTTATTTGACATTTTTCATCGTTCAAAATAAAACATAATAATCAATCAAGCCACCCCTCGCTAATTAATCATGTGACGTGGGGCAAATTGAAAAGAAAAATAAAAACGTTCCCCGAAAGATCAATTCGGTCAAAGGGAAAGTTAAAAGCGAATAAATAATTAAGGGAACTTGCAGATGTTACTTTCATTTGATCTAAAAAGAATGGATGAAAATTTCTTTGAATTTTTCGAAGCGTATCATTTATTGAAATTGCTTCCTAACTCGCTTTTTAATAAAGTTTAAGAGAAATAAAATGAAATCATAAATGCAAAAAGAAATAAATTTTATGAACAAAATTATCGCTCATGAGGACTGTGCTCGATAACTTTTAATAAGGACGATGTTTATCTATGAAAATTTATAAAATTATTTTAATCATAATTGGCGTTAAAAATTAAAACAAAATACCATGTATTTGGGTACATTCTTAAAATATATGTTATTATGAAGAAATAAATTACAGTTTAAAAACAGATATTACGTAATAAACTTTTTAACAAGTACTTGCTTCTGTTTTATATTAAAAACTTTGTTATAATTATATTCAGAGTAATTTTTATGTGGCGAATATATTTATAATCAACTTCATTTTGAGTGAAAAATCTAACTAAATTCATGTGTAAGAATACTTTACACTCAGTTAATACAAATGGCGGGTTTAAAAGACTAACAATAGCCACTATCAAAACATTATTTTTTAAAGCAAAATGTCGATCGAATTAAAGTGAAATAATGTAAAATAAATTGTTATCTTATATTAAGTTAAATAAAATCAAATTTGAAAGAAAATTTACAAAAACACAACATTTTAACAAATTACTAATGCGTTAAATATTTTTCAATTTAAAATCCCACGAGAATCAGAGTACAATTCGAACAGAAAACTCAATACAAATACTGTTTGTTGTCCAAGATATCAAATAAACATTTGATATTTGACTTTACAAGGTTTTGAACAATAATTGACGTTCTGATCTTTAAAAATCTAATCTCTTACAAGTTGAAATATTGTTTGGTTTGGAAATTATTGAAGATTCCTTTTAATCTGTCAGCGGTTGGTTGCTGCACGTTCATAGAATAGCTTTAGTAGGAAAATCCATACAAAAGCGATGGAAAAGAGTGCGGGAGTATAAAGCGGACAAAATGTATAAAAAGATCATTCTGTTCAAGATTACAACTTTATGACGAGATAAAAAAAAACTCGCTTTCAGGCAGTTTTCAAAAAATATGTCTTGAAGGGTGTGCTCTGCATGTGTTTTTTACGTGAGGTTCTTACCTACCCCTACGCAAGATTATTATTACTGTCGATAGAAATATTATAGTAGCGAGCTCATTTATTTTCATGCGAACTGATCAAAGACATTCCATTTTAATCAATTCAAAAATTCTATATCATTGCGTATTCCTTACCAGAATTAATATAAACGTATTTTTGGTAATTATTCTATTCCAATGTTGCATATATAATATTATTTGTATTGACTAAATTTGGATTCGTAGTCAAGTGCTCAACGTCGTTGGATAGTTCAATTACGGTTCTCGCGGGTTTGAATTCCAGTATGGACAGTTTAATAAAACAGTTTTTCAATCGATTTATGGATTTTTGTTTGAAGACATGGGTGGATGTGAGGATCGGTCACAAAACAGAATATGACAAAACAGGATGACTTGGCTTCAAATTCTGGTAGTCACAGTTTCAAAAATTGAGTAGGCATGTATGTTTGTGATGTCTGTAATTTCCTCCCCTAAAACGGGACGCAGCAAGAGCAATCGGTTAACCATTAGTTCTGTCTTAGCACTATCTTTCTATCTCACTCTCTTCAAAAAAACGAGACTGATCAACTCTATTGGTAGTCTATATATTTACTCCACATTGGGAGAGTTGGGAAATTCTTGTAATGATAGTTAATTAATATTAACGTTTTTAAAAGAAACCTAAAGAAGAAAAAGGCATACATTTGGTTGAACTCCGTTTCAATATGGTACACAGAGCAAAATGTTTAGTTCTACAAGAATAATAAAATAATATTCTTGAATAATTAAACGCTATATATTATTTTTAAGATGATTTTAAACATTATATTGTAATGAAAATAAGTTAATAATTCTTTTTTAATTAAACATTTTATTTCACTTGATCTGATATCATACAAGTAACCTCACTTCAAGATTTACGACAGAGTAATTCATAAGCCGGAAACTAATAACACATGTTATACACTATCTGGCAAAATAATTTCACTGTCGGTTTCCGCATACCTATCAAAACTTTGCCGGGGCGATACAACTTTGCGTGGTTGTTGCAGGGGCGGTCTCAGATTCTCTATTACCAACGACAATATTGCGACTATTTATAAATAGAAGTCATAGATAAACAATAAAACAATCTTCGAAATATTAAATGTTTTGAAAGTGAATCTGCAAAACAAACTATATATATTTCTAGAATCTAGAACGAAAAAGTAAAACAAATTGTCGACTTGAAACTGAATGAAGTATCATAAATATTTTTCAATTATAGAGTTAAAAAAATCATTTGTATTATTAAGATCGATATCATTTACCATTGTGTAAAAAGTGAAACGTTTAAAAGTATTAATTCTAAATGAAAAGGCGTAACAGTTATAGAAGTTAAATATAATGTATACTACAAATGACATAATTGAGTAGGTAGTAAAAACAGAATCGTTTTTTCTCATAGTGTGAAAATTTTCAGCTGAAGCTGTATTAGTTATTTTTGTATCGTTTGAACAGTGCTCGATAAGTGATAAATTTTGTTAAAAATCATAAGATAGAGCTGAAAACATGTGTTTCCATTTTGTATTTTGTTAAAAACGATAGTTGTTTTTTTCAAGATTTATTTTTTTTGATTTTTGTGCATCTTTATTAAACTCTGTAAGAGTAGATATTTGAGTATCAAGAACTAAAAAGTGACCAAGTGTTTATTTTTTAAATTCATCTCAAGCACTTTTATCGTACTCACTATCCATAGAAACGAAGAATAGAACAACTTAAAACACCCTTAATATACTCAGCCTTATATTCTGCTCTGAGAATAAAAGAAGGTTTAACAATTTACCCATATCTCGGAAAATGTCTTTTGTCGAAGTAATACATGTTACGCTTTGGGGTTGGCTATTAGAATATTAAAATGCGTCACATTAATAAGAAATATTTTCTATTTAGATCGTAAATAATTATACTAGACTACTGAATAATAATAAATAATTAGACAGCCACTGGGCGAGCGTTGGCCATAAAATATATTACGAGCGATTTTCACGTTCAATTATGCAGAACTGTTAGTCGTAATCTCGTTTGACTTTCCACACGGGGCATCCGGGGAATCCCGGGAATGTGACTAATTTCAGTTTGCAAAGGAGGCGCCCTTTCGCCTGCCAGCGTCCAGCGTACGGCGTCCGAGATCCTCGCCTCTCCAGTCGGTGACTCCTGGCCGACACATATTTTGCCAGGGCTGTCAACACATATCTCTTAAATTATTTTCATTTAAACAAAAATGATATCTGTTGGAAGCATGAAGGTGTGTTTTTTTTTTAAATAATAACTTTACAAGACATCACCTCTATCCAAATTAAAGATAAGGTTATCTTCAAAAAGTGGAAGATACATTTATATAATGACTAACAACGTACCCTTTAACGAAATACTTCGTCTATGATTAATTTTTATTGATTATAGTTTAAATTGACACTATCATTTTACGCTTTGACTGTTTTCTTTGCCTATTTTTTAAAGATTGTTTGTTATCGATAAATTCCAATTCTTTTTGTACTTTTTTTATCATCACTTGGTATGAATTAAACCTAAAATTACCGATTTCCAAAATTCTCATAAATTACAGGAATTACAAATTTATCTAAAATAAAATAACGTCACTGAAAATATTCATAACATTTACTTTTATCTCTATTAATGTCTTATGTATATTCTGATTAAAAAAAATATTTGTGATGCTTATAATTAATACAGAAGACGAAAGTAAAAACTTATTTAAAGTCATTCATTAAAAGACTATTATCTTTTAATTGATTATTTCAATATTCGCATTTTTTTTCAAGTTTAATATTAGTTATAAAACTTTAAAAGTAAATTCATACAATTAAATGTTAAGAACATCACATAAACGTAATCAAAAGTTAACCCCTGAAATTTAGAGTTCCCTTTGGAGATATAAATGTTCTAACTTCTCAAACAACTGAGTGGAGGAAGGAATCTACCGTAATTGAAAACGAGATGGACCGGTTGTCTCGAGTGTGGCTTACTCAATAACAAAATATGCACATTGTTGATCACTAACTTTATGTTCAGTCTGTTGTACATTTGATTCCCTGATATATTATACTTTTTCAATTAAGAACAGTTGCAAACGATGATAAAGACTTTATTAAAGGTTGCTTGGTTAGGTTGAACTTCAATAATTTATTTCAACACTGATTGTGAAAACATATTTCATTTTATACGTGGATTATAATTTGACGATTTTTTATGCATTACAATAAGTATACAGGGATCCTAACCGTTATTTTTTTCGTTCCGGTTCGGTAAACAAACAATATATCGGTTCAATTCCGTATTTCGGTTTTCGGTTCAGCTCGTATTTGAATCACTTTTAAGGTGTTAACTGTCAATTCTTGGTGGGAAGGCTTTATATTTGTGGGGAAACGAAAAAAATAGATCGACAACACAGACGAGCTGCCAACAATGTAGAGAGCAGAGACACCAACAGAACGAGTCATACCATACACCGAGACGGGCGATAGAGAGAACGCTATCGAACGTCATAGAAGCCAGAATACCTCGCACACTGAGACAGGCGACAATAATACATAAAAGATTCCAAATATTATTTGTTTGTACTTCTTTCATTTTCGCCAGCATTTTAAATTGATAAAAGAATACAATTAATTAACTAAATCTGGCTTTTATCAACGAAGAATTTTCTCGTATTTTTATTTGGTTTTCGATTCGGTTCCGGTTCGGGTTCCTGCTTGTTAGCAACATCGCTATGATAGTATTACTTGTTGAAGATAAAACTATTTAAGACATCGACTGAGGGTGCTTGATGGAATTTCAATATTAAATTTGGATTATTGAGATTTTGTACACTTCCATGTATTTTGTCACTAACGACCCGGGTTTCGCCTTTCGGCATCTTCAGGCATTCGAGCACACGAATGGACTCGAACTGAGAGACAGTAAACAGTTTCTAACGCTTATATAGAAGATACAAATGCGACAAATATCATTTACGAGGCAATACATTATACGTCTGAGAGCCACACCGATACCTGAGTTAAAATTTCGGAAATCGTCGTAATCCTTATTTTGTAAACACCATATTACCAGAGTGGCGATTGCCGAAGGCGGTTGCCGCTTTTCAACTTCTTTTAGAAATACCAGTGATTTTACAATTATAATAGTATTGTGGGTTTTGACGGGATGTAATTCGACGAATGGGTAAATATATACAATCATTCCACATTTAGTGAAATCTGTTAGGTGTTTCAACGTATCGGATATAATAGCGGAGAATTAGGAAGGTTCAGTTGCTCATTCAAGATTGGTAAGGAGTATAACTGGCCTCTATTAATTTCTAAAATTTCCTGATAAAATAATTTATGATCCCCCATGTTTGTATGCAACAGTTTAACCCCATCATCCGCATTAAACGTATGGTTCTCCATTAGCAAGTGATTTGCGAATGTCGAAGTTTCTTTTTTAATTGTAAAATCACTGGTATTTCTAAAAGAAGTTGAAAAGCGGCAACCGCCTTCGGCAATCGCCACTCTGGTAATATGGTGTTTACAAAATAAGGATTACGACGATTTCCGAAATTTTAACTCAGGTATCGGTGTGGCTCTCAGACGTATAATGTATTGCCTCGTAAATGATATTTGTCGCATTTGTATCTTCTATATAAGCGTTAGAAACTGTTTACTGTCTCTCAGTTCGAGTCCATTCGTGTGCTCGAATGCCTGAAGATGCCGAAAGGCCAATATTGCCAGTACAGCAAGATTGACTGAACTCTACAGTAAATTAGTGTTAAAATATCGTGTTGTTTGTCAAAATTTATGGTTTAATATCAGTTGTTTTAAAAATAAAGTGACTCCCAAGTTCATATCGAGAAATGTTAAAATTATCAATGGTTCGAGGCCAGCAGTGAAAGCTTTGCAAAAAGCTAAAGCAGCTTGGTTGAAGACGGAGACAGGTCAGTGGTACGCAGCTCGCGACAATATTAGCCAATACCTTAAAATAATTCATTGTTCTCTTGCACAGAAACTTCATCCTGTAGAATTTGATATATTAGACCGTGATATTAGATATAATGTTTCCGAAATCATACAACGCAAATATGAAAAACAAACTTATAAACTCAAGAAATTGATCGAAGAGAAAAATAAAAATAAAAGTCTAGCTGATAAATCTAATCTAGTTATAAATGAGGAAACACCTATAAAATTTTTTGATAGAGTTGTAAATTTGTCTAACGTCAATTTAAAAAAGACGAGCAGAGCCTTTTATCAAAAGGTCTTAAATATTGTCCGCCTTTGCCAAATAGAAAATCGGATTATGAAAACCTTGCTATAGATTTAGAAATTGCATTGCATAAAGATTTAACCAGCAAACATATTTGTTCTCGCATCCTTAAGAAAGATTACTTAAACAGCAACAAAAATTACAATAAGTTTAATGAGGAGTTGGCTACTCTTAAAAATATTAAAACTAAAATTAAAGATAATGATATCATTGTCACAAAGGCGGACAAAGGAAATACCACGGTCCTGTTAACGCGAAAAGACTATGTTGATAAGTTTAATAACTTTCTCGATAATAACGATATAGTCGAATTGAAAAAGATCCTACATTAAAATTTAATAAAAATATTAAAGAGGTTATAAATAGTTGTAGCATTACAATCAACCCTAAGGATTTGTCCTTTTTATCCACTAGAAATCCACAAGCCCCCAAATTTTATGGGCTACCGAAAATTCACAAGGATTCAATACCAATCCGCCCGGTAGTTTCATATATGAATGCTCCAGCGTATAAACTTTCCAAAAGAGCTAACTCTCTCATCCGCAATCACAGTAAATTCAAGCCATTGTATAGTATTAAAAATTCATTAGAGTTAGTAGATAAAATTAAAAATTATAACATTCCGTTAAACGCCAAATTAATTTCTTTTGACGTTGTTAGCTTATTCACTAATGTACCTGTAAACAAATGTAAACAAATCATCAAAGATACCCTTAATACGCGTAGAGTTAATCCTGTCATTACTACGGAATTACTTAATATATTAGACGTTTGCGTTGACCAGAACTATTTTCAATTTGATAATAGATTCTATGAACAAACCGAAGGCCTTGCAATGGGAAGTTGTTTGTCACCACTATTAGCAGAATTTTACATGAACCATTTAGAAAACCTTATTTTCAGCAATAAAACAGAAGTTAGAAACGTAGTTTATTGGTTCCGTTACGTAGATGACATCCTTTGTCTATTCAATGGAACTGAGAGACAAGTTTCTAACCTTCATAATTTTCTTAACTCACTAGATGATAAAATTCAATTCACTTTAGAAGTAGGGGGCAAGAATATAAATTTCCTTGACCTTAATATTGATATTAAAAACTCCATTCATGAATTTAAAATTTACCGAAAACAGACGTTTTCAGAAGCCACGATCCATTTTAAGTCAGACCATCCTTTCTCATATAAATTGGCTGCTTTCCATTCTCAGGTTCACAGATTAGTCACTATACCTCTAAATAAATTTAATTTTGAAAACGAACTAAACATTATTAAACAAATTGCCATTAATAATGGCTATGAGGCGTCTCTTATAGATAGTCTTGTATCAAAAAAACAACGTAAATTAGCAGAAAAGATGCTATATTTCGGGAACTTGTCTAAAGACATAGACCGCCCCAGAATCTGGCATAGAATTAGTTATTTAGGTTGTACAAGCTTTAAAATTAAAAAACAACTCGCTGATAGTGTTAGACCGGCGTTCTATTGCAAAAACTCTCTAGGCAAATTACTTATTAACAATAAAGATAGAGTAAACTTTAAGAACAAATCTGGTATTTATAAATTACAATGCAATGATTGCCAACATTTCTATGTGGGTAAAACCACACGTACATTAGATATAAGGGTATCAGAACATTTAGCTGCCTTTAGATTAAAAAAGAAACTTCGACATTCGCAAATCACTTGCTAATGGAGAACCATACGTTTAATGCGGATGATGGGGTTAAACTGTTGCATAAAAACATGGGGGATCATAAATTATTTTATCAGGAAATTTTAGAAATTAATAGAGGCCAGTTATACTCCTTACCAATCTTGAATGAGCAACTGAACCTTCCTAATTCTCCGCTATATCCGATACGTTGAAACACCTAACAGATTTCACTAAATGTGGAATGATTGTATATATTTACCCATTCGTCGAATTACATCCCGTCAAAACCCACAATACTATTATAATTGTAAAATCACTGGTATTTCTAAAAGAAGTTGAAAAGCGGCAACCGCCTTCGGCAATCGCCACTCTGGTAATATGGTGTTTACAAAATAAGGATTACGACGATTTCCGAAATTTTAACTCAGGTATCGGTGTGGCTCTCAGACGTATAATGTATTGCCTCGTAAATGATATTTGTCGCATTTGTATCTTCTATATAAGCGTTAGAAACTGTTTACTGTCTCTCAGTTCGAGTCCATTCGTGTGCTCGAATGCCTGAAGATGCCGAAAGGCGAAACCCGGGTCGTTAGTGACAAAATACATGGAAGTGTACAAAATCTCAATAATCCAAATTTAAATAAAACTATTTGGTCAAGCACTTATTTGTATCGAAAGTATTATATTAGCATGTATGCTATGCAAGCGATCATTATCGTCATCATCGTTGCTACACACACACACACACACACACACACACACACACAGATCGCAACCACAACATCAACACAAAGCAGACGAAGATGATGACGGGCCTAGCCTTTTTACCCCCAAAAAAGATGAAAGTAACCAAGCAAGCTCAATGTGTGAAGCATCATGCAAAAGCATTTGAGGATGTATTATTTTGACTCAATCGTTTAATTTGTAGAAAGATAACGAAACAAATACTGGTTGAAAGATTAATTAAGAGTCCTTGCCAAATCAACGACGATATCAATTTTTCAACAAAAACATATATAAAATTCATTGAGCTTCGATATTTTTTTGTTTCTGATTGAATTGTTTATATATTATTTAAAAAAAAAATGTTGGAAATCAGTTAAGTGCTGGTGTAGGGAGCGTGTGTCTGGGAGCAGTGAATCTAAAAGAGATATTTCGAAAAGCTTCAAGCTGTATCCTGTATCAAAATGTGTTTTAGATTGGCCATACATTCTGTACGATATTTCTCAAAGTATAATATATCGAACAGACCACGGGCTTTTAGGAATATACTGCTGTTCGATCAATACGGTGTTTAATATTATCAATTTAATGGAACGATAAGATACAATTAAATAAAATATTGTTTTTAATTCATTTACATGGCAATACATTTTCGATTTGAAATTTCGAACGGTTTGTAAATTTGAAATGAGAGACATAAAACAATGAAAACTAAATGTCACAATTCGAACAGCTATTTTCAATTATTTTTGCATGTCATTTAAAATGTATCATGAAAAAAAAATGAAAGAGAAAATGTTTAACAGTGCTATTATGTTTTTCCTGCCCTTGGTACTATCTCTCGATATCTGGATTGTATTCGATGTGGATTAAAATTAATATATACACAATATTTACGTGCAGTGGACAGTAGAAATTTTGCTGTATATTTTAGCATACAAGAAGAATGTCATAATAAAATGATTTGATTAAAATTACTTCCTTTTACTAGCACATGTTTACTTATAATAGATTGATTATACTTAAAGGTATTTTTTAAGGTATCAACGTAGCCGAGTAGTCAAGTTCTAGTAATTCCATTTTACTATATCTTTATTACGATACAAGTATCATCGATTTGGGTAAGTTTTCCCATCGGTCTAAGATTAGCCCACTACATGAAAAAAGGTTCTGTTATAATACCATGATAATACGAATGCCATATGAATATTTTTTAGTTAATATAAGGTATTGAGTAGCCCTTGGTGATAAAAATATGAATAAATGTGAAACAATTTTTTTTTTTATTTTTGAATTTGTAATCTATCAGCTTGAAATGGTAAAACACAATTTAAAAACTTTTTGTTTAAATAAATTGGATTAGCCAAATTTTCAATTTGTATTACTAATCTGTGAACCAAATACTGTATCAAATTTGAGTTATTGAGATTTTGTACACTTTCATGTATTTTGTCACTAACGACCCGGGATTCGCCTTTCGGCATCTTCGGGCATTCGTTCATATCACTGAAATAGTAATTACAGTGATTATTTGTATCGTGAGCCAAAGTTACCCGAATTGAATGAAAATTTTGCCCACCTTGTTTTATCTATATTTATATATCAATTATAACAATAAATTTATTTATGTTGATTAAATTTCGTCTTAAGACATTAGTATATTTCGATGTAGAACAATAAAAATACAAAAACCCTCAGAACTTGGCCAAATTTACTCAGATTGTCTGTATTCGAATACTTTTGGAGAAAAAGGAACTAAAAAGAGCAGATGATTGTATAAAAAAACTTGTGGGTGGAGATTCGGGTACAAAAATAACTCAAGGCGTTACCGTGGCGACATACAAGTAAACAGTAATTAAATAATTCATTGAAAAATGTATGAAGTTTATTTAACGAAATAAGCTACATTTTTATACAGCATTTGTTTGCATTTATACTTACATGCTATTTTACCTTGGTGAATTATAGAACAGTTAAGAGTAAAACAATCAATAAGAAAGCTTCTGTTGTATCTTCGTTTGAAACAGCAAATAAATTTGATTTTATTTTACTTCAAAATGTAAAAAATGTATTTCAATAAACTCGTAACGGCTATATTTAAATCTTCAAAGCCGGCAAAGGGAATCCAAAGGTTTGCTCTTTACTAGATTTGCATACAGGAAAAAAATATACAAACATATGTGAGCATTAGGAAAAGGCCTCCGGGCTTTGTTTTTGAAGGCTTCTATCTATTTTTCTATAGTGACTTAGGAAGGGTAAAAGAAGTTCCGCCTATTCTTACCTGTAAACCTTTTTAAAAAAATGTTTTTGAATAATGTTCAAAATGACAACCGTCGTACAACAGTGTATTGTAAGTATATTCCTACGCCGTGATTTATTTAAAAACTGGGTAATTTTCATGTTACGATTTTGTATGTGATTTTAATACATATGTCGTATTTTTGTTTGGAAGGTTTTATTGTTTGAGAATTTGAGTCACAGGACACATTTCATCACACAGTGGTCGGTGTCTTATAGTGGATTATAAAAAAACCCTAATGCGTCCAAAAACGTACTGTATTGAAGAGATAGTAAAGTTTAGCGACAACACGTGTGAAAAGAGTGGGCTCATAAAGTAAAAACCAGAATCTAGGATGGATCCAAAAATGTATATGTATTGTTTGTTTGTGTGATATTTATAACAACAATTTTCCCACTCACAAATAGAAGCGTTGAGTGATGTGACGTCAATTGTTTTACTGATCGCATCTTTCTATTTAACTTTTCCTTTACTATGTAAAATAAATCCGCGCGCTACGGTGGAGTGTATTCAATACACATCATGCATTTATGACTGATTACAAGTGATTGATAGCCGGAAAAATAAGAATGTTCACAGACATCGCTTGAATTTATTAAAGTTGAAGACGACATAGTCGACATGAAGTAATAATTAAAATCTTATCCATGAAAACATGAAAAAACATCAGCCGACGACAAACGTTTTAGTAGACTAACTCAAACGCGGTTTTTGAAAGCTACTGGCTTGCGATCGACACTCTTCATCGAGAGAAATCTTGAAAGAAACGACGCGACCGGGCCTCTGTCTCGCGCGTTGACATTCATATGTGAGCTAATGTGAAAAATGTGCGGTGTTCCCCGCTGGTCGTTGTATCCACTTGCACAACTCAGAGTATGTACATAACACACTCGCACACGTATGATTGTATTGGTAAATTTATCCCTGATTTTCGACAAATTATTCTCGCTTCGCCCAATGGCATGTCATTCTTATTACTATTATTATGTTATTGAATGCGCAAATGTACAACGGAGGAATACCTAAAATCTAAACGCAGTCTTTATTATATGTGTAGAGATATTTTATTTATTAGAAGCTATGTGCACTAGATACAGATCACAGAAAAGGAAAAGTTAACTATCTTTAATAAAGTAGGTTGAAATATCAATTCGAAATAAGCGCAAAGAAATTCGTTAACATCTTATATTCGACGGTTTCTTTAAGTCATGCAAATTGACTCCTAGTGGAGTCCTATCTAAACAGACATTTTTTACACAATAGCTAATTGTTACTCAGTTGTTTGACCTCTTTTTTTCGAAAAGAGTAGAAATAAAAAAGATAGATAGGGTATGGATAGGACTAGTGATTAGCTTATCGTTCTTGTGCACCCAGTTTTTATGATCAGATGGACATCACATCTATGATTTTGAACAAAAATCCTAAAATTGAATGAAAAATTACTTTATAAAACTGAAAAAATTGCTCACTCGATCACGATCCGGATTGAATAAGAAAATTAATTAAATAACTATGCCCATTTTTTATTGTCTATATTGAATATTAGAATGTAGGTATCTAACTGAGAAGTCTATTTTTCAACGTCTTTGTGCAGAGAAAATAACTGTACAAAAATGAGGTTCATAGGAGTGCCTTTGTGTCTAAGTAAGTTTGAAGTATTAAAAACATACCCAAGTATCCTTATGCAAATTATGATTACTTCAAGTGTGGAATATGGGGTATATGCAAAATACTGCTTTTAAAACGATATAAAAATAGATTGTTACAACAATCGGGCTCACTATTCAAATGATTTTTAATTTGTAATTTAAGACATCGACTGAGGGTGCTTGATGGAATTTCAATATCAAATTTGGATTATTGAGATTTTGTACAAATCCATGTATTTTGTCACTGGGTTCGAGTCAGTTCGAGTCCATTCGTGTGCTCGAATGCCTGAAGATGCCGAAAGACGAAGCCCGGGTTGTTAATGACAAAATACATGGAAGTGTACAAAATCTCAATAATCCAAATTTGATTTTTATTGTTGTTTTATAAGCAATAAAATATCTTGAATATTTTCAACTTGTTTATTAAAAAAATGCGTTTAGATTGATTACCACGTTATTGAGTCTTATAAGGCTTAAAAACCTATAGACTTCATCTCTGATTTTGACAATTTAAAAAAGGTGACTAATGTTTTCATTGAGCTATCCTGTTGCATGATGTTATTTTACGGTATAATTTTATCTACTACCATATCAAGTTGGTTATTTTTGGAATATTCCTGCCGTTATTATAAATGTATTCATGAATCAGTATTAAAGTTTGCTTATAAACAATAAAAGTTATTTGTATCCAAGCACAAATCATCCAAAAAACAATCGGGCTTCAATTCTACAGCTCTGCATAATATATACAGCCCTTGATTTTTTCCTCTGAAATTCACTTTTTCATCAACCGGGACTAGACAAGGCTGTGAGAAAACACTGTGCTGTAAGTGCTCTCATAAAATTGGGTATTATTTACACTCCCTGTCTGTCTTTAAATATGCCATCGAGTCGGCTAAAAATAAGCACGGTGTGTAGGCGTAGATAGAATAAATATTGAACAATGAAGAAAAATACTCGACAAAAAGAAAAGGGGTTGATAATGACTGTTGTAGTTTAAACAATCAATGACACAGATATTTGTATTTTTCATCATGATTTCAGTCAAGAAGTTTGCTATATGACATAAGAGTGCTTTTGTTTTATGAACTCTTCGTAAAATTGAACACTGATTTCATCCAACTTTCCATATTCTCCTTCGAGATGGTCTTGCGATGTTTTTGGTTTATTTGTTTCATTTTAAAGTGGTATGTCCCACACATTTTTACTTCAATCAGGTAAAATTTTTTTCTCAGTTAATTATTACTCGAAATAAAATAACCTGATAAAGACACTAATAGTATTAATTAAATAGGGTGTTTTTAGAGGTATAGCGCATTAAAATGAAATAAAAGATTTAATAATCGTGGTTATGCGGAATATATTGGATTTAGTGAAATGTTTATTAAATATCATTAGCTTTTAAAAATGATTTCCGGCATCGGGCACCACGGCTGGCTCAAAGCAAGCGCAATCTCAAGGTCCAAATTTCAAGCATTTTTTAAAGTAGCTGCGGTCGTATATAGGCGATAACGCGGTGAATGTTGGCTTCACTGTCATTAAGCGTTGCTGGTTTATCGACGTAGACTTGCCAATTCACATACCCCGACAAAAAAAAGTCCAAAGGTGTTAAATCAAATGATCTCGGTGGCCAATTCACAGGTCCATTCTGCGAAATTATGCGCTCGTTGAAAGTTTTCTTTAGCAAATTGATTGTAGCGTGCGCTGTATGGCATTTTGCTGCGTCTTGTTGAAACCAAAGCTCATTCACATTATGGGCATTCAATTTTGGAACGAAAAAATTAGCAACCAAACCATAGATCTAACAACTAAAAACAAACCCCTTTATAATCCAATGCATTTGTTTTTCTTATCAACTTAAATTCTACATAGTTTGGCAAAAGCACAATAAAGATTCAAGATTAAAGGAACTGACAGTTATGTAGTATAAATGTCTACAATTGGTAATAATTCATTTCTTTACTCAAAACGCCAAAACTATACAATAAAGGTGAAGTTTTTTCCTGATGCTTACCGCTGCATAATCACGATACATACTTTTCTTCAGGATCTTGCTAATAATAGTTTTAATGTAAAAAAATAACCGGTAGGAGAATCATTAGTTTAGGAGTGGTTATGAGCATGTAAGTGAATTTATTTACTAACACATCGCGTAGAGTCAGTTAAAAATTCTGCGAAGAATGAAAATAACCTTTTTATTCTTTTTAAGATGGGGAATGAAAAGCAAATAAGAACGGGCTTTCTTTCCATGGCAGATTTGCGTAAGAGCGAAACGTCGTGAAACATTGTTTTGTCTGCGTTTGTAGCTGTTCCAAAACGCCCCGGGCTCGCGAAAGTCTTTTGCGGACCTGAACAGCATGTTGTGTGCGCAACAAAAACAGCAGAAACTTTGACGCTGTTACCCCACGGCGACTTGACCTTTTTAAAGACATTTTCAAAATGACAAAGGGTTGAATTAATATGTATTTTGAAATCTGGTGGCATGTTAATTCACTATTATAATAATCGAAATAAGATACATGTACTCTTTAGATATTATACACTATAATTTTTCTTATGTTATAAGAAATAATGAGACAGTTTCAGGAGATTTATAATTTTAGGCATCAACACATCGTCGTTGTCCTGGAAGAAGACACTAACTGAAAAATACTAGTTTTGAGTAATTGAAGGTTGAAGTTTGTCAAATGTTTGAAATGTGGGTCCTTTCATTCGGTAGAATTTGAAATAAGGAACATATTGATATAATTTTTTAAAAAATAAAATAAAATTGGAAGTAGTACAAATGAATTGTGTTTTATTTTTTTTTAAATATAATGTCTTTTGAGCAAAGAATTGACAGTTAACACCTTAAAAGTGATATTGGTATAACTAACTCAATACGTCATTTTTACGATTTAGTGTTTTCTTCCAGAACATAGACGATTTATTAGTAAATATTAACATATGAGTCAAACATAACATAAATCTGAATGTTTATCAAATAAAACAAATAATATAACTATGATATGGTAGGTATAAATTGATGTCTGCTACTTGACGAATTTAAAAATCGGAAAAAATAACCTCCGTCGTTTCCACGGATCCATGCAAGATGTACAACAGACGTAGAAAACGAAGCAACGCTGATGTTCATGAGTTGTACGACGATGCCAGTACATTTAAATAGATTAAATTTGAGAAATTACGTTGTTTTAGTCGTTTGAAACGGGTAGTGATTCAGATAACACATAAAACATAAAGTGGATGTGACTGTAATGCGATGTTTGCTGTTTTCTTTATTTCAGAAAATATAACTAAATTCATTTTTAACTATTTAATATCATACATTTTATAATTTAAAAACAATAACCATCCGTTGGAAAAATGAAGCAATATAAATCAATAGATACGGTCAACCGCAAACATCTAGTGAGAGGCCAATCTGTGAACCAAAAACAGCCTATGGCCGAATTTATTATGCCAATAAATTTTGCGAGATTTCCTCTTTGAAAACCTCCCCGGCCGGAGGGAGGACAAAGGAAATTACAAACGATAAAGCCTCCGTCCTAAAAATCAATTTTACATTTTTTTCGTAAATTACTCCTAAATAAATAGAAATAAAAATAAAGGGTTATCGTGCTGATTTTCAAACGATCTGGGTAAACTGAATTTATAATGAAATATTATTTGAGTATATATTAAATTATCGTTGCTGTTTTTTCTGTGTAATAAAGCGACAAGTAATGAGTTTTTTTTATGTCGCAAAGAAAGCTTGATAATATTTTAAGCAGAAATAATATTTAATTTTTTTTAAAACCCATTAAATAAGAATTCCACAGCAAACTTATTAAGCACTGATATGTACACAATTAAAAATACAATATAATAAACAATATCTCATAAAAAACTCATTTATACATTTTATTTATAATAATTTGTGTCGTAGCATAGACGAGTATGTACTGTGTTTCTCCCACTACATGCCATATTATATTTATATGAAGACCTGTCTGGTGTGGTTGGGTGAAGTGACGGCACTCAACGAATTTGAATTTATCGTTTTTATGCACTATGCTGCGATTATACAATTAATTTATATTATAATTATTTTTCCTTTCAATCCTGCTCTAAATATATAGGTTGCGTCATATTCGGGTTACTGCGGTTTAACTAGATTATTTCGATATGTCTAATGAATGTTTTTTGGGATATTTTATGATAACATAGTTGCTATCTCCTGGATATTGATTGTCCAAGTGTAGAAAATATAATGCTTTAAGTTTAGATATTGAGAAGGATGAACAACCTGCCAGCAGAATGTCAAAATATATTATTAACAAATGCAACAACGCTTCTTAAAGATATTATGTAGAAGAAACATTTTTTCATACTTGTGTCACTTAAATAAAATGGAAAAATAGCTTTTTACTGGTAATCCTTCAATGTGCAGATCTTACATAATTGTAATTTGGAAGCCAATACAGGAGTTTTTAACTTTATGCGTAACTACTGTGTAATATAGAATTTGTAAGGTGTGTTTCAAAAGACGATGCAAGTAAGTGAGTGAACCTATTTTTAAGACAGGGCTAAAATAGAAGGATGAAGTTATTATAGGACTCTCTTTTCAATGTTTGCTCTTTAAAAATTAAAAACAGATATCCACATTCAGTGATGCTAGTGTTTAAAGTGTTAATACTCAGTCACGGTGAACAGAAATATATTTGTTGTACTACAGTAATGATTATTAATATTTATCTTAAAAAAATAAGTCAATTATTGACAGTTATAAAAAGGTAGACGTATGTCGTACGAAGTAAAAAACGATTTATTTCCCACGACTTAACGACGAACCATGTCGCTTACCATGTAAACTTTACAAATGCTTGGGATCACACATTTACTCTGAATTTTGATTATCGTTGTTAAGACTTGTGTATTCTTTAAAACTGCTGCCAAAAACATTGTGATAAAGAAATTATGATTAGTATGAAATTTTATCTAAAATGACATTCAATAAATCATTCTGGCTATAAAACACAAGAAAATATATTAGATGGAAATACTTCTCAGAAACTTCCGTAATAAATAAAAATGGGAATGCTAACGCATAGCGATTTTCTATTTGAATAGCAATTCTATACGCCGGCATATTTTTTGATTCTAAATGATACAAAATGAAAAAATTCTCTTGTATATTCAGCCACAATAAAAATGAATTATATTATGATTTATGATAGCGAATACATACATCAAAAAGTGATTTATTTAAGTCAGGGCAAAAAGAATTTTACTCAAACCCTTATTTAAACTTTGTGAAAAGTTCTCGTTAATCAAAATGCCAGTCAAAAAAAAAGACTAAGCAACGACGTAAGCGTGTTTTAACAACGCAGAGCATGAATGTTTTCCTTCTAATAAAATTTGAGTTCATGATGTCTTAACACATATAATGTTTAACTTTTAAAAAAACATATGAAGCTAAAGTGTGCAATGTTTGGATTTGTTTAACTGTTGCCAAAGATTACTCGTTATTCAAAATATGTTTCATGCGATATTTGGTTGAATATAACCAAAGCGAATGCAAAAAAAGATGGCTTTTATACTATTCAAATATGTTTGCAATCAAATTAAGTTTGAATGACAACTCATTTTTTTATGATTGGTAAATAACTATGGACATTTATGACTGCAAAAACACACAGAAAGATTGTCTATCCAAATTAAAAAAAATACAAATTTAAATTGGTTGATTATAATTTAAACCATTTGGTTTATAAAAAGGAAAACGAAAAAGAAAGAAAAAATCATACGATATCATAGGAATATGCAACAATTCAGAAATGCTGTAGCAAGTTTATAAAAAGTGTTCAAAATAACAATGAATTTAACCTCATGTTTTAATTGAAATAGGGAGAAAATTTTTAAGCTGATTGGTTGAATCTTAAGCTGGAATCTTATCACTAATTCTAATATTATTTCTAAATAAAATAAAACATGTTTGAAAGAAATATTAAAGAAATCTTGACGTATAATATATATAATCTTTTTGAATAGTTAACGACATTTATATTCTACGGTCTTAGAGCTTTTTTTTAATTCAACGTGAAAAAGCTCGTGAATCTATGGATGTATATTTTTTAATACTGCAAGTAAAACGAATGTTCATTTCCTCTGTTGGAAATCTACGAATTGCGTGCGGGTTTCCTCGGAAAATGTAATTTATGGGAGGTAATGCCAAGCCGCTGGCAGGCACCCCAGCGAAAGCTCGACTTGATACTGGATCGCTTTTCCTAAAATAATACGCCATTTACGACTATTAGATCAATGCCCCGATTAAGCATTTAACCGGTTAAAATGCTGATTATATAGAATCAATTTGATTGAAATATGGCTTTTCGTTTAATATACAAAAATATAGGACCTGTTTTTCTTATAAACGCACATTTTCCAAAAATAAATTACCGTCATAAATTCAGATCGATTTTACGATTATGGTGGGCATTCTTATTACGTTAGTGAACGATGTTGATACAATAAAAACGTTTGAAATATTATGACTTCATGTAATAAAAGTTTATTATATAAGAAAGAAAATATGGCATTGTTTAAAATTTATTTATGCTTATTATTTTACACGATGTTATAAAAATATCGTGGTAACAATTTGATCCTACGCTCATATTACCAACATAACTATATCACAAATATTATTAAATTATTGCTTAAAAACAATGTCTTTCTTTAAATATGATACATTTAAGTTTTTAAAAGCTACCATATCATTAAAAATGACTCATTCCCAAGAATCGTAGATTAAAAAAAACATGGTCGTGAAATGAAGTTAAAAAAAACTATACTTATAGCTTAAGACATCGACTGAGGGTGCTTGAGGGAATTTCAATATCAAATTTAGATTATTGAGATTTGTACACTTCCATGTATTTTGTCACTAACGACCCGGGTTTCGCCTTTCGGCATCTTCAGGCATTCAAGCACACGAATGGACTCGAACTGAGTCAGTGAACGGTCAGTTCGAGTCCATTCGTGTGCTTGAATGCCTGAAGATGCCGAAAGGCGAAACCCGGGTCGTTAGTGACAAAATACATGGAAGTGTACAAATCTCAATAATTCAAATTTTATACTTATAGCATATAATATTACATAATATTGTATCACTTTTAAGGTGTTAACTGTCAATTCTTGGTGGAAAGACATTATATTTTAAAAAATAAAATACAATTCATGTGTTCTACTTCGACATGTTTATAATGATCAGGACCGGTTTCGCTCATCACGAGCATTATCAACTAATACTCGTGATGAGCGAAACCGGTCCTGATCATTATAAACATGTGGAAGTAGTTCAAATGAATTGTGTTTTATTTAAAAAAAAAATAATATTGTATGTATTTAATTCTGTTTATTTATGTAATATTCTAAAACCTTTAAAACAGCCATGATACTTACAATATACTACCATTATTACTAGGAAAAAGTGCGAACGAAGCTTAAAAAAATTATCTATACATAAAGAATGATTACATTTTAATTATAGATGATATTTAAAACACTTTTGAATTGTCTATTGTAAAGAAAGCAGCTTTTATTTCATTTACAGTGATGAGGATATGACAACTAAGCTTTTAGAACAATCAAAGAGTGTACCGGGCATTCTACAAAACAATGTTTTTACGGTGAATAATTCGTTTTTCGTTCGACTGTTCATAAAAAATTACACTCCGCAAAAAGTCGGGACGACATGAGCGTTTGTAATATTTAAATAGAATATTCCTTGATAACTAAACTTATTCAAAAACAAAATAAGAATGCAAATCGGAAGAGGTTAATATAAACTTACTCACAGTTTGAGCCTACACAAAGACACCCAACTTACTTTAGAGATGATGAACTCTGCAGTAATGAATTTTATCCTTACCTGAAAAGAAAAATGTTATTAGAAAATTGCTGGAGAAGCGAAAGGATATTAATCCGCGCCCACGTTTAGGTTATATAATAATGTTTGCGATTAAGTAATCATGAAAATGGTCTTATACAGATTATCTGTACTTATATAGATTAAGCCGCCTGGATTAAGGCAACAAATTTAATATAACCCTTTGCACATTGCTCCTATTAATCTTCCACTGCTAGAATACTAATATATTATTCGAGTCTAATTAAATAATATGTTTTTACACGGATGTTTACGAAATAATGTAAAAGCAGCATAAAATGGTAGTGTATATTTTTTCCATTATTATAACAAAAAAATCTTAATATTTGTTATAGGATAAAATAACAAAGTATTTAGTTCTACAGAATTGTATTAGGTGGTTGATAGCTATTTCGGCTTGACGCCATCGTCAGAACTACAGAACTGATAACTGTCAACTACCTAATAAAATTCTGTATAACTGAATACTTTGTTATTTTATAACATTATAATGGATTTCTACCAAGTAAATGCCAATTCAATTGATGATATTTGTTGTTTATAAATGTGAATTAGCTGTTAAAATGTTAATATGCATGTAAGATTTAAACAGAACAGAATTATTAAAATTTCATCAAGTTAACAGTAATCAATTAAACATTAATATCTATACAATTTTTTATTTCACTCAGGTACAATATTTGGAGAGGGCGGCCTTACTTTTTTAGAATCTCCAAATATACACATTCAGAAATTGTTTCATTAATCGATTTATGAATTTGCATCCAGAGGCATTGTGATTTGTTCATTCTATTCAACCCACTGTTTAAAATATTAATTAAGCGTTATGCCTTTCTCTAGCAATCCTTCTTTTCCTAAAAACGGTGGTTTTAGCAACTGACTCGCTATTCTTGTTATGCGCAAATTTTTGGAATTATATTATGCGTCCATACAAAAACAATAATTAGTGACTAAAACAACTGTTTTTTTCTCAGAAAACTGATTGAAAAACATTACATACCACATTTCAAGTCACTAGGACAGATATTGAATGTACTAAAAGCTATCCATTGAAATGAAATATCTCATCTAATTAATTACTATACAATTCGGTAAATTCGTTATATTTTACACGTTTGCAATTAAATTGAAGAATCAAAATGCAACTTATCACATAGCAGATATTGGTTTCGAACCCCGATTACAAATTGAAAACACGTACTTTTACCACTAGTCTCATGTGTGTCAAGCGACCAATGATTTTTAGTATCAAGAAATGTTCGCTACCCCTTCTTTTAGGCATACTCTGGCAATGACTGATTGTTTTCACGTGATATACCGGTAAACCATCCGTTCAGGCTGTTTTTCTGGTAAAGTGAATTGCACCAAGGCAAGCAAACATATGAATATTAAAATTGATTAAATTTTTTAAATGTTTACCTACATGGACAACGTTAACGCACTCTATATGATTGCTTATAAATAAGGAAGAAGACGTTATAAGAAATGCTAGTGAATTATCTTTAAGGCCCGTTTTTTTGAAGTATTCCAAATGAGATATCATCAGCTTAAAACGTATGATATAAACAGAAAACATTAAAATCATTGTAAGATTAAGCCAAAAGTTTTAAGCAAATTAAAAATAAATTATAATGACAAATATAAGGAAATTGCTGTAGAAAAATGATAGACGCTAAAAGAATATTTTAAGTAACACTAGAAGACTTATATGAATACATAAATAGTTGTGAATATATTTATTGATAAAAATATACCATCAGTATTAGAGTTATTTGATGTCATGACAATTTGAACGCTTATAGGGGATTTTTCGTCAACATTGATTATGCATCGCCTAATTACAGTGGTTTTAAAGCCGGCCCATTTGGGCGAGTTATTTCCTCGGTGGCAGCTTTCTTCTCCTTAGCAGCCGTGAATGAAATACGGCCTTTTCGCCTTTCATAAGGGTTTTAATCGAAAAATTGTTCTCGTTTGAATTTAAGGCTCTAATAAAAGGCGAACTGCCGAAGCTTTTGATAAATTTGAAGCTTTGTTACAGAGCTTTCGTTGCTTTTTGTTTATTATTAAAATAATCGTAATAATGAAAGTTTCGCGCACTTTGCTACATCAGATATTTTCGTCCGTTTGACGTCTGAGAAATTGAGAGGGGAGAAACTTTGTCAGGAGCCAACACGCTTTCTTTGTAATTTTCTATGTTTAATTCCAAAAACACAAGCAATTGTCATTCAGCAGATATTAATTGTCTCTAGCACTTATGAATTTTGTACAATAGAATACAGTTTGCACTATCATCTATCGGCATATCTTTCAAGAAATCCTGTTCTTTATTAATTTCAAAGATTTCATAAAATCTGATTTTTGTTTTGTAAATTTTGATAAATAATTAAAAATAATTTTAATAAATGAGCTAAAATTTCAAATAAATTTATGTGGTCTGTCAGAAGACTATTGATAATGAAAAAAGTAGTCAAAATGTCTTTTATCTTGATTTATTTCGCCAATTGGAGTAACGTATTATTGTGAATGTTTTCTTTATTTGATAATAGGTACACATATCTCACTGGGGAATGTTTTAGTAAACGATGACTTTTTGATACAGCGTTTCATTGGTTGAGATAAATGTAAATTTAGCGAATGTCCACGCACCAAGCATGTGCTGGGAGCGCCAAAAATCCTTTATCAAGAATTGAACCGACGGCTGATAATGTCATGTGACAGGGTTGGCGAACCTATGAGGTGCGTGCCATAGGTGGCATGTACCTACAAAGATTACATGTTTTTAAATAGCCTTGTTATGATTTTTATTTTTATCCGTTGATAATGCTCCCGATTAACGAAATCTGTCTTGATCATTATAACCATGTGGAAGTGTTCCTAACATTTTTTGTTTTATTTAAAAAATATGATGTTTTTCTACCAAGAATTGACAGCAAGTTAAAATCATAAAATTGACGCTTTTAAGCTGTTTTAAGTACATTCAGTTCTTGACTTGAGACCGTTTACGACGAAAAGAAACATTTTGAAAGCCATACAAATATTTAAAAAAAAATATGACATATTTTCTCTACTAAAAAAATATAATGAAAACGACATTGCTTTTAAAAATATCGTTGATTCTTGAAATGCACCAGGCCATCCCTCCACACTTATGAGATTTACATCCAAGCATACGAGTGGTTTTTTACCTCCTTAAGCCACAAGCATTCTACAGCCGACGAATCAAGGGGGTATTGCTAGCTTCAAAGTGCATTACTTAAGAATCACTCTTGCCCAAGCGATTATGGAAACTTCTCAAGAAGGAGAAATCTCAGGAGTAAGAAATCCATACTAAGAGCAAAGATGATGAGCCATCGCTCCAGAATAATTCTTATAAATAGAGTATATATGTAAGTAAATGAAGTAAACAATCAGCAATCAAAAATATAAGTTATTTATGTACATACCTTTGATGTATAAGTCCATTATTTCTAATTATGTTTTGTATGAAATTCGACATACAACCATTTCGATTTACATCCAAGGTGACGGAACGAAACTCCGTCTTAAGTCAAGAATTACTTAATCTATTTGGCTGGGCACGTCGGAAAATTGATAAATAATGCACAAAAAAAGGTCTAGCACCACTTTCATGTAAGAATGTTGAGGAACGGAGCTTTCAAATCGTGCATAACGCGTTTTAAATTAAATTTGAACGTTTTTTTACATCAAACACAAAAGAAAAGTGCCAACAATAGCGTCTTAAAAGTTTCACGTTATCAATTTGAAGTTAAAAGCTTTCTTGTATCACGGCAAAGAGCGTTTACCCGCATTACTTCCACACACCACTTACCCCGGCTGCCCCTTTGTGCTAGACAAACAATCCAACTAACGCCAAGACAATGCAGTGTAATAAATATAACGAAAATTAAATTAAAGCCTAATGTAGGCCAGGTTTTAGTGGGTAGACCGGGGCTATTGTGCCACGGGGTATGTGGAAGTTTTGCGAGGGTATTCGCTACTACACGGCAGGGATGGAAATTTACTTAAGAGTAATAAAACAGAAAGCACGGCTATTTAAAAGGGTAAAAGTTTAATGGCTTCACAAATGTATGAGGCCAAAGTCAACCCGGTGGACCGCAAGCTGTATCCAGTCGTTGATCGACAACAAATTGCATCGGATTGTTTAGGTTTCCGCTGGGATATTGTCGACAAGAAACGGGATTACTCGATCATTTCAATTGAAATAAAACCGAAAAAGGTTTTTAAACTCATTTGTATTATTAGGAATTTATTTTTGTGAATTATTTAAGATAAATAATGCACAAAAGTGAAACAGAATTCATTTATAAATAATGATTCTTTGGTTTTTTAAGCAAATACAATTTTCGTTTACCTAATAATAAAAAGTCAACATGTATCGGTTGATATGATCATTATTATACTTAATATACCTAAATCTACCACCACTATAAATTACTAAACTCTGTGTTATGTGCAATTCGTGTTTCACATTTAAATCTATAAAATTTATTTCGTGCGATGATTTTTCAACTTATTTTTATCTATAATTTAAGACATCGACTGAGGGTGCTTGATGGAATTTCAATATTAAATTTGGATTATTGAGATTTTGTACACTTCCATGTATTTTGTCACTAACGACCCGGGTTTCGCCTTTCGGCATCTTCAGGCATTCGAACACACGAATGGACTCGAACTGAGAGACAGTAAATGCGACAAATATCATTTACGAGGCAAGCTACATACCTGAGTTAAAATTTCGGAAATCATCCTTTGTAAACACCATATTACCAGAGTGGTTACCGTAGGCGTTGCCGCTTTTCAACTTCTTTTAGAAATACCAGTGATTTTACAATTATAATAGTATTGTGGGTTTTGACGGGATGTAATTCAAATATATACAATCATTCCACATTTGGTGACATCTGTTAGGTGTTTCAACGTATCGGATCCATTGCTCATTCAAGATTGGTAATGAGTTTAACTGGGCTCTATTAATTTCTAGTTTTTATGCACCCCATCATCATGAATTTCTCCATTAGCATTTGCGAAATTTCTTTTTTTTAATCTAAAGGCAGCTAAATGTTCTTTTATATCTAATGTACGTGTGGTTTTACCCATAGAAATGTTGGCAATCATTGCATTGTAATTTATAAATACCAGATTTGTTCTTAAAGTTTAATTTAATAAGTAATTTGCCTAGAGAGTTTTTGCAATAGAACGCCGTTACAAAGCTTGTACAACCTAAATAACTAATTCTATGCCAATTCTGGGGCGGTCTATGTCTTTAGACAAGTTCCCAAAATATAGCATCTTTTCTGCTTTTGTTGTTTTTTTGATACAAGACTATCATAAGAGTCTTGTTTGTTTAATCAAAAATTAAATTTATTTAGAGGTATAGTGACAATCTGTGAACCTGAGAATGGAAAGCTAAACCTGACTTAAAATGGATCGTGGCTTCTGAAAACGTCTGTTTCGGTAAAATTTAAATATCATTGATATTAAAAACTCCATTCATGAATTTAAAATTTACCGAAAACAGACGTTTTCAGAAGCCACGATCCATTTTAAGTCAGACCATCCTTTCTCATATAAATTGGCTGCTTTCCATTCTCAGGTTCACCACTATACCTCTAAATAAATTTAATTTTGAAAACGAACTAAACATTATTAAACAAATTGCCATTAATAATGGCTATGAGGCGTCTCTTATAGATAGTCTTGTATCAAAAACAACGTAAATTAGCAGAAAAGATGCTATATTTCGGGAACTTGTCTAAAGACATAGACCGCCCCAGAATCTGGCATAGAATTAGTTATTTAGGTTGTACAAGCTTTAAAATTAAAAACAACTCGCTGATAGTGTTAGACCGGCGTTCTATTGCAAAAACTCTCTAGGCAAATTACTTATTAACAATAAAGATAGAGTAAACTTTAAGAACAAATCTGGTATTTATAAATTACAATGCAATGATTGCCAACATTTCTATGTGGGTAAAACCACACGTACATTAGATATAAGGGTATCAGAACATTTAGCTGCCTTTAGATTAAAAAAAGAAACTTCGACATTCGCAAATCACTTGCTAATGGAGAACCATACGTTTAATGCGGATGATGGGGTTAAACTGTTGCATAAAAACATGGGGGATCATAAATTATTTTATCAGGAAATTTTAGAAATTAATAGAGCCCAGTTAAACTCATTACCAATCTTGAATGAGCAGCTGAACCTTCCTAATTCTCCGCTATTATATCCGATACGTTGAAACACCTAACAGATGTCACCAAATGTGGAATGATTGTATATATTTACCCATTCGTCGAATTACATCCCGTCAAAACCCACAATACTATTATAATTGTAAAATCACTGGTATTTCTAAAAGAAGTTGAAAAGCGGCAACGCCTACGGCAATTCACCACTCTGGTAATATGGTGTTTACAAAATAAGGATTAGGACGATTTCCGAAATTTTAACTCAGGTATTGGTGTGGCTCTCAGACGTATAATGTATTGCCTCGTAAATGATATTTGTCGCATTTGTATCTTCTATATAAGCGTTAGAAACTGTTTACTGTCTCTCAGTTCGAGTCCATTCGTGTGCTCGAATGCCTGAAGATGCCGAAAGGCGAAACCCGGGTCGTTAGTGACAAAATACATGGAAGTGTACAAAATCTCAATAATCCAAATTTATTTTTATCTTATGATATATGTTTAAATGATGTTTTTAACCATTCCTTACTAACTCATTGAAAATTGTATTGCAACATCTTCTCTTCTTCACATCTCGTCGTACAATATAAGAGAGATATAAATACTGGAAGTGAATATTCTATTAATTCTGAAAGGTTTGAAATACTATTTTTTTTTATTAATGTACTGATGCTAAAAAACTTCACGTAAAACTAGAAGGAACCATTATTCAAAATTGTTGAAAGAATATGATTTATAAGTTTGTTATGAATCTGTAAGGTTCATTAGTAGAAAAAATAGTGATAATGGAGATATTACAGAGCAGTGACACTGCACTGCTTCGCTGAAATAAAGAAGACAAGCTTCTTACAAAGGCCAGCTCATTTTCGATTAAAGCTGAAATGAATCGGTAAAGATATAATTAATGACATTAAATATGAGAAATGTTAAAAGTAAATACATAGAAAGTCTGGAAACATTTTCAAACATGAAAAAGTTTAGGATGCCTGCCATCGCCGCGGTAATTTGGCGTGTGAACATTAAAATGTCGGACAACATGTTGTTAATGCCCAGTTACTCAGAATATTAACAACGACAAGCGAGATTATAATGTCGCGTTGTTCTAAATAAACAGATAATAGAATTAAGTTTTAGGTGGACAACACATCCTGAAAATAAATTGTTCAATCCTGTCAGATAAGCACTCTTTACGTGCGATGCGACACCCAGCACAAACAGTGAAAACATGTATTATTGTTAAGTGCAAAGCTTACCTTACATAACAATGATAATGAGTGTTTATATCTATTACAAATGGGTGGATTATTTACTTGTATTGTTATTAGAATTATGCAATTAATTTTAACAAAGAAAAGTGTACCCTTTAATAATTAATTAAACTTTAACATAATTAATTACAATTGAATAAGCTTACGCTATATTCATTCGGATCTAAAAACCTTCGTAGTGCTTATAAGTAATAACAATTCGTAATCAAACGCATTTCGTGTTGAAATATGTAAAGTGGTTCAAACTCATACTGGACGTATGTGCTAGTTTACTAGATTTTATTTCGTTAATTTTAAATCGTTTGAAAGTTCACCCTGGACGTTGGTCGCCCTATTATAAAGATTATCTATTTCACCGAATTGACAGAGTGGAGAATTCCATTTACTAAACTAGCGTTGTATATTTTTTAATGTGTGTTTCAGTAAAAAAAAGTTAAACTTTATTATGCATTGTGATATAATTTGTTCTATAAAGCAATAGTATTGTTTTTACAAAATAATCAAAATTTAAATACATTTATTTTATTAACATTCAAAAAAGATCAGAAATATTCCCGTTTTTACTTTATTGTTAATTTCTTTTATTGGACTTTTCTTTGTACAAAGATATTTTATTACACTCGCTTTCCTTTTATTTTCTTTTACCTCATCAATAAGCCAAAGGTTATTGGCAAAGTAAAACCGGATATATTCAAGAATAAGAAATATGAACTGTGTATAATAAACTTAGTTTTTGATTTATGTGATATACTATTAATTCCTTATTCGTGTAGATTACACATAAATTCGCAGTGATGTTCAGATGCCGATAAATTACCATCCCGCCAAAAATGAGATAAAGCATTTTCCAGATTTAAAGTTGAGCGTAGTTCGCCGACTGCATTACGTTGGCAACAGTGTGAATTTGTGTACGTAGCAGAAATCAAAGACAAATGACCAAAGTTGTAACTAGAGTGTCGGTTTTAACAAACCGCCACTTCCCGCCCGACCGCTGGTTTAATCTAACCAACTGCGATGTAGAAACTTTGCGGTCGACCGATGTGGCGACAATCATTGAGAGCTTTTTTATACGTATACTGTCACATAGATGGCGCGGGATCGAGGGAGATGTGGTCAAATTGTAATCGATACCCTGTGATGATTATATTTCAAACAGCGGAACAGCCTGCTAGTACTGCTTACATCTCTCAATTGATTCGGTTCAAGAATTTCTAGTCGACATTTGAATTAAGAAATAACTTCCTGGATTATAAATAACTGACGCATTAAAGATGTTACTAGTTAGCAGGGATATCGAGTTGAAGTTGTCAAAAATCGATTTTCTATTTAAATTACCCGTAAAACCCGTAATTACCCGTGAATCAACGGGATGCGAAACGTTTAAGCTTATTTGTCCCAGCGGTCGTTGAAATTACAACTGCTTATTTCCGTGGCAATGAGTTGAACAAGAAAAAATAAGTGTGTTTCTGTCTATTTTCTATGCATTATAATTGAATTGCGGTAAAGAATTTAGTGAAAAGAGTTTCTTTTTTGCTTCACATCCAACCGTTAACGTTCGGTAACGCAAGAAAGATTAAGAAAAGGAATGAATTTACTTTACTCCTCATGTTTTTGACCCGATACAAACCTGAACGGGACTGATCTGTTAAGAAAAACGCCAACCGCCCGGACTACATTTTTGCAATTAAATGCCAATTACATAATCTACTTTTATTTGTTTGGCTGACAGTATTGATTTAAAATGAAAGATAATTGATTCATTACAGACATTTCTAATAAGAAAAGAAACAACAAACATCAAACAATATCTTCAGTTAAATTTAAGACATCGACTGAGGGTTCTTGATGGAATTTCAATATCAAATTTGAATTATTGAGATTTTGTACATTTTCATGTATTTCGTCACTAACGACCCGGGTTTCGCCCTTCGGCATTCGAGTATACGAATTGACTCGAACTGACAGTTAGAAATGTACAAAGCCTCAATAATTCAAATTTTATTTTCAGTTACCTTTATTCAATATTCTTCCATTTTTTAAATGATGTTATTATTTACTTTTTTTTTACAATGATTTAACAATTTTTAAAGTATTGCAAAGAAAAGTAAAAAATATTAACGAAATAGAAACACTGCACGAAGAAAACAAATGTCAAATTCAAAAAAAGAGCGTTTCAGTGTCTTCCAGTGTTGCGCTGTCGATGTTTCCGAATCCCTGACAAAGTAAAGTGACTTCAGTGCAAATGTCCGACGATTAGTTGCGGTACAAGTTTGACGCGAGAATAATTGAACTGATCAATTGTCTGGACTCCGGAGTGAATAGAATTTCTGTTATACGACGGTGCTCATAGTAAGCTGCGGCCTTACAAGTTAACAAGAAACTGACAAGTGTGGAAGCAATGATTAACTTTACTATAGTAGAGGCACTCCCTTTGTGGAACTCGGATTTAAAGTATTTGCTGGCTTTCTTTTAAAAGTTTTATACAATTTTAATTTATTGTCTATTTATCTATAAGTTAAGATCAGGAATTACTGTCAATAATATGTTTCATACGTATAATGCCGTTACATCAATAGTAACAGATAGTTTTGTCATAATCTGTTTTATCGATAAACAATAATTCATTTACGATCATAGATACAATTAAAAAATTAATACATTCAATCGTTCAGGCAACTTTTAAAGCGATTGCAATCCATATCCTCAATTGTACTTTTGTCCACAAAATGTAATTCATTTATTTATAATTCTTAAAAATTATGATGTTTTTACTTTTAAACGAAATTAATTTTGAATACGAATTTTGTTGTCTTGTTTTATTAAAATAGTAACGTATCGTATAACATGAAAACCGGGAAAAGTCAATTTAATTTCAGTGAATGAGAGAATTATGAAATAATGGTAGCACAAATATAATACGTTATGTTTTACCCCTACGTAATTCAGTTTTTTTGATAAATCATTGTATTAATCAAGTGTTCAACATTGTTGCCTTTGGTTATCATGCTACGGATTTGAGTCCCAGTTCGGACACTTTCATAAATTGATTTAAAAAAAAAGTGTTCGAAGGAATGGATATGGGTGATGTCTAAAATTTCTTGTCATCCGTTAGATCCTAAAAATGGGGCGCATTCTGAGCGATTAGTTAACCACTAGTCCTATTCTTCTATTCTAACTCTCTTCGACAAGAAAAAAGTTTAGAAATTCAGTAAGAAACAGTTTTCGTAGAAAAATTTTAGTTGCGATCAGATCCATTAGAAGTTTACATACCACAAATTGAGAGCCGGAATCATTTAAAAAAATTGATTCTATATTTAAGTATAGAAGGTTATTGTAAAATTCCTGCTAAAAAATATGTATCCATAAGCTTTTAATTCATATGAGTTTGAAAGCATGATTTAAATGAAGCATTGAAAAACAGAAGGGGAAAGCTGCATCATTTCGGTCGCTGTCATTGAATGTTACATATTAAAAACTTTTTTTTGTTGTTGTAAAAACGCTGCTAAAACATGCTATTGTATTTATGTTAACGAAAAATTATTATTCTAAAAGGAGTCGGTTCATTATTTCATGTCATAATCTGGGTTTAAAGTTGTTTTGAAGGTAAAAGAGTGCTGGTATTAAATTCTGAAATGTTGCTATAGGTAAATAATTGAAATCGGCTTCACTGTGACGAATAGTCCGGGTTCAAGTTTTTTGACAGTTAATTAACGCTACAGACCGAAAATGAATCACAAAACATGTCAAAGAGTTTGTGATTTTTCATTAATTTACGATTTTGAGACCGCATGACATGTTATTGAGAGGACGCTGAATGGATATCGGTTTTCCGCCATTTCGGTTCGTTTGACGTTTCGAAATGTCCACCATTATTATTTGGCGCCCGTTGATCGATATAAAAACAGTGCAGCCACTGTTAAAAAAATGCGGTTTGGTGTGATTGAATAGATACGTCGGACGCATAAAATTTATGTCAATTGAAATTAACCGTCCAAAGTTACGTTTCACCGGAATGTGAAAAACTACTTAGTACCAGCTATGCCCATCTAAAAACTCTGCATGTTTAATGTGTGATATGTTAAGTGAAAACTGAAAACCAGGTATAAAGACCATCAATACATACATGTATGACTTCGCTTTATATTAATTGTGTGTCTTTATTATTACACATTTATTTCTATCGTTACAAAAATCCGCGACGTCGTGCATGTGCATAAGCTTCGCAAACTAATTCAGTTCAGATTAATAGTATATCATATAAAAGTAAAGTCAACAAAATTAAAACATGATGAATAAACGACTCTTTGGATGTCGATACTAGAATGGATAGGGTATTTTACAAATGAGATATTGTTTGTAAATATAACTCTTAGCTTGTTTATATTAACAAATTGTTTTCAATGAATTCAAATAAACTTTTAATTGTTTTGAATGAAGCGAAATTTCTGCGGGTCTTGTTAAATAGAACACCTTCATTATTGCACCGCATCGTGTTTTTTCTTGTATTAAAATGTTACAACAAAAAGAGAATAAGAACAATTTTCAGCAGTGTTTTTTTTCATTATTTATAAAAGATTTTTATTATTTAAAATAAAAATACAGCATATTTCACCATATAAAGATAAAAAATGGCACCTTTTTATGGGACATTTTTATTGTTTACTGGCAGAATAAAAAGGTAATATCGTTTTGAAGTCCTTGCCAGGCTCATTTGTCGCGTTGTTAAACACTGATGGGTCGTGGAAGTGACGTCATAACCACCACGCAAGAAGAATGAGGGTGGATAATTTTCATGGCCATTTAAACTGCAATAAGTATATTTCATCACCAAAGAAAACGGTATATCTTTTAAACGAGGTGAAAAAAGGACAAAATTGCTTTTGTGTGAAGTGGTTTTTTGTTCACTCTCAAAATGGAGCAACAGAACGTGAAAGTCACTATCCTTTTCCAGAGAGGGTATGGATAAAAAGATGACTTTGAAATTGTAGCGTAAGTTGGCAGATCGCTCTCTGCGCCCCAGTTTATGGATCATGTTTGAATGGTGGGAAGGTATGAAAATATCAAAGACACTAATACTTTTGGGCACAAATCTATTATAAGATTGAACAATTATCATTTTAAAGTATGAGTCAAATATGGAACCAACCATCCAATGGCGACGTCATGGGAAATATGTCGAACTCACACGGCAGAAATCCTTGCAAGCCCAACGAATGATCAATAGTATTTGTCGCAAGGTTAAGAGCCTCCAGGTATTTTATACATTACTATTGAGTACCCGGCATTAGTTGCAATGCCACAAAAAGAAAGAAAGGGTTTGTGTTTTAATTATGTTTATTGAAGTGGTTTTGGATTAGAGGTCTGTACGGGCCGAAATTTCATATAATTAAATGCCTGCTATCTTCAGTCCCAGCCCGGCCCTGCCTGAGTTCGGGTCTCAATATCACATTTGTTACCCGAACCCGAACCGAAGCCAAGATTTTTTTTCTCAGTCCGAAAAAAACCCGATATTTTTAAATATAGAAATTCATTTATGCTTTTCAAATAATATATGTTATTGTTTCCATATTTCCAACGATATTCATAAGACATGTGAAATAAATTATTAAAGTTATAAATAATATTGCCTTAATGCTGACTCATAATCCAAACACCGAACAAAATATTTCTCTTAAATTTGAAGACAAACAAACAAGCATTCATTATATAGATAAGACCGACTGTAAGTTAATTGTACTATGCCTATAACCTTAACGCAAGTGCAAGCAATAACTTGATAAAGTTTTATTGGAATCGGATGAACGGTATGGCAGAGCACAAGATAAATACAAACAAACAAACATTGATTTTTATATAGAAGATAGTACATATTTATATGATTTTTTTTCTTATAAAGTAAATTTAAATTAGATTGAATATAGTGTTACGATTTCGTCGCAACACTACAATCGTCACCTATCGGCGATACGCACCTCGCTGCGTCGTTGGTAGGAGACGAAAGGGAAGCCTCGCCAAGAATTGCGTTAAAAACTTGCTTACGCGCCAGGATGTGGAACGAGTAGGACGTGTCGGTAACGCGCTGGAGATTGGCCTCGGACATCCGAGTTCGCCGCCGAGATGGTTTATCATCCAAGGTCGTTTTATATTTATATATTATAATAGTTTTTCTGTTTTAGTGTAACCATCTGTTCATAAATATTGTTTCGTCGTATAATTTCTGTTTTATTTGTTCATAATGTAAATTCTGTGCATCTACGGTTTCCGCATCTCTAATTAAATGTGTTTTTAACGGTAACCGTATTTTAATTATTATTGTTATCTTTCATTTGGCGTGTATCTTCACGCCTGGCGCCCAAAATTTAATTACCACATATATTTCTCCGTACAGAACAAAGTAAAGTGTACCGAGATTGGCAAACCTTTTCCACTTCCCTGTGATAACTTAATCCTAGTTCTCCGCTGAGCTCCCATTTTACATATGTTGTGATTCCTCCCCTTCCCGCAGATAAATCGCAGCACTTCATGTCATTACATTGCATTACACATTATTTTAAAAAAAATCACAACAATAGGCTAGAGTAACAATTTATCGTTGACAAAATATAAGGCTGTCTTTACAGATTGTTGCTATGTATGATTTATTATACTTACAGTGAAAACCGGTTACAACGACTTTCAAGCGGTGTTCAACGTTGATGAGCGTTTTTATATTCAAATGCGGTGCTCACAGGTTATACTCCTCGTAAGTACAATTTAATAAATTGATTTTTAAAATAGATTAAAGTATTGATGAAAATAATTTTTATATTCCCGAGTACCCATTGAATAAACGGGTCGTAGTGAATTCAATAAGTTAACGGATTATCCATTTTTAGATTCACCCTTCTTAACTTGCCTTCAAGGAATGCAACACGTTCCCATAAAAAAAATTCTAATGACATGTTTCATTAAAAGTCCATCGGTTATATTCTCAAAATTTATTAGAGTACGGACACTAATAGCACCAGGTCAGTAACGCTCAATACCTTTACGCTGATTGTAATATATTTTTGTATTTAAATCTATACATGTTTATTAAGTTAGCACAATATGGTAATATAGAAAAGAGGTCAGTTTTAACGTAACTTTTCATCACAAGAGATAAATAAGTGACAAAATTTTAACTAATGTTAAATAAAGGTATACTAACTAAATAAAAATGTGTAGAAAAAATATGTTATAAACTATAATCGTAGCTTTATTTTATAAGTTTTATGATGTACTGCGTTAACGAAGCCAACCTCTGTCATATAAGTACTTTGTAATAGAAAGCCACGTCAAAATATGTAATGTTGTGCATAATTACCACAAAGTGCTTTTCAAAAACATCATCTAGTGACACTCACACCGTCTGCAGTGGAGACGATTAAGTCCCCATCTCGCTGTTTTATGGCAGGGCACCAGGAGCGCAGCCGAGGATGCACAGAAAGAATTGTGAAGTCGAAAAAAAGCACAGCAAAAAATAACGTGGTTGCAATGTTTTTTACACAAATAGCTGCATATTTATTATGGTGTGAACACTGGTAACTGTCAAATTTTTGAGGAACAAGGTAAATTAATATTAATAACAACTTTTTGTACAGTTCCATGTATTTTGTTACTAATGACCCGGGTTCAGTTCGAGTTCATTCCTGTACTCGAAGATGCCAAAAGGCGAAACCCGGATAGTTAGTGACGAAATAGATGTAAATGTACAAAATTTCAACACAATTTAAAATTTGATATTGAAATTTCATCAAGCACCCTCAGTTAAATTATATAATATCGATCGTGGAAAGGAAAAAGGACGTAGCCCACACCAAAAAATATTGTGTATAACTCACACAAAACGTGTTAATACACTGTATTTATATATACAAATATAATATATCGACTGTATAAAAGCAAAAGTACTTATCCCTCTGTCTTTTCAAAGTTTTCTTTTTCGATAATCACAATCTATACAATTTAATACACGTTTTGTTTGGGCTATACACAACATTTTTTGTGTGTGGGTTATGTCATTTTTCCTTTCCACAGTTGATATGAGCACCATTTTCGTGTTTTTTTTTGCGACGATTAACGATTTTGTGGGGTACTCGTTGACAATAGTCTTGATTATATAATAAAAATTTGGAATAAGTACTGCGAATTGTGTTTCGTGTTCATAAGTAAAAAATGGTCCAATAGAGATATATTACTTTCGACTCTTTTAGAAAAGTATTAATAACGGGATTTGCACACAGGTGATCTCGGGCGGTGTTGGGCATGATTTAAACCGAAAATGTTACACAATCTTTCTTATTGTAAAGAAAACGAATCTCCCAATCGCGCGTGGAAGCTCCTTTTTGTAAAGCCGGCTAATACAAAGAATGCTTAAGTCTTAATATGTGTTATACACACTCAATTGTCAGAAAATCGTTGGTGAAAAGTGTTTTGGCATAATATATTTCTACATACTGCATTGAATATAATGTTGTTCAATATAGAACTTTGATATACAGATGAAACAATTACTATCTATAATTAATAAGTAATAATTGAGTCGTAATTAGTATCAAGAGTAGAACTATCCACTATTTGAAGTTTCGAGATAAACACGAAAGATATTTTGTTGGCGGTTGTGAGTTTTTTAATGTTTTAAATTTGTATGAGCGGCCATATTGTGGCATCACTTAGGGTAACTCTGTGATTGGTCGAAAGAATGATTTACCAAACCGGTCACTTCTGTTTCCAAAGCTGTTAATCGTTCTGTTTTTGGTTGCAAGCATCATTTTATTTTACATTTTTATACCACATGTACATGATTTTGATACCAAAATTTTATTTCTAGTCATACACTATGACCGGTAAAATTATTTCAATTTCGACAAATATGAAATAGTTCTACTTTAGATACTATACGACTCAATTATAAAAATTAATAAATTCATTTGGGTTTTTTTGTCATGTCGTTTGATAGTAAAAATCAGAAACCGCGGGTATTAAAACAGACATCCGAACAATTTTGTATAGAACTACAGATCGATTAAAATATTAAATTATCTATTAGAGATTCGAATCGATAATTAGCACAACTGCGAAAGATGAATGACGCTTCAAATTGATAATGATAATCGATAAGAGCAACTGGTAGTCTTCTCTACATCTTCGTCAATAATATAACTCGATATTTTCCCCTTAATACGTCCCCAAAAAGCTGTATCGTTTACATCCCTACACTAATAATGCAGTAAAGCGCATTGTATCAAGTAATTATGCATATTGCCAACGAGGCGAATGCACTGCATATACATTACAACTACATGCAGTATTCGTACAGTGTTGCGCTTCTCTTTGCGAATCCCGATGAATGTAAACCAGGAACAAAAGCTAGGGGGAGTCGACGTATTTCTATGTAAGAAATGGAGCCCCTGCCATTCAAGCAGCGCGAGGAGAAATGTTGAATTTCGCTTTGAAAATGAAACAGAAAAATATTTATTACTTAAGCATAGTAGTTTTTGGTTTGTGCAGCGCTTTTATTTTACATATGAATTGGAAGAAATCGATAGTTTGAAGTGAACTAATTATAATATATATATAACTAAAGTGTTTTTCAGACAAAACTAATTTATTCGGATTTTATGGATATGCTATGTAATACAAAAGGCAAAGATTCATGACAAAAATATGCAGGAAAGCGTAAATATATTTCGGAATCTTTTAGATAGATTCACATTCATTGCAGTAATTATTTTTACGATTTTCGAATAACGTGCTGTTTTAATGCAGTGGTCGGCAACCTTTTGAGAGACTGGGTAAAAAAAATCAATTTTGAAAAATTTATTTGGTTAGTGAGTAAAAGTTTAAAACAAGTTTTTACAGTTTTTTAAAAAACTTTATTTTATTAAATAACATATATCGTCGTTGTTCTGGAAGAAAACACTAAATCGAAAAAATAACATATTGAGTTAGTTTTACTAAAATGTTCCTTATTTCGAACTATTATCGTGTGGAATAACTGAATTATTTTTATAAATTATACTTTTACTTAAAAACAGTTTAGTACAAACAAGCAAAATTAAAAACGTATAGCATTTCAAACATTTGACAAATTTCAAAGTCCAATTACTCAAAACTAGTATTTTTCTGTTAGTGTCTTCTTCTAGAAAAACGACGATATATAATGCGTATAATTGTATGTGTAAATACTTATTTTTTTTATAAAAACATACATATAATATGATACTATTCGTGACTTCCTTGATTTAGAATTTGAATGCCATTTTACTAAGTGAAGCATGTTTGGATAACTAATGTTGATTGTAAGTTCGAGCAGTTAAATATAAAAAAAATCTGGGACATAGTGCACGTAACACTTAAATGAGTTATAAAAACATTATTTTTTATTCATTTTAACTTTTTTTAATTATTTGGTATGCTCAATAAATAAATAATTTTATAAAAAAAATATTATCATATTTTCATGGCGGGTAATTCAAAATATTGTAGTGAGTAATTCAATTACCCGCGGGTAGTAGTTTGCCGACAACTGGTTTTAAGGTTTATCATCGATTTGCTCACAACCAGTATTTTTCAAGTAATGTTTTTTTTGCTAGAAAGTCAACGATATCAATCTACAACAATAAATGAAAAATATATTAATATTCTTTAACACTCATAGCACAACGGTTATACATGTTAATTCACACTGGACATTGGACTCGCATTAAATCTTATATATAATAACCCATACCACTCTGTAGACGTTTTATTATTACCACATATCACATGTAGGTATGAAATTTTCTCTTGACTTAAGAATTCGTGGTGTATATATAAAATAAAATGTTGTGCAATGCACACACAGTACCGATGTAATAACTACTTTTGACATTCAGTATTTCAATTTCAATACCGTCAGCTATGACAGGTACGGCTATACTAGTATTTATATATAAATACATTACAAAAAATAGTTCGTTAAGTATGATCGGGGTGTATGGATTATAATTGTATTGAAGTCAGGAAGTGACAGGTTGGCAAAGATTTTAAGAACTTATGAATACTTAAAATAAAATATACAGAAAAGTTTGTGTAACATAATATAATTATTGTATTATACATTCAAATTAACCTGACTAAGTAGCTTTTCAAATTAATTCTCAAAATGTGTCCAGTAAACTCCGTTGGGATCAGTCACCGTTAACAAGGCTTTTCATTTAATTTTCGGTCAACTGCAAAGCAAACAAACGACCAGCACCGGTTCCCCACACTCCAGTTTCTAAAAACACGAATTTGTCGTACGTAAACAAGAGCAACGTCCCTACATGGGCATATAAATGAAGGCGGGATTTGTGGGCGGCAGTGAACAAGAAACACGGGAGTGGTAAAATGGAACGTTGTTCAAAGTGTGGCGGATATTAATTAAATAAAAGTTATTTGTATAGAACAGAATTAGAGCGTTGATAAACATATCTGTAAACAGTGAATACATTATATAAATAGAGTGCAGTTCGTTCCTTTTAGACTGACATACATATCAATAAGCGTATGGAATACTATCGCATTATTATTTGTTACCACCAGGTATATTTTTTGACGAAATCTCTATGAAGTTGTTACAAATTTCTGTTATTTTTTAAATTACAACTTTGGAGTCAAGAACACATTAATTTAATGCAAAAATGTTAACAAAATTTACGATTTTAGTATAGTACTTTGTTATTTATCAAAGTTTTGTTAAATGTTAGTTTGGGTTGCTATGCCAATCAATATTTGATTGAAATATTGTTATAAAAAATATTTCAATTTGATTCTAGAACAAATAAGAATTATTCTTAATCATTTTAACATTATTATTGTTTGTTATTGAGAAGAAGACGTAATTATACACTTAATTCTCTTTTTACACGGGGAATGCGTTCCATGCAAAGCAGTCGTGCAAAAAATAACGTATAAAAAGATGAACTGAACATAGATAAATGAAAGATTAATTTCATTACATTGGACTATCAAATTTTATAACGGTGCAAAAAAAGAATTAGGTGTATTTAGCATTACGTAGATTTTATCTTTGTAGTGAAAGGAACTGAATAATTGAACTAAGAAAAAAAATGTTTAGAAGCTTTTACATAATGTGAAGAACAGCAAGGCCCGCAGCGCCTTACACAACATTCTAAGAACTAAAACCCCTGTCCCTGAAAGGTACTTGTATCTTAAAATAATAGTTTAGTCTTTATTTCTTAGAAAATGTGAAAATTCTTCGGAATGTGTATATATTATTTACTAATGTCTTTTTTGTGTTGTAAGCTCTGATAACGAAGACATTTTATTTATGAATTTTCTAAATATAATTAGATTTACCAACATTTTTCATCTGTAAGAAAATAATGATGGAGAAAAAAGTTCAAGAGATCCTTCTTTAATGACGTTTGCTTTATATATCTCGCAGTAAAAAATGGCGAGGGTTCGATCCTTGACAAATAGAGCAATATTAAACTTTTTGACATTCAGATTTGCGATATTTTTTCAGTTGAAACATTTTGCGTCATAGAATAATCAATAGTCTTGGATCCATAAACACGTATTAATTATATTCTTAAGTTATCATTCAACTTAATTATGTGTGTATATTTTATGAAGATGACGTTTTTTCACTGTTTTATTTTACTGATATTTAATGTTACATTTTCTATACAAATTAAAGAAAACAATCTATCTTTAAGTGTAATGAAAAGTATTTATTTGAACTCGGCAACTTCAATACTTACATTATTCAAGACAATTTACTGTAAATAATTGCATTTATTTTTTGAATTGAACTCTACCAAAGCTTATTTTATATTGATTTTTCGTTTTAGTATTCAGATAAAAATGAATTAAACAAAATGTATCACGTTTAAATAAATATTTTTTAAAAGATTATGTACTACGATTAAACTATCATTAAAATTGTCTATTAAATTGACAGTTATATGAAACATGTTTTAAGAAAAAGAAAAAAATATATCTTGTTTATGAAAAAGATAAAAAAATTGAAATTAGAAATATGTCGGATTAATTGTTCGGTAGAAGATATTTAAGGAAATACTATTATACAAAATAAGAGATGCTGAGATAGATACCCACACATAACTAACAAGGAAATGCCTTGAGGGATGAGACATTGTGAGGGTGAAAGGACAGGACATGAGCTTCGAGAGAATGGGGATATTATCAGTGGCGTTAAAAATATCCTACAAGGTAATTAATTATTTAAAAAAATCACCTTGTGAACCTTTCAATACATGTAAAAATCAAAAATCAATGACAGTTATACGGAGTATTCATTTCTTTAAATTCGTATATTTATTTTAGTTTCCTTTTTGAATTTTACATTGAATGAACACTATCGTACATAGAATCACAGATTATAATATGATAGACAACAAACAATTGTAATACGTTTTATTTAATAGCGGGACCAATTATGCTTAGCAGATAAACATTTAAAACTAGAAGTAAACGTTTTTAATTCAGGTTGGAAATAAAATAATATATTTTTACATTATTCTTTTAAAGTGTAGGTAATCTATTGTAGATTACCTACACTTTAAAATGTAGATGAGACGTGGCCGCCATGTGGAAGAGTAATAAAAAATGAGAACAATTATTGCTACCAAGCAATTTCGATAGCTATTCATGTCAACTTCAAGCCAGTTTTACGATAGTATTCAAAGGCGTTAAAAAAATGGTCAAGGCAGAATTTTTTAGCTCATCTATTGAAATGAATAACGTACGTGATTAGTAAAATAGTGTATGTTTTATTCAGTCATGAAACACAATAATGTACATCTAAACCCTTATATTATGAAACGCCACTTACTGTAGAGTCACTAAGGGTGGAGGTGAAGCGGGAAAACCTATTACGCGGTTGTATTGTTTTGTGTGTGGATGTGTAACGAATTACCCAGAAGGTGAATACAATGGGAAGACATGCGACGCAACCTTAAACGTTTTATAATTGATTTTTAATTAGACTACAGAAAAAACATTGCTTTTTTAATATGACCAAGGAAAACCTAACTCATCCAAAGTCATCCATTTTAAGGATTTAATTTTTTTTGTAATAAGTAACGTTTTGTTAACAATATTTTTTAAGTGAGAGTAAGGCCAAAGGTTCCCAAAGGTTTATTTGATATATAAGTGTTTCGCTTGGAACAATCTCCACAATTTTGCAACAGTTTTCATCCTCTCGTCATTGGAGTATACTTGAAGCAGACAGAAGGCAGTCTGTAGCGACAGTCAAAGATTATTTAGATTTACTTTCCACAAGTTGATTGAGTATATTTATATTAATATAATAGGATTTTTGTTGAACTTTTAAATGAAAGTCAAATTATTAATGTGTTATTTGTTGGCAACAATTAAGAAAAAGCGTTTTTTGAAATTGATTATATATAAAACTTTAACGTGGATTCAATTTAAATAGATTTAGCTGAAGCCTTTAAAACCCTAGTCACTTCAGAAAATGTTCTCAACAAATGATACTTAAATGGCACTCATTCCAAAGTCAAGTAATTCCCTAAAATGTACATATAATAGCGTCTACCCAAAATGGGTACGTCTTTAGTACCTTTATAGAACCCAATGTTCCAGCGCCGCGCGATACACAGGATTTGTAAGGCTTCTGAATTAATTATTAGCGAAATCTGATATCTATGTGAGGGGAGAGTTTTGGAGGAAATTGCGGGCAGCTTTCACTAAGAATTCTTATTCTCCTCTACAGCAGTACGAACAAAACAGTACATTTCAGCTAAAATTGCTATTGAAAGTGACTTGGTACTATAAATAAGTCATTTTTGATAGATATTACCACTCAGAAATAATTATATTGATTGTATAATGAGTCAAGCAGAAATTATTATCTAAGAAATAGGAACTTCAACTTAGTTTGTAACCATGCTCGATCACAATGTGGAACATATGGAATTCTAATAAAGCATATCCCAACAGAAGTTGTTCTACTTTTAACGCAGCCACTCAACTTCTCCTTTTCGCAAATAGGTATAAAAAATTATTGACATTTTGAAATAATTATAGACTCTGTAGCAGTATGTGGACATTGTCGGCTGAAAAAAAGCCAATCTTGAAAATCAGAAAGAAAACATCTGACACCTTAAAAGTGATTGATTGAAACATAATTATATTTGACCCATTCCGCGATATTTATTTCTTTACTTTTAGATAGGTTTATCATTGTAGACAATTCTAATTATATAAACATAACGTTGATTTACCTCATGAAATCAGATATAAATCATCAGTTTATTTTTTTACAGTTATGCTTCAAAACTACTTATGTTGGTTTAGGAAAAATTCGACGTAAAAAACCCAAATCGAAAATTTGTTAAATGTAAATCCATAATTGCGAAACGACATTAATACGGAATCTATACGAATTCTACTATTCCGCAATAGAGATCCGTAGCATATAAAAATAATAAGATTTATATGAGATTAAATTAACAACAGTTGATCGAATGCAAAAAATAACAACTGGTTTGGTAGTGATTATTCATCTAATGAGCAGTAATTGTACTAGCATTACTTCGCTCAGAAATTATAGGCTTATTTAAGCTTCCTCAAGGTACAGAGGGAAGGACGTATTGAGCTAAAAATAGTTACATTAACTCTGCATTACTGCATAGTTACATTAACTACATTAAGTGCTTATAATTAGGAAACAAGAGTTAGTATTTACTAGTAGATGTAGGTTAAAAGCATTACGTTTTTTCAATACGGAAATTATTCGAATCACCTAAAATCGTTTTGTGAAATCGCCTGGTTCTAAAAATGATGTTTTCTGAATAAAATTTTCATAGAATAACGACACTATAAAATTTATCTTCAAAAATAAGTGCGTGCCTAGCGATTTTTATTATCGTTTCTTTTATGGCATTCACTAGGGATTTATAATTATTTTATGGTACGATAAATTTCAATCAAGTAAAATACGGCATATTTCTAACACAAGCACATCGGAAATTTTAATCATCCCTGATTGTTTTGAAGTCAAATATATGTACAAAATGAAATTTATATTGTTAATAATTATAAAATAGCTGCTCACGTAAAATACTGTTAAGCACCGGAAAAATTGATTTACAGTAAAGTAATTTAATAAGTCAAAAGGTTTATGTACAAATAAATTTTCGAAATGAATACATTTTCCCAAGAAAAAAACGGAAACGGTTTTTAATTGTGTGCAGTATGTTTCTAAATTAATATATTTTTCTGTAACTTTATACAACATGCAGACTTGAAATAGAGAATGTTACTGCAACATTAAAAAAGCCAATGTTCTGTTTCCTTTAAAACGATACTAAAATTCAAAAGCCAGAACAAGGAGTTTTTGTAAGTGTTTAATTAATTAAACTCTTACAAATGTACAATCTATGGTTTTAAAAGCAAATGTGTTAGTACGCTCGTTAGATAATGTTTTTGTGACTAGTAGTTGGACAGTCAGAATCTTATTATATAAACTGATAGCATTTAATCAATATACCGCCATGAAAAAGTGTGCCAGGTTTCACGTCAGAATGAAGCACTAATTCACATTGTTTGCGCAAAACAGCATTTGCCATTTACTGTGGTTGTCGGTTGAATGAGGGACCCAGCAGATGCCGTATTTCGCGGACGGTTGATTGTTTGCTTGACGGCGTGAAATAAAACGCCGCCACTAATTATCATTAGAGTGTTTTGTAGGTTGAAGCAAGAAACCAATTTTTGACAAGAAGCAATAAAACTTGAGTTATTATAGGCTGAATGTTCTCATTCATTACCTTCAAAAAAAGAGGTGACTTTTTTAATATATTTACGTCTTCAGACTACAAGCTTCCAATGATTGTAAAATGTGGGAATGGCAAGCATATATTATTATTTATTATATAATTATATGGAATAGATAACTAATATATATTTTTTTCGTTGAATATTTTAAATTGATAATAGGTGTCTATATATTCAGCTTTGAAATATGCTGAAATTATTACATAATAAGAGTGTTTTTATTTTATTTATGATGACGAAATATCACACATGATTTATTTGAAAATTTCCATCAAAAATTTTGTTCGGTTTAGAAGTTGTGCCTATTTTAAGAAAGTTATATATATTTGGACTAATCGCTAATATTTTTAACGAATACAGACCTGATATTATATAAAACAAGTTATTTTTATTTGTTTTTAGTGATCCAATTAAAAATATGTAATTTGTAAATTAATAAAGCAACAAAGAAAACATCAACGAAAGGGTCGAGAGATAAATGTGTTAGAAATATACGCAATTTGGAGCAGAAAAGAAAAGCTCTCGAGGCGTATAATGGATGGGTGTCTGTTTTCGTGTCCTCAGAAGGAATGTGACCAGTTTCATTAGAGTGATTCAACATTCATCACCTTGACAATAGAAAGTCACGTATATGATACAAAAGGGTTAGGCATTGAAAAGGAAAAAGGGACACTAGAGCATGGATAGTGTAATACATTTACGGTTTTACGTGTAGGTGGAAATATACATATATATACAGAATAGACTAGTATATGCTTTTTATATTTATGACACTTGCGGTGTGAAAAAAAGAGGATTTGATCTAAGCAAAATTGTTAGGTTTACGCATCATTTTGAAATGAGTGGATTTTTCTACAGAATTTTTAGGGGTACTTGACGCCGCGAATTTGCGAAATGTGAGATCAGAGAAATTGTTTCGTTTTGGTCAGCGAAAATTATAATTAATTTCAAATTAAACTTGATAACTTAGTTATTCCACTTGGTTTATCACTAACGTGACGCGTTTCGCCTCCTTAAGAAGCATCTTCAGACTAACCATATCGCAAGGTTATTTATTCCCAAGGTAAACAATGATTCTAATCCTTACATAAAAAATAACGTGTGGGGTGGATTTTATTCCATTCTACTGGACGTGGGGCAAGACGTAAACACTGATAGACTAATTACAATAACACTACTTCTTACAAATCAATTATTAAAAAAAATATTATTATTATTAAAAATTATAAATGTATGTAAAGAGAAAAAGTTTCCATAAAATGACACTTTTATCAAGTCATCATTTCATATAACAGCAGTTACAAAATGTGATATTACTGAATGCAAATACTGAGACTGAAGTGAGAGACTGTCTACAAGTTTGAGAATCATTATATGTGATTTTTTGAAAACGCAATACAACGACAGAAGGGATCATCAGTCTCTCACCACCATGTGACATCTACTCCAGACTACATTACCGACCTCACCATCATCATCATCCAACCTATGGTTTAATTACATCAAAATTCAACACTGGAATCACATATTAGTAAAAAAAATAATAAAATTAAGTCTTTCTAAAATATTTTTTATGATATTGTCTGAGGCAGCTTGATACTAAATAAATTTTCTATAATTAAAATTTCATGTTATTCTATAACTCTTGTCACTGAGGATCTGAGTTTTGCCATTCGGCATCATCAGTCATTCAAATGTACGGATGGACTCAAACTCACACGATATAATAACAGTGTTCTCACAAATTTGAAGATGCCAAAATGGGAAATCCGGGTGGCTAGTTGCTCAACTTATGAAAGTTTACAATATTTTGACGATTTAAATTTTCTCTGCTTACTTCTTTAAGAAATTGAAAATTTGAGCGATTCGTTTGGCTTACATTCGACCCTAGGGAACCAATGAATCTTTTTGTTGTTTATTTAACAAGATTTAGTTTCATTCTTTCGTTTAATATTTTTTTGTGTTGTAAATATATAAAAGTTATAATTTTGAAGACAACTTACCGATCGGAATCTTAATTATTTTCAGTTATCGAATAAATTTGAAAGTCTTACCTGAAAAAAATAAAAAAACTTCGTAAGTAAAACAAAATGTTTCGCAATATTGTACAAAAATAAAGCAAACTATTTAGAAAATAAAATGAAAAATGTCAACAATATTTAGCATCGACAATTTGTTATAGAGATTTATACTAATTGGCAAAATCTAATACCACTGGCATTAAAAGCTGGTGAATACAAAACTAAATATATCATAGGAAATGTTTAGGTGTGAAATGACAGCTAATGAATAAAATATTATAATTTTCTTCAACTGCATATTCCTAGCCTGGATTATTTTCATAATATTCGATGATATTACATTTATTAATTATTAGATTTGTAAAGATAATAAAAATAAGAGATATCGATGCATCGCATACTTAAATAATGTTGCTCTCATATAAAATATGAAAACAAAGAATGAGTTTAGTTTGATAATATAAGTTGAAATTGAATAATGTGTGTTACTGAATAATTGAAAATGAAAGCTTTCAGCAACCGCTGGGGTGTTAGATGTAGAATATAAAGAATGCGTCTACCGTATTGTCATTTTTTAACGTGGTGTTGTCAGTATTGCCTGGCGATTTAATTCCTGTTGACCAGCAGTAAGTGATAAATATAAATTTGATATAAACAATTCAAGTATTCTTTTTAAATAACTCTTATTATATAATTGCTACAAGTCCGTTTATGATGAGAGACTTATCAATACAATTTTAATCATTTTAAAACTATTTCATTAAATTATTTAGTGGAAAAATAATTGTGTTGTGTTATTTATAATAACATGATATTTTAAAAAATAAAACACAATTCATTTGTACTACTTCCACATATTTATAATGATCAAGACCGGTTGAGTATAAAATTAAAATGTTAGGTCCATAACATTTTAATTGTATACTCTTTTATTTGATTTATGTATAATTTGTTTGCTTATCAGTATTTTCTTGTCTTAGTTCATGAACCATCAGTTTTATATACCTACATTTTTACACTCAATTTTATATAAATAAGCCTGTTATGTTTGTATTTTTATCAGTTGATAATGATCGTGATGAGCGAAACCGGTCCTGATCATTATAAATATGCGGAAGTAGTACAAATGAATTGTGTTTTATTTTTTTAAATATAATGTCTTTCCACCAAGAATTGACAGTTAGCACCTTAAAAGTGATATAAAAACATGACATTTAAAAATGTGTGAGGGTGAGCACTTAACAATAATTATTAATAATACATGTTCCATACATTCTGCCAGAATAAATCTTATAATGTGAATTTAATAAGTAGATTAAAATATTAGAGTTTTTGAATTGATAATGAGTTATATATATATAGAATACATCACTCTTATCTTTTTATTTAAAACAATATATTGTAACTTATTGGGAACATTTTTTCATTCGAAGCAATATTTCGATTCGTATTCAAGATTGGTTGCAATAATTTTAAGCAATGAATTGAATTTAAATGGCATCAAAAGAAAATAATTTTGACGTCATTTATAATAAAAGCGAGTGGAAAAGGATCGTCAAAGGTAATGGAGTTGTTGCAGTAGGCGGAGATCATGACCCTCACACGTGAGGAATACGATTATGAAGAATATGAACATCTTCGCAATGAATTTGACTAAAAATTTGAACATATTTCAAAATTTATATGAAATTTGAATGATTGAAATACTTACTTGTTGTAAATTTGAGAAATTATTATTTGACTACACAGAAGATACAAAAAAAATCATGTGAAAATATAATTGTAATTGGTCAATTGTTAATGAACTGTTTGTGAAGCAAATGCTGTTAGAGTAAAGCCAGCCTGCTTCCAACATAAAAAAAAATACCCAAAACAAGAAAACACACATATGCGAGAAAAAAACTTGACTCGGGTAAATTATTCTCATTGTTTTCCAAGGGGATGGGACCAAAGGGTGCGTTTTCTGTTTATGAAAAAATAAATGTGTTCCGTGTGTTGGAAGTTTTACCTTTTGTCTGTTCGTCAGTGTTATGTTTCACGATTTTTTTTTCAAATTTGCGAGATTTCAATATGATAAGTCAAATCTCATTTGTTTTAATAATGAAATATTCATACGTTCTTTCCAGATTCACTGACGGATAAAAAGTAAACGTTGTTTTCTGAACAATGAGCATTTGAAATGTTAACAGCCGAAGAATTATTTATGTCAAACATTTTGTTTTCGTTATTTCGAGTTTTTGTCGAGTAAACGAAGTATCAAATTTTACTGTTTTTTACGGTAAAAATCTTCAAATGACGTGTCCACAAGTCACCAATAAAATAACCTATTTACATTTTAAGCAATTTTAATTGTTTGTTATATAAAAATAGGAAGAAATGTAGTACTATTAACTAACTGATGCATAGAGAAAAATTGATCTTATGGGATATATTTATATTTATAAAGGTTTATGTTTGACAATTTGTTGTAGATAAAGTTTATTTTTCTACATATTAGCGGTCAAAATACAAAAGCGATACCTTTATACAGTGAAAGCTTAACCTATATGCCGGTCTGTGCTATTTCATTTTAGCGCAGCTTTTGTTTGGTTTATTCAGTAGCTAAATATTTTCATACAACACGTAACAAAATAATGATTTGAACGTTCTTGTATATCATTTTTTCATATACGTTATTCAAATATCTCAAAACTTTGGATTATTTTCGTAGATTGACCGTTATCGCAAAAAACCCACACAGTAAAATCTGCAATAGAAACATGTGCAATTTGACAATTAAATAGAAAATGATATTAATAAAACTCAATGTTTTTCTAGGTGTAGAATGTACAACATTCTTGTGTTCTCTATTAAATGGTGATAAAATAAATATTGTGAAACGGCTCGGAATATACTGTTATAATTAATACTATTCAGAAAACATTCGAAGTTAAATGTTAGAAATTTATTATATTTTTATTCGTTCATTGTTTTCTTACATTCACCGTTCCTTTTTACTGATGCATATAAAAACAATAGATTAAATATTAAATATAGATAAGGTTTCTAAGAAACTAATCATTTGATTGATATGACTATAAATCATATTCCATGTAAGATCATGTAAATCAGTCGGCCAAACTCAGAATAGAAATTCATGGCAAGAGTAAATAAAAAATATTCGCCGTAAACTTGATTTTGTTAAACTAGAAAAAAAAAACAATGTAGAATGAACGTATCCAAGTACATCAATAGCGATCAATTGTAAATATATAAATTTGTTCAATCTCAAAGCTCTCAATGTGGAAAAGAATTTCCATTATTTTGTTCTCTTTTAAAATCCACACGATGCATTACAGCGCAACAACCTACTATATAAAAAAGAAAGCAGGGAAATCCTACAGTACTCAAATCAAGTAGCGGAAATAGGTTGCTCAGGTAAAAATACGTGGGCGATGCGTACAGAGATAGCTCAAATTATCATGATATAGTTATAGTAATTGAGACGTACAGTATCAAAAGTAAAACTATTCGTTATTAGAAGTTTCAAGATAAATACGAAAAACGTTTTTGAGTTTTTTATAATTTTAATTTTGTATGAGCGGCCATATTGTGACATTACTTAGGGTAACTCTGTGATTGGTCGAAAGTATGATTTACCAAACTGTTCACTTCCGTTTCCAAAGCTGTTAATCGTTCTGTTTTTGGTAGCAAGCATCATTTTCTTTTATGTTTTTATACACATGTACATAATTTTGATACTAAATTTTATTTATAGCCATACACTATGACCGTAAGAGTAATGTGACAACATTAGTTCAATTTCGACAAGTATGGGATAGTTGTGCTTTTGATACTATACAACTCAATTAATTTCGTGGAATAATTAAGGTGTATCATGAACTGTCGCGAATTGTTTTACTATAATAAAGAAATGTCAATTTGCGTTGTCCGTTTAGAGAGGTCGTTAGTGTCGTGGAAGTAATATTAGAAATGTGGTAATTTATCTGTGATCGCCGCCATACGATTAGTGGCATAATTGATTGGAAGTATAATATTTTTTATTGAGACTTTCCATATTTCCAGAACTTTAAGAACCTTCCACACATTCTCATGATTTTTTTGAAACACTTGAGACATTGCCTATATTATTTAATTCCTCAGTATTACTTATAAAAATATATATAACCACCAAGTATTTATAACCACTGGAAAAGTTTATTAATTCAGTTGGTACATTTATTAAGAGGTAAGTAATTAAAGGAAATTAATACGACTGATATATAAACATAAATTAATTATACAATGAATTTCGAAGTAAGTTTATGGCAGTGAACGGACCATATATTGAATACTAGTGACAAAGTTGACACTCAATAAGTTACTTGCATATTGTTTTTAACAATATTTCAGTAGGCATAGGTTAGTTGCATAAAGTTAACTAAATAATATTTTGCGACGATATTTATGGGTGCTTTTAATGATATTTAAATCTGGTTTTAAAGTAAACTATTGAAACATTTCGTTTTAAATACTTAATTACAATTAAATAAGCCTTTACCGAAACGTTGAAGATAATCGGGTATAGCTTGGCTTTGGGACAAATCTTAATATAACGTTTATTCTACCAGCGCGCACAAAATAAAAATAAAAGTTTATTATTGATTTAATAAACATTGAATAATAATTTGAGCAACGAATGTACGCTGCACAGGTAAACTACATAGATGCTGTTTATTTCGAGCTGCGAGGATAAATAAATTGTCTGTTTGTTTTGTCTTGTTGCTTGCGAGCGCCTCTGCAAACACAAATAATCCCGATAAACGCTGTTTATCGTTATTCCTACTTATCTACAGACAGAAAAAGCTCTTTGTGCATTCCCATTGCTAAAGAAAGCATTTTTTGCTTTCGGAAATCTAAATAATCAAATTGTATGGTGCCATGTCAAATATTGTGATAGAATTTTTATTGTGCCTTCAATTATTGCGATAGTAAAAATTCTATTAACAAACTTCGTCAGAAGGTGACATATTTTCTGATATGATGTATTATTATCTGTTTGGTACTTGATAACATGTTCAAGTATCATTATTTATAGTATTAAGTTAAGTATTTTTAGATTTAAATATTAAACTATGAAATATCTCATACGTGTGATCTCGAGAAACTTTTTTTAATTGTCTGAAAGTTATTAAAGTGATTTAAAATTCCAGAAAAAGTTGACGCAGTAAATATTCCTTTATTACGGAATACTTCGTAAACATAACAGTTATTTTATTAGCAATCAGGAAAGTTTTTATTGCTGAGAGACGAGACAGTAAATCATTTTATTTTTGAAATATTATTCCTCATCAATGCATCAAATAGTATCGATTTAGTTTTCTATTATTTCCCTCTTTTAACTGAATCATAGATCCAAGTAGACATTTCTTAAATAAAAATAACAAAGAATTACAAAAACCTGTCATTAACTAACCTTATCGAATATACATACTGACAAAAATGAACTATATAACAGTTTATTATTTGTAACTGATGAATTAAATAAATACTTACTGATCGTTACTGTGCATAATTTTAATATTCAAATAATTAATTGTTAAAGAAAATAAAGGATATACCATAATATGAAAGGATTTGTGACGGTTTAAATTAGGATTTCAGTCCTTGAGAGAATAAATTTATGTGACCGCATTCCGTCAAACACCTTGAAGGACCATAATGGACTGAGGAATTGCCAATTAATCTTCCACGTGCTAGTAAACCAGCTGTATGAATATTTAAAATGATTACGTGAGTAAGCATTCACAGTTCATTGAGATGAATTTTGGATTTGGCACATGACCGGAGCCGATGTTGTAGCAAAAAAGCTAAAATAATTTCTTTTAGTTATATTCTTAAAATTTGATAGAATATTTTACAAATTCTTTCTTAAGTACTAAAAAAGGTAATACAAAATACACATTTCAACATTACACCTCGGAAAAAACGAACAAAATGATTGCCGACAACTCGATTTTCATTAAAATTTGCGACTGCTTCTTGATTACAAGCTAAAATACTCCGGCACCGCATGCGTATCCTCTGATTTTGTATGTGTATGGTAGCGCCGATAGCCCACTTCCAGATAGCTCGCTTTTTATCTACCGTGTTATCGGGGTGTATACTGTACTTCGTTTTATTTCGACTGAAGTTTTATAATTATTTAGTGTGAATGCTTTTACAATTAATACTGCACGGGTTGAGTCAAATAATACTGAATAAGCAGATACTGATATGTTTCCAAGAATATTTTAATATCTAATCCACCTTTGAATTAACTGTAATTGCTAATAAAAGGAAAATTCTGTATTATGATAACGTGACAAGATGCCAATAAAGTGCAGCAAATATCCAAAAGTAGATTGTTTTATCTCTTGATCTGGCACTGTGAATGGCGGAAAATGAAGCCGCCCGTTCGAGTGGAAAACGCGTCGTTATGCGAAACATTACGCGGGATTAATTTTCAATGCGTTGCCCACATTGTCAAACAAGCCGGGGGTAAAATTATGATAATAAACCTTTGAAAGCCGCAAAGGATTTGGATAGGAGGCATTTCAAAACGTTCTTAATGCATTGAAAGATTAATATCGCATTTCCTGCCAGGATTTTACACGCTTATATTTGTGTTTATTTAAAAGGAAAACGTTAGTTTACCACATTGTATATTATGTAGTAAATAACTTACGAAAACGGTTCATTAAAACGTTCAAAGCATTTAAGAGTTTACAAGGAATTAATTTGTCTTCGTATTAGTTAAGGAATTGAAAAAAATAAATACGAGTGATTTTCATGTCTTACCAATTTGTAAAATTTACTGTGAAAAATATTACAGACATCTATGCAATTCCATAAATCATTTAAATGTATATTAAGAAAGATTCAATTCGGGATTTCAATTGTTTTACTAAAAAAAGGTGTGAAGCAAATAGACTCCTAATAGAGCTTATCTTAACAAAAGTAGTTTTCAAAAAACGACAGGTTACTCAATCGCTCTATCTATCTTGGAGAGAGTACCAATAGACAGATGGGGCTAGGACAGGAATGGTGAGTAATAAGTAGCTCTCGCTTAGCACAGTTGTCAAGTATTGGATAGATGAGAGGCAATGTTTCGATATTACAGACATCGATGTCTCTGAATGAAACTCCATGAAGCGATTGAAAAATCAATTAATGAAACTGTCATACTGTAATTCAACCACGTGGACATCACATTGGAAAAACAACAAAGTTGAGCACTCGGCTACAGGCACGGATAACTCGGTTAGGCATCAATAATACTCGAATATAAAAGTGATATAAATATACACTTTGTGAAACGTAACGATACAATGAGGAATTTAAATATGTGTATGGTTCAGTTAATAAAGTGTGGAAGTATAAATGATTTTTCATTTCAAACACCATCTCCGTTCAATGAAGCTTATACTTTCAGTTTAAAGTAACCGAATACAAACACAACAGAGCTCTACTGAGAAAGCTTTAAGCGACCAACGAGAAAGCTTATCTGCAGATCGCGTCAATAAAACGATTTGAACAGAGCTCGACGTGCGTTCGTTTTCTGAAAAATTCTCACGTTGAAAATTCTAAATTGAACGAGTTGAAAATGGAAATGGTAAAGCTTTGACAAGTTCTGAGAATACATTTGTCTTATTTGTGTTCGATGACGAACTAGATAAAAGAGTACGCAGAATATGTGACGTATATAATTCAATTGAACTGAAATGGTTCACTAAAGGTAATATTTTTAAGGGTTAATTATTACCCAAGCTTTTCATGATTTTCCAAAGTAAAGCGTTGAAACTACTGTAGATATATTTTAATAGTTAAGCAATATAATCTCGCCTGTTTAAATATAATGATATTCTAACGGACGATACTTTATAATAAAAATCTCAGAAAGCCGATATATTAATATAAATATTGCTCAGTTGAATATATTGACCCAATCAGGAATGTCAACTTACTTCCATCTTCGGACTTTTCCTCGGACTTTCCCGGAAAACATAAAAACCCTCTTAAAATTGTCAACTAAGTAATAATAAAGATGTGTCGTCATTGTTAAGAAACAAAAATTCCAATCAGTAAAAGAACACATTAAGAAGAGGCCACAGAATTCTATACATATAAGTTGCCAAAAATTTCGGATTTATTGCAAATTTAATAATTGAAAATTTTAGTTAGAATTTAAACCCAGTACTGTTAGTAAAAAATAATAAACACAGTCCCACTGTGCTAAGATGTCCAGAAATGGTAGAATTTGAAAGTTTAATATATATTTATTTTATTGGCAGTTAATTTATGTGATGCTTTAGTTTCTATTTCTGACAAATGTATAAATGAATGAATTTTATTTATTCGAAATACACAGTCTGTGCCTGAATATATCTGTTATTGTTTTAAAATTTAATTTAAAATATTTCCACTACTCACTGCCAGCTTAACGACTGGCATTTTCCCCCTCCCTGTTTTCTCCTCAAGAAAGATCCCATTGTGTTAATGAATGAATGCCAAAGAGAAAGAAAGGGAGGGATGAGAGTGGGGGATGAAAAACAGAGGAACAATAAATTCGGTCGAATTATCCCCCGCGCTCAAACGTTTAGCGCATTAAGGTCTTCGGGCGGTTGGTCACATAAAAATAAAGCGTCCTTGCCCGTGAAAAAGACAACCGGGGCACTTAACACGTTAAGTATTATAATAATCAATTTAAATAATGAACGCCATTTCTATCGAATAATTTGGCGTTAAGACAGTAAAATTAACTTTTTGTTGATCGACTTTCATAAAAAATCTGATTTATATCGAAAATGGATGTGAAAGTAAAGATAAAAATATGTCGTATAAAGGGTCGTTCCTGTATCCGAGTGAATGCTTTATGGAATACGTTCATTCGGTTGTGGTGTTGTGGATTCAAATTACTGCATGGAAGGATTTATTGATTGATTTTAAATCCGCTTTGTGGATTTGTATCCGAAAGCACATGATTTTTCCCCATCTGATTATGAAAAATAATAACTAGTCTTTTTAAAGCCTTATTCTTCCTTTCTCAGCATTTCTCTGTAAACAGTTTATTAATATTCAAAGTTATGATAAATAAGAGTCCATATACTCCCAGAGAGGAGTCTTAGTAAAGTGATATTAATATTCCAAACAAAATAATTTTTAAGATGTGACTGAAAAAAAACCAAGATGCGTGTAATGTGTTAGGAGTGTTCCGCCATTGCGTCCACCGAGAGGGTGAAAATAAATAACGGTGTTAAGCAAACGCATCCCCGTTGAAGGGGTCGCGTTACTCAGTTAAGCCTCGCGTTTTCTTTATTTTGCCCTCAGTCCCTTTCAAGTTCCGAGGCTTTATCAGCGGAAGTCTTACTCTGGGACTGTTTGTTTTCTTTTGTCTTAATAAAAGTGAATCCGGAAGACGGAGCAAAGGGCGGATTTCGACAAGTTTTTTTTTCGCCGCCGTGTTAGACGGAATATCAGCTCACGCCGGTTGTTGACCACGGATTATACTTTATGTTTCTGGAGCGTGCGATGTTTTTTTCATGAGATTGATATATTATTAACAGAGAGAATAACATTTCCAAGTAATCTTCAAACGGGGAAATGAAATAAGCCGAAAAAAAACATCCATGTAAGTAAGCACGATTTTTAAGATGTTGATATTTTTAAACATTTTCAATATCGCGACTTCCACGAAACATTTATTGAGATATTAAAGAAAGTATATATTAAAATAAAGATGTTATTTATAAACAAAAAAAGAGTTTCGTAGTATTAAAGATTGTCGTTATTTCACGTAAGGGAAACGTCAGAACATGTTTTAAGACATTAATGTAAATATATAGTTAAAAACACTTGTTTTAAGTTAATTTATGGTGAGTATTTATCTTATTTAAATTTTTCAAAAATAACAATTGTGGAGCTAAGAACGTATGTGGAAGTTTTTTAGTTAAAGGATAATTAAAAAAACATATTTTAATTCATACACAATATACTATATAAGTATTTTTTGTATATACATTGACATCAACGAATTTATGTATTTTGACACGTTAAAAAAACGGTAAAAGAATTCTTGCGCCCAAGATCGCACGATAATAACAACTACATTATGACGTTTTGTAATATTTTAAATGATAAATTATCTCTGACCCTGTGCCATCTTTATAAACATAATATTGCAGTTAAATGTATCATCAAAAGTTGATACATTTTTATTAGATATAATTCAATAACACTCAATTATCACAATGGTAGAAAGAGTTGAATATTTACAGCTCTTGATGTTTACGATTACAGGCTAGTTTTAGCAATACCTGTCATTACTAGCATTTCTTTTTACAAGTAAAACTACTCTCGCTTAAACTGATTATATCATTCCTTGTTTGTTGTATATCTTTTCTGTAATAAAAACTGTTAAAGGATTTGTATGTATAACCAAATTTGAGAACATGTGTGCGGAAGCATCGACAAACCACCAAGACATTTAAGCCAAATAACTTTATGCAAGAATTTTCATTGGTATACAGATATCACTGTCGATTCTTGGTGGGAAAAAGCGGTGTTTATTCCACAATTAAGACTGACTCAACGAGGCATTATTTTCAATTGATGCTCTTAAAACCGAACGAAATCGGTTTGGTAAAATGTGCATGAAATAATATATAAAATATTTTTATAAACAAATATGTATGATTTTGGGTATAGAGTATATTGTTTTACAATAAAAGTATGAAGTTATATGGATGGATGTCAACATTTGCCATGTTTCCTAAATTGATATTGGCTGACTGAAATCAAATGAATAGATAAAAATTATTCTAGTTTGTTTTGCCCAATTTCAAAAGCGATGAATATTTTGTCGAGCGAGTAAAAACACAAAACGAATATTACATGACACAACCCTCCTTACATACTTGTTTGGCTTGTGTACTGTAATTTGCCTGAGAATAATTTCCATTTACCTCTGCAGGCTGTAACTCTAAGATAATGAATATTCAAAATTCCATTCCTCTAACAAATCACGTTCTACGAGTCCTTTTGCTCTCAGCGGCTCTAACCAATAAAATGTATAACAGACTTTCCCCAAAAAAGGGCCATTTCCCTCTGTTGCAGTGGACACCAACGAAAAGGTCGCGAGCCTCAGCTAAGTGATATACATATATTTTCTACAATATATAATTTTATTAACAGTCAAAATGACAGATAACTTAAATTTGAATTATTGAGATTTTGTACGCTTCCATGTGTTTTGTCACTAAAGACCCGGGTTTTCCCTTTCGGCATCTTCAGGCATTCCAGCGCATGAATGGACTTGAACTGACAGACAGTAAACAGTGTCTAACGTTTATATACAAGATACAAAATTAATGTATCAAAGCTTCCATTTTGGGATTCGAATTTAATGTACCGACTCATTATAAATGAAAAATATTTTTTAACAATAAAAATAATGTATTTTTGTGAACGTATTTATATTACGCATGGATGATTAAACAAAATGAATAGATTGAAAGTCTCTGTTATACCTGCAGAAAAACGTACACGAAAAATTCCAAGCGAAATGATATATTTCATTTGGTTGCGTTCTTATCCCTCCATTACCTTTGATATTACATATTTTCCTCTCTCTTTTACATTTTCTTCTTCCATTCCCTTATTCTTTAACATCGCGACAGAATTTTAATACGGGGTTTTAAGCCTTATATTAGGCACGTTTTATATTTATTAACCCCCGTATATGAATATACAAGCTCCCTTTACGAAATATTTGAAAATTTATTTGGTACACGCTAGAAGAATTCTGCGTCAAGAATTTCACTGCTAAAATGATTCTACGCGTTATTTTTAATAACAATCGTTAAAAATATGTTCATTATATTCATTCGTTTAGTAAATATATGACAACAGAGACATTTTAACAATAATTATAAAAATAAAACGACATCTTTTCTCTATCGTCTTGTTAACTGTAGATTCTTGGGGAAAATACGTTACATAATTTTGTAAATAACACAGTGTATTAAAAAGAGTAGGAATTTTTTTGAAAATGCTCAATAGAAATTGAGCGAACCACTCATGTTGTAAATCTACTTGTATAATATAATTTAAGATATCGACTGAGGCTGCATGACCTAACACCTAACAATTCCATTAGTTATTTGTATAAAATGGTCGGTAAAGCCCTATTTATAATATCGTCGATTTTCTGGAAGTCGAAAAAATGACACATTGAGTTAGTTATACCAAAATGTTCATTATTTCAAGTTTTGTACAAACATACTTAATGAAAACGGTATAGGATTTCAAACATTTGACAAAGTTTAAAGTCCGATTACTCAAAACTAATATTTTTCAGTTAGTGTCTTGTTCCAAAACAACGACGATATATAATGATCAACTAAAGCTTTATCTTGAATTTGCGTTGTTATATCATACTGAAATGTTGTTTTAGTAATTGTCGCTAATCCAATATTATTTAAAAAATATACGTAATCTTTAAACAACTGACTGGCTTCTTATGGTTTCAGTTATGTTACTTTATAACCTTTTAACTTCCTTAATGAATAAAGCACTGAATAATTACTTACGTTGTATTATGTACGTAAGCACACTATTAAAGGAAGTATGTGAAGTCTGTCTGTTTATATGTGTATGTTAGAATGCGGAAGATGCTTGAAATATATACTTGCTATGCGAAGTCGACACTTGTGACCATTTCAAGAAATATTCGAAAATGATATGAAAGTAACAAGATGCTTGGGCCCCGACGAGAGATGAACGAATAATATTTCGTGCTGGAGCTCCGTCTTCGGTTTATGCAGTACGCTGAATATACTCCAAAATGATTTTAAGCCAGAGGTGTCAATTGAGAATAATAATAATAGGATAAATTAATATCTTTTTAATATTTCTTATGAAGTGTCCGAGATGTCAATTTACAGTAATACTATTAGGCGTTTGTATTATGCAGATGCCCGGTCGAGAATTTAAATCTATTATTGAATTTTTCTGATTTGAATTGTTGAGATTTTGTATATTTCCATGTATTTCGTCACTAACGAACCGAGTTTCGCCTTTCGGCATATTCAAACATTCGAGCACTCGAATGAACTCAAACCGACAGTTCGCATTTTGTCGTATTTCATCTTGTATATAAGCGAAGTAAACTGTTTACTGTCTGTCAGTTCAAAACCTGGGTCGTTAGTGACAAAATACATGGAAATGTACAAAATATAACCAATTCATATTTGATATTGAAATTTCATCAAGCACCGTCAGTCGATATCTTAAATTATTTATGTTTCAATTTCAATTCAAAGACATGGATGTTTGTAAGCTTTTAATTACTTCTCAACCAATTTGTTTCTAATCCTGACGTGCTAGGAAGTAGAGACGTAGCGATTAGCTAATAATTAACCCTTTCCAAACTACATCTTTCTATCCTTACCTCATGGTAAAAATTGACTTGTTAAGAAATGGGCACATCAGAAAAAGTCCTTCAAGGTGAAAATAAGAGCTATTCCTGTTAAAAATTGAATCCTAGTTTACTGAAAAACTACAATAAGTATTCGTTTCGGAGATGAGGAGGTTTTTTCATGGTCTTCCACATTCATAGGATTCGGCTGATGGTTGGAAGGTGACTATTAGAAAATCCACTCGAGAAATAAAAATAGCCAACTGAGAAGACGCTTTGCAGGATTCATATGGTTCAGCTGGTAAATAAAAGAAAAAAGAAAAAACCACTTCTTGCCAGCTGTATTAAGTATTTCCCCTTATGCAATATACGGGTTTAAAGGTTCACTCCAGGTCATACAGTAACAGTGTATTTTATTGCGACCCTCCATTAGGCATGTTTACTACCCCGAGCATCATAAGAGAGCTTACTTCAATTCCATCGGGTACATCTTAGCAGTTTTCCTACCGGTGCTATTTATTGCAAGTGCATGCGAGAACTTTGCAAGGTTGCATGCGTGCATATATGATGCGGGCGAAATGCATTCTGCTCTGGATGCTACCGGAAATTTGTAGTGCCTTCAAACTGCATAAATTTTACCAAGAAAAGGCATCGTGCTGTTAATCCCATAAATAAACCACATGAATATTACACGAAGCAATAACGGCAAAGAAAGGTTATTGAATTCCTCTTAACATTTGTAATAACTCTAAATTTAGCTACGTAAACATGAATAAATGACAGTAAAGCGTCCATATAACAGACTAATGCAGACGATTGGGTGACCGCTAATCACAAAATTCCTATAGATACATAATACAAATTGTTTTATGCCACATCGCTCAAATAAACAAGACCGAGATACAATTAATTTTCCGTATGTTCGTATTTCAAGGCTAGTTTAAAGATGTTTTTTTAACGAGCACATCAAATCATTAGCCAAAACGCGTTAAAACTGCTGCAGTTATGTGATAATTTTGTGATAATTATGCACAAAAAATTATTCAATTGCTATGATTCTTAGATTCAGTTAAACCTAAGTCCATTAAATCGAGGTTTGAATGTACTATGTATTTGGGTCTTCATATTTCTCAAGCTTTGCTAATAAAACCTATGCATACAAACTATATATTTATACATACAGGTTTTTTGTGTCATAATTCGTTATAAATGATCTTTTAGGCCATTGCAGAGCGGCCCCACATAAATCTTGTGCTTCTATAAATAAAAGTAGATATTATATATATATATAAAATATACGTAAATTAATATGAATCAAAGTGTGTCAAAATTATTGTAAATTTAGGTTTTAACACAGATATGTAATAAATCATTCACCGTAGCTAAGTGGTACGATCTTTAAGTGAAATACATTTTCACCAACAAAAAACATTCCATAGTACTTAATACTTAGAATACTGAATTAAAATGTGATATTTCATAAGGAATCTCTGAAATAGTATTGAGGAAGCCGTTTCGTTCACAAGAAAAATGTTTTCAGTGAGTTTATATAACTATTTTGCAGAGATAAGAAAAATCGAGATTCCAGAAATTATTTAAAATTTAAGAAATAGAAATCAATATGTCATATAATATTAGTGCTGTCTGTGAAATCGATTATTTTTTTTAATTTACACGGTATGGAATTATATCGAATCTCGAGGCCGAAAATAAAATGATAAATAGTGACTTGCGACTAGATTTTTATCGTTAAAAAAATACTTAAAAGTTTTACGGTATTATTAAAATCAATGACATAAGAAAATTACGCATGTTTTCAGAGCTTTTTACGAACAAGTTTAAGCTCATTTTACGAAGATTTAAGTTGTATAATACAAAGTATCACTACGACATATAAATTTTAAACTATTAAATTTTCACTCGCGAAGACTATTAATTCCACAATACAAGTATAGTTTAATATTATTAACATTCTGCGCTTCATTTTGCTGGCAAAAGTTTAAAAAAATGATGTCTTTTGACTGACCTTTTGGATAGACAAATGCTTTAACCTGAAATAAATGAAGCACTTAGTGCCAAAAAGAATTAACTATGGGCAATGATATTAAAATGAATAAATACTGAACATTAAAATACATTAATGCAACACATTGACGTAATTAAAAAATAATTATATGCTAAACGCGTAGTTTCCAGAGTGGCATGTTTAGCCATCGGACATTTTTATGGCACATTGGATCTTAGAGTATTGGCGATGGCGCAAAGAGATGAGTTTTTGACAATAATTGCCATATTTGTTTGAGGTATTCATATTATAAAACACGGATAAAAATTATTACAATTCTTAGGTTAAAAAGCATTATGATAGCGGTATCGAATATATGTTTTCGATCACTGTTCGTAGGAAGATATGGTAAAACATCGAAAAGTTCAAGATGGATTTCATCAAAAATTTCCATAACAAAACATGGGAATAACACGGATCGTCGGTCGCAGGAGAGCACTCCCTGCGAAATTATTCAAAATTTATTATTGTAATCGTGAAGTTGTTTTTATTAGAAACGTCTTCAACTAGAAATAAATTGCTTAATTTATATGCAAAATTTTCCGAAAAGTTTTCGACGACGCACTCAAAAATATTTAAAAATAAAAAAGATGGGCGATCTTTTCTTGTTTAAAACTTTTTAACAAGACGTATATTCTTAATTTTGATAATTTCGAAAAAAAAATATGAATATTTATTGGTTTAGAAACAATAACTTGACGCTATATGAAACAAAGAAATTTGTCAAACAAGAAAAATAATTGTATGGTAATATAGCTCGCAACAATGACACAAAATTTTTTACGAAGAAAAAATATACATATAAAATCAAAATTAAAGCGTATTCTTCCAATTACAATTTTAAAAATATTCATTGCCATGTTATAAGAATACGCTATTTTTTTTACATCAGACATAACAATGTATAGAAATAGTACACTGACGATTCCCAGGGTTATTTGAAAATTCAGAATAAATGTAATATATATAATATACGTAACGTAAGTAAATCTCATTAACAATAATTATATAATATGAAAGATGAAAAGGTCTGCTCGACGGGGATGTGGAGCGTCAACACACTTTGACTGCCCCAGGTCCGGCGTGGTGACAAGGATATTTCCTTCGTCTTCTATTAAAACCCGCCCGTCAGTTTACTTTCTCTTTAATTGCAGTTAGTTTATACTAATAAATTCCTCGAAGGCAGTAACAGATACACAAACAGAGTTTAAAATACACAATTTCAATTTAAAAACGCAGCAAGTGGGTTAACGTGTTTGCGACCGACAGCCAGCCCCTCGGGTACGCCGAGTGCTAAGTGACCGTTTCTCTAAGCGTCGCACGCTTTTTGTTTACTGCTAACGTTAAACAAATAACGGTAAACAAACAAATATGATAAATTACTTTTGAACGCCTTATCAGAGACAACATATTAAATTTGCATGAATAGGAAGAGTCTGTAGATGGGTTTTGGAGACCCCTGTCCGCCCCGTAAGTACGGGGCGGTGTCAAATAATATATTTTTTTGATACGTAAGTAATAACAAATTATATGAGATGAGAAAAATGTATTCGAATATTTATAATACATCATTGCAGTATTAAAATAAATTAAAAACAACTTAAAAATTAATTTGTCATTACTTTTAGTTGCTACTTAAAAAAGGGTATAGATTTTAGTAAGTATCTTTAAGCATCTGGTTGTTTGTGACTCGTATAAAAACGCTAACAAATGATTTTATAATCAATCGCAAGAAAGTAATACAAAGATACCGCAATTTACCATATTTCATAACTCTTCTTAATATACCATCATTTTATATGTTCTGTTTCTTTCAGCATACAAAATAATTTAAAAATTACGCTTTGGTTTACTTCCAGCCCTTTACAACATTTTTTACTTAACGTATTCAATGTTATTAAAGTGGAACAACCACGTTTTTTTCGTATATCTTTCCCAGCGGTTCTTCTGTTTCCCAGTTTCAACACATAATATTATGTTGAATAGTCACGGATAACATCGCGTTATAGATTTAATTTCGACAAAAATATAAAACATAAAATAATAACAAATAAACATGAACTAAATCTGGTGATAGTGGTTTTTGTAATTTTTTGATTTATGATATATAATATCGCTTGTAAGTTGAACGAGCGCTGAATTACTCGATTATAATCAATTTTATCTTTTTATCACCTGGCATATCATTTGGTAAGTAGCTAATTGCATAAACTCTAATCTATATATACATAAAAAATAATGTTTGCTTGTTTGTCCCGTATGCGTTCCCATACTATTCATCTGATTGCCATTAAACTTTGGTGAGTTGTTGTGCGCACACCCAATAATGTTTTTCAAAAAGAAACAAATAGTACTACAACAGCGACATTTCGGAAAACCTTCATGATTTATTCATGTTTATCCAAAAGAACTTCGATAGACAGAATTAAAACACAAACATTTTCTATCTTTGAGTGGAATTGCAGCGCATACCGGGTACTCGCTTGTTATTTATAAAAGTGGCCAGTGTACAATTATAAACGGTCAGTCAAAAATCGCTGACTCTTATATTTTAATAACAACCGTCTTTTATAAATTACGGAGTATTTGATTGTGTAACTGACCAAACACTCATTAAATTGAATGAACAAATAAATAGAGGCCATATAAACATAGTCCGTACAATTAGAATCTTAATACATTTCAAAATAATAACCAAAACATTATCATTTCATGGTTCTTGGATAATTTCCGTTAAAACAGGATCGCTGGTTCTGAGTAACAGCTTTCCACAACACTGTTGGTATCGGGTAGGTCAAACAAGCCCATAGTCACGTTCTCCAATATTTACTTTGGTAAATTTGGTAGTGAGCAGCTATTGTTTTAATACACGATATGCATGTATTATCGCTGTATCAAGGGGTTTTTATGATACATCGTGTAGCTCCACAAATTAAACGGTGAATAATTTTCAATAAATCAATTCCAATGATCGTTGCATTTTATCTGTTTGTTATTTATGAATTGTTTACACTTGTCCATTTTTAAAATGATCCAAGTTACTTAAAGAACATTTCTTAATTATTTTGTGAATGAATAGGTAACAAAGATATGTGACTACGAAATAACGATGGCTTAAAGTTTAAATAAAAAATGCAATATGTCCAAAAAACTAGTATTGCCAAACGCAAATTGAAAGGAGTGACAAATTATAAGCAACACAGTTTTAATGTCTTCAATTTGTTTATTATATTTAGTTATATAACATAAAGTTTAGCTTCATATCAACGGTATTTTGGCCAATTGATGTAGCCATCAATAATGATTGATTTTCATTTCAAAGACTACTTCAAAGAAACATCATTTTACACTGGTTTTAAGTCTAAAAATGCTGACCCTCCCACTTGATGTAAGCCATTATTATATCGACACTCCCTACGTGTAATCCCGTACCTGCAAACATGAGTATTTACAGAAGTGCATTTCAACGATTCATAACACAACTCAGCATTATAATGTTTTCGATAAAACCAGTTTTTAGAAAAATCAGTTCTCCTGAACATTTTCGATTTTGATAGTTGCATAAATTGGCCAAAACAACGTCGGTTGAATTAGATGAATGACAATATCTGTGCAAATTAAAGATGTGGAAAAAATAAACAATACAACATTTTAAATTCAATATCCACAAAAATTTACAAACTATTACACCTCTGTTTAAGTAAAAAACACAAAAATTATTTCGATCCTAACAATATTTTAATTTATTATTGATATACTGAGAGGAAAAATATCGCATTGATTTTTGAGCAAATAATTTGATAACTCGAATATTCGCAAACCATACCAAGAAACTGTTATATTTTGTTTACAATACTGTTATTTAGTTCTAAGTTAATTTTATCTTTCATTTATAATAGCCGACATCTACTTCAACACTCAAGGCGATTTACAGCGCATACACAAGACAAGTTTTGATTAACTGCAAATGTTTACTATGTAATACAAGACTTAGGCAGTGGGATACGACCAGCATCACTTAGTTTATCAAATAAACATATTTTATTTACTATAAATTTGGTGAAGAAAACACAGACTCTGTTAATGAAATTGTGCTTTCCCTTTAATCATTTTAAAGACACAATAAAACTATTCAATAATGAAAAATTAAATATAAAGCTTTTTATATTCCTTTTATAAAAACACAATTAGTACCTTAAATGATTTAACTTTAAATAAATTTTAGATTAAAAAAAGAAACTTCGACATTCGCAAATCACTTGCTAATGGAGAACCATACGTTTAACGCGGATGATGGGGTTAAACTGTTGCATCAAAACATGGGGGATCATAAATTTTGGAAATCAATAGAGCCCAGTTAAATTCCTTGCCAATTCTGAACGAGCAGCTGAATCTTCATAATTCTCCGTTATTATATTCTATACGTTGAAACATTTAACAGATGTCACTAAACGTGGAATGATTGTATATATTTACCCTTTCGTCGAATTGCATCCCGTCGAAACCAACAATGCTATTATAATTGTAAAATCACTGGTAATTCTAAAAGTAGTTGGAAAGCGGCAATTCGCCACTCTGTAAATGCGTTGTTTACAAAATAAGGATTAAGACGATTCTCGAAATGTTAACTCAGGTGTCAGTGTGGATCCCAGAAGTATAATATTTTATCTCGTAAATAATATTTGTCGTATTTGTATCTTCTATATAAACGTTAGACACTGTTTACTGTCTGTCAGTTCGAGTCCATTCGTGCGCTCGAATTCCTGAAGATGCCGAAAGGCGAAACCCGGGTCGTTAGTGACAAAATACATGGAAGTGTACAAAATCTCAATAATCCAAATTTGATATTGAAATTCCATCAAGCACCCTCAGTCGATGTCTTAAATTATCTTAAATTATGCAACATTATGATGTTTGAATACGTGAGACGACATAATATTTTCTATCTTTTCTAAACAGTATAAACAGTATGGCGTCAAGTCGAAATAGCTATCGACTATCTAATAAAATTTTGTAGAACTAAATACTTTGTTATTTTATCCTATTAAAAAAATTATTTTGTATTCAGTAATTTCGTAATACTATATTGTATTCCAATATATTATATAAGTACGGTGGAGGATTCCGTATCAGGGTGTCAGCGATATTAGAAGATAGGCATACCACAGCTGTCGCCTGTACCAATATTTGTTCCACATAAACCTACCAAACTGTCTCCTTATTAAATTTGCCGAATGCAAATTGTATTTAACTCAAGTTGCACGCTTATTATATTTACGTGTATCGTGTGACTGAGATAAAACAGAGTTTCATCTCGCTTGCGAGGAAATTTCATTATTTAATAGCACGAAAACTTGCACTATACAAGTTTTATCTTTGATTCAATTTTTAAATATGAATAAATAAAATATTAAAATATCTTGACTATTTCTATACTTGTTAGGACTGATTGTGGATATATTTTTACGTAATACAGATAAGGAAAAAATCAATTTGGCTTCTGGAGTGACTTAGGCAGATTAAATATCGGATAGAGAGACGGGTTTAAATTTATTCACTAGCTTTTGATAGGTGATGGCAGCACACGAAGAAGAGATAAAAACACTGTTATCATTGATTGCTTTGATGTAAATAAATTATTGATATAAGTGCGGCAGTTAGTCAATAGGAAACTAATTGATATTTTATCTATTTATTTTATATATTAAGTAAAAACTATGAAAATAGTTCAACAAAGAATATGGGAAATTTGGATTATTGAGATTTTGTACACTTCCATGTATTTTGTCACTAACGACCCGGGTTTCGCCTTTCGGCATCTTCAGGCATTCGAGCACACGAATGGACTCGAACTGAGAGACAGTAAACAGTGTCTAACGCTTATATAGAAGATACAAATGCGACAAATATCATTTACGAGGCAATACATTATACGTCTGAGAGCCACACCGATACCTGAGTTAAAATTTTGGTAATCGCCCTAATCCTTATTTTGTAAACACCATATTAACAGAGTGGCGAATTGCCGCTTTTCAACTTCTTTTAGAAATACCAGTGATTTTACAATTATAATAGTATTGTGGGTTTTGACGGGATGTAATTCGACGAATGGGTAAATATATACAATCATTCCACATTTAGTGACATCTGTTAGGTGTTTCAACGTATCGGATATAATAGCGGAGAATTAGGAAGGTTCAGCTGCTCATTCAAGATTGGTAAAGAGTTTAACTGCGCTCTATTAATGATGTGGAATGATTGTATATATTTACCCATTCGTTGAATTACATCCCGTCAAAACCCACAATACTATTATAATTGTAAAATCACTGGTATTTCTAAAAGAAGTTGAAAAGCGGCAATTCGCCACTCTGTTAATATGGTGTTTACAAAATAAGGATTAGGTCGATTTCCGAAATTTTAACTCAGGTATCGGTGTGGCTCTCAGACGTATAATGTATTGCCTCGTAAATGATATTTGTCGCATTTGTATCTTCTATATAAGCGTTAGACACTGTTTACTGTCTCTCAGTTCGAGTCCATTCGTGTGCTCGAATGCATGAAGATGCCGAAAGGCGAAACCCGGGTCGTTAGTGACAAATATGGGATTTGAGATTTGATTGATAGCTATTTCTATTTTACGCCATCACCAGAACTCATTTTAATCAATAAAGTATGGTAGTACATAATCAGTCAGATCATAAACTGGATTAGGAATCGATTTGCATGACACAAGAGTTGGAAATTTAAAAATATGAATTGATCAATGTTTAACGTATAACTTTTTGTAGAAAATTATAATAAAACTGTCAATAAATGGTGGAAAGATATTGTTTTTTACCATGTCCGCTCTCAGTGTGGAGCATATAGTCTCCTAATGGAGAAACTTCAAAAGAAGGAGAACTGCTTGTTCCTCAGTTGCTCAACCTATCTTTTCCGAAGACAGTAGGGATTGAAGGATAGGGCTAGGACCAGACTAGTGGTTAGCCAATCGCTTTCGCTATGCCCCGTTTTTAGGATCGGATGGGTGGAAAGAATTTTAGACATCACAAACACTCACGCTTATGAATAGAAATTCATAAATCGGTTGAAAAATCAATTTATGAAACCGTCCGAACCGTGACTTGAACCCGAGACATCCGTAACCGTAGCCAACGAAGTTAACCACTGCACCACGGACCCAGGTTTATTTACAAGCAATAAAATATAGCACGATTAAAACGAAATATTTCAAAATTTTGTAATACGTTCTGTTTCGTTTATCAAAAGGGCATTATCAAGTGATGAAATTTAGTTGAGCGAAACTGGTTCTGATATTTTTTTTGAAAATTATGAAATAAATACTAATAAATTCTTAATGTCCTTCCAGTAAGAATTGTCAGTGACAGTTAATACCTATCGATAACATGAAAGCCAGTATTATAATTAAATAATTAATTATCGATATTTTCTTAATTTCAACCACGAAGCAATTTTCACGGTCGATACAAACTTTGCATGCATGCAATACGTGAAAACGTTCATACAAACACAGGTGGCGCCCAATGATAAGCTTTCACATTGGAAATATAATTTTCAATTAAACGACCTATTTCGAGCGGTACTAGGCCCCCTTCCCCATCTCTGGCAGGCGAATCTCAATTTTAAATGGGCGAAGATTATTCCCGGAGAGAAGCAATACGTTAATGAAATGTTGGTGCAATTAACAATTCTAATATATACGAAGTATCATATTAGGACGTTTAAAGCGTGTGATATTATTTACGATTTCAATTTTAAACCCTTCCGTACTCATTGTGTAACAATGCGTTACTTAGAATTTTAAACCTTTAAATTTTGTGTGAAATAGGTCATATAAAAATTGAAAATATACCTATTTGTAAATAAAATAGTTCTACACATAATTAAAAAATAAAAATTCATTACAGTTTACGTGTTCTTTATATGATTAATCATAATTTGAAAACCTAGTTAATTTTACCATTGAAAAAGACAATATTATAGTATAGTATAATCTATATATATAAAAATTAATATCTGTTTGTTGGTTTGTCCGGATCTTATAGGCTCCTAAACTACTCAACCGATCGCGACGAAACTTTCAGGAAGGACTTATTGTGATCATGCCGGAAATATTATATAAAATAAATGTTTGTTTGTCCTTTACGCGTTCCTTTACCATTCATACGATTTCGATGAAACTTCGGTGAGTTGTTGTGCACACACCCGTGAAGGGTTCTGAAGAAAAAAAATTGAAAATCTAAAATTGAAAAATAGAATCAAATACGTACATACAGCGACATCTAGGAAAAACCTTCTGATTTATTCGTGTACGCACCAGACGAAAAACAAAAATATTGTGTTATAACAAGTGTGATATTGAAACTCGGGTTCGGGTCGGGCCAGACCTGAAGATGATGGACTCGAACCGCGTAAGTCTATGAAATTTCGGCCTGTACAGACCTCTAATCCAAAAGCAGTTACAGAATTAAAGCACGAACCCTTTCTTTCTTTGAGTGGCATTGCAACGCATGCCGGGTACTCACTAGTCTTAAATATAGTATAGTAACGATCCGAGATGTATGCCTGACAGTACCGCATGCAACCGTTTTGTTTCAAACGGCACTGAAACAGATCTCGAACCTGTTCTGCTATGAAGAATTTCGATTCTTGCGTCTTTCGATTATTTCGGATAGTTTGATATGTATTTCAGGTTTACACTTAAAATATGATGTAAAATAATTACTTTACTACTACATGAAACCATATTTCACTTTTTAAAATTGTCATTTCGCTTTGTAAATGCGTTTATATTACGCAATGTGACTGCATGAGATCCGAAGGGATTTTTTTTGCATGGAACCGGGAAGGTTAATATTGGTACCATAAGTAACGTATCTTTTGATAGCCATTTGCTCAACAGTTCAATTAAATATTACATATATGTAAAATCTAGGAATTATCTGACGTTTGTGATGTCGATACCATGAGTATTTGTGTTGCAGAAAAATCAACCAGTGTGTCATAGAAAAACGACTGGAGAACTTTACCCGAAGAAGGCGAGGCTCAGCCATACATTCATGACGACGGGGAAGTAGAATTATTCATTATTTTCTATAAATTAGGAAGTGAATAAAAAAAACTCTGAAGTTTTTACTCCAAATTTGAAGACCAACCATTTCGTTACTGGGTATAGTAGCTTCGTTTATAACAATGTTTAACTTATTGATCAGTGTAAACTGCTGATCACGTTCTCGGACTTACAAAGAATCTTGAATTCAGAGATGGACAGAAAAAGATAAGTCTTAAGATACTTCTGATACGCTATTCATAATCATTTGAAAGCGTCGTTGCGAAAGCGAAAGTTGTTGTATGGTTTATATGCCCGTTCCCAATGTGGAGCATATCTACAAGATCTGTTTGTCACTCATGGGATAGAAGGACTAGTGGTTTGCTAATCGCTCTCGTTACGCATTGTTTTAAGGACTGTATGTATCGGGAAAGAATTCTAGATATCACAAGTATCCATGCATACGAACACCACGGATCCGACTGGTTGTTGTAAAGCTGATTGTAAATTCGTTGCCGGTAAACGATGAAAACTTGTAGAAAATATAATATGTTTGTGGTATATTTTAAAATGTAATTCAAATATAAGCTGACAAAATTAAATAGATAGGTCTTGACATAAAATAGATTGCCAGAGCAGAGTATTAGCTGTAACTTTCTTAGTGGCAGTTTGGTTATCTGTAGCACGCCACTCTGAAGTCAGCGGTGTTTATTGCAAAACAAACAAGTTTCCGAAGAGGCCTTAGGTTGCGCGAGGGATGCTATTGTTCCTCCAACGTTGGTTGTTACACCTGTGTGCAAATTGTATGTAATTGTATGTAGCGAGTGCTAAATAAACCGCCATGTAATTAACATGGCCCCCGCATACCGGGCCACTGAATGCAAGTTTAGTGTGCTCACAACATGCTGGCAGGTTTGCCAACGGCGGATACCTGAGTAAGAGTAAGCGGTGTCGGCTATCGTCATATTGGCAGCTGTGGTCAAACTACCGCACCAATTAAAAAAGATGATGTTCTAAATTCAAATAAAATTTTAACAGAGCCAGTTGCGCCAGCCACAAATTGCGGTAAAATATTTATTACGTTTGAAGATTTTGATTTTATATCAATATTTTATTAAGGAATATACGCTTTCTCTAATGAAGCATCTCAATATGAATTGTTTTTACCAAAAAGTCAGTCACAAACAGTACTAATGGTGAGATTATGAAGGTGTAAGTATTAAATAAATACTTTCCTCTACGCCAGGTCTCCAGGGTTGTATATGTTGAGTGAAAGAAACGCAAAATTCATTGACATCATAGATTCTTTGCTTTTGCATACAAATCGATTAATGGATGAATGTGTTCATTCGAGTAGAATGATAGAGTCAGAGCGTTTACTCCCTCGACTATGGGATCGACCTCATTCATTCTGCTCATCACCCGTTATTGATATGAAGTAACAAAGCATGTTAAACTTGTATATCGTCTGTTCATTGTTAATATGGAAATATACATGAAAACTAGTTTGGAAATTAGAAAGACATAGTAACTACGTTAGTTTTTAATTTGTTTTTAATATGTTTTGACTTTAATAACGCGAACTAAATGGTCTTAACACAATACAATTTTACAATTAAAACAGTGTTTTAAAAAAAAATTGACCATTTCGCGTCATAAATTTTAAGGGATGCTGCCCTAATTCATACATAACTCAACTGATAGTATGTATTTTTATATACTGTGGCTTGTCGGTAGATGTTATGTCAGTTTTACAAGAGAATAAATATAAGCTTCGACTATGATAATATGTTCACAGCGTTGCAAACTTTTTACAGATAGTATGAATTTGCCAGATTTGCCATTCTATAGAAGTAAAAATGTCACTGTTCTGGACGAAAACACTAAATCGAAAAAATGACATATTGAGTTAGTGATAGCAAAATGTTCCTTATTTCAAACTCTACCGTATGCAAAAACATACTTATTTTTTAAAATTATATTTGTCCAATCACTCAAAACTAGTATTTTTCGGTTACTGTCTTCTTCCAGAACAAAGACGATATGTAACATAACATTTTTTGGTTTCTCGTCCCTTTTAATAAATCGACATATGTTTTCAAACGAAATATCTTTTAAATGTATAATGGCTGGCATTGAATGAATAAAGGCTGCCACCACATGCGGAGAAAATATTTTCTATAAATCGTGAGAATAAACCGAAAATGATAAAAACGGACGTATTTATAAACTTCTGCCATCACACTGTATATTTATAAAAAAAAAACAATTTCCGGGTCCGCACGCTTGCTTTGTAACGTAAACAATACTTCTACCGTTGGAAGATAATTTTATTTTTTTTGCAATAAAAATAAATCATATGGTTGCTTATCCATACTGCAAAGATAGAACTGGGATTGGTATCTGGTATCTGGCTAACTCAGTTACGTAATACAGTGGAACAGCCGAGTCTCACACCCGTTGATTTACTTAGAATCATGTTTGATTTACATCAACCGACATGATTTGATAGAGAAACTAAATGATGCAAATATCATTACCCAGTAAACTAGTAGACTAAACAAGTTCTTTAGTGCTCGTGTGGAGAAAGAGGAATTTTCACAAAATATTCTAGAAAAGTATTTTTTTGAAACACGGGCGCTTTTTATTAGATAAAAAGGATTTAAGAGAAAAATCATTGCATTACAGTATTAAAAATTGTGCCAGATATGCTCGAATTTTAAATTTATTGAGATAAACTAAATGAAGATTAGGCTGTATCATCAAATGAAAATAATCAATATGTATTAAGTCCAACTAGAAGAACAACGTATTTTTATTTCTAATTAACGGGATTTTACTCAGGATATTGCGTTTGGTTTAAATAGAATTCGAGTGATGATTTCAATTGATATTAAATTCAAATTTATTTGACCTGTAACAATGAGACGTAAATAAGTAAGTTTAACATTTTCTATAACAATTTGAATTGATGTATTGTCTATCCCTCTAAGCAAGGACATATTACATATGTGAACAAAAACCCACTTGACGTTGTTTTGTTGAGCGCGTCGAGACAATTTAAGGTAATTAGTACCAATATAATGTCAGCATAAGTCATCTAGATTAAGAGCCACACTCTAGCGATCAGATAGGTCTAGGTTCAAGTCCTGGCCAGGTCAATATCAATTTTTATAATTTTATATATTTGAGATCTAGGATATGGGTGCTTGTGATGTCTTTTTACCGCTGTTAATGAGTCGCGAGTGACTTTCAAAATTGTCATCGAGCTAAATTTATTATTGTTGTTCACTCGCTTGAATATATAAATTAAATCGGGAATATTCTTAATTTTGTCGCAAACATGCGGAAGCAAAACCAATTCATAAATTCAATTTAAGACTCAGTGGTTCATAGACTGTTATTTATTTGATTTTACGAAATACCCCTTTAGGAATCCGCAAGGTTCAATTACTTAAAATGAATACTGGTATCAATAACCGTACTGTATAGATATTTCCTTATCGAAGACCTATCAAAGGCAATGTTGCAAAGACGCTTATTATGTTTTAAGCTCACAGCGATTTAGCAAACGCCCTCGACAGATTCTATGGGTATCGAATTAATAGGAAGGCTTTTGCGGGATGATTTACAAGCATGTGCGCCGAGAGAGACATCCAAAGGGCTCGTAAATACACAGGAACACCTGCTGAAACCGTTATATCTACGCACGTTTCCGCATTCAAGTGACAATCATGAGACATACCTTTAAATCATAAAATGTATACATTATATTAAACACCAGATTCTATTTTTCGAATAACACGGTCTAAGATACAGATTTTTGTTTAGTATTTTTTTTTCTTTAACACGGTAATAAAAGACGATAATTATCCTATCGAGCTACTGTCAGACGGCGGCCCTGAATAAATATATTTTCGATGATACATTAATGAAAGTCAACGCAAATCATTCTTTACCTTTAAGGATTTAGGTGCCAATTCTGGGTGGAAAAAGATTATTTTAAAATATAAAACACAATTCATTTGAACTACATCCACATATTTATAATGGTCCGTACCAGTTTCGCTCATCACGAGCATTATCAACTAATGTTTTATTTTTTAAAAAATATTGTCTTTCCACCAATAATTGACAGTTAACACTTTAAAAGTGAAAAAGATTATATTTATAAAAATAAAATATGTCATTGTACGAACTTTACAATTGTATACAATGAAATATTTCGCTTTATCATATAGGCTTTGTCTGAAACAAAGTGGTAGGCACTCCGCTTATCCAATATCTTCAAGCAGTTTTTTTTCTTCAATTTAAAACATGATATTTGAGATTTCGAGAATGCGCATTTGTCTTCTCGATCTAATCTTAAGTGTCGCGTTTACTTCATGTGATTTAAACGTTATGAAAAATACCTCGTACGGATTTTTCAATTTTAATAATGAAAAATAAACTGCGTGTTTGTCTATGAGACATAAAATGATAATAAAGTATCGTAGAGCTCCGCGTGGTACCTGTGTCGGGCGGGTGGCATACCTATCTTTGTAGCAGGCGCAAAAAATATTATTTACATCGAGGCATACGGCCGTTAAAGCAATTCATTATGCCTGTTATTTTAACGCAAAAGCTATTTAATGGCAATATAAACCATAAAGTGATTTTACGGTTAAGTACGCAAAGCTCTGCTGGTATAATTTAATAGGATGCCCAGATACAATTATTGTCTCTCCTGGGTGCCATTTACAACAGAAATACAAATATCAAAGCGGCGATTTATTATTATTTTTGGATGAATAAACAAATGTGAAATAAGCAGACCGATTTTAATGACCATTTAATGAAATAAAAATAGATTATTTTAATAGAATTTAAAACACTCTATTCGGAATGATTTTACATGAGTATTTCAGCATTACTTTAGTCGTGAATTTGATAAGCACAAAAAAAAGCATAAAGATGAAAGCTGTTTTTACTATCGTAAATAGACAGTTTACTGACCGATCGGTTCATTTCATAGTCACACGTCAGAATACGGAAAATAATTGAAAGACAAACAAAATTATTTTTACGATAATAGAACAGAACCTTGCAATCGAATACACGCATTAAAAAATCTGGTATTTCTGACAAAACTTTTTTCGAGAACGATGAAACCTTATAGATAAGAATTTTTTATAGACTTGATTCAAACAAATATAAACTGATAACAAATCTTTTATACCAATGAGAATTAGTTAACCTGAATTTATTTATATTTCAGTTGTTTTTAACTCAACATATTGACTGTGAAAAGGAAAAATGACGTAACAAATATTGTGTATAGCCTAAAAAAAAGTGTATTGTATACGAAAAGATGGAGGGATAAGTCCTTTTGCCTTTCTACAGTCGACATATTGTATATTTACATATAAATACAGTGTATTAGCAAGTTTTATGTGAGTTATACACAATATTGTTTGGTGTGGGTTACTTTTTTTTCCTTTCCACAGTTGATATTGTAAAAAACCCCTAGTCGCAATTTACTTACTAAAATTATCGTTTTCTTAGTGTATACAGGACTTCATTTATTATGGTTTAAGTATAATTTACAAGTCTGAAAGTGTGCATCTCAATAAAACAAACTTAGAAATAAACAAACGATTATTTTAAATATATTTACTTATTATTGATCTTCAAAAGTTAAGCTTACGAAAGCAACAGTTGGAAATTGCTAATTATGGGTATCGTAGCAAATTTGTAGAAAATTTATTTAAATCTTATCGTTAACAACTTCTAAGCTTACATAAATGATAAAATATATCTGCGCTTAGAAATATAAAAAATCTTCAGCGACAATTAAGTAAAAAAAAGCCCCCACCGCTATCATTCTTTCATGCGAGGCTTTTTTTATAATCTAAGCTTTGCGGAGACGAACCTTTGAACCCCAAAAAGTCATAAAATTTAACGTAGAACCTAACTTTTCAAGAAAAAGATTTTGCGTGACATTATAAGCTTATGTTTTTACACAAGCGGAACAATTTAAAATGACTTTGAGATAACCATTTTATGCTGTCTAAAGTTTCAAATTGCTTTTTCATGGGATCCTCCTATTATACTGGGGTGAACTAGAATATCCAGTTTTAGATAAATATTTTTTTTCTCATGTTTGATTATTACTTAGCGTGTAATTCAAAATGCTATGTTACGGATTTTGTTTTTATATACTGAAATATTTTTAACTTAATGGTTTCTTTGTAGCAAAGTTAGCATATTTCTGAGCTATGACTTTATTATGCAAAGTCATTATGATATCTTTAACGGCTTTTATAAAATGGTGCGTGTTACTTTTCTCAAAAAAATAAAAAATGAATGAATTACTTGTTAACTATTTATTCATGACCTGTGAAAGCTATTTTATAGAGGTTTTCCGTGCTTTAAAATTCAGTTGGTAAATTGAGTATTTTAAATAAAAAAACATTTTCTTTAAAAAGTCTTTCAGAAAAAAGGATTTCACCGTTTCAATGTGAAGACAGAATTATTATATTAATTATGCAATTTATGTATTAATCACGTTGTTAAAAGTGTATTAAGAATATTTTCCATGGATTCGGCGGTAACCTTGTGGAAGCTCATTTTTAATATATTTAAAATTAAAATTCTTAACTTAGTTATTCCACCTGGTTTATAACTAACGTGACGCGTTTTTCCTCTTTAAGAAGCGTCTTCCGACTAACCATTTCGTAAGGTTTTTATTTCCAAGGTTAACAATGATTCTAATTCTTACATTAAAATTAAGGGTGGGTGGGTTTTATTTTCTTCTACTGGACGTGGGGAGGGGATAAGACATAAAAACTGACTAATTACCATAACACTACTACTTACAAATCAATTATTAGTGTTTGGAGGTTAAAAAAAGAAATAATCCACCGAGTAAATAAACATTGTGTTTTATTTTTTATTAGCAAGTCTTCTGGAAAAAGCATGATCAATATTTAAAAAATGCAAAGTTAATTTCAAATCATCATAAACAGGAATCGATACAGAATAATATTTGAGAAAATAGCCCAAATGGTAACATTTATTTATTATTCTACGTTAGTATAAAAAGAAACAGATGTTTTTAAATATACTTATATTAAATTTATTATGCAGAACATAGGTAACGATACATATGCGATAAAATAAAGGTTTGTCTTAAAACATAAAACGATAACGAACAATTTCTTAAGATATCGATACCGCGTAGAACCTGTCCTACGTTTTAATAACATCAATACAAGTGTCTTAAATTATGTAACAAGAAGTTCGTAAAAGTCCCTAATCATTTGTGTGGGTAATTCGAAAGTTGGTCTTTGCCGACCAGAAACTTCGCCGAGAGAAGCGGTTAAATTATGAGAGAAATTACGATGCGGTGCCGATATCTTAGCGAAACTGGTCCACAGGGAGATCCACAACAGGTAAGCGGGTAATAATTTATTCATAATTAATCCACAATTACCTTGGCGAAGGATATTATCGTCTTACTGTGACAGGGCAAAAAAAAACAACATGATGCTTTAGCACAGTAACCCTGCCTTGGAAACAAATATTTATTTTCCATCGTATTTACTACTTACCCCCGAGGGATGTAAACTCTAGATTAAATATTAATTTATAATTAAGACTGATCATCGCTGTAATCATTTGTTTGTTTTATTTACTTTTTATTTATATTATGTAGTTTTAAATTGTAATAAACGTCTGATAAGACGTAAACTTTAGCACAATTAACCATTATTTACTGTTTTGACATTTAAAGAATAATATCATTTCTTAAACCATTAATAAGTATGTTTAGGCTTAGGTCTTTAATAAAGGTAAATAAAAAATGCAAAGAAACACGTTGTATGTGAAAATAACATTATTTTTGGGCAGGGAAAAGGCCCCTTATAGTTAGTTACAAGGCATGCTGTACGGCCCGTCAGTGAGTATGTTTGCAGGCGAGTGGTCCATTACATTTACTTTAAAGTCATGAAATCGAAATTGTATATCTTTTATTATGTAAGATATTTTTTTTTTAAGATTATCACATTATTTTGGTTAATTACATTGTAATGATATGAAATAGTTGAATGTCAACAAAGATAAAGATGTTTACTTAATTTGAAAGAGTACAATTTTGAAGCCTAGTCGAAATCAATGATTATAATTGTTTTATAATTCAAAATGTATCATATGCGATAAATTACAATTCTAATAAATCTATCCTGTCACACTCACTAGATGTAATTTATTGCGACGATTAAATTATTACTTTACTTTCATATGTGACGTTTTTCGATGAATCGTGAATTATATAATGATAATGCTAAAAAATCACAGAATAATCACATAAGAAATCTTTTCTAATACATATTATATTCGACGAGAAACGGAGTTGAAAGTCGATCTACGTACAACCGCCATACAATTTGTTGGTTGAGACTGGGAGTAGGACTACTCATATATTGTGAGTTTTCTTATAGCACTGCTTGTAACTTTAGATTGCTATCACAGGGCTTATAAGATACTGTAAAATGTCAAAATGATATACTAAAACACTACCGCGCGATGAATTTACGCATATTTTAAAACTTATTAAACACCATTTGTCTTAATTTGATAGTAATTATTGTTTATGCTTTAAAAATATCGATATATATATATATTTATAGTGTGTTTGAATAAAACTTTGTTTACTATGTATTAGTTCAAAAGAGAGTAGAAAGTGTCTTACTATTTTAAATAATCACCTGAATTTATAAATTGTTTTAAATTAAAAGAAACTAACGGCAAATGCAACAATTGAGGATTTATCTTGGGACAAATACATTAAATAGACAAATAAAACTTCGAACATTAACTGGTTATTGGTAAAAAAAAGAGGTTGAGCAACTGAGTAACAAGCAGTTCTTGTAGAAAAATTCTGTTAAGATACCCCCATTAGGAGACCATATGCTCCACATTGGGAGCGGACATGGAAAAAAAATTGGTAATAAATATAAACATTTTTTTAAAAATAAAACGCAATTCATTTGTACTACTTCCACATATTTATAATGATCAGGACCGGTTTCGCTCATCACGAGCATTATCATCAGTTGATAATGCTCATTGATAATGATCATTATAAATATGTGAAAGTAGTACAAATGAATTGTGTTTTATTTTTTAAAATATAATGTCTTTTCACCAAGAATTGACAGTTAACACCTCAAAAGTGAAATATAAACAGTATGTTAAGTTCAACAATATTCAGAATATCGAATTGTACATGACGTAATAAAAAATAAGGATTTTAAAAGGATGAAAAATACAAACAAGAAGTAGGTAAAAAGAAAAAATTCTCATTTCAAGTTGCCAATCATGATAATTTATGAAATAAATCAATGTTTAAAAATTGAATAATTAATAATATTGTATATTTGTATTTCATTGGTGGTGTTAATTTGAATATTATTCTATAGCTTTTTACTCTTGTAGATTGCTGTACACTATCAACTTTATCACTACTTTTCTGGAAGACGGTAAAACGACCAAGTGCTTTGGAACAAATGAGGCCTAACGTAAAAAAGTTTGCACTTGATAAAATGTTAGCTTTCACATCTAGTTATAAGAGATAATGTATCTCGATAAAATATGATTCACAATATTAAGCAGGATAATATTTTGAGAATTAAAATAATTGTTTACCGTAAAACTAAATAATGTTGCGATAAAGTTAATCTGAAGATGTTTATTAAAGTGAAAAACATGTCACATTAAGTAATTAAGTAACACAGCCATTGGAATAACAAAGATATGAATTGTTATGTTATATCAATTAAACAATTATAAACTCCAAACAAGCTCAGAATTTCCTACTATAACAAAACCGCTTAAACCAAAAAAACAATCAAACTGCAAATTCCAAATGTATTAATTTATTTAGTCATTGAATAATATCAAAATTGTTTATTAGCTTCTATGAAAAAAAATGAGTTACAAGATCATGGTAAGCATATTAAAACTAGTGGGAACGCCCGTCATATATGACGATATTGAAATTGAAATACTGAATGTCTAAAGTAGATGTTCTTTAGTTTCCATACTGACGGACTGATTGATGTTTGTTTACCTCGGGATTTACGTCACGTCGCAACTGTGTGTATTGTTTATATACACCGCGGAAGTTTAGGTCGTGAGAAAATTTCATACATACATGTGATATGTCTACGCCTACAGACCGGTCTGGGCTATTATATATAAGATAATACAATAGTAAAAGCAAAACTTAAACTTAAAATTTATTAACTATTCATAAAACTTTGTTTTCATCATCATAAAGCCCATATTAGGAGACATCTTAAAAATGATGAAAACCAAACAACCCTCCGTAAGATTATTAAACTGGACGTCTCGGTAAAGTAAGCACGAGTCGCATCACGCTTATGCAAAACCTTCAAAGTAGTAACAAAGTTCACCGCAATATGTCGTCTTGGCGCTGGCGTCATTTCCATCCGTCTGGGGCGTCTATTGTGCCTCTACGACCCTTGTATTGTACGTACCCTGTTTATCCCTCTCGTAGACAACTTGCCTTCTTGATAAAGGGTGTGATGAAGTCGGATTTATAATTAAATCTGATATTTACATTTGAAAATTCAAGTCATGAAATACCTTGGTGTTGAATTGAATTAACGATCTTAGTGATACTTAGTCAAAAGGTACATTATTTATAGCTATATGGAGACTGTATTCTTCGTAGGGTTGTAATCAGTATTTCCATATAAACAAACCAAAAAAGATTGATTAAAATGTGTCCGTAAATAAGTAAGCGGCAGGCTTCAAGTGAAAATATCGTACAGCTTATCGGCGATAGGATATTCTTATTTGTAAATACAATGTAAATTAAATTTGGATTATTGAGATTTTGTACACTTCCATGTATTTTGTCACTAACGACCCGGGTTTCGCCTTTCGGCATCTTCAGGCATTCGAGCACACGAATGGACTCGAACTGAGAGACAGTAAACAGTGTCTAACGCTTATATAGAAGATACAAATGCCTTAGAAATACCAGTGATTTCACAATTACAACAGTAAACAATGTAAATTGTTTACGAAACTGATTGATATATGAATCTCATTAAAATAACTGTATATATGTCTAAATTAAATGCAAATTACTTTAACGGAATAAAGTATTTACTTTACTATTGATTTGTATTGAGATTTAAAGTATAGAACATTATATAATTTTCAGTCAACCTGTATAAAGTTCTATAATACGAAGTTGTTGCAGTGAAAGCGTGCGAGACGCTAGCGCCACCCTGCGGTGAAAGTAAAAGCTTCCGAAGACGTACGCCTTTCAATCGAATAGCTTTAAAGTTTACAGCAACAATATATCTAAAGCTTTTTCGTTTAGTTTACACGAATAAAAAAGTTTTTGCGGGGAAAAATGCATTCGAGTAATGAATTTTTTAACAGTTGGTATCATGCAATTTAATTATATAATATTTAAGTGCTAACAACATAATATAATGATTTTTATTGATACTGTTCTCATTTTACTGTTATAAAAACTTTTCCTTTTTATTTATTGCATATTACATCTTACTGTGAACCGAAAAAAATATTCATAATTTTACTAACCAAACCTGTATATATATCGCAAATTTAAATATTTTTTATAACGTTTGTTATTTCATAAGAATTTTTAAAATTCGGCTCAATTTACATTTATTGTTCCAAAAGATTTTTGAGTAAGATATCACTAAAATAACACACTATGTTTGAATTTTAAATATTGCTTTTAAAATCTATCTAACCTTTACGTTAATTTGAAATGTTTACTTGTATTTATATAATGAATAAATAGCAACACAATGATTTTTTTCCAAGTTAAAGGATTTGTATAACGTATCTTACTTGTTGAAATCGAAACCGGATACAAATTACTTCAATCAATATGCCCCAGAAGATGAAATTCAAGCTTTAGTTGTTGGGTGAAGAATTAACCAAAATATTTATTATAGTCAAGAGTGCCTTTCCATGACATGCAGGAAACGTTTTTAATTTGACTTGGATCACTTTGCTGGAAAACAATGTAGTTTAAAACTCTTCAGAGACTTTGTTAATATGTTGGGACAATGAAAAAAGAGACAGCATTCTGATATAAACTCGACTATCCTGGCAGAACCATGTAAAAACAAGTAAAAAAGATGACTGGACAAATAATTAAACTTGTGATGAGAAAAGCAGAGGGTTGACGAGAAGCGATGCGAATCGTATACAGCTTGAATGATGAATGATGTATTGAGAAGAGAATCTTTTAAATTATGTGTCATTTTAGAAAATAATTGAAAAGGTATTTGACGTCAGATGATGAATATTCATATACATGTTAAAATATTCAAAATGTTATGGGTTATCCTGTTGAACAAGACTTATTCTCATACCTCAAGGCGGAATTACTTTGTAGTAAATCTCTTGACGGCCATAAAAAAGCATAAATCTCCGACGAGCACGCAACAAGCAGACGGTACGTATAACATGTACGCCATCGTGGAAAATGGCGAACGTAATGTTTTCTTTTTGAAAATTTAAAGAAAAACTAGAAGAAGAGAGATAGCCTCATTCATAATATATCAAGGGGAAGTTGACACGAAGCGTTAGTACGCAGGGGTTGAATATTCTATGAAAGAATTTTTTTCAGAACCCTTTGAAGGAGTTATTGAAAAATGTCTTTTCATAATGCTTTGTATGTCGCTCAGCTAAGGCGCTCAAAACTTAAATGTAAAAAGGTTATATTATGATAAAATGTAATAATTTCGGTTACCCAACTTTTACAACTTGTCATCGTCATCATTCGCAAATACATCGATTGATATATTATTTCCTTCACAAAATTTAAAGGTCAGATCAGGCCATAATACGTCGCTTGTCAATGGGCGAAGACGTATCTATTTGAGTCTTGCTTCCCATAGTAAGCTAAAAGGGTCATCAAGTATAATATTACCTTATCTGCTGCATTAGATTCTTAAAAACCAGAAATAAATAGAGGTACGTTTATTCATTTATTCTGGGAACTGCGTTTACGATTTTAAATACTAGAGATGGGTTATTGTCAATAATAATACGGTGATCGAGAAAAATTGGTTTTTAATTTTATTTTCATGATTTAGTAATGCAATTTTTGCGGTTTAAGAAAAGTTTACAGTTACATCTGTATCTTATATGCAGTGTGCCTAAAGATTCGTATAAAAAAGAATTTAATACAAATGATTTATTTTGAGAATTGCCCATAAAAGCTTCCATTGATTAAATATTGCAGTTATATTTAATTCAAATTTGAATTGTTGAGATTTTGTATATTTCCATGCATTTTGTTACTAACTTATTTTATCAAGAAATTTTGGAAATCAATAGGAGCCCAGTTAAATTCCTTACCAATTTTGAACGAACAACTGAATCTTTCAACTCCCCTCTATTATTTCCTTTAGGTGAGTTGAGTCCGTAAAAAATAAACTTAAATTAAAAATTAAAATAATGAATTTACCATATTACTACATTGGTCCATGGTCACCCTGAGAGTGAGAGAGACAACACCCATTAGTTGAAATTGGGTAGGTGGGTAGGTATTGGGTGGGTAGGTAGTATTAACCCCCTTCTTTCAACCCAATACATGTTTTGGAACTATTCCAGATGATGACTTATGAATATTATCTTGTATATAATTGTTATAAACTGTTACTTGTCTTAGTTCGAGTTTATTCGTGGGCTTGAATGTTTGAAGACGCCGAAAGGCGAAACCCTTGTCGTTAGTGACAAAATACATGAAACTGTTACTTGTGGACTTGAACTGACCATTCCTGACTGACGACTGAGTCCATTCGTGTGGTCGAATGCCTGAAGATGCCGAAAGGCGAAACCCTGGTCGTTAGTGACAAAATACATGGAAATATACAAAATCTCAATAATTCAAATTTGATATTGAAATTCCATCAAGCACCCTCAGTCGATGTCTTAAATTATAGAAATTATATTTGTTTATACATCCCAAGAAAAAATACACATTTAACATTTAACATTTTTAATGTATTTTGAAAATAAATTGGTAATGTTTTGGAATGTTTTCAATCGAAAAGTGAAAATAATTAAATGATAACATACGTACGGGTCAGATAATTTGAAAAGAGACAAAGATGAAAAATTTCTTTAGTTATTTAGCCGGCGAACAATATTTTGAATGACATTTCCGACCCGCAAAGTGATTCATTGTTGTGCCTGCGAGGGAAAAATCGACCGTTCTCGCCTAAAAACGTCCAACTAATTAAGGGATGTTCTTAAATCATCACAGCACAAAAGATTCACAGTGGGAGTGGTAGGGAGCGGAGCTCACCTCGGCGAGGCCATCAATCGTTGAGCTCACGCAAAATTTAATAGAGAAATACAATGCAAACACCATTACACCGCGGGCCCATACAGAACAGTTGTATCAAACATTTTTTAATACGTACAATGCAATATAAGTGAACATTTTGACTTCTGCAGTTAATTATCTGATCGAATCGATTTATTTTGATTCAATATATAATATTTTAGTTTTTAAATTAAGATTTTTTATAATTTAAGTTATCAATTTGAGTGGTGTTCGCAATTTGCTAAGAATGTCATACTAATATACAAGTTTGAATTGTTGAGATTTTGTACATTTCCATGTATTTTGTCACTTATGCCTTTCGGCGTCTTCAGGCATTCCGAGTATACGAGTGAACTAGAACTAACTCAAATAGACAGTTTACAACGATTATGTACAAAATAAAATAGGACAAATCTTATCGCTGTGTCTAAGAAATTAACATATAATTTTATTAAATAATATACAAGTGATATCTATACTAACCATATATATATATATATTTTTCAATTGGTTTGATAATTCAATCAGTGTTATCAATTCAATTAATTAAAAATATAATTAAGCTTTTATTGAATGTAAAACTACTTTAAAATAGTTTGCTCTGGGGGATGGTAACTATAGAATAATGATAACTTTTATTACTGTGTCTTTATCGAATTACGGTGCAAGAAAACTGTCGAAATTTTTTTAAATCTGACGCTTAGTATATTTATTATTCTTCAAAATGTAATGAAATGAGCGACTTGCAATTTAGAAAAGTATTATTACCTTAAAAATCAATTTTTATGATTTTTTAGTACTGATTACTAAAATACATATACAATTGTCTTATTTGTACGATGATGAAAGTTCTAAAACATTGTTGTAAGAAGGTTCTTCAATTTGGGAAATTTATTTTACAAAAAAATTGAATTCTTATTTAAAGATATGAACTAATTCTAATGGACAGTGTGAATGCCGATAAGTCGATGATAGAACTATGAAAACATAATAAAAATAGGCATTATTTAAAGACGTAATATCTTTAAATTTAAATTATCCATCACTGACACCTTGCGCCCCCTGCCATGTATACCTGTATCTAACGGGTAGCACAGTCCTCTCTATACAACACTACAATGGGCCCATTGTAAGCCCCTATACCTCTTGTTGTTTCGCAAGACCCAGAATGCCTGGAGGCCTTGTGTGACAGCTGGCTCTGAGGGGAAACAGCTGGTTGAGTTTTCCTTACCTGCGAAAAACGAGACAAGAAAATAATTAATAATTTGGAAAAATAACATTTTCTCGTGGCTGGGACACCGCGTCATACGAAGGTAAGCAAAAGAAAATAATAGGCACAGAAGAGAAGAATTGAAAATTTAATAAGGCAGGTTGAATTATGTTTCGTAGTTGTCATTTTAAGCATATTATAACAATTTAGTTTGACAATAAAGTTTTATGATTTATTTATTTGTGTCTTATTTAATTTTTCATAGTATTCAAAACAGATCTTATCTGTCTACAAATTGTAACAAAAATTAGTACCTTAAGGAAGAATTTGGGTGCTTTAAGTTTTTTTTTAATTAGTTTTGCAGTGGGTTTGTTTAAAAACTTGTTTCTGCTTTAATCAATATATTATAAAACATATCTAATTAGTATGTAGAATATCACAGCTGAATTCTGAAATAATATAGGTGCCATATCCTTGAAATGTAACCATTATTTGCTTAGCTTAAAATCAACCATAAAGTCACTTTGAACAACAATTCAAGCAGTATTTGTAAGCGAATGAATTGAATCGAAAACCAGCAAAGGCATTTAGTACTTATTTTGGAAGTATGATATTTTGATTGTATTTTATGTTATAGTATCTCTAGAAACTTATATATTGGTGAAATTAAAACAAAAACTTCGTTTGTCATTGCTGTATGTATCATACATAAACAACAAAGGATATTCGAGACTTGGTTAACCCTTACAGCGCGAGCCGTTTTCGAACGAATTTATTTTCAGTCAATTTATCTGTTAAACGCTCAATATGGCTAAAAATAGATCAATTTCAAAAGTAAAAAAATGAAGAATTATTTGAAATATAAATTGCTTATTTCAAATACATCAAGAAATAAACTAATCTTGTCGCATTCTCGCTAAAATAAATCTAAGAAAATGAAGAAGCTGAAAAATATTTAATCTACAACTTTGCAAGCAAAATGGCTGAGGCCAGTCATCATACACAGCTAACACGCACATAGAGCTGACGATTAATGCCGCATATCGGCAGTTTAAAACTGAAATTCGAAAGACTGAATATCGAGAGCTCTTTTCAAAAATATATTTCTTTGTGTTCTACTTGACATTTTCATGATTTGTTGCCTAATTTCTCTACTTAGGTTTGAACTATCTTTTGAAGCATATATCCACAAGTCTTTCCTTCTTGTTAAGTCGGAAGTACAAGATAAAGTTCAGAGCGTTCATCGGTTTAAGGCTGTTAATAAAATAATAAAAATAAGAGCCCATTTTAATTTTAATACGATAAGAAACGTCATTGAAATTATCGCCTTGTAATTGAATTATAAACTATTTTTTTTTAATAAAACTGACAAAAGTAATGTAGAGACCGTAAAAAGTATTTATTGAAAATGGATTAGTAAATAGTAATCGATTTGTGTGAGTTGATATTGAATTAAATTCTGGAATAATTGCGTAACTATTCCAGATTCCTAATGTAAATTTATTAACAAGAGCTTAAACGAAGTTTATGTGGCAATAAATGTGGCACGTTATCTTGAGACTACTCCTCACTAACATTACATTTGATTTATTCAATGGAAAACATATATACTATATACTAAAATACGGTTTCATTTTGTTACGGAAGCAAGTACTTTACATCCAATAATCATATCCGCTAGAGGTGTTCGATAGAAACATAAAGTAAAGTAAGTTTATATGAAGATTGTTTGTGGTGATAACGATTTTTATAATCCACAACCAAATTCTTTCTAAGAGCTTATAAATCCGTGCGTTTTGAATGTTGTTTGTTTTTTTTTTCTAAATAGGTTAAAGGACATTTTATTAATAATGCAAGTAAACTAAGTTCCTATAATGTCAGACAAGTCGTATTTTTTTAAAAATGCTATATTATTTGCCTGAATTCCCTGCTCTGCCAATCATTATTATCATTGCGTGATATATTTTGTCTTTTTGTTATAAAGTCACGTTACCATAACAACTTCTGCAAAATTAGATTCGTGAATTAAGTTACAAAGAAGTGCATGATATTGGACCCAGAAAACAAATAGTTTGAGAAAGAACTGTATCCAGCAACGGGTCAATAACGAAGGTTTTTGTGAAACAATATGAATATAATTATAAAAACGGTTTCACAATGATTAAATTAATAAACTTGATATTGGTAGCATTTAATGTGCGCCGAAAATATGATATTATTTAGTACGATATAAAAAAAATATTACACATTTTATTTGAAGTTCAGGAATGATTTTATACAGTAATTTCACTCTTTAAGTAAATCTGGTATAGACTTTCGATTTATGAAAATATGTAATATAAAATTCTTGTCATTAAGTATGAAACTGAAAAGCGTTTTCAGAATTCAGTATTGTTTTGTAGTAACAAAAAAATGTATTAACAATTAATCTATATCAAATTTCGATTGATTTCACATTGAAAATAAATACACCACCATTCGAATATATAATGGTGGAATATATCTAACAAAATAATATTAAAATGGATAAAACAGAATTAAATAATTTAAGTAAACGATAAATTCAGACAGTTATCAAGCTCGTTGTTTGATACCCCTGCGGAGGGCCGCTTCAGTGGCCTGCGTTGACCCGGAGGCCCTGAATGAGCCATGTCTGAATGAGGGTCGTCTAGCTGAATGCGGTGCCACTATCACAAAGGTGAACACTCCGCTGTCAAAGGAGGCTGTCATTATCTCGGTGTGTCATAGAGCAGGAAGCCCCGGAGGTGGGCGACATCTTTCCCGCCATCTTATGTGTCATTTTTCCCGCCGAATTATTACAGTTTCGCCATTTTGTGACGTTATGATGTATAAACCGCGCCAGAAAGTCGAAGCAGCCAATATATTATTTACCTGCTTGCGCGAGTCTAATAAAAAAGTTATTGATGATTAATTTTATCAACAGTTTTGTTCTGAACAAGAAAAAGAACTATTTTTATGTAACTAAATAAAATAAGATATTAAATAAGAGCTCATAATTATTTCAAGAATGTTGAATAAGTATAAAATCCTTTGTTGTTTTCAGTTATTAACAAAAAACATTGTCAACAAATGATTTCATATACATACAACTTTTTTGGATTAAGTAAATATGAATATATTAACATTGTATTTTTCAATTAACGACAAGGGTATTACTTCAATACCAATTGACTACTTTTAATATATATATTTAAGATATATAAAACATTTTTGATTTTCTCAATTCATCGTTTCTTAACATTGTGCGTTTAGTGAAATTTGTACAACATACACAAATACATTAAATTCACTTTAGAAGTCGAACATTAATTAATGCTAAAATTAGAATTTGCTATTTATAGAAAACCTACGTATACCGACGTGGTTATTCCTGCGAAGTCATTGCATCCGTGGTCACAAAAACTTCCATCATTTCACTAGATGATAAATAGACTAATTAACATCCCCTTAACACAGATAAATTTTGAAAGAGAATTAAATACCATAAAGCAAATTGCCTTCAATAACGGTTATATCACCGAGTTAGTTAATAATATATTAAAACGAAAACAATCAGATAGATCAATACTAGATTATCTTTATAAAGACCAAACACATGATAGAACTTTTAACTGGCGTAGAATCATTTATTTTGGAGAGGCATCATTAAAAATGTCAAAGTTGTTACCGGATAATTTGCAGGCAGCTTTTTATACGGTTAACAATTTAGGTAAAATCTTAATCTTAGCTACGTGTTTACCATAGTTGCTTGTTTTCATGAAAAATAACTAGAAGTATAATGAAATAATATATAAAATCCTAGGAACGCATCTAAAACTCGTATAAAAACTTTCCTCTTACCAAACAAAAGCTCCTGTCGGTGCGATTAGAATGGTCGGGGATGGGTTTTAATGCATACGTAAATACCTGAACCGGTGTAGATAAACGAACGCTCTTAACCAACGTTTCTTTTAAAATCGACAGTTTTGTATAGGTAAATAATATTATAAATGTATTTAGTAGGTGCCGCGTTTTTTCTTTAGTTATCGTTTAATTAACAGGAAATTCAGTAAAGAAATTTGGGAAAATTAATTTTATTCTCTGAATACTATCATATGGTAATAAGGTGGCGTATTGATTATATCGACTCTATAATTTAAGACATCGACTGACTCAATTCGTGTCCATTCGTGTCCATTCGTGTGCTCGAATGCCTGAAAGATGCCGAAAAGCGAAACCTGGGTCGTTAGTGACAAAATACATGGAAGTGTACAAAATCTCAATAATCCAAATTTGATATTGAAATTCCATCAAGCACCCTCAGTCGATGTCTTTAATTATAGTTTACAACTTAATTTAATGCACTTGATAGTTACATGGGTCTGCAAGGATAAATGAACATACAAATATGTTTTTAACCGCAAATCCGAGAATAATGCTACTGAATACACTATAATAATATATCACTCATTGTTTGTATACAGTTATTTGTTTGTATATAAATCTGTCTATAAATAAATGTTATTATTGTTCATTTGAAATCTGTACCGTAATGTTAATTGTGATGTAAATATCTTTCTTGTAAACAATGCTAAAGGTTTGAGTTTCAGAGGCTAAAACTAGCAAACACAACTATGGGGTAGAAGTTTCAACATATTTAAAGCAAGCATGTTATGATATGCTGATATATACCTCATGTTGAAAAAAAAAATAATAATTAAGATTATTTCCAAAATAAAATTAGGTTTTTTCTTGTTTGAAGATTGTCATAGCGGAAAAAACATGATGGTATGGCGTACAATAATTATTATCATTCGCTATAAAATTATCAAAGTTATCACATTCTTGGTTTTTTCGAAAAAATATAGTAAGAAATTTAATTGTGTTGATGTGTTGAAAGAATATAAACATGTTTGTTTTTGAGTACTGGGTTGTTAGTTTAACAAAGAAAAATCTAAATTTAGCAAGCAAATTTTTTTAAAAAAAATGCGTGAATCACACATTGCTTATTTCGATCGAATTTGATATATCTCTATCTAGGTATTTCATTTAGGTCGGCGTCCGTGGGCGCAGTTGGTAGCGTCGCTGGCTACGGTTACGGATGTCTCGGGTTCAATTCATAGATTCATTTTTCAATCGATTTATAGATTTCTGTTCGTAGTCTGAGTTCTCTCTCTCACCCATTCCATCCTTACGGAACGTAGGGAGAGCGATTAGCTTAGAGGTTGAGCAGCTGAGTAACAAGCAGTTCTCATAGAAAAGTTCTGTTAAGATACCTCCATTAGGAGACCATATGCTCCACATTGGGAGCGGACATGAGAAAAAAAATCATTTAATATTGTTTTAAGGGTTATCAAAATTAATTACATAACCAATTATAATGAATACTAACCGGCCATCCTTTACAAAACACGCCATTGTATATTTAAGAATTTCCCGGATAAAGAAAAACGTCAATGAAAACTTACGTTAATATTTTCCAAAAATTTAATTAGGTATAATTTATTTATATAATATACAAACAAGTAATAAACAACCTTCAATCGAACAAAATCCCTTCTGACGCAGAACCTATCGAGTGCCTACGGATTTCACTGAAAAGAGTTTTACGGTCTAGCACGAACAATTCATTTTGTCTTAAGATAAGCATTAATTTGAGTATTTATAATCTTAACATGTAAAATTGAAATATATTGAAAACTATGAAGCTCAAAAGAGGAAGAATACATTCAATACTAACTGCGATCTGCTACAAAAAATCTCCCCGAATAAAACATATTAGTAAAGTTAATCATTTCTTTACAGAGTAGTCGTGTTAAGCCATTGCTTTGCTCTCCTATCGTAAATTTCCCTTTATACACTGGTTAGACAGGAACATATTATTATTATGACTGCTCTAGGTGTGGCTTAGTCTATAAATAAATGTTTTCTGCTGTGGAAAAGAGGGTAAACACTTTTCCTGAGAAAACTCTACGTGCGAATTATGAACTGCTACGAAACGACTCCAAATACAAAATATTAATTCCAATAGACAACCGAAAGAATTTCATGTTTTTTTAAAGAGAAACGAAAGAACGGGCGGGGATCGACAGATAAAGGATTCTTGAAAACAGCAATATTTTGAAGAGAATATCGTAGACGTAACACATTGTGAGCAACATAAATAATGTATACACTGAAACCGGATTTGTCAGTTAATTTAATTTTAACGCTGACATTACGATATTGAAAATCGGCGAGTAATAAGTATTATTGATAAAGTTAGAAAATGGATTAACATTCAAAATTAGTATAACCGTACCCGTCATAGATGACGATATTGAACATGAAATACTGAATGCCTAAAGTAGCTATTTAGTACGTCGGAACTGTGGGTGCATTACATAACATTTTATATTATATACATCGCGAACGCTTACGTCATGACAAAATTTCATATCTACATGTGATATTCTTTCGTAATAAAACGTCTACAGAGCAGTCTGGGCTATTATATGTATGATTAGGATGTGTGTCATTATTTTTTAGACGGTTAAAAAAGATTTATTTCATTATTGTTGATGTATTATTTTAAGTCAGAAGAATAAATATTCAAATTGAAGTTGTGTAATCATTTCAAGTTGTATTTATAGCAATCAAGTAAACAATTAAACGCCTGAAATTATTTATGAAATAAAAACGATGGTTATTTTAGCATAATTCCATTTTTAGGACTAAAGCGGCCGTTATCCACATCTTTGGCCTTTGCACTAAGCAGGTAAAGCTACGTAGGTTGGTAAACTGAATAAATTCTTTACAATGAATTGAGAAAACCTCTAAAAGCTTTAGTATTCATATTTGAAGTGTTCGCTGTGGACATTTTGGGTGGGATTTATTTCGGCGGTCGTCAGGACACAATAAATATTTAAATTCCGCTTTTAGCGAATGGAGAAATGTTTTTTTTTGTATTTCATAAAATCGGCTATTTTACAGAATGACACCGTTTCATGAATACAAATGACGCTATCCGTTTTCGCAGGTCTTAGTGTTTGTGTTTAATTGCTCTGCTTAAAAAATTTTCTACTTCAAATATGTTAACAGTCTCAACAATTAAATAACTATGAATATTATTAAGCTTCTTAATGTTGAAAAGATAATAAAGTTTTGTTTATATATTACAACGTTTTTTTTTAACTTCGCTTATTCCTTCCATAAGCGTTCAATATCGAATTTTAATGAGAAAATGTCTGTATTATATTTATTATTAAAATCGTCCATCAATTTTTAAATTGTTTCGTATTCTGGTTTTACTCAATTTTGAAATTTGATATTAGAAATTTAAGGCTTACAATTAAATGCATCATTTTCTTAAAAATAGTTTTCACTTATATAAAATACATTCAATAAAAAATAAATTCTTTCACTAAAAATAAAGTGATCCCCCATAATAAAATATACTCACACTTTGAAATCGATAGAATACATTATACAAACCAAACCAGACCAACCATAACATAACCTATTACAACTTAACTCACTTTGTTAAAAGAATCCGTGACGACCGTGACTAAGTGGAAACTATTAAAATCAAAGTTTGAGTGTACGTTAATACTATCTAATTCAAAGTGCAAACCGAAATAAAAGTTCAAGTGTATCTAGTGAATACTATCTAACATAAAGTGCAATTATTTATAACCCGAAATTTAATACCATTGTACGATTACTTACAAATAACGCATGATTTGTTTAACTGCACCCACAATGACATTGTCTATTCTCTATGGTATCGAAAATTAATTTATTTCCCAAAAAAAATATGTTATGATTAAATGTTGTATATATTTGACTATTGATTTTTTGATAGCCTATCATTGCCTGTCATTTTGATCCGTTTTTAACGGTTTAAAATACAATAAAAAGTCGCAAATCAAAAGTTCAAATAAATTTTCTTTCATATTTACATAATATTTCTTTGTTCGTACACTAACTGCACGCATGGTTTGATACACGAACAGAAACTCAGGGCATAAGGGACTTGGTAAATTTATGAATCATGAATATAAAAAAGACGACAAGAATTTTTATGACGTCGAAGGCAGGAACGCGAAAAGCGGCTGAGACTTTTTGTTGAATTGTTTGGAGGACTTCTTTTGTAATAAAATTTATATCCGGTTTAATTCCTGCGATAGAAAATTCAAAGGCTTTAGACGTATTGTGTTGCCTGTCAGCAAACTGTGCAACGAATGATAAATGATTTATGATATGAAGCAAAGAAAAACGGATAATGAGAGTTTACACACTTTTCATTCTCACTTGTGTTATATTTATTTCATTAAATTTCAGTAAAAATCTGCACCTACTTCGCTTTAAATGTCACACCATATCTTAAAATGAAGTCATGAAACATTCATTTTAAATGTTATATCATAAGTTTTATTATAAACAGAATTAAAAAGAAACGTCAGTTTTCTGATACAGCACTTTCAAGATAGTTTTTGTTGTATTATAATCGAACAAAAACATGGAAATTCGAACGACATTACGTGTAGCAAAATGCATTTTTGCTTCCGATAAAAATGAACAAATATTAGTTAATTTTAAATTAAAAATTTAAGTTATTCTTTATCTGTACGTGATTCATTTTTTAATTTTCAGTCAAATAAAGCAGGGCTTATTGGTTGTTGGTAATTATTTATAAAAGAAATTATGTCAGTATATGGGAAAAGTTTGTTAATTCTAAAATATTTTTATAAATAGAAGAAGCTTGCGAGATAATGTAAGTCAATATTATTACATTTTTAATTACTGAAGATTCCTTACGACATTATTGATTAGAAATCTAACGATTATGTTGCAATACATCGCTCCTTCCAAATGGTTAACACCCTTTTATTGCATCCTCATAAATATATAACACGGTATTGATGTTTATGGGAGCGCGGAGGGGAGTGTTAGCAAACAATCACTAAATGAAAACCCGGAAGAACTCCAGAGGGGTGGGGGGTGCTAGGTGTGCAAAGGGAGTGAGAAAATCTCAACGCTCACTCTACCTAGTCGATTGTAAAAACAAAATAAAAAAGTAATACCATTGGAAATGGAAATTGGCCAGGTGTTTTTAAAAGGCTGTAGGTTTTCTTCTATATACCAAAGTCGAAAACGTTATGATAAAAACTATATTTGCTTTACCTTTATTTTTGGGAAGCTATATTTAAATATTGCATATCGTCGCTGTTCAGGAAGAAAACGCTTAATCGAAAAAAATGACAGATTGAGTTAGTTATACAAAAATGTTCCTTATTTCGAAATCTAGCGTATCGTATAGAAGAACACACTTATTTTCATAAATTATACTTTTACTTAAAAACAGTTTTGTTAAAACAAACTAAATGTTAAAGGTATAGCATTTCAAACATTTGAAAAACTTCAAAGTCCAACTATTCAAAACTAGTATTTTTCAGTTAGTGTCTTCTTTCAGAACAACGACGAAATAGAATGATTAATTGATAATTAAATAAGTAATTACTCTTGGTTAAAATAAACATTGATGTCGAAACTTCAAGGTAAACTAATTTATTTTAGTATTAACGTACTTCATTTTATGCTTGGTGAATAGATTTTGTTGTATTAGCAAACATAATATAATTGATAATTTCAATTCAGGGTCATAGATAGAATGGTAATTGTCAAGATTGTACTTTTTAATATTAATTTATATGTGATGTATTTTGAAAATTCACCAAGAAATATAAGTTGAAAGTAATAATTGTTTATTAGGATTCTGTATTTTTGTTTGACAATCTTTTCGTTTTATTAAAAACAACAGAATATAATGTTTTACTCACTTTTAAGGTGTTAATTATCAATTTTCAGTAGAAATTCATTATATTAATAAAACGTTTGCTCAATTTTATTTATACTCATTCCCCATTTTTTTTAATCAATTGAAAATCGGTCCTGATCACTGTATAAAATTGTGTAATTTTTATGAAGCATTAAATATAACAAATGCTTTTTTAAAAGAATATTTAGTTAATATTTAGTATGGTTTATTATTTAATAATCATACAGTTTTCGTTTAATTTCTAAATAATTAATTTCTGTTTTGATATACACGATGAGCTAAGAGCTCGTGCCCGATTCGATGACTAATCTGTTTTATTGTTTGCTTCGGTAGACCCTAGGGCCCGTTTACAAGGGCATGTAATCTAGTTCGAACTTATACCCGATTTTAATGGGGATTACATAAAAGTAACATTAAGGTTCGGTTGATAATAGTGATATCGAATAGTGATGCGACAGATAATGAGAAAGTCATGCAAATGTTATATTACTCTGTGAAAGATATAAATTGATTTGTATGTAGATAGTATAGGGTATCAAGATGTCAATACAGGTTAAAAAGTTCAGCATTCTTTTTTATGCTTAGCTTTTGTGTTTTTTTTCAATGGATTCAGAGTTAAATTATTTGTTCTAAAAATATTAACCTATATATAATAATGTTTTATGTGAATAATGTGAGATTAGTATCTTAGTATTTTTAGTATTAGTATACTAAAATACTATATATTTTTCTCTTAGTGACGACTTCTATCAAAGGTTCGTTTGTCTATTCGAGCGAGTCTTATAATTATATATATATATATATATATTACCATGTCTGCTCCGAACTGGAGGTATCTCAACGAAAGTTATTCTACGAGAACTGCTTGTTACTCAGTTACTTAACCGCTCTTTTTCGAAGAGAGTAGGGATAGAAGGATAGGGCTCTAAGTGATTGAAAATCATGCGGCTATATGTGATTATATAGACGAATAAAATTATTATAATAGTTTGCATAGAAAAGGATGAAGCCTTTGAAGACCATTATTTTGTGACAAGGTAACTGAACTGTTTTTATATAAATATAAGTATATATATTGTAATGTTCAATGGCAACGATATATTTTATGTTTGAATTCTCTCCCACCTATCTGATCCTAAAAACGGAGCGATTATCTAACTACTTATCCTTTCCTAGCTCCATACCCTCTCCTTCTCAGAAAAATTAATAGGTTAAACAATTGTATTACATTCAGCTCTTGTAGAAACAACTTCTGTTGAGATGCTCCATTGGGAATCCATATTGGTATCGGACATCGTTGAACAAACAGATGTTACATGCCACATTTGTAGTAGCATTTATTATGACAAGCAGGACGACAATATTTTTATTGTAACCTTTATTGCCTTTCTTAAAAATAATTCATTAGATTAAACTAAATAAAGAATATATATATTATGAAATGATGCCTTCATAACTACTAAGCACACTGAAAAAGTCACTAAGTCTATTTGAATACAGCTTTGCGTGCGGACGCTATATAATAATGCGATATTGTAATAAAACAATGGTAATGCCATTGTAGACATATTGCGTTGATCGAATCTCTTTCCGAAAACAAAGCTTATACCGATATGTCACGTCTTCAACAGCTGGAATATGTTTTGTCACGAAGCAGGCCGCAAAATTGAGATCGATACAATAATGTTTTACCGTAATCGAGGGTTGAAATTAGGACTAACCCCGGATTCGACCTCAAAGTTTTTGGAGTGCCAAATAATACTTTGCTGATGTAAATTCATTGTTATTGTGCTGTAATTGATAGTTGAAATAATTTAAGGCCGTTTTATTGATAGTTTTATTGTCCTCATCCTCGTAAAAAGACGAGTTTTGTTTCCTTAATTTTTGATGTGAAACAAAGCTCACACTTTCATAATTAAGATTCTCTTCAAAACAAATCGGTAATGCAAAAGTAAAACATTGAAAATCGTATGACTGTTATTCAAGAGTTACTATTTTCGAATAAAATTTGATTACAATTATTCAACATTTATTTAACTTTTAACTAAATTTTCAACGTTACTCACAGAAACCTTTTTTACTATGAAATGTCATAGTAATATATATTATACAAATCAATACGGAGTATAAGATTTGATTTAAAAATAAATCAAATTAAATTAAAATTATGTTAGTATCGCCATAAATTTGATAACGATTAATAAATAATATAAAGGTGCAAGTCATTTACTTCTGAGAATTAAAAAAATGATTTTGTTTCCGTACACTTCGAACCGGCAAAGAACCCTAATCCATTGCATTGCATAATATTGCACCCACAAAATTACATGCTGATACCAAAGCCCCTTCCATCATCGTCGGTATTGTGGGGGCATAGGGCCCCCTTTCCCCAGGGGTGCCGAGGCGCAGGTAACTGGTAACTGCCGTGTATCACGCACCGACCGCGCCCCAGTTCTGCCGGCGCGCCCCCCAATAACAGGGCTCTTTAGTAATATTAAAAAAGGGGGAAATAATGAGGAAACTGCCCCGAGACTCTGGCGGAGGCGAGTTTGTTTATTCGTAGTCATACTACGAGGCGGTGTTGCGTCAGTGATGGATGGAAACTGATACGCGGAAATGATTTATAATTATGTTTTTTTTTTTAATTTATGTACTATCTTTACCACTCGATTTAAAAAAAATCCGTAAACTTTGGATTTAGCTTTACTTACCACATTCATTCAAAATTAAAATCTAACTTTTTCTTACTAAACTCGTAAATAAAAACTGAATCAGAAATGTAAATATAATACGACAGGTTTTTATATTGAACGAAAAATATCAAACGGTTAATATAAAATTTTTACTAATTAACACTTAGTAACCCTTTCATGTGTAATGACGATATAAACTTTCTGTTTTGTGTATAAAATAAAAGGTTACGTACATATAAAGACTTTATAAGCTATGTTAGAGAGTGTCTTTCATGAAGACAAAAACTGAGGTTGTTATTTTTTCATTTATTTGATTCCTGATTCATAGTGTGCCTTCTTCTACTTCAAAATATATACTTTTGAAACCTGTTCCTGATTTACAACGACCTTTGGTAAATCGACTTTTAAGTGTATGGGGTTACCTGTAGTCAGTTAGTCTTAGATTGTCTAACGTTTATTGTCCGATTTTTATAATTTCCCCTCGAGAATATATTCGTAAAGGTCTAAAATTTAAGAATATGCAAAATTTTCAAGATTTTTTTTTCGAATATTCTAGACCAGAATACTTCCCTTAAGGTATCAACTTACCAAAGAGGTTTTAGTAAAACATATTAATTTATTATTACTATTATATTTTTAATAATTATTAAAAACAGTGTTAGACCGAATATTTTAATTAAAACGAACATGGAAAGTCACAAAAAAAGTAAAAGCCAAAATTTGTATACAATCAAAGAGTGTAAAAGTAAAGTGGTGAAAAAAACTTTAACGAGATAAAGAGTACAAGAGAGATCGGCTATTTTCGCACACATGCGAGCCAGTATTATTTTAACCGGTAATAAGGATTTAAGGGTGAACTGGGCCATTAGACATTCATGGGGCAACTTCCATACTGCCTCACAAGCACCTACCCCACATAGCTTTTCTCCCCGCTCTGTTTTATTTGAACGAGAATGCAAGACTGCCTTCACGTAACGTGTAACATATTTTTCTGAACGCAAAATAAAAACGACTCAATGAATAATTTAACTCTACATACAACATTGGCTAAATAATAAAATCATTTAAAATGGCTTAGTATTATTCATTTCTGTAAAATAAAAAATATAATGCTTGGTTAGTTGAATTTTGGGGTAGTTATTCACCAGAGCAAAATATTCAAGTATATATAACTCTATCTATATATATATAAATCTATGTATATAAAAACGAATGTTTGTTTGTCCGTTCCCTATGCGTTTCTATATCATTCATTCGATTACGATGAAACTTTGGTTAATTGTTGTGCGTACACCCACGAAGTTTTCTAAAAAAACAAAAAATATTGTTTATCAAAAAGCACTTCAATAAACAGAATTAAAACACTTTTTTCTTTCTGAGTAATGTTTTATATATTTAAGAATGCTAAAGAAAGAATATTTTTTTGTATTTCCAGGTAAAAAGCAAGACGCATATTATCTATAATGCTCAGACATTTGATAAAATCCTTTCTAGCATTTATCGAGAACAACTTGTGGAAGATTAATTTACTCTATTTTAAAAATATAAATTGGATGACAGAATGTGTTTGCTATGAATAAAACATACTATATATTTAAATTTTATAATGTTAAATGCAATTATTGCAATGAAGTATTTGATAAATTTGTGGAAATCATTCAATATCGATCTATATAATATATATTATAATAATTTTCTGAATACTAAAATATTACACAAAAAACTATCCCTTTTATTCTCTTTTTTATCACAGCCGACGTTCAAAAGTATTAAGCTGACATAATAATTAATAAAAAACATTATAAAATACAGAGGTTTACTGAATTGAGAAACAATTTGGTGAATGGCAGAAATTTTTATTATTGATTGAATACATATGGGTAGCATGAGAAAATAAAACTTTTCGTCTTAAATGAAAAAAACATATAATAACTCTTTATTTGATAGTGAAAAGAAACAAACAATAAAGCTGCTTTTTTAAGGATTTGTCGTCTTCTAAAAAAATTTAAAAAAAAATGTTAATTCATAATACTAATTGAGATTACAACTCACACCTTATTCAGTGATTATTGTTGCTAGCAATTGAGAATATGCAATCAAAGCACATTTGATAAGCTGTAGTTTGTAGAAGAGCGTGATTAAGCTTTCTGTTTGTCTACGAAGAGCATTAGTTATATGCTTTCGGTAGAACTATGAAGTAGGTCACCCGTGCTTGAAAACCAATGATAATGTACGGTAAGTGAGCTACAATGTAAACTCACATATTACATTGTCGGTTATTAGTTAGTTCTATTGACTATACAGACATCAATCGATATCCCTTTGTTTGCTAGAAAGCTCAATATTTATGTGTTTAGTCTTTATTTTCGTCATTATCGATTTTTTCATGACTCAGGATTGTCCCTGTGAGACTTTTGATCTGATGAATATATTTCAATCAAATGTCTGGCAGCATTGATACGGTTTAGTTATTTATGTACCTTGGTTAATAAAAATAAACAAATGTTGGCGGGTAATTTCACTAATAAACTCATCATTGCGTTATTCGGTTTCAAAATATTATTTAAATATACGTTAAGTATAGTGATAAATCGAATTAAATTCATGGCTTAATTGTTGCATTATAATATATCAAAATGATAAAACTATTTGAACATGAAAATAGATTATCCAAAAAATATATACAATTATTAGAGCAAGATTCCATAGTAATTTAAGAAAAATATCAAATCAATTTTATTTATTTTTTGCACGTAAAATAATTATCAAAAAGATTAAAAAAAAGGAATTAACACGATAGCTCCGGATGACGCGTTTTTTGCGTCGCAAAGTTTCGGCGGGGAACGCGTTTTTGGCGTCAATCGATATAGGCGACATTAATCGCTCATAACTAATAATTCATGTTTGATTTATAATATTATTGAAATAATTTGATCAGTTTTTTACGAAACACCTTTAGGAGAACATCCAAACTTGTTTTCGCGTAATTGTCGATTGGTCCGTTTCATGCTTTTCTTTCCATGAACTATTGTCAATTTCCTGCGAATCAGGCCCGCCGTTGCGGGTATTTTGGTCATATTTCCCTGGTTGCGAATATGTTAAAAGAATTATATAGAGCTATAATAAGGCTAATTACCAATGTGCAATGATATTTTAAGATTTTATCAATTAAATTGTAAAAAACTCACGATCAATTCTGGCAAAAAATAAAACCACAAATACACACGTGTAAGATGGCAAATATTAATTTAAAATTAATGAAAATTGAATATAAATAAACCTAGTCGGGAACCTTTGCTAAGTTTTTACTGCAAGGTTGTTACAGAGGCCGATGATCACATCAAAAAATGACTCGTTATAATATATGATAAGCGAAAATAAAAATTATGATTTGGATTATTTTATTCTGGTAAAAAAACTATTTTATTTTGCTATTGTTTAACGATATAAAATAAACTTATGAGATTACTTTTGAGGTTACCTTTTCGAAATGTCAATCATTTTTTTCCAAAGAAATCTGCCCGTCATCTGACCAAAACCAAATAGTAATAACTCAAGAATGTGTTAGTTTACACCGTGTATCTGGAGTCAAGTGGGTATTAGTGCTGAAAACCAATTCATACATCCAGTTCACGTTTTGTCGGGGAGAGTTCATATAAAACACGATAGACTGCCCTCTATGGGGTTGTTAGTAGGAGAAAATAATGGTTTCCCTGTGGGAGTTGCGTGAATCCTCTATTTTTCAAAGTAACGTAAGAAATTAGATGAAATCCAAACCCTTTTAAACTCTATTACATCAATTTGTATCTCGGTTTTTCAGAATCATGAAAGATGACAGCACATTTATCAGACGATATGTACAAAAGAATCTTTTATATTCATAAAAATAAAACACAATTCGCAGATTTAAAGTTCATTTATTCAGCGGCAGTGTATAGAATCAAATAAGATTATCAACTCTTTTACATTTATTGATTGAATTGGCATTTACTTGGCAGAACTCCATTATGTATAGCTATACATGACAAAATTAAATTCACATTGGAAGTAGAGAGACAATAGTATCAATTTTCTGGACCTAACAATAACTACAGTTAAAAGTAAGCATAATTTCTAAATTTTTAGAAAGCCAACATTTTTCGAGACTACTATTCACGCGAAATTACTTCACTCGTGGCACCATAAACTTGCGGCATATGATTCTATGATAAACAGGTTAGTCAGTGAAATGAAATAGATTACAATAATGAACTTAAAACTATCGAACAAATACAGCTTAGTAATGAGTACGAAGTAACGATGATACATAAATTACTATATAAAAAACGATTGAAACTCTCTAGACAGGCTATTTACCCTAACATATTCGTAGAAAACTGCTTCTATAAATCGATTAATTACCTAGGGAGAACTAGTGATAAAATCCACTCCGAAATTAAAAACTCAGTTAATGTGGCATTTAAAATAAGTAATAATCTTGGTACACCACTTAAAAATAGGAAAGATAAAATTAATAAACTTGACAGAAGCTGAATTTACAAACTTAACTTCGGCCTGTGTGATTCGATCTATATTGGACAGACAGGAAGGAGCAAAGCTGGTTTGGAACATAACATATACTTTTATAAATAGTGAAATTAGTAATGCAAAGTGTATTTTATATTCATAATATATTATATACTTACGCAACTTGTATTTAGTTACGTTTTGTATGGTCACATTACATACTATTTTATGATTACGATACATTAATATAAAAATAAATGTGCTAATTGTGTGTTTCCATTTGTTTTGCTATATTTCGTTGGTTTGGGGAGTATCTTCGAACTAAATGCATCATAACAACAAACCGTATTATAGGTAATTAACAAGAAACGATGAAATACAAAGCTGGGGGTTTCAACGGTGATTCTAAGCGAGAGGAAGGATTTAAAGCTAGCGTATTATTTGTGAAGTGGGGTATCCTCACGGAAACGAATTTCACATTTAAGACACGTAGACTAACTTTAAATAATATGCGCTAAAAAGTTCTTAAAGCATCAAATATATATGGAATAGAATAGCTGAAAATTTCATAAAATAAATAATAAATAAAGTAAAACATATTATGCAATCAAATGAATGCAGAATAGTGGCGCCATAATAATAACGAAAGTGTTATTTTTCACTGTCGTTTGCAGCGCATTCGAAATTTTTCTCTTTGGTATTTCAGATGCATATGGGAATGTCAGTGGAAACCAGGCACATCAACCAGTGATCTCATCTTTCCATTTATATCTGTTAAACCAAAAATGCTGCGCTATTACTTTCAGGGCACGTTCCTCCAGCCCGGAATCGTTTTCGCCCTACATATTCCACTCACAAGCCGTCGAAGAAACATCTCGTGGGATTACTTTACGTATGTTGGAGGCGTAACATCAGTTTGATATGCAAATTGAGTATTGGTAACGAAGTCTTGCGATTTTTTCAAAGGTTTTAAATGTCTGATCCCTTACACTGAATTTGTAAACATTTACTGATTGAATATTAACAGTGCCCTACGATACATGGGATGCAACTAAATGTGTTTTTTTGATAAAAATTCAAACGTTATAGAATATAATAAATATCATGACTTACAAAATGTGGCGTCTTTGAGAAGCATAAGTAATTGAAATCATTCGAATCTTCGAAACCATGGGTAATTTTACGTAAATTAAATCTATGTAATTTGCTAATTTACTTTATTTAGTGATACCAATTAGCATAGGTTTCAGGAGGTCTGCGTTCTCCAAAGGTAATAATTAGTACTTAACGAAAAAATACCCCTTTAAGCGAATCCGCTTAAAGTGGTGACCAGTAAGGCGAGAGGTGATAATTATCAGTGAATGGAGAAGTGAGCGGGCGAGCAAGATGGGAATATACGAGAGTGTGTGATTTAGTGTGTGACAGTTGATGACTGTATTTTTTGTATTAAAAGAAAACAATTAATTGCAACAAAAAAGAATGTAAGATTATAATTTAAATGGTGATTATTTACTTCGTAGATACACCCACGCTTGTCAAACAATTCTGAGAGCTCGCTGCCATTTTTAGATGCCTTGTATAAATATTTGAAATATTTCACATGTAGTGAGATTAACTGAAACGTTCAAAGAGAAATGAAATAACGCATGCCGAATTTAGTGAGCTGTGCAAAACGACGGGGCATGTTATAATATTCAAAAGCGTCGGGAAATTTGTAATAAATATATAAATCGTATTTTTTTTTGTATGGTTATAAAGAATCAAAGCGCTTAAAGAGGGTATGAATAAAAAATATACCTTTACTTACATAGTGGCAGCTTCCGTCTATACATCGTACTGCTTTATTTCTTGGCAGACGTGAGTTTAATTAATACTACTGTACTATTGATAGAGCATGTTTCTAAACAAGAAATTACTGGTAAAGAATGACTAGCTAGTAATGGCTGTTGCATTACATTGTTAGTTAAGATTTTTCGTAATGAAAGTTTATAGCGTAATAATTTCTGCCAAAATTTCAAGGGCAAATTTTATTTTATTTACACCGCGAACGCTGACGTCTTGAGAAAATTTCATACCTACATGTGATATGTGATAATAATAAAACGTCTACAGAGCGATCTGGGCTTAATATATTATATCTCTATCTGTAACGCATAACGTATTTATACAGTCGATTGAATTTTTAACGCAGAGCACACATACACTTTCTCTCTTTCTTTCGCCGTCTGCGAATAGTTCTTATCAAGCATATTGAGCGAACAGTTGGAACTGCCACCTGGTAATAATTTCTGGTATATTCTTATATAGATAAAGGCAAAAGGGATGCCCAAAGATCCAGTGAGGGAAACAAGAACAATTAACTGTTCTATAATTTAAGACATCGACTGAGGGTGCTTGATGGAATTTCAATATCAAATTTGGATTATTGAGATTTTGTACACTTCCATGTATTTTGTCACTAACGACCCGGGTTTCGCCTTTCGGCATCTTCAGGCATTCGAGCACACGGATGGACTCGAACTGAGGAAGTTCTAGTTCAGTTCGAGTCCATCCGTGTGCTCGAATGCCTGAAGATGCCGAAAAGCGAAACCCGGGTCGTTAGTGACAAAATACATGGAAGTGTAGAAAATCTCAATAATCCAAAATTAACTGTTGAATAAAATATAGATTTTTGATAAATCTATGTAGGAATATTGCATACAACATCGAGTAAAACAATATTGTAGTGATTTTTGTTTTTAATTCTCCGTATATAAGTGACGGAATTAACGGCTCCATGTAGGGTAAATGGTCGATAAGACTAAACGAGATAACGACACTTTATTACAGCTGCGAGTTGTTTTCATTTAATTGATAAAAATACGAATAAATATTATTTGACAGATGGGGGATCATATCTTTTAAATACATCCACACGTTCATTATGTACACACAAAAGACCGCAGTGTGCGTATAATTTGATGCTCGTGTATGTATCGACAGTTAATTTCACCGTTCAAACATACCAGGCGCAAAGACTAGCCGAGGAGGTGGTGAGTTTGTTCTGCGAGCGGGGAGTACAGTACACCCACGGTCGCACAGCTTATCGGTGGACTACCATGTTTACTCAGCAGCGTCGCCCGCGGATACGACACCTCCAGGCACACCTGCTATCCTGGTAGCGGAGGTTAATTTTATTTACGCAGAATATTGCTTTATAATAAATACTCTTTTTCTTCACCAAGAAGTTGATATCGCATGAAATATTACAATAATTGCAAGTCAGAAGTAAAAAGTGTATACATTTCGTAACTAAATTAATTTTACCAACAATTTTTTGCGACATGGTAGATTGTACATATTTTTTTTACAAAATCCCAATATTGGCTGTCAACAAACAGCATACCAGAACAATACAACGTTATTTATTTCGAGTAGTTTCTTTGTAAAATTGAGAGATTGCTTAAGTTTCTTTATTTCCATATGCAATCTGTCTTCCGAGAAAAAACCACTATGTTTAACTAGTGGTATTTTTTTGGAATTGTAGAAGAGCGGTATTCGAATATAATGCGTAATTTAAATCAAAACATTAAATTTTTGACTTATTGTCCTATGGAACTGGGCCATCGATATCGTGAAATAAATTCAATTTTCTTCAGGACGAATGCTTCTTTCACACATAAATATCTTACACCGAACAATTCCTGATATGTATCGAACACTCTTGTTTATTTAAACGATTAAAGTCGGTATTTGCACGGGGGTTTTATTATTTATTTTCCGTAAACCTTCATCTGACCTTTATGAGAATCTTTAGTGAGACAGTACTTAGCTCCAGGAAAGGCACCCCGTTTTGAAAAGATTGTATACTATGAGAAGAAATGAATGTTCATATCACAGAACACCGATGCATTGAAACACAAAGCTATAAATCGATTGAAACATCAATGTATGAAAGTGTCATTCCCGGGATCCGAACACGTGGACTCAGCAACCGGATAGGATGAACGCGCGTGTTGACAAATTGGCTAAAAGACTGGCAGGAAAATAAATGTTGTTTCTATGTACATTTTGTAATTCATTACATGCCAATCGAGTCGGAAGACAAAAAGACTGTTCAGAAAATGAAACTAGATTCTGAATTGAAAAAGTTGTATAAGCATATCATACAATTTATCTAGATATTTCACATTTGAATTGTTCAAAATTGCACTTTTCCATATTATAATATTTTTCCAGTAATGATTCAGATGAAAACAAGCCGAGTTTGAGTCGTAAGCTCAAGTTTTCCCTAGTATTTGCAGAGCAGAACATGCTGAGTGGGGATACTAGGTCGTTAAAATTGACATGACACAAATTTAAAATTGAAGTTCCGACAAATTCTTTCAGTCGATAGTTTTGATTAGGTATATGTAGAAATTTATTTCGTAATTCTACATTCATTTAAATGATGGATAAAAAAACAAATATTTGACATTTAAGTTTCCCCCATATTATTACCTTTGCAATAAATTGAATTAGTTTATTTTTTGTCACTTTTAACTGTCAGTCTTGATGGAAAGGCATTATAATTATAAAAATAAAACTTATTACACAATTTTATGACATTATGACTTGAAACGCTCATTTTGTATTGATATTATAATAATGTATATCGATGAAATAAACCGTTTTTTCAATGTATTTATGTAGAAATAAATTGAGACGAATTGAATAATGTATATAACCACAGAACAGCAAAGTTTTTATTCTCAAATGTTACAATTGCATTGAAACCCGATACAGCTGGGAAAGGCAGAGCACGTAAATTCCTCTAGTGTAAACAAAAACTTTGGTAGCACCCTCAAAGTCAAATAAAAACAAATCTGTGCCGGTAGCAGAGAGCAAAGAAAAACTTACAACCCCAAATCGCAGGTGATAAAATATGTGCACAGGAAACATTTCCAGATTTTTATTACGAATGAAAAGCAAATTGCTTCGTTGTTATCTCGATTCAATGTGATAAAATTTGTGACTCCGTTTTGTACAACGGGGTAAAAGATTACAACAGCACATGGCAATAATTTGTTTGGATTTGTACACAATGTAGTAATTGTTCTCACAGCGCTGTTTGAAATTATTTCTTTATACAATGCATGAAATTTACATTTTAAATGAAGTTATTATAGGATGTGCTTTAGTATCTTTTTATTATTCTAATTAATGTGTGATAAATAATTGAAGAGTTACATTTAAAAGTTACCAAATGTGTTCAAACCTATTCACCATCATTTTTTATGGATTTGTAATTTGTCAGTCAAATAAAACGTGATAAACCTTTAAAAAGAAGATAACACCCAATCCCATTTTTGTACGGATTACTTTCACACGGTTTTAAAATTTCACAGTCCAGTTTCATGGAACCTATCTTTCAATTATCTATGTCCACTGCATATTTTTTACACGACTGTATGGAACATATTCCCTGTGTAAAAACAAGATTGGGTTTATATAAAAACGATGTAAAGAATATTCTTTATTGATATAAATTAAATAGAAATGTTAAATAAACTTTCACTGTCTAATTAAAGTAATTATTTTAAATCTCCACCCCACTATATCCACCAATATATATTCAAAATTTAGTAAATCGATTGCAATTCAAAATAAATAAAAATATGATATATTTTGGCCAAATGACGTAACCCTAAAAAATACGAAAATTAATTAGTGATTGGATCTCATTTTAAAGACAACTGAGCAGGTCTCGGTCAAATGATGTAAATTAGAAAAATAAATTGACTACTCTTCGGTAGGGAAACATTATTTTACACTGGTTTTAGGTTTAAAAATTCTGACCCGGCCAGTTGATGTAAGCCGTTATTATGTCGACACTCTCTACGTATAGTCCCGTATCTGCAAACATGATAATTTACAGGAGTGAATTTCAAAGAATCACTATATTATGTTTTCGATAAAAAGTTTTTACTCTCTCCTGAACAATTTCAATTTTGAGGGTTTCATCAAGGGTTTCCAGAAACAACGATTATTATGAAAATAGTGCCTAAAAATATTTTAAGTGTTTTATTCATTTGGCAATTTTACAATATGATCATGACCGGTTTCATTCTCAAAACAAGATAAATATAAATAAAAATGAGAACTTGCCATTGCTGTTTTCAATCAGTTTGAAATACTCACTTGCTGAGAAAAACGGGTCCTAATTAAATTATTAAATTGTGAATCTGGTAGAGTATACACTGTATAATTTTACACTCCGGCTCTAGGATTAAGGATCACGGGATTCATACACTGCTCTAGGATCAAGGGACCCATACATACTAATACACTCACACGCTCTGTGTATTAAACAGAAAGCGTATTAGTGTAGTAAAAAGTGAAAAAATATTCGGCTTATAGTCTACTACAAAACTTACACGGAATCCATACATACTAATACACAGAAAGCGTATTAGTTTAGTAAACAATGCAAAGCTGTATCCACTACATAGTGTTTATTTTATATAATAGATATATCATCGTAGGATTATTATTGTTTTACCATTTATAATTTAAGACTGAGGGTGCTTGATGGAATTTCAATATCAAATTTGAATACATTTCCATGTATTTCGGACAGTTCGGACAGTTCGGACAGCTCGAGTCAGCTCGAGATCATTCGTATGCTCGAGAGGCCGAATTTACCGAAAGGCTAAACCCGGGTCGGTAGTGACAAAATACATGGGAATTTACGAAATACGCCTTAAAATTTCAGTATTTTAATACCGTCATCTATGACGGGTACATTTATATTTGTTTAAAATAAGCGTCATTTAAACTTAAGGTAGTAGAAAGTGAAGTAAAAAATGCATTTTAAAAATTCAGAGCAAACTTTATCCGATTTAATAAAGTTAATATAATTCACGTTGTAAAAGAAAGACAAAGACTTTTTTTATATTCTTTAGGTACGAAAAATATTATATTTAGTATTCATATTGTAGACGTTTAAAGTTTCAAGCATCTTTTTATAGCCAAGTGAATGGCGAAAAAGTGCCGCTAAAAGATAAGACTTATCAAAGCGTGAATCAGGGAGCGCTGTCTTGTTTCATTTTGTGTTATTTTTAGAAGAGACAAAATGCCTTGTATCCTTTTTACAAGCTTAAATCCTACGTTTCTTTCTGAGTGCAGACTTGTTCAAACTAAAATATATGAAACAAAATAAAAACAAAGGCCATAGCATTTGATTTCGTGGAAATACGTACAATATTTATGCATTATAGATATTCATGAGTAGATTTTCATGTATCATAAAACAATAACGATTAAACTAAATTTTTAGATCTAGCTCAGGGTTTCTCAATTCTGGTCCAGCGGAGTTATTTGCAAGCGCTGATTACAAAGCATTACTAACCTGAAATCACAATTCAATACTTTGCTCTGAAAGATGAATAAATGTGTAACGTAAGGATTGATGTTATATAAATAACCCTGTTAGTAGTACAAACAATTATGTTTTATTTTTAAAATATAACGCCTTTTCACCAAGAATTGACACTTTAAATGTGATCACGAATTGAAAGTATTGAATTTAGTTATTTTATTATAATGGATGTAATACAGAATACTTAAATCCATGTTTTTTTTATAAATCCGGCTCTCGCCCACTACTAATGATAACTTTAAAGTCTAAAAATAAATAAATATTGCAGAAAGCAGCGATTACCAAATATTTTAACTAACTAAACCTATCCGTGCTATCATTTGCTTTCGGTTCAATAATCCTAAATATATAGTAAAATAATTATATTCATAAAAAAATATAGAATTCTAGTATTCTGCTTTGTTAAGTACAGTTATGATATAAAGTATTTGGTGAACTCGAATTTTATAGTACATTTACAGTTTTTTAACGTGATTAAGTAAAAGAAAAAACCAATCCTGTATTATTTATAATTTCTAAAATATGTCTTTAAAGATATCTATAGCAAGTGTTTATAAGTTTAGTTTATGAAATAGCACTGAAGATGTAATAATCAATTATTAAACGCGTTGTATAATAGTGCAATGAGATGTGTATTATATTATAATGGATTTATGAAAAAAAATACCTTCAACGGATTTAAGCCGTAATCTGAAAGAACTTTAATGGAACCAGTAAGTATTTAGAAACTATCTTCATTAAAAAAAACCGTTGTTGTATAATGTTTATCCAATGCTAAATGTGTGAAAGTTTACTTTTTGAAAGTTTAAAAATTATTATTTTGAACGTTGTCTAAGGCAAAGGAAAATATTTAAATACTTCAATTATACTTTAAAATTTCGCTACTGAATTTCAACACAGCAAATATTTTCACAGCCCAAAACAAATATCAGTGAACGATATTCTATAAATTAGAAATTTATTTATTTACATTGTTTGAAGGGTGTTTTCTGTTACAGTCTGCAAACAAGTTTGTTAGTTCGGGACTGAAAGCTTGAAGGTTTTAACTCGTCTACAATTTATTCATTAAAATGAAATCACGAAAGAAAAAATATATTAATGGTTAAAATTTTAACAGTATACAGAACATTACCGAAAGCTTGTCGGTATATGTAAAGTATATGTAAATAAATAAATAATTTTATCAAAAAAATATTTAAGGTTTTGACCGTGTTTGTTCATAAACGGAAATAAAGTATAGTATGGACTATGGATTGAATAGCTGAGAATAATTATTTGTTAAAGGAAAAGCCAATTGGTAAATTAATGTATGTCGTATGATCAAGTAAATTGTGATGTAAATTTTAGTAAGCAAATAAGACGGCCAGATGTCAATAATTGGCAAGACCAAAATTTGGCGGATGGATTCTTTTAACATAAATGTCAGAATGGATGGTGAAACCAATTGGAGAAATTGACATAAAACAGAGGGATGACCCGCAGTAATGAAGAAGAAAGGATAAAACACGGATTTTAAGAAGACTGTCTCTACGCGAATTGGTTTTGTATCTTTTCTTAGTAGACGTAGACTTTTTAAATTTACATAAAAGGTTTCCAAAAACTATATTGATATCTTCAACAGTTGAGCGGGTTGCAGATTTCATTGGAACAATCCAATTTTCCCTTCCAGTGTTCCAACCATAACCAAGTTCAATAGATTCTCATTGCTTTTCCATATCGAAGGTATTAAAGAATTCTTATTTATTTGTATATGAATCTATTTCTGTAATTAAGCATAGTTTAACTTTAAAATTTTAGCGGAACCGCATAATAGGATATAATTGTATGGAATAAAACTTGGAATCGTACTTAGTCGTCTTGGAATCGTAATTAGACAAAATGTATTAAAAAAAAACAAGTTTTATATACCTCATACCAGATTGATAATATATCAGTCACAATTTCTCGTATCATTTTATATGTATATATGAGTAAAATTAGTTTTATTTCAATTTAAATTATGAAATGTTTACTACACATTTTGCACAATTTAGTCTTCTAGACCAGTGCTTCGCAACTTTTTCTCATCCACGGCACGCCTAAGCACTCACCAATATTTGTCGGCACACCATAAGTCGAACTATGTAAATTTCATGCACAAAACTTATTATTTATTAAATTGTTTTTATTTGATGAATTTTAAATATTAACTAATATATTTCTTAATAAAATGTAATTGAAACCTTTTACCTTTTCAAAGTGATGGAAAACTACACGCAAAGAAATAAAAAATATTTAAAAAATTGCATATTTGAGGCTCATGGTTTGATAATTTTATATTTATACATTCGCTCAATGTTTATAATAATTTCACAGGGAAACTTCGCCATCTCGCTATCAATTAATATAGAAATATGTAATTTATACGGTAGAATTTTAGTGCTTTACACACCAGACAAGCGACATTTTATTTCTCATCATTGCAGTTTCACTATCGGTGCAAACACTAAAACAATTTTTCCATTAAATATCAAAATACTACAATATTTCTTTCGACGAGAATAATTTAAGCGGAAATCTTACCCACTGAATGGTTTTAATTTTTTCTAATATCAAATGCTCAATTTTCTCTTATTTTGAATGCACTGCGCTGTGGCACACCTGGGATCTTCTCGCGGCGTACCGGTGTGCCACGGCACACCGGTTCCTGTGCACTGTTCTCGATAATTTAGACAATCCTGACAACAAAAACACAATTGGAAATATCGCAGACAAAATTAATCTCTGTTTCAGAGCTTTTACTAATTTGATCAAACGTAGACGTGAGACGTAATATTTCATTACCTCCAGATATACAATACAATACATAAATGTTCATCGCAAGTTTCACTTCATTTGCCGAATACAATATTGTCGCTCCGTGAGACATCACCATTTTAGTACTATTTGAAATTGGGCATATTGTCTCGCACAAGATTTATTACTAAGATAGAGTTAATTGTAAACATGACAGCCATACATAATGATTATTGTTAAACTGTCTTCTAAGCTGTATTATAAATGTTTATGAGTGCGTAATAATATTATATTACATCTAAGGCAAACTAAGACTTATTTTACGGTAAACGTGGTTAGGAATATTCAATTACGTAAGTTTGCATCTTCTCCTTTGTTATATCCGATTCATTAATTTGTATTATACCTGTAATGTTATTTTTAACTTGTAAGAATTGATTCTGTCTCTTTAATTTTTGTTTTTCATGTATAAAAAAATTTATGGATACTCATAGCTGCTCTGCTTTCTTCACTTAAGATGGCTGTTTATTGTTAATATTAATTACATACTTAATATTTGATTATTTTTAAATGGTTCACTAATTTTTTTCTTATAATTATTCTGATTCATTATTGCTTATTGCTTTAGTAATGTCATTAAAAATTTTTGCTCAGCTAATGGACTTTTAATGTAGCTATATTTGTGATTTCAGATTAGTATTTATTGATTTGTAAGAGGTCCATAACATTTCAATTGAATACTCTTTTGTTTGATTTATGTGTATAATTTGTTTGCTAATCAGTATTTTCTTGTCTTAGTTTATGAACCATCAGTTTTATATACCTTCATTTTTACACTCAATTTTATATAAATAAGCCTGTTATGTTTGTATTTTTATCAGTTGATAATGCTCGTGATGAGCGAAACCGATCCTGATCATTATAAATATATGGAAGTACACAAATGAATTGTGTTTTATTTTTTTAAAATATATCTTTCCACCAAAAATTGACAGTTAACACCTTAAAAGGGATTAATCAAAGTATAAAATATTTCGCATAATAGAAAGTAATATTAAAATTCACGATTAGCAAAATACTAAAAATAGATTGACGTTTATACCACAGATATTTAGTAGACTTTGTTAGTGTATTCAAAAAATGTTTAAATCGTAAAAACAGAGTTACAGTTTTGGAATGATATCATATATATGGCCCAATACAAATATTATGATTGTGAAAAGTGATAGATAGCAATGATTAAAACTGAAAAATATTAAACGTTTGTTTTACAACGCTTTGTAACGATTTTAACATTGATAATACGATCAAATATCACAATTTTTGTTTTCTGAAGAGACTGACTCTACGTGTAGTAGTCTGTCTTGCATGCTACATTTAAGCTTATTATGTGAGTGATAGCTCTAAAATTATACGGAATGAAAAAATATACATACATCTTCAATTATTACATAGTGAATTTAGAAGCCAAGTAACTTTTGCAAAAGTTTTATAATAAAAAATCTAAAAAATGCTAGATTATTAGTTTTACGAATGAATATTTGGAAGCACGTGGGCTACCCTCCAAGGTTTATTATAAAAATACATTTGAATTACTAAAATGTTTCTGGCGCTTCTGTTTTTATTAAATTAACATAATGTTTTTTTACTTTAAGCGTGCTAATCAAAATCGCACAGAAGGAGGATTTAGATGTATGCATATAAAATATACAACATAAAAAATTGTAAGAATTAAGTATAAATATAATATATAATTTTCGTGATTTATCCGTCTGTCTTTAACGCACGTCACAACATAGTACTTGTGCAAAGGTACCCAAGCAGGGTAAGTGTGTGTGAGCGTGAGTATTGAGCGAATGATGAAAGGGGCTACTTGGAGGAGAGGGATGGCTGTGTGCGTGTATAGTATATCTGGTTTTTGAAATGTTCGTTACCTAAATTGATGAAACTAGTAATATTTAGCTTCTATTGACTTAAGGAATGACGTCACTATGTAGTTATTAGCGATTAGTTATGTAACAATTTACGAACATGATAGTTTTGCAGCTCAGGTAAGTGAAAAAGCTTGATATTTATTCCTGTATCCGGCTTTCCTCGGTAGCAGGGTAAAAATGGATATAAAAATTTTCGATAAACTTGATTTAGTAAGTTGTTTACACCGCCTAGTGTAAAAATAATACGTTTAGTTGCGAATAAGTGTCGCCTTAGCGGATTTAACGGTGCGTTGTGGGGGCGATAAATAAAATAGACTGGATAAATAAACTAGATCGTAATAAAATGGCGCAGACAATCGACTGATGATGCCATTTTGTATCTGTTCAAATGCGAAGAAGGGGACATTATTCTTTAACTGGCCAGTACAAAGTTTAAAACATCGTTACTTCAGATTTATTCACCGAACTAACTAAATCTCAGTTCAATGATGTATTAAAAAATAATGTTAGTCTTGATTTACCTGACCTCTCTCTATCTGTATTTGTAACGCATTTATATCAAACGCTTAAAACCGTGAATAAAAACATTAGAATGTATACATTTTATATATTTCTAATCGTTAAATTGTGAGCCAATAAAAACATTCTTCAATAACAAGATAGCATTCTTAGAAATATTATAATAAATAAACTTTTTAGCAGACAACCGTGCAATATGCAACATTTTTTATCGAATTACTGTATTTTTCAGTTTACTTACACAGTCTTTCATCTTAATGTCTAAAATTGCAAGCCAGTAAAAAGATATTACAAACAAGATGGCAGTACCAGAACTTTTCAATTTGATAGTGCATTAATTTATTATCTATTGTCAAATTAAAATATAAATTTTGATTCACAAAGTCTTATTGTGATTTTAATTAAAAATAATTTCTGCTGTAGAACTAATCCACATTCAGTTATGTTGACAGGTGGTGCCACCTGGTAATCCCTATCTATCAAACTAATAAGTTGATTTAATTGGTATTGATTTCGTAGAACTGGATTACAAGGTAAAAAGTATTTCATTCTACAATAATTATGTTATGAAGTTGTCTATTGTCATAACTTTTCAGGCTAGTATCGTGATTTCGATAAAGTTATGAAGTTTATTACATACTAGTGAGTACCCAGCATGTGTTGCAATGCCACTCAAAGAAAGAGAGGGTTTGTGTTTTAATTTTGTTTGAATTGAAATGCTTTTGAATACAGAATGTCGAGATGTCGCTGATTGTACGTATTTGATTATTTTTTAAAATTTTAGATTTTAATTTTTTTTCTTCAGAAACCTTCACGGGTGTGCACACAGCAACTCACCAAAGTTTCATAGAAATCGGATGAATGGTAAAGGAACACGTAGATGACAAACAAACAAACATTCATTTTTATATATATAGATTATTTATTGCGGTTCTAAATTATCTGCCATTTTTTATCTCAATATTGTAACATTATCTGCCGTGGTACATTTTTACAGCAATATTTTTGTTCGTAGACAACAAATGATCATTGAGGTACAATAAATTTAAGTACATCGAATATAGATTTCATCTGAACGGATATTCAAGGAACTAATTCTTCAGTAACGAGATGTCAAAGCTCCAGTTAATAATAAATGAATACATTGTATTAACTTAATATTTAAGTAGCTCTGTGAAAACTAGTTTTCAATATAAAATAAGATTGATAGTTTCGCTATGGTAGTTTCAATAGAAACAAGTGCACTTTTCATGCTGGCAAGATACTATATCTTTTAAAATATAAAGCACAATTTGTAAGACGTAATTTTCAATTCAATAGTTAAAGAATACATACAGATTTTACCGGTCAATATAATCAAATACTGAATATTAGTATTCGTTTTTAAATACCATCAATTTGGGTAAGTTGGCCCATCGGTCCAAGATTGGAAACCACTACATGGAAAAAGGTGCTATTATAATACCGTGATAATACTAATGCCATATGAATATTTTTTAGTTAAGCAAAAGTATTGAGTAGCTGCTCGTGGTAAAAATATGAATTAATGTGCAACATAATTTGTTTTTTTATTAAATTTGTAAACTGTCAGCTTGGAATGATAAAACACAATTTAAAAACTTGTCTTGAAATAAATTGGATAAGCCATATTTTCTATTTGTATTACTAATCTGTAAACCGAATGCCGAATATTTTTTCCCATCTTAATTATATACAGAATATATGAAAGCATAATGAAAAGATACCCGATTTGGATGAACATTTTGCCAACCTTGTTTTATCTATATTTATATGTCAATTATAACAATAAATCTATTTATGTTAATTAAATTTCATTTTAAGATATTATTACATTTATATGTAGAACAATACCACAGATAACTGCAATGGCAACTATAAAAATACAAAAACCCTCAGAACTAGGCCAAAGTTACCCAGATTGACCGTACTGTTTGAGATGCGAAACATGTTTTTAATGGATAATGAAAAATGAAATTATATCCATAAAAACGACTTCATGTTGAACTGTTTTATGTGAAGCAAAAATAGTGTTACGTTGAAATATTTTCTAGTGTGACGATTATATTGTGTCTCTCCGCGCAAGTGGATAATGCGCCTAACTGAGTGCCGTCGCGTGGCAGACATCTACGACAAATTGCATAAAACTAGGCGCCGCCATTATATTTTCCACTTCATCTCATCGTGGGACAGTCAAAACCGCGTTGGAGAAAATACTGAACATATTTAAAGGGTAAAGCGATCAAATCAGTCGAGAGTTAACTGACAAAATTATAACAACTTTCATTCGCAGAAATAAAAAAGGTAATATTGAATTATATTATGGCAGCATTGCATCGGTAATGTTGTATACTCGATGACACTGGCCTGTATTATTTTAATTGTAAGGTTTAGTAGGTAGGCTATATCAGTAAGTTATCTAAAACTTTTTTTTTATTTTATATGTTAAGACGTATCATATACAATGAGGCCAGATCAAGCTGAACATACATCATGAACACCCACGTCCAAGATCTGAAAATAGTGTTAAATTGAAAAAATGTAACATTTCTGTGTTGATAGACGTTGCCCAGACGACTCCATAACCATTTGATTGCTAGATTAGACCTCATACGACTAGACAACAGAGGCTGATACTTTATTATATAAGATTATTTTTTTTCGCTTTATTCAATCAATATAAATTTAAAGAAATATATTCTTAAGTAGTCTTAGTTTATATTTAAGTATAATGTGTTTTCAAATAGTCATTAATGGTGTATAACAACCGCCTTCGACAAGCATATCGCATGTGCAATAACATTGGGATGAATAGAAACAGTTGCAGACGGTTGGTGGCGCCAACGAGGCGCTTATTCCCGACTCGACTACCCCATGTCTCGTTTCTGGGGATCCCTTTTCTGAGTGGAGGGAGTCACCGCGTTCCTGGAAAACCCCCAGGAGACATGCCTTATAAACAGCAAGTGTATACCATGACAGTTTGGAATACGGTATGAATTAAAATTGCAAATACAGTTTCTTTTACGGAATGAACAGTTGAAAATATCAATCCAGTCAAAAAAAGCAAACTTAATGATCACCAAAATTCCGATGAAATGTTACCTCTTTTTTCTTTTGGCTCTAATAATTATTTAAATATCTGAACGAATAATTTTCGTTTAAATTTATTACTGATGACTCTTGTAAATTAAAGTGTGGATCATATATTTTTCTCATTGACTACTAATTTGTATGTTCTTAAGAATATATCATATATTTAAATTCTCTATATATTTTATATGTGTATTTAGTTCCAAGAGAAATTCTTTAAGGAGTTAAGACATTGCTAATATTAACCTAATTATAAAAAGGAATCTACGAAAATTGATAGACCTCTCGAATTTATTGCGAAATAGATAGATTTATGTCCTCGAGCGATTGATTTTCATTATTTTGTGAATTGTCAAAGAAATATGATGACTTGTTTGCGGTGTTAGCAATCGTGCGTTGAACCCGAATTAAATGGGGGAGAGATCGACTCCCGAACGGGATGCGTTATGTCCCTGCACGCGTTTCCCTACTGGTAAACCACTTGGCAAGAGATTCATATCTAGATATCGTCGCACTTCCCGCCCCCTCCTTGTATTAATAGTGTCGGCGAAAATTATTGCAGAGGATTTTTAAGGGGTAATGAAATGTGACAAAGTAATTATCCAATCAAATATATTTGATTGCTTGCTTTATTAACAGGCAGTTTTCGTATAGGTGCGTACTATTCAATATTTATTTATCATATCATTAGAGCATAGGTACTATATATATTATTTTAATATCTTTTAAAAAAATCTTCGGCATAACAGAAACAGATATCACAAGAAAATGTTAAAACAGTTTTTTTGAAATATGTTCGCTTCCAATGTGGAGCACATGGGCTCTTAGTATAGCTTATTTTAGGATAAAATATCAAAGTATTTAGTTGTACAAAATTGTATGGTATTTGATAGCTATTTCGGCCTAACGCCATTGCCAGAAGAGATAGACACTATAATAACATTTATTTAAAATAATAAATAAATAAAAAAAAACATTTAACACTGGTCTAGAGGCATTACCAAGAAGATAGGTGAGATTCATTAAATGAAATAAAGCTTTATGCTCTGAGAACGTTGATTTTTACCACCGCAAGAGGTTACAATTATGGCTTTCAATCGCGGCATCCCGATCGATTATTCAATCCCGTAATCAGACAATCCCGGGATTAACTACAACGTGTACTTCAGTGTGTTCATGTACATAGTTTTTTTATAGTACATATAAAATGAATATAAATTTATTGTAATAGGATAAAATAACGACTAATCAATTTCTTTAACTCCTTTTCTAAAAACACAATTAGTACCATAAATTATTTAATTTTAAATACATACTATGATGTTTGAATACGTGAGATATTGCATAATATTGTCTATCTCTTCTAAACAGTATATATAGGTAAGCTAAAAATAAGTTTGACGATGACGTTAAGCCGAAATAGCTATTAGCTACCTAATAAAATTTTGTAGAAATAAATACTTTGATATTTTATCCTATTATAATGGAGATCCACAAAGTCAATCTATAGATTTTTTTTTTTTTTTATCCATGTCCGCTCCCAATGTGGAGCATATGGTCTCCTAATGGAGGTATCTTGACAGAATTTTTTCTACGAGAACTGCTTGTCACTTAGTTGCTCAACCTCTCTTTTCTTTTTCGAAGAGAGTAGGGATAGAAGGATAGGGCTATGACAGGACTAGTGGTTAGCTAATCGCTCTCGTTACGCCCCGTGAGGATGGGTTTGGTGGGAGGGAGGACTCAGACTACGAACAGAAATCCATAAATCGATTGAAAAATCAATCTATGAAAACCGTCCGCACCGGGAATTGAACCCGAGACATCCGTAACCGTAGCCAGCGACGAAACCAACTGCGCCACGGACGCCGACAAATGTTTATCTATTGATATAATTTAAGACATCGACTGAGGGTGCTTGATGGAATTTCAATATCAAATTTGGATTGTTGAGATTTTGTACACTTCCATGTATTTTGTCACTAACGACCCGGGCTTCGTCTTTCGGCATACATGGAAGTGTACAAAATCTCAATAATCCAAATTAGTTTATATATTGCTTGTTATTCAATCGCTCATCCTCTCTTTACTGTAGAGTAGAGAAAGAAGGATGCGACTGAATTAGGACAAGTAATTAGATAATCATTCTCTCTACGCCCCATTGTTTGGGTTCATATGGTTAAGAGCGTATACATAAATCCATACCTTCAAACAAAAATCGGCAACGTGTTGGAAAAATCAATTAACGAAGAAATCCGTAATGTGATTCCAGCCCGTGAAGGCTGCAATCGAAGAAGACGACGCTGACTTCTCGGTTATGGTCACTTGAAGAGGAAATACATCAAACACACCCGTACGTATTTCTATTATTTCAATTTACTCGTCAGGTCTTCAAACCATCACCGTTTGATAGGTACTTGAAATCTCTTGCAGCCATGTTTCAGAGGTATAAATAGTATTTTGACGTAAGATTTTTAATTGATTATAAAATATCGACCAAACCATTGTCTTACAATTCCGAAGATGTTTCTTTATTGACAATAATTAATTTTTCTTAATTAGCTTTCATTTTAATCTCAAAAACTTTAATAATACATTGTTTTTTCAATCGATGTGTGTATTCGTTATTTAAGGGATGAATGATGTTTGTTATTATGTCATCCCTACTCACTCTCTTACCGATTCTTAGGACGGTATGTAATATTTAAAATTAATATTAATTTATTTTCTAATACTTATTGATTGAATTTTGGATTATTGAGATTATGGATTATTGAGATTACTCGAACTCAGTTCGAGTCCATTCGTGTGCTCGAATGCCTGAAGATGCCGAAAGGCGAAACCCGGGTCGTTAGTGACAAAATACATGGAAGTGTACAAAATCTCAATAATCCAAATTTAATATTGAAATTCCATCAAGCACCCTCAGTCGATGTCTTAACTTATTGATTGAATTGGCATGTACTTGGTAGAACTCCATTATAATCGGATAAAATAACAAAAGTATTTAGTTCTACAAATTTTTTATCAGGTGGTTTATAGCTATGTCGGCTTTACGCCATCGTCAGAACTAATTCTGACTAGTTCTGACGATGGCGTAAAGCCGAAATAGCTATCAACTACCTGATAAAAATACCGTAGAACTAATTATTTTATCCTATTATTTTCTAAGATACTCTAAGAAAAAAGGTTAAAATACTCATAACAAGTTTTTAATTACATGATCTTTTGAGATTCTTCATTAAAAATCCAAATGTACATTGGGAACGGAAGTGATAAAAAATAAATTGTCATCTTCTAATTCTAAATATTTGCACAATCTTCGCCAAATGTCATTACGTTTTAACAAGTGATATCTTTCAGTTCCTTTTCCATGTTATTTCTATATTTTAAAATATGTCATGTAATTAACTGTAATAAAAAAACGAATAACACAATACACACACATATTTATAGAAAAAAACGATTTACAATGTTAGTAGAACTATGAAAATTCACGATAAAAGCTATAAACAGTAAACATTATTATACTCTAGTTTAGAAGTTAGCTGAGTTATAAAAATGAGCTTAAAACAAAATAAGTATTTAGTAGAATCGAGATAAAACCATTTTATGAGACAATGTGCCGTTAAATTTTACCTCAACAATGATGAAAAAACGTTTTATTAAAACATTACATTGAAGATATTTGATCATAAAATATAATAAATATCTCTAAAAAACCACGGAAATTAATTTTCTCTATGAATGTTAGGTACATAATCTCCTATTTGGAAGATTCAGTAAAAAGTGTTAAGCAATAACTTATTGAATGTATTTTCTTTTTTCTTAAATCTTTTTTTAAAAATATTAAGGACAGGAATATAAGAGTAAAAAATGCCATTACTGTTTATTAATCGCTCTATATGGAGCTCATTTCCAGGATTGTATAAGGTAGTGATTCCCAAAGTGGTTCCTACGGACCCCCGGGGGTCCTTGTGACCGCTGAGTGGGTCTGTGGTAAATTAAATATAATTAGGGGGTGCGTGGAAAACGTCAGGAGGCCCGCGAAAGGTCTAATATAAAAAAATATTTGTGACACATTTGGATTATTATAAAATTTGAAATAAATAGCAATAAATAAATTGGCAAGGATTTGTTGGGTGTTGGATCCTTTTGCAAGCAGACCCACATACTCAGATGAATCCGTACTAATGCAGGAGAAATTTATTGAATTATCCGCAAATGAGGAGCGGAAACCAATGTTTGAACAAAAGTAGGTATCACAACTTCTAGTTACCAATTTTATATCCTGCATTATAGATATGTACATTAGCTTTTGACTGCTTTCCCGTCTTCCTATTTAATTGAACGTGGATTTAGTGCAGTTATGAACCTCATCATATTTTAATTAATATAAAAATGTTTCATTCATGATTTATTTTTACCTCACCAATTATCATTCAAGACATCAAAATTAAATTTATAATTTTTCTATTATGCAGTTATTTTACTTGGGGGTTCGTGGTCTGGTTTTTGGTTTAAGAAGGGGTTCATGGGCTTAATAAGTTTGGAAATTACTGGTATAAGGTAAAAAGGAATGAAGTATTACAGACGTAAATGAACTTGAAAATACAAAGTTTATTATAATAAACAAAATATCATAAACAATCACGATGGTTTAGTTTTCAGTCCATTATCGCCTACTAGCGAAACAGTGTGTGCCATCTCGCCCATCTCCAACAGCAAGACGGCGAACATTTCTGTCCCGGGCGATGTTTTCCCGCTAGGGGCGAGATAAATTTAACTTAAAACTTACAGGATAAGCTCCTTGGGTGCTTACTTAACTCTCGCGAAAACCGACAGAGCGCGCCACTGTCGCGCAAACTAAGTCATAGAAATAACTTTGGCGGATAAACATATTTCTCGCGGCGGCGGCAACAGCGTTGGCGGGAAACTTTGCTTGCGTTCCAAATTCAACTTTGCCGCCGCCGCGGGCTATTTTATTTGTTTTCGTTATTGTGTTGTAGTAAAATATATTATTATTATGTATGGTTCAATTTTAAACTCCGTATTGTCTCCGAGACGAGTCTGTAAGAACATATCTCGAGAAAACTGTATTCTTGGCAAACTCACTTGGATTCTTTAAGATTACTTCTTATGGAACCACGATATTATAATAAAATAATACTTATTCAACCAAAAAGCAGAACAATAATAATTACCTGTAAATACTGTAAATATATATTTACCCTTTCGTCGAATTGCATCCCGTCAAAACCCACAATACTATTATAATTGTAAAATCACTGGTAATTCTAAAAGAAGTTGGAAAGCGGCAATTCGCCACTCTGTTAATGTGTTGTTTACAAAATAAGGATTAAGGCGATTCTCGAAATGTTAACTCAGGTATCAGTGTGGCTCTCAGACGTATAATATCTTACCTCGTAAATAATATTTTTCGTATTTGTTTCTTCTATATAAACGTTAGACACTGTTTACTGTCTGTCAGTTCGAGTCCATTCGTGTGCTCGAATGCCTGAAGATGCCGAAAGGCGAAACCCGGGTCGTTAGTGACAAAATACATGGAAGAGTACAAAATCTCAATAATCCAAATTTAATAAAGTTGTTGTTTTAAAATCACATTTTTGTATCTTTGCATGAACAAAATATAAACACAGTTTTGCAAATAAGAAATTGAACATAGGGCAAAAGTATCAAAGCGTTCAGTTCTACAAAATACTTTGGTATTTATATCCTTTTATATTGGAGTTCTATTTAACGTTCATACGTAATAGTCAATTGTTAGCAGTAGATATTAAATATTATATGTAGAAAGTAATCAGTTATTTCTTCCCTTATTGAATTGGCTTTGGGTATGTCTTTGTATAAATACTACATTTTCTACTAAAGTCGTTCAACAAAATAAAACATACATAAAAGTGGAAAATTATATACTTTTAAAATTGTTTATTATGAAATGCCTTCAAATTTACGTTATTTAAATTATAATAATCAATAAACGCAGAAGTCATCAGTAAAATAGTTTATACGGTTATTATGGAGAGATTCGACAAGTTACACGATTTTAATGTAAAGTTTTTTAAAATTGAAAATACGATTTTTACGTCGTGCACAATTTACGTAGACACGCGGATAGTAAATATTGCACTCTGGGATATAATTTGTTACTTAGGGAAATGTCACGCTAAGGTCATTTCGTATTATAATAAATTATGTTTAGTCATTCATTTTACCATTATGTTAAAACATTCTTTAAAATGGCCGCCAGCACTAAATAAACAAAAAATAGTCGCTCATAATTATCATTGTGCTCTACAGTTTAATATTATGTTTGTGTTTGTTTTAAATACAATATAATTAAGCCTCCAACAACTATTTACGAAACAATGACATTTTTTTTCATTTTGACTGTTATTAATAGTCGATATTGAGTCGCTGAGTCGCTTAACACGCTTCAGGCGATTTTTTAATAAAATAAGTTTTTAATGTACGCATGTGTTCTATCGATAGATCAATTGAAAATTTTTCTAACTTAAAAATGTCGCTTTTACACGATCTCGATCCTCGTTTTAGACGGTTGACGCGCTTCGAAAAAACGACACCGTAGAAGAGTATTTTACTTTTACTTTTTCACCGGAAGTCACAAAATAGCTTAAATTATACTTAAGACTATCATACTGCCCATAGCAGTTTTTCGCGATTTATTCAATACTCTAAAAACCTTCGGGAGTGTGGTTACCGACTCAGTGACTCAATTATTAAATGTAATGCAGATGTTTAAATTGGCATCCTACACAATCTATTTAAATGTACATCTGAATAGATTGACAAGAAAGTTCATTGCTTATTAATTTCATTCTGATAATCATTTTTGAAATAAAATTAGATTTCGTATACTTTCAGCCATTCTTTAAACAACATATTATACGACACAATAGTTTAGGTTATCTATGTAAAAAATAATATTTATCTATTGTATTACGAGTATGAATAGCGTATACTCAATGAAGCTAATGTATTTCTATAATATATATTGTTGAGATAAAAGCGAAACGGCGTTATTATTGAGTGATGGATGCCGAATTGTTCAATATTATTGTCATTTATTTACGATCGAGTCATGTTTAAATATTTTCATTTCGAATCCCGATACATTTAAAAATGAAACGTTGTCATTGGTCCGGCGAAGGGCCAATCAGAAACGGCAGCCGAATAAAACAATAGCGGGCGAAATATTTTCAACTGGAAACAATTTTCCGCTGTCATCATCGCTAATCGACAAAATGGCCGCGGACGGGAATCATAAAATTTTATTCATTTATTATTTGCAAAGGCAGACGCTAATGCCGGTTAAGTGAGCGCTGGCCCGCGACAACTAAAAGCAAAGTTATGTTCAGTAATGACGGCTTGATTGTTCGAATAAAACTAATATGATGCATACAAGGCGAGAGCTGAAAACGCATCATCATTAAACCGATTCGTTTTCTGACAGTTGAGCTTTGACCGTTTTTAGTTTAAAGTCTTACTTATCATGTTTATATTTTTAAAACAATTTGTCGTTCAATCTCTTTTTTCAGACAGCTAAAGGTAAGAAGTGTTGGATTCAGTCATTTCTTACAGTATTAGATTATTGCTCTATCTACGAATTCTTTCAGAACTTAATTGGAAGTTTGGTAGAAATTAAACATCACAGAAATTCATGTTTTACATCTAACCTTCGGTTGATGTATTCGGCATGATATATTATGTGTATACATCAATTTATCATTGTATGTACTTCATATCACAAATAATATTATTTTCGACACAAAAAATTACCTTGGAAATGTTTTGTTTCTACTATTATTTGTATGGGACGGAGTAAGTTTTAATTTTACCTGATTGCGCGGTCAAAAATTCAAGTCATTTAATAAACAATTTTTATACATCTATTTTAAATAGTTTTGATTAGTAATGCATGTTTTTTTTAACCTAACGTACTATCCTTTCTACTAGTAATTTTCAAACCAAATGGTTACATTATTAAACTCTGTATATTGATATCTTTCAGTGACTTTAATGTTTTCAATTTAAAAGTTCTTTGTCGGATTTTTCATTATTTTTTAAAAATGGGATCGTCTAGTAACCAGCCTTTATAAAATATTTCTCTTCCTAGCCTTGGAGTAGAAGCGATGTCTTAAAAATGATTTTTATTGAAGATTAATAATATAATGTTTCCGAAGTGGATTATTTTTCATAAAATAAACATACAAATCAGACGGACGAAAACTATTTAAATATTTTAAGGTTGTTAATTTATCTTAAAAATGGATTCGATTGATTACATCGATTGATTGATGATGGGAAAAATAGAAAGACAAACGGATCTTTGAAGATATTCTCAGAAAATTTGCTTAATCAATTGATTGTGAGATCTTAGATGCTGGTTAAAGCGAATCCTATTTGAGGCGTGATATACATGCTTTATTATACCAGTGCCTGTCCAAGGTCTTTGTCCAATTTGAACATATAATAGTTGAAGTGTTAAATTCGTAAAAAGTGTTTCTATACCGATTTTTGAAATAATTTTTAATCTCAAATTACATTAACATATAAGTTTTTTCATGAATACCTTAGAACGTTCCGGACACTGCCGTTTTTGTCTCAATGTATCGATTTAAATAACACGATAACATTAATGTGAGATATATTATTATTTTTCATATGTAAGTTGTCTTTTATGACAAACACTGATGGTGCAAAATGAATTTAATACATTTCGTTAATTTTGATAATTTAAATTATACAAAATTAATCTTATGCAGCCGCCTTTGTCTAATACAATATTTTAAATCTGCATGCACCACTTTTTTAAGGCGATTAAGTAGGTTTTTCTGTCATTTTGCGAAAATCGTTAATCGTTTTCCGTCGTCTAAAAAATATGAAACGTCGAAATATTTTTTTTTTCTTTTAATAATTGTACTCTCAAAGTATTTATTTACACTACTGAGTTTTTATTTAAATGAAAATAGTAAAGTTTTTAAGCCTGTCTAGCAAAGAGTTGACACCTGTTTTTCAGAAATGCTTTTATTTGCTTTACGCCGTGACTAGATTAGGGTTTATTGTAGGTTATCAAGATATGATGTCTGAGACAAAATCGTATAACAACGTGTTTTTAAGAAAACAGTTTTTGCGAAATGACAAAAAAACCTACTTAATCACCTTAAAGTAGCGTAGGATATTTTAGTACATGTGTATGTCGATAAGTCTTTACATGTAATAAGATAAAATATTTTACTTAATTATTTCAGAATGATATGCATCCCAATGAAATGAATTATGTCTAAAAGGCAGCTGCGTTATGAAATAACGAAACGATTGATACGTGATTGAGGCATAAAATATTATCTCATAATTTAATATACGAAACATTGAATAAAATAATTGCTGTAATGTAACATAGTTATAATAAATATATTGCTTCGCGTGACAGATCATCTCTTCCTGCAGTCTAAAATAAATAAAACATCGCCTCCAGACAGAAGCCGTGACATTTTTATATACAGAAAAGTTTTTAATGCAGGTAATGGATTACGGTTTGCGCTTTTAGCATTTCGGGGTATGGAGAAATGGCGATCAATTATTCAAACAAATCGTCTAGCCAAGCTGCTACTGATTCGGAAACGATACCAGAATAGACGCTTGGAGCTGGATAAAGCTTTTCAAATAGATGACAATATAAATTACGACGTGCAGGTTCATGGATTGTCACAGCATTCTCTTGCATGCTGAATGGGTATGTAGATTTGGAAATTATTTCGACAGATATCAAAGACAATAATTATTTGGTTGAAACGCTTGCTGTCTAAATAATGTACGATTAAGTAATCCCACGATTTTAGGCAAGGGTTACGCAGCGCAGAAGCGCAGCGTTAACAATGCTAAAATAAACGGAAAAGTTGGTGATACTAATTTTCGAAACATGTGAAGAAAGTTCTGTTTTACTTACTGCACTTCTTTAGAAATCGGTGCCAATAGCTTCAACAAATTTGATGCCTTGGTGAATCAAAGCAATACTGTCTTTTCTTGTGAGCAAATTTTGTAGAAAAATTTCTTCTCAATAATCTCTTTCAAATCGCAATGCATTTAATTCTTTAGTCTGGTTATGAAGTCGTGGGATTTTTTTCAATTTCAATGTGTCATTAATTGCTTGCGAACGCGCGAAAAACCAGGGATTACTTTATAGTGCTGTTATATCATTAACAACGTAATTATTTACGTTCCCTTATTCACGAAAACAAATCAGTTCGAAACAAAATCGACACCTAAAAACACACTTAGAATTGCTTTAGTGTAAATGTAAATAAAATGGAAATGTCGAGAAATTTTTATGCATTTATATTTCATCAGGCACGAGACATCAAAAGCGAACAAAAACGCTGTAAGTGAAACAAGTCTCAAATACATGCTGTAAAGTGTTTTTGTAAAAAGAAAAACATCTCGATTCACTCTCCTACACCAGTCTACTGTCTTCAAATGTATCTGACAGTCGATATAAAATGTTTACTGCTTGGTAGTATAGCAATACCACCACCCTAAGGTGGGATTTATTGTGTACTAAAATAGCAAGCTGCATTAATAATGTGTGCCTGTTTTTTTTTACTGTAATCGAATTTTACAGAAATCATTTTTATCGCAATTTTCTAAAAGTCACGAATTGATTTAGTGACTTTTATGTCAACAATTGAACATTTTATATTATTAAAACTGCATTTTCTACAATATTAAGCTCAATTACAAAAAAAAATATTTTTATTTGCAGTAAAAAAGATGAAACGATGTATAATTTTAATTTATTTAATGAACTTGAGAATATTATGAAATATATAGAATATTTTTATAAAATTATTTGACATTTTTATGGACACGTTAATCCAATAAATGAAAAAATGAATTCTTTGTACATATAAATATTCAGAATAATAATTCACTAATCTCTATACATTCATTTATTTCAATATTATTTTTCGTTAGGTTGGTAAATATTATTAACGCCCCAACGCTTCGAATGTATAAACTTTTATATCTTTGGATTAAATTGTATCGTTATTTTGACTTTATCTACGTTAACCTGAAAACAGTGTGAAGAGAAAATGGCTATCTTGCAACCACTCCTTTCTTAACTACATCTCTTTATACAAACCTACTGTCGTTGTTATCCATTTGGAGGCAATCTGATTCAGATTGGGAGCGGATACGCTGAAAGAAATGTGAAGAAGAATTTAATCGCCAGGTTATTTGTAAATGATTCAATTTTCCAAGCTTGAAATACCTGGTCTAGTTAATTATTCGTAATTTAAAACTGAAACCTGTTCTCTGACGCTTTTTGAGGCCAGCGCATAAATTGAAATACTTAAAGCCCGCTGTGAAAAGCTCAACAGCTTTTACAGTGGCTCTAAAATCAGCAAACATGTCTTGAATTATATATTACTGCGGCACTTTCCGAAATGCAACATGTCGTGTGATCTTTGCCGGCAGCAGCTGTCAATTGGCAGCCTGTGAAATAGTCAGATGAATTTTTAACGTGACAATCGCCTGTCGCCCGACGTTCACCTGTAATTAGCGGACTCTACCTGTCGAGATGCAAGTGCAGCGTCTACTACCTATACATAGATGCGCCGACGCCGAAGTGTCTGTACTGTTGTTACAGAAATAACCGTCCCACGAATATACTCTGTCAAAGTGTCGAGAATTATTTCAAGATTTTTTGAAAAATTTTCGTGTAATATTTTATCAAAAATTTATCGTTCAAAATTGAAAATGGTATTTTTATTCAAAATATTTACAGCTATTCTCCATTTAATATTGTTTTTTTTTTGATAAATAAAAGGTTTCTTGAAGAAATTTACGAGACATTCTGCAATTCTGATTTAAATTCGTATATATTTAATATAAAATTGATAACATTTTTACATAACTAACGTGACGCGTTTCGCCCCTTTAAGAAGCATCATCAGACGGACCATATAGCAAGGCTATTTCTTTCAAAGGTAAACAATGATTCTATTGCACTAAAAATAAAGGGTAGGATGGGTTTTATTCCATTCTACTGGACGTGGGGAGGGGCTTAATAGAAAAACACTGATAGACGAATATAATAACACTATAAAAATATTAACTACACATCAATTATTATTTATATATTTGTATATATTTGTCATACAAGCCCTGAAAAGTACGATCGAAAATCTCTTTACCGAAATAGATATGATTAAAAATAAAATAATATATCACGAGAATTTACGAATTTGTGGTGCCTTTAAGAATTTACGAATTTTTATAGATAGCATTGTGATACCGATTATTGGTAAAAAAATCGCATATTTTTCCTATCTATGAGTAAATGAATTTTTCTCGTTTGCATGTGAATTCTATGCATGAATGTTTGTTATTCACTTTTTTAATATTTTTCATAGAGTATACTTTCAAAATTTCAAATGATAGTTCATCTATTGGGTCTATTATCATAGACTATGTATTATAACCTAAAAACTTATAACTTTAAATTAACGTGGCAGTTTATTGATTGAATAAATGTCTATTTACGTAGATTTTTTAGGTCTACACAAATAATTGCTAACTATTTTAAATATGATATATAAACGTCAGCAATATTTGACAATCCTTCAATAATATAACTATGATAGTCTTTTGACAACGATCGAAAAATGTTTTAAAACATTTTTTTTTCAATTCTAAATCTGCAATGTATCATAAATATATCTTGTAAAAATAAAACAAAATGAGCATGCCTGTTTTATCGCAATAAAAATACATTTAAAAGATAAGCTGGATGGATATAAAAATATTCAAAAATAGAAAACAGTGCAAGTAAATGGAAGCCGGTGAAATGCAGTATTGTCATTGGCTAACGAGTGATATGCCAAATTGACTTCTGAACAGGTAGAAACTCTAGAATATTAAAATAGAGACGAATAAATGAAACGACAGCTGGGTTTAGGTATTTATAAAATATCCATTACACGGCCTATCTGACGGCGAATGATTAGCCGGCTTAATTTATACAGCCGTATCGATACGAAAAATAAAACATTGAATCCAGGCCAAAGTTATTTTTGTGAGACTGAAAGCTTTGTCTGGTTCGGGTAATGGTAAATTTAATGAAGGCATTTTTTAAAGGAATTAATTTAAATGTGACTAATAATATACTAAGCGAAATTTGCAGACGTCATTAAAATCGAAATATGTTTTGTAATATGATATATATGTTCATTACAGTAATATTGTATCATTTTGATAATTGTACTGCAATAAAAGATATTAAATTAGAATTGAGCGACTTATTAGAAGAGATACTATTGTTTTAGATCGTAAATAAAAATAATCGTTATGAATTATCCAGTTTCTGCGGGTAAATTACAATATATTATGCATATTCAATAATATAGTTTACATTTTGGAATGGAGTATTGTATATGTTTTATGGACGATGACCTTCATACTAAAATAATCTTGAAAAGATTGTCAAGTACAGTCTGGTGTAGAATTGGGGAGATTTGGCACTTGAATATGTCCTCTTGACTGAAGCCAATTTTTCCATTTCGTTATTGTCATTAATTTGCAAAATAATGTAGGTTCATATTTTTTTAGTATATCTAATTGAATTCAATTGAACTCAGATTTATTTGATTACAGATAAATGAATATGGCCTTCCGACATGACACAGTTCCCCACCCCTGGTCAAGTTTTTCAATTTCGTGAAGCTTGACTACAACCTGTCAAATTTTGAACAGTTAAGTTCTTCATTTTTAAGTTGGTATATGTCAATTCTTGGTAGAAAAGCTGATTAGTTGATAATGCTCATGATGAGCAAAATCTGTTCTGATCATTATAAACAAATGGAAGTAGGCAAACAAATAAGTTTTATTTATTTGTTCTACTTAAGTGTAAAAGTTAAATTTTCAAAACTAAAATTTCATTCATCGTTCATTTGATAAATCATCTGTGTGAATTGAATTTCAAATTATTTTTCACTTCATACAGCCCGAAAAGGTTTTTTTAACCAACTAGGTTTCTTCAAAAAATAATGATTTTAGTAATATATTGCCTCGCATTTCTTTGATAATATATGACGAAGGCTTGACAAAACACAATATTAAAATTCATAGAGTGAATAATTTACTAATTAAAAGTGCACTGCATAATTCTCAATAAATATGGAACGAAAATAGAGTGGCAGTTTGGAGTTAGCCGGTGCGGTGGTCCGAGCCAGTGATGCCCAGAAGTGGTTTTGCTTGTAGCTGTTAAAATATTAAACCGCCAGTTTGGCAGTCTGGCCGCTGATGAGCTAAAAGGGTATATAATTAGTACAGGTAACAAAGCACAGGTGACGCTGCACACTGAACTAGCAAAATAATAACAAAAACCTCTATACACGTAACTTTTGCTACCGTAAGAACTTTAAGCTCATACAACTCTAAAAGCTTTTTCAATTATGAAATTAAAATTGCTTAACTTTTTAATATGCCTTCCTCCTTAAGTTATTTTTGTACATGACTAAAACATCAAAGCTTAAAGCATAAAAAGTCCGATTTAAGAGATAGTTTTGTTGGGTATTTTTATATTAATATTAATTTATAACTCTTTTTCATTAATTCATTTTAAGGACATAATGTTGGCCGTACCTTTAGTTAATGCAATCATGTGATTTTCTCAAGACAAAAACATTTGATCAACTATACCAGGGTTGTTCATTTATATATAAAATATTACACTGACATGTTTATTAAATGTTTTCCAACTGAGATATTTTTTGGAAATTCTAATGTTTGTAGTTTCAACAGCTTCATTCTGGTAAAACAAGACTCGCTTTCTGAAGTTTTTACAAAAGCCATCGAAGTCAACAACAAAACTGTAAACGCTGTAAGTTTAAAATTCTACTGGAAACTTTTTGGAATGGGTTTTTAGTTCGCAAAATAGTTTCGATTACTTACTTTCAAAATGCACTCAGATTCCATAAATATTTTCCAGGTAAAATTTATTTATAACAAATAATGCATTACGGTACTAATTTTCAGATGAAAATTTAAAACCTCCATATTATTTTACTGCCGAGGTTGAACTAAGTAGGCTGTGTTCGGCGTATGACGTAACCACGGGTTCTAAAAGAAACCTCGAAGGGACCCCAGGAAGAAAGAGACCAGGAGAATGCCCTGTTGTGAGGATAGCGTGGTAATAGATGTATTGGCATTCTTATAAAGTCTCCAATTGGATTAGAAGTGCTGAGGATCAGGTTGTATGGAGAAAAATCATTTGTATTTGCTCAAAGCTAGTCATTTGTGTATTGTGGCTTAACATTCCAATTCGTTCTAGTAAATCATGTGTATGACAATATAGCAAAATTTACAATTACACTGATAAGCACAGCAAATCACACATTCCAAAAAAAAATACCTTACATTTAATAAGTCATGCGAAGAATTGCACAGCTGTCGTTTATTAAATACCAAATGTGGCGTTAAATATAGTCGCTGTTGAAATTATATTGTTCCCCGATTATCTGTGATTATGAAATTGATATTTTAATGAAGTCTAACGTTTTTTTTTCTTTCAACGTAACTTTTTTATCGTAGATGGATAATTCTTGAATAAAAATATAACGATATGCTAACTCTTCAATGTTCTATCTTTTTATAGTTTTAATATGAAAACACGGTTACACCAAGGCCTCATATAATATATAACATATTGTTGGTGATCATTCAGTTTAGAGCGGTGTTGATTTGGCACAGATATTTTTTGTGCCATGTTTCTTCCTCAATGATTTCAGACTAATGCTTATATTGAAGAGCGGGGAAAAGAGAGGACAAACCATAATGATTTAAACTAAATGTCTACAAAGGTTTTATTTAAAGTAATAACACTATATAATTGTTTTGAAATTATTCGTACGTGCCGACATGAATATTCGAAACAATTGAACACTAAAAATCGAACAAGACTTCCTTTACCGCGCGGATTACAAAGCCACCCCGAGTAGTCAAAGCTACCCAGAAGCCTCTCGCGGGGGTGGATTGAAAGGTGGTAGGGGTAGATCTAAACTTTAATGGATAAAGCCGGTAACTGTCAATCACTTGCCGTTACGATACCATGAATTAATAATATAACCAGTATTCGAAAATCAACCTTTCATGGACGGGACGTCGACGGTAGTCGTTATGAATTTGCCTCAATTATTTTCGATCGCTAATTTTCTGGGGGATAGATGGATTGACATGTACATTTCATTATACAATATTCAGTGATTATTATTAATTCAATATCTGAAATATGAGTGTATATATTATCAAATAACATATCTAATTATGATAAATTACATTAAATAGGTACGATTATGTACATCATTACTGAAAAACACACAAATTCAAAATTGTATTTAATTGAAATAATAAAACGATTTGCATATACGGTTGAAAACAACGTAGACAAATTCTACTAACGGATATTTCAGCAACACATTATCGGCAAGACTATGCTTTTACATTTTACTAGATTTAGTATCTGATATTGTTTATTGCTTAGATTTTATTTTGTCTTTTCCGCCTCATAAATAGCGAAGGTATTTGAAAATAGTCTCATTCATCCGGCTTTATTAAGAATTATTACTTTTTAAATTTACGGAGTCAGGTATATTTATCATATTAAATTAAATTAAAATTTACTTTGTCAAACATAAAAACTCCAAAACGTGTAATATATTTAAGAAAATATAGAACAATTATATACTTAAACAGATTGATGTAACTTTCAATTAGTAAGCGAGTGTCCACAATAGCTTTAAAATTGGCTGCTTATGAGGTATTCTTATATAATTATTCCTGTGAATTTAATCAAGGTGCAAAAAGTCTATGTTTCCATGCATTATTATATTGTAAGAACTATGTAAAATATAATTCTCAATTCAAAATATTTGGCGTAATGCTAGATTTTTTAAAAAAGAAATCTGTGAATGTTTTAGACTTACCCTTCCAAGAAAGGTAGCATGAAGAGAAAATGTCCTCTGGTTGTTTGTTATAAACAAGTATATATACCACTCACCTGAAAACAAAAATATAAAATTTAGAGAGATGTTTGTTTTGGATGATGATGAGGCATATTAAAAATGGTTCCATGACTAAACAGAACAGGAAAAAACAGAAAAAATTTAAAATAATATTTTTGTCATATTTAGAAATTTATAAAAACAAAACAGTATAATAAACTCTAATATGCAATTGAATGTGTTTATTGTAGATATTAAACACAACTACTTGAAAATGACCATACTGTTTATTTCATATAATACAAGGTACTTTTTTTTTAAATGTTTTAGAATTTGTTTGGAAAAAATTTCTGATTAGCCAAAAATTTTGAAAATCGGAAAATCATACGAGATAAACTCGATGAAAAGTTACTTATGTCTATAATCATATATATGTTCAATAAATAATAGATACGACAAAAATATTATCTAATTTAAGACATCGACTGAGGGTGCTTGATGGAATTTCAATATAAAATTTGGATTATTGAGATTTTGTACGCTTCCATGTATTTTGTCACTAACGACCCGGGTTTCGCCTTTCGGCGTCTTCAGGCATTCGAGCACACAAATGGACTCAGTTCGACTCAGCTCGAATGCCTGAAGATGCCGAAAGGCGAAACCTGGGTCATTAGTGACAAAATACATAGAAGTGTACAAAATCTTAATAATCCAAAAAAATATATTATCATCAAATTGTTCTGTTTAGTCCGGTTACCATTAAAAATACTGGCCGTAAGCTAGATTCATTAAAGAATATTTCAAATTTACTAATGATGATATTATATATGGAAACCCATTGAGTTTTATCAACAATATATTGTATTATATACCTAGAATAAAACGAAAAAAAAACTAAAATAAAAATGATAAATGAAAATTGTTTTTTACCACAAATAGAATAAAATCGATCCTCGGAAAAATTGCTTAATCTGATGAAATCATAAATGGTTACGATATAACAATCGAATCTAATAAATAATTAATGTACACGTGTAGTATTGCATTAAAACTTTGGTTATCAATTTAGCTCATTATATCACAAAGATGCATCGGACATTATTATTTTATTAAGGAAAACTAACTACTACATAGATCTACATCCGTACACTTTAATTTCCTATAGTAAAATTGCATTTTAAATTGATTTCTCATGTGAATGATTCACATAGGATCTAATTTAAAAATTCGCATTCAAATTGCAGGTTATCGTGATACAGAAACCTTTTTATTAAAATTGTCCTTACTTTATTACATAGTAAGACTCTTATTTAAGGGAATTGTCTATAAATTTATAACGTCGATTAGATGCCATATTAAATGACAGAATCGAGGTCTCATGAAATATTTGTATCAGAAAGCGCTGGGAAAAAACACAGATGTACGTAAAACGGACATATATTTTCTCTAATGGGCTGTAATTGACGACAGCAGGGAATCTTTCCGGCATGTTTAATATTTTGCAATAAAAATAAAAACTTAGTTTAAAAATTTATAGGTATTGATATGAATCAGCTTTCTCGTCAAAATTTGAACGCCTTTATGCGTAGTATAAATTAACATTATATTTAAAACCGTAAGATTTTGGTATTAATTTTATACTGTTTCTGCCATGGTCCGTGTTCAGCGTCGTTAGTTTCGGTTACAGATGTCACGGCCTCAAATCCCCATAAGTACAGTTTCATAGATTGATATTTTGTCTAAAATTCCCTCCCATGCATCCAATCTTAAAAACAGAGCGTAGCGATAGTGATTAGAGATTATGATAGGGCTAGTCTATCCATCCTTGTATTCATACTCTTTTCGAAAAAGAAAGGTTGAGCGACTGAGTAGCACACAGTTCTCGTAGAAAAACTTACTTTGCGATACTTCCATTAGGGATATGCTTTACACTGGGAGCGGTCACGGTAAAAAATAAAAGAATAAAAATTCTTCAACCAACCTTCTTATGTTCAGTTGCGTCTTAAGACGGTGAAAAAATATAATAAAAGAAATATTGCCTTATTAAAACTATACACAATGATAAAAAATATTGTAATTGCAAGATTATTTTTTTAAACTTGAAATGATTATTCAAACATTTTTGTGTTTTTGTTACTTTCATTCAAACAGCTGGTGGTTGGAGAAAGAATATAACAAGCAACATCAAAGCCATGGTTGGAAAACCTGCGTCCTTTTGAGTGAATCATTTTTTTTTCATTGCATTCATTTATGAATATTTAATTGATGTTTCTTGAATGCAGTTTTTCATCATGAAAAAATTCCCAAACCCCTACACACATCTACTGAGACGCTGCTAAAAGTAAAGCGACCTGTTTTATTACAATAACACTCAAATCGGAGATTTAGTTTTACGCGAATTCCACAATCGTGTAATCCGCTGTTTAACTCAAACAAAAGTAGTGATTGACTATAATACCATATTGAAATAACGTTAAGAGAAACTAAATTCAGATATAATATTATTGAAACATTATATGAAAGTAAATCATCTAGCTTCGTAGCATTTATATAAGTATACCGTAGTCCTTTCATTTATTATCTAACGTAGATTTAAATATTATATGGAAACAAGAATAAAATAGGCAAGTCTCATTTGTATTATTCGTCGGAAAGTTTAACGGCAGAGAATAAAGTGAACCGTACGTGTTTTACAATTATTATTCTCCCTTTTCTTCGTTTCCGGGGCAATTACCTTAAATTATTCATTGAGGAAACAGAAAGTTCACTTGGAATAACATACCTGGTGACCTGCTAAGAAATACGCCAACCCAACTCCAGCTGGCGCCTTACGGAAAAAGAAGTTTCCGAATGAAACGAAAACTTATCAGGTATAATATTATATTCAAGATAAAGGTGTAAGAAGTTTGTATATAATATATCTAGGCAGTTATGTATTATATATATTTCGCAACATTTAAACGTACCAGGTAGATCACACAACCGCCAAATGGAGTAACTATTTAAGCAATTGATATTTTTTCTCAATTACATACTATTTTGTCTCTTTATATTTCACAAAGCTTAACAAACATTTGCAAGAATGAAGATACTATGACTAAACAAGACTTTATAGATTTATTTTTGATATATTGATCTTGAATCAAGATTTTTCAAATACATCGTTCTAAAAATTAGCCGCTACAATAATAGCTTCTGTGAGAAAATAATCGTTTTTTCTAACAACCTTTAAAATTTACAACTCCTTACAACGTCTGAATGAACTACTGAATCGAATATAAATCAATAAATACTTTATAATTATTTACAATAAAAAGCTCCATAAAAACCCGAAGATTAACGCCATACAATAGAATGGCATTTTTTTTGCAATAGTCACTTTTGAAAACGCCTGAATGGAAAATAGACTATAAATTGAAATAGTTCTACTTTGATTAAAATTCAACAAGTACCCCAAACGTAGCTTTGTATTACTTAATGGTTGGCAGTATAAAATAATGATGTTAAAAGATCGAGGCTACACGATGAAAAATACTGTATCAATTAAATATATAATAAACAGAACAGAGATTTCATTCCTCGATAATTTACACTGTTACTACATCGTTTGTTAGTTGTACAAAAAGGCAAGTAGTAATGTCAAGTAATTTTGTCCTCCTTTGTATTTTCCCCCTTGATTTGCGATAGCCCCATATACCGTACTTCCGTGCGGCGTCACAATGTCGAGACGACGCCGACGTCCAATTGCTTAGCTTACTTTAAAATTCCAGCAAATGGTTGGACACTAGGCTCCGGTGTAAGAATCGAGATGCATTTATGGCGAAGGAATCGTCTCTGGCAGTTTTATGATTTTCGTGACCAAAGAACTTTGCATTTGTAGATTGTTTAAAAAATAAACAACATTTGATGGAATTAAACAAAATAATTTCAAAAATATATATCGATGCATTGGATGTACTTCTAAGTTTATCGCTGTTAGTACGAAATGGCTTAGTGAAGTCACGTTTACTTTAAAAAATGCATGAATTGGAAGATTACAATAAACATTAAAAATAAACAACCATTTGTGGAAACCCTCCCAAGGCATATATTTGTTAAATTGAACAAGTCACCTTTTCAACTTTGCGATGCAATCCTCCAACTTCAAATGAAATTACCAAGTGAAATTTATGTGTCCAATTCTATATTAATGATACCGATCTTTAGCTTTCTTTCACTTCTATAATTCTACATAACAAAAATGTATACTTGTAAAGCGTCGATAGAAATTAGATACACGTGAAAAGAAGTCATGATTATAATGAATATAAAAATGCTTTACATAATTTTGGAATTAGTTTCAAATTAGTCAAATGTATGCCTGCAATATTCACATTCCTTTCAACTTATCTGAACCTAAGCATGAGAAGGTTAGTGGTTACTATGTATGACAAGTGGGCAGACAAAGTTATTAATTTTACTTTTGCATGGAAAATGGATTTTAATACAAAATCAGTTAATACTACTGTCAAATCTAAATTTTTACTTTAAAAAGCTAGTGGAGGCATTCAGTGACGCACAAAATTTAGATTAAAAAGTATCAGGCAGGCATGAGGTCAGGCAGGTTTCACCCCACTGAAATCCATCCCAGTGTATGTATACATCGAGCATTCCGTCCATGTACTCAGCTCATAGATGATACTGCGATATGGTGACAAAGCGAGCTATAATAAACTGCCAGTTACAGGATGTTCTGATATAGGGAACATTAGCACAATATAGGGGATGCGATGTTTTCCCCCGAAAATATTATTCTATCATACTTTGGGGTTGTTTGTGTATTTTCGAAATTGTTTTTTTTCGTCGTGTAGAAAAAATAGGGAAAAGCTTTCAATTAAATCAATATTATAAAATGTAAGTAAAGCCTAGATATAACATACCAATGCGAGCAAGGGGGTATCCGTTATATAATTAAGAAAGTTTTCAGAATGCGTTTATTTTTATAATAAACGACACAGTACATACATGCATGCATATACAAGTCAAGTGAGTTTTCTATATATGGACTGATGATAATTTATGAGATTTAGAAAATTGTTGACGGTTAACGTGTAGTTGGAATGTGGTTTTGCGCACGTGAAACTATCGATTGAGACGCGTTAAAACTGCTGCAACTAAGCTACCACAGGATAGCCAAACGCAGATTATTTTTTATACACGACGACTTTTTAATCGGATGTTTTTATCAATATTTTCTCTACGACTGATTATTCGAAAAACTTATAGAATGCTTTGGAATTCATGCAAATCTCCAAAGCTCAACATACGCTTATAGATGTCGATTCAATAACGCATTATTTTCGATGATATTCATTCATTGAAATATAGTAGTTTTGATTTTTTTTTAAATTTTTTTCAACAACTAACAGATGAGGCAAGTTCGCGAAAATTAAATGATACAATAAAAATCATTAATTGATTGAATTGACATTTACTTGGTAGAACTCCATTATAATAAGATGAAGTATCAAAGTATTTTATTCTAAATTTTTTTATTAGGTAGTTGATAGCTATTTCGGCTTAACGCCATCGTCAGAACTATACCTAAACTTATTTTAGTTAAGCTATATATACTGCTTAGAAGAGATGGAGAATATTATGTCCTCTAACGTATTCAAATATCATAATATTTATTTTAAAGTTAATTACGCTTGGTATTAATAGTGTTTTTGGGAAAGGAGTTTACGTAATTATTAAAATTTATTTGCAGAATTAATAATTTTATGTTAAATAAAAAGCAGAATAATATTAAAAATAATGCACTGTATTGATTTTGGTTATTATACATCCACCGGTGGAATTGTGTAGTTGCCATGTCCTTTGAGAGAACGAGAGCCCCCGGTGTCCAATCGAGGGTCTGGATCGAGTGTATAGAAAGGACCCTCGGCTGTGAACGTGATTAGCGTTGCGGTTAGCGTGATGAAGAGACTCAAATGACAATTAGACGATAGATTCATCATGGTTGTGCATAGAAACAGACGTATAACAATGATGATGACCGCACTTACAACGGGGGTTGGGGGGATTCGATTGCTTGATGACTGATAGATTGATGAAATATTAGTAGGCTCTGGTAAGTTAATTGAAAACCAGAATTACAATAGTTTGACACAATATCAATTTCTCAACTGTGTAGCTCTTATTCAATGGCGTGTTATTTTTGGTTACGTTTTTCTTGAATAAAATCAGACGATTAATTTTTACTGTAGCTATTGTTATGTCCCGATAAAACCTCAATATGTTTACGTTGATACGTATTAAAAGTGTTTGATGAACCACGCTTGTACAATAAAAAATACCGAACTTTCCATTCATGCTTAACTATTAAGCATAAATGAAAAAAAAGGAAATTTATGTTTCCAAGGATTTGAGTGATTCGAAAAGGAGATGAAATATTTGCTTCCCTACGAATATAATCTTGTTAAAATATAAATTTAGTAGATTATTAAAATTAAAACTAATTCAAAACATTTTTATTACAAGAATAAATATTTTCTTGAATACTTTTATTTTTAAACTTTCAGTATGTGTAACAAGTTAAATGTGTACATTGAAACATCTTATTTAAAATAATATCCCAGACCAGTTTTTAGGCATAGACGTATAAGTTTTATTATTATCACATGTAGGTATGAAATTTTCTCATGACTTAAGCGTCCGCGATTTATATAAACAATACACTTAGTTCTGACGTGACGCAAAAATTTCGAGGCAAACAAACAAGAATCAGTCCGTCAGTATAGAAATTAAAGAACAGTTATAATTTAAGACATCAACTGAGGGTGCTTGATGGAATTTCAATATCAAATTTGGATTATTGAGATTTTGTACACTTTCATGTATTTTATCACTAACGACCCGGGCTTCGCCTTTCGGCATCTTCAGGAATGGAAAGCAGCCAATTTATATGAGAAGGGATGCATTGAATTAAAATTTATGATAGTATCTGAAAAAGTCGATTTGCGAAATATTTTAAATTCGGGGTTAAATTGTTGCATCAAAACATGGGGAATCATAAATTATTTTATCAAGAAATTTTGGAAATCAATAGAGCCCAGTTATATCCTATACGTTGAAACACCTAACAGACCCTTTCTTCGAATTGCATCCCGTCGAAACCCACAATGCTATTATAATTCTAAAATCACTGGTAATTCTCAAAGTAGTTGGAAAGCGGCAATTCGCCACTCTGTTAATGTGTTGTTTACAAAATAAGGATTAAGGCGATTCTCGAAATGTTAACTCAGGTGTCAGTGTGGATCCCAGACGTATAATATTTTATCTCGTAAATAATATTTGTCGTATTTGTTTCTTCTATATAAACATACACTGTTTACTGTCAGTCAGTTCGAGTCCATTCGTGCGCTCGAATGCCTGAAGATGCCGAAAGGCGAAACCCGGGTCGTTAGTGACAAAATACACGGAAGTTTACAAAATGTCAATAATCCAAATCCAATGAACAGTTTTTCAGTTTCAAGGAACAACTTTAGATATTCAGTATTTTAATTTCAATTCCGTCGTCTATGACTGGCGTTCCCACTAGTAAATATATGTTATATTTAATGAAAAGACTATGTTCTATATACTTAAGTTAAAAAAAAATATTCAAGAAAAACGATCACATGGAAATGTTTAGTTTGGATGTTAGTGCACATGCGCAAAAATTGTGCAATAATTAAATGAAAACTGTAAAAAATTTCGTCAAAGTTTTAGCAGTAGCTGAAATTTTTTGTAATTATTACCGGAGCTATTAAAGGGGTTTTGTTATTTCCATTTACCGGAACAAAGGTCCTCAAGGACGGTAAGACCCACGTGGATGACAAAATAAAAACGTAACGTTTGGTACCGTTAAAGAAAAAGGGTTAATCGTTTTCTTTCTGACAATGCTCCCGCTACCCCCATCCGTCCCCGGGGACGAGATAGAGTGGTGTGGGGCTGCCAGCTAGGGCGTGTGTGTTTGTATGTGTTTGCCAACTGCGGCGCAAAACTCCTCGCAACTTTGCTGCAAGTAAAATGGGAGAAATCGCCGGGGAATACCTATGACAGAGATAGAACACTCGTTTAAACATGTCAAAAAAGACAAACTTTAACACTAAGTTATTATTTTTTTTTTTGTATCAGAACAGCCTTTAATGGATTATGTATACTTCAATATCAGCAATACGTAAGTAACGCTTAAAAACCTCACATTTTCAATCATTAAAATTACTATTGATCGTTGAATAAATCGATTTTTGAAAAAATATACTATTTTCGAATTGTGATGCATGTCTTCAATTCTTGCGATGATTTAGTCACCTGATATCATTTGTTTGAAAAAGGGCGCGTTGTAATTGATAGCAAAACGCTTAAATTGTATATATTCAGCAGTTTTCTGATCAAATCGTGTAAGAATTTCCGGAGACGGAGAATGCGAAGGAAGAATCAACAGCGCCAACCTAGTGTCTTATATGGTGGATTTTATTGTATTTTATATGTTATACATTGTAGTACATAGGACTTGAGTCTTGTATTAACCGGAGAAACTCCTGGCAATCATAGAGCTTAACGTTGCAGTGCTATGGGATAGTTAATACAACGCGTTGTAAATAAGACGGACGTTGGCATATAAGATGTAGAAGATTAAGCTATGTATTCCAAAACCTTCAAGCATAAGTGACAAACGAACTTAAATACTAGAGGAGTTAAAGCAGAAGGCCTAGATGAATTCTAAATTTTTTACCTGTGAATTAGTTCGATTTAAGAATTACTTTATTAATTTAAGACATCGAAATTTGAATTGTTAAGATTTTGTAAATATTCGTGTATTTTGTCACTTACGACCCGGGTTTTCTCTTTCGTCATCTTCGGACATTCGAGCACACGAGTGAACTCTAACTAACTTAAATAGACAGTTTATGAAGATTATATACAAAATAAAATAGGACAGATCTCGTATAATTATTAAATAGTATACAATATAATTATTAACAAATTTTATCAAACATAAATTAACAATCAAAGTAATGAATTTCCCATATTCATACATCGGTCCATGGTCACCCGAACAGAGCCCATTAGTTGAAATTGGCTAGTTCTTTGAACTGAATTTTAAAAAAACCCCCTCTGTCCACTCGTAGGTGGTCACTATTCTAGATGTTAACTTCTTAGACACAGCGATAAGATTTGTCGTATTTTATTTTGTATATAATCGTTATAAACTGTCTATTTGAGTTAGTTCGAGTTCACTCGTGTGCTCTAATGCCTGAAAATGCCGGAAGGCGAAATTCGGGTCGTTAGTGACAAAATACATGAAATGTACAAAATCTCAACAATTCAAATTTACTTTATTGTTATCGAACGAAAAGGTTAGAACAGAATAAATCTAACTGTGTTTCACCTAACATGCACCAAAGGTTTCGTATCTCAAATAGCCCACGAAAAAATAGCAAAAGCACGTTCTCAGCCACCGGTGTAAGATAGATTGACACAGTAGTCTACTGTTCAATACGTGGGTAAAGGTAAAACACACGGTAAACATTGGAATGGGTTGTGTGGTACAAAAATCACGTAAACAGTGGTATTGTGCTCGATTAATCTTCATAAATTCCCTTACCTGCTTTTTCGGATCATTAACAAATACTTTGCGGCTAGGTCACTATGACTTAAAGACTTCGTATTGGTTACGAGGGTTACCTTTAATTATTTCATTATGGCTGGTGACAAAGACTTTCACATCGTATTGATGAACTACTGATTAATATTGAAAAAATCAATACTTACTTTTACTAGTATGTTAGTATTCTCATCAAAGGTATCTTTAACTTTATTAGATAAAATCGAATTCAGAAATTTACTCTGTTATTTACACTAACTATTTTATTACCAAGCTTAAAAATTCTACGAAAGATAATAAAAGGATTTTATGACAAAATATAACCTCTAATTGAAAAGAAATTTATCATTGTATTTTATACTAGCTTTGTTACCCAGCTTCAACTTGAATTTATGTTATGATTTAATTTTCTCATCTCATAAATCATGAAGAGTAGCTGAAATAGTCACTATCATCCAGATTTTTCAAGAACATTCAACAGTGTAAATTTCATGAAACCATGGCTCTTCGTTTGAGAAGTTTGATGTTACAAAGTGTTTTCTATTTTATATTATAGTTAAGAATGCGTTCTAGTTTAATATGCTGTATATATTACCTTCAACCAATCATGTTCAACCAATTACTACCAGTGTTAACGCATGCTTAAGAAACATGGACTCTCAATACACGAGACGTCAAAAAATTGAGAGTTGTGCAACGTGGCATGGAAAGGTGCATGTTGGTCTAACGCATAATGACCGCAAAAGAAACCGATGGATAAGGAAGTAAAAAAGAGTGAAAGATGTGATAGAGGTCACCAAATTCATGAAATGGCCGTGGACCAGACATGTCGCACAGCGAACGGCCAGCCGCTGGACGAATGCAGTCATTCAGTGGTACCCGAGGGGCACAAAGCGACATCAGCGGCGCCCCAAAACTCGCTGAATTGACGAACTTGTCAGCTAGCTACGAACCGAAAAGAGTGGAGGAAGCTGGGGGAGGCTTTTATCCAGCAGTGGATTGACCCCAGCTGAAAATGATATATTACTTCTAGCAAGTCTGCCAATTATAAAGTGTTAATTTGGGTATCATTTCTCGATGAAAACGTTTGAATTTTACCGTATTACGAGTGTAGAATATTTGTGTGGTTTGTGGAAGATTTGAAATACTTTAAATGTATAAAACTCTATGTGCAGTTTTTTTTAAACATATGTAAGGATACAAAATAGATTTTAATTCTAAATTCTAATTTTCGTCGTTTGAAAATCCAGACAAACTATTTTTTTTTATAATAATAGTTCGACCTTTAGCAATACTGTCGCAATGAGCAATGAAATGAATGGACTGTGTAAGTCGAGGACTTTAGAGCATTGAAAATGATAAATAAAATGTTTTAAGCCAATAATGCTTAAAGTAAAGTTACAGTCGGTGGTTCAGTGCTCAACATATTACCTATGCTGATACATGTCTTTTTACTGTCATCTGAATTTAATTTAGTTAACTAAACTATCCATCATAATGTTGGCTTGAAAAAACTTATTACTGCAGAACGATGTATAATATCTGGGAGAGTAGCTAGATGTCATCTAGTTTTATGGGCTTATATGCCACTTAAAGTTTTTCTTTTGTGACAAATACGCAAGGGAATATGAAAAAGAAAGGTTGCACATAAAAATATACGTACATGTGTCAATATACTAGTATGTCGTAATAAATAAAAAACGCGTAACATCAACAATAAATTTATTATTATATTATAAGTTCTGTTTGAAGTGTATTCATATATTTGGAATTATTTTTAGATAAAGTGAATTTTTTGATACAACACTTTTGAAAGAGGACACGTTATGGTAAGTGTGATTTCCTTTAAGGAATCAATAGCTGTTTTTCGAATTATTGCATCGAATCTCTATCTCTTATTTTAAGTCAACGAAAAATATCATTTAAAACTCTTTAGTTAATAATTAAAATCGTTTATGAAAACTATTCAAAATGTTTAGGTAAAAGATATTTTACAACACAAAACTTACATTTTTTAATGATAAAAAATATCAAATTTGGATTATTGAGATTTTGTACACTTCCATGTATTTTGTCACTAACGACCCGGGTTTCGCCTTTCGGCATCTTCAGGCATTCGAGCACACGAATGGACTCGAACTGAGACTGACTGAGAACTGAGAACCAAATTTGATATTGAAATTCCACCAAGCACCCTCAGTCGATGTCTTAAATTAAATTATAGATACAAAATATATTTTTTGGAAATTCGACATTCCCAATATTATCAATAAAACAAAATATTAGATTAATAAACCAACCAGTAAGTAAGAATAGATATATACAATTATAATATTATCTCTTTTTAACAACCGATTATGACATAAACATTTTATCCTGTTATCGCCTTCATCGCTCAAAAGAATGTAGCAATTCTATCCACCATGAAGAAAAAGAATCAATCAAATTTTAATGTTTATCCAAAAGGACCAGGGTTGCAGAATGCAAGTTTTTGGTTCAAGAATCTTCGTCAAAAGTTTTAAAAAAAATCAATATCGTAGTTCCAATACGAAGTAAATAAAGCGAGAATAATGATGATGATGGTCAGCTCCCACAAGAATAAAAAAAAGGATTTTTTCAATAGCATTTTTATTTCCAGTATTTATTTAGTTTATGGGTGTACATATAGTTCATATTGGTTATTGATAGAATGATTAAAAATTGGAGAGTCTGAAACGATTCTAAGACCAACCGTAAAAAGGTCGAACATTGAAGTGATCTTAAGGTTCCCAGTCTTAATCTATAATTCAACGAGGGAGTTTGTTCTATGGCCAATTTCCAAAACTATTCGATCGGCAATAAAACTGTTTTCTTCATACCCTATCAATCAGTCATAAAAAATCAATCTCATTTCATTCTGACCCTTCAGTTTTATACCCAGTGGCGTGCGCCATTGACCAATCGACCGCTTTTTTGAAATGTCATAGTTTGGGGAAAATCAGAAGTCGCTTTTTACCTTTTTCTGATACTGTGGGGTGACTTAAGAGTATGTGACGTTGGATCAAAATAAAGGACAACAGAGGTTCTGTTTTCTTAATACGAGATGATGTTGGGTCGGAATCGTTGGATGTTGCAATAAAATATATTATTTTCGTCTGTGACATATGAACTATTGATTAAATAACTTCTATAGTATAACTGTATTTCGTTTACCCACAATTTTCTTTTTTCAAGCGTATACGTCAAAACAAACATAAATGCAAAATATACACATTTCAATTGAAATCAACAACATCCAATTCATTGACTAACAATTAATTATTAGGGTTACGTTATTAGAATGAAGCATTGTACAATTATAAATTATTGACAAAAGAATATGGAAATTCGATGTAATTAAAAAAAATATTGATTAACGTTTTTCGCTAGAACGATATGTTCTTATCAATTTAATATTCAAATGATAAATCAATAATTTTCAACGTTAATCTATAGCACAAATAAACATAGGACTTCCTTGCAAATCTGTTTTTTTTATCACGGGTCAAATCTTTCAAAAGAAAGACGAAAATATTTGAAAATACTGATTTTGTCATTCATTGAAAGTATTGATATCCAAGGGATTTTTTTCCCCTCAATTTCCTCCAACTCACCTTACTCAAACCTAAAACTAGGAAAGTTAACTCACAACTACACCTAATTTGTACGCTATAATATTATATTTTCTCAACATGAAGATATGGTAAATTAGCCGCAATCGTTTTCCATTAAAAAAATTATATTTAAGTGTTTTAATAGTTCATATAAATAGCACAAAATGCATGTAGAAATCTGTATGTTTGATTGTATGTCTGTCGGTCACAAGTCACAAGAACTCTTCCCAAACGGTGTACAGTAGTGACGTGAAATTTTCACATGTTATTCTAGCTGCCATTTTCAACATTCCACTCTCAACTTTTAACCTTAAACTGAAAACGCTTTATTTTTGACGTTTACAATACGGAATAAAAAAACTGAACCAACGCTGAGGAAGATCGCCTAGCAACCGATCCATACCAAAAATATTCCGTGATTATCATCGTCTCGTCGCTAAGCAACTATAAATATGTTATATTATAAACGTTACAAATAATAATTGTTCAAGCTTGAATCGTAAAATTAGTAAAAAATCAAAAGATTGAGCGGAAAATTATAAAACTTAAAACAGTGAAATCCTCATTTCGTTGGTTTTACAAGAAGTATACCTAAAAGAAAGAGAAAAGTGTTAAATTAATTAATATAAGCTATCCCTATCATGGGCGGAGCCGGTTAAGAAATTCTAGTGGTTCATATTTTAAATATTTGGTACGAGTGAATTTTTTTTTTACCAAGTGTAATATATTATTTAGACAAAATCATCAACGTATTCTTTAAAATAAATACGTTTTCAAAAATACAGTAACAATTGGTTATATTTCTATATTCAACAAACTTGATATAACAAATTTCTTCTTATTCTTACAAATTTTACAAAAATTATCGCATTATTGAATATGGTTTGCAATGGCTTATGAATTTTGTGAATTATTGATCAGAAGTATGTATCTAAAAATCTCACCATATGAAATATAACACAATTATTGATAAAATGGTATATTCACGCTATAAAATGCGGAAAATTTGACTTTCAAAATTGATATATTTTTTTTGCCTTATAAATTCCAACCTAGCCGGACCTTTCATCCATTAGATTTGATTTATCGCCTTTTGTTTTTCCCGGGGTGGAAAAGAACAACTATAAGAGAACTGCTGGGAATTTCATAAAATAAGATAAACTTTTCTTTTCCTTTCAGATATCTTTGTACCACTGACGTGTTTTTTTCCAGAACGCGAAGAAGGATATAAATGATCTGTCGAAAATTCTATTACATTGTGTTTCTCTGATATGATAAATCTATCTATATTGTATAATTCAAGATATAGTAACCATTATTGTGAAGGAATGCGAGATAATTTAACGGTGAAACATATAGTTTGAATGATTATCACATTTTTAAATTCAGTCAATCTGAAATGTCTATACTATATCACATCCAAGTAGTGTTTAGAATATTGACATTTGACGTTTTTGAAGAATGGATGTCGATGATGGAAACGAAAAAGGACGTAACTTACACCAAACGTATTGTGTATACCTCACACAAAACGTGCTAATACGTTATATTTATATAAAAATATAAAATATATCGACTGAAGAAAAGCAAAAGGACTTATCCTTTCGTCTTTTCAAAATATTTTTTTTTGATTATCACAATGTATACAATTTAATACACGTTTTGTTTGGGCTATACACAGTATTTTTTTGTGTGTGGGTTACGTTTTTTTCCTTTCCACTGTCAATATGTTTGAATTCGTGAATTTTTGCTCTATTTTTATACTTTGAACCCAAATAGTGAAAGAAGAAAAGCATTTAATCCATTTGGTCAAATTTATAAAAGACAGTGAAACGAGCAATAAAATTTCTCCATTTTTGTTTGTTTTAAAGAAAACTAACACTACATGTTGTAGAGAGGTATTCAAACTTTTTTTGTATTTACATTCAACCTTTAAATGTCTCTCCTCCAGAATGTCAAATTCTGACTTACGACTGTATTTTACTGGGGGTGCGGCATATCAAAATAATTCATAGCCGATGATATATTCAAAGCTACCTAAGAGCAATCAATTCATTCCATGATGTGCGCTGTTGCCGTTTTACGCGATGTAATTTTTATGAGGTCCAGAAAAAAGCATTTGACTTAAAAATAATAATAATATTCATATGCTATCGGGAGATGTTCATTTGTTATCGCAAAAGTGATAAACTCTTGAGTGATAAACTTTATGATACTATGAGAATAGTATCATAAGTCATCATCAAATGGTTAGAAAAATATGAGTTGCAAAATATTGTTACGATCCGATCCAGATAAAAGAGATCTAAGGAGAGCTTTACTTGTCTATTACTAAATTCATCCTTCTTTTATCACTTTCACCGAAGTTGAGCATCTGACCAGTTCTCATGAAAATCACATCTGTTACGTTAGACAACCATTATATTTCACACTCGGAACGGAAATTATTAAAAACATATTATAACCTGTCTATAAATTCAAATAAATATAAAAAATGTTTGTAAATTATAGGTGGACATCTAATTGCCATTCTTTAAAAGAAAAGTACTAGTTCCAGTTGGTAACGTCGTTGGTTACGGATGTCTCGGGTTCAATTCCCGGTTCAGACAGTTTCATAATTTGACCTTTCAATCGATTTATGGATTTCTGTTCGTAGTCATGCATGATTGTGATGTATAAAACTCCTCCCTCACACCCATCCGATCGTCAAAAACGGGGCGTAGCGAGAGAGATTAGCTAACCTCTAGTCTTGTCCTAGCCCTATCCTTCTATCCCTACTCTCTTCGAAAAAAGAGAAGTTTGAGGCAACTGAGTAAAAAGCAGTTTTCATAGAAAACTTCTGTTGAGATACCTTCATTAGGAGGCCATATGCTCCACGTTGGGAGTTGACATGGTAAAAAAAATCGTTTCCATTTTATGTGACAAAAATTATTACAATGATATTTGAATACAAAAAGTCGTTTTTTTACATTCATTAGATTCATCAAAGTTTATTTTAAAAATGTAAACATTTTTAAATCCAAGAGGCTTCTCAATATTAAACACGTTAAAATATTATATTTTACTTAGATGTTATGAAATTCACTCTGTCTGTGTTTTATATACGTGCATTTGGCATACAGGTAATTTGCATTAAAACACCTTTCCTTTTACGGAGACATCCTTTGGAGTTAATAACCTGATTACAAAATTTGTATCAAGAGATGCTCGAAAATGTAATCTCATAAACCAGCTTCTACAACATGTCTCAAAACGAGTTGCCGTAACTTTGCGAGCAACATAATATATTTCAAATTTCATTTTGAACAAAATTTTATCCGCTGGAATAATAAATCATATCTTTTTATCAAATTTACGTTCCTTACAAGTATTGTCATTTGTTACCTTTCTATATAACATAACAAAGTATACTAGTAAATAATTATATAACTCTTATTTTGTGATAGGGCCGAGAAGTGCGTTCCAGGATATGTTAAAAGTTGGTAAATATCACTAAATATCACACAGAAGACGTTAAATGCGTTCATCTACCGGTATCAGTGAATAAAAACATAAGTTAAAAAGAACTGAATTAAATGCAGTTAAAAATACAGTAGTTTTATAGTTATGTACTTTAAGTTTGCTACCTGCTTTTCAAACGACACGTCCTGTATATATATCATGTCACCTCGCCAAGCTATTTTATCGCTAAGTGTCTCGTGTGATAGGGACAAGAAGAAAAACCTAATTAAACGTGGCACGCTATGACACGTGTGCTGTAAAACTTCAATTAAATCTTGCTTTCAGGGTGTGCTAGTCCCTCGTTTTCTTATACCCTTTAATTATTGTGGTACCTGCGCACTTACGCTGAAAGCAAATAGCCGTATAAAGAAGTTATCTATTTAATAAATACCGGCGTTAATAATATTACGTGCGTGTATTTATATCTTTATGGTACTATACGCTTGTCCACTATCCTTGCATGAACTTTGTAATTAGAAGATAAATAAAAAGCTGGGACAGTGTGATTTATATTCATTTTTATTATCCGGAGCATAACATTATATGTTATACTATACTATGGGGTTCACATATAAGGTATTGTAGTAGTTTGTGGAGGAGGGAACATGTAAAACAATTGAGTGTAGCTACACTTCTTTGCTTAAAAACTTTTTTTGACAAATAACTCCACTCCGCATTGTCACAACCACTCTTTATTGTCAAAGACTTTGAATAGTTACTGAAGACTGTGGTAATCTTGACTTTGAGTGAATCCAGGTAGTATTGTTTATACAGGACACCAGGGATCTGGTTAGGAAGACAATAAGTATCCTTGATGAGCGATTTCCCACTGTTGTAAAATAAATATGCAGCACAATATGAGATATACTACTAAATGGTTGCTGACCATCGATAGAGGAAGGCATCGACAAATATTTAAAAACAATGGTGGAACGATCAATTTGGCTAAGTAACAACATAGAAAAAGTATTTGACATTATGTTGTCATAATACCATGATAATACTAGTGCCATACGAATATTTTTTAGTTAAGCAAAGGTATTGAGTAGCCCTTGTGGTAAAAATATGAATTAATGTGCAACATAAATTATTTTAGTGTTGAACTTGTAAGCTGTCAGCTTGAAATGATAAAACACAATTTAAAAACTTATCTTGAAATAAATTGGATTAGCCATATTTTCAATTTGTATTACTAATCTGTAAACCTAATGCTTTATATTTTTTTCCATCTCAATCATGTACAGAATATATGACAGCATAAAGAAAAGTAACCAAGACTTTAGAATCACTGAATTTATAGTAATTACAGCGATTATTTGTATTGTGGGCCGAATTTACTAGATTTGGATGCAAACTTTGGCCCACCTTATTTTATCTATACTTATATTACAATTATAACAATAAATCTATTTATGTTAATTAAATTTCATCTTAAGACATTAGTATGTCTCAATGTAGAACAAAACCACACATAAATGCAACGGCAAACCATAAGAATACAAAAACCCTCAGAACTGGGCCAAAATTACCCAGATTGGCCGTACTTATGCTGTTATTTAATTAATTTAAGACATTGACTGAGGGTGCTTGATGGAATTTCAATATCAAATTTGGATTATTGAGACTTTGTACACTTCCATGTATTTTGTCACTAACGACCCGGGTTTCGCCATTCGTGTGCTCGAATGCCTGAAGATGCCGAAAGGCGAAAAACCCGGGTCGTTAGTGACAAAATACATGGTAGTGTACAAAATCTCAATAATCCAAATTTGTTATTTAATTGTTAAAATTTATTAAAATGTGCAGGTTATTGATATCCATTTTATATTAAATGACCATCTAAAATATTTCAACATGCGACATATTTGTAGAAAATAAAAATAAATGAAAACTTCAACCACAATAATTTAATTACTAAACATCATATTGGAAATATTCAGTTGCTAGAGTTACATAGAAAAGTTGATAAGATTCACAGTTCTGATGATGGAGTGACCGCCTAAATAGCTATGAACTATTATAATACACCATTCTTTTATTAAGAAATTGTCAATAAAATTAATTAAAATGGAAATTTCATTTTAATAATATTACTAACCGAATTATATCAGAAGGCTTGTTTTCATTACTTATTGACCGAGACAGAAAGTCTCCCCTAAAAAGGTGACCGTATTCACCCCGCGCGTAGGCCAAGATACTCTCGTAGGATGCCCGAAAGTGTCCCGCGAGATCGACTCGCATCTTAATAATAACTCGGAACTCGTACGAACTGTTGGCTCGGGATTAGTTATACGCTCTGCATTATGGAAAATGGAGCTTCATGCTCTCAGTTAAAGTTCGCATAAAGGAGATCAGCGTGATGGCGAGACATACTAATCCGACAGACGATGGCAATTATTTCTGTACGTAAGCACTTTAACTCCATGAATTTATATTTGTTTTAATACTTCAAAATGGAGTAGGAAACTAAACATCTATGTACATATTTTGCATTATTTTGTATAGTGAAACCCTTTATGTTCTTCCGATATTTAAATGTGAGTTTTGGAGTCTCGTTTTATTTTCCCGCTTTCAAAGTAAAAAATTAGAGTTTAGTGGAACTCCTTATCGTTTTCCCTTATTTTTCTTTGGCTTGGAGACTTTCTCGCATTCATCGCTTTTTTAAAGACCCTTAAACCGACGGGTTCCACAGTATTTGAATATATGTGTTATTTTCTTGTTAAAGTCATTAAATCAACGAATGACGTTAAATATTAGCGGCAGATTGTTCCATCTAAGTAACAACATTTAAGCCCAACAATATAATTATGTTGCCGAAAAGACACGACGGAAAATGAATCATTTTATATATGCCGTTCGTTTGTCATGTAAAAGCAGTTAGGTTGAATATGGCCCGAGTTCAGCTACGTAGTTAAAAGTTGATTTACATAGTTGAATAACATAAAAAACAGGCGAAACATACCACCTGCTTCATTTAAAAATATTATTTATCACTACACTTTCTTTTATTGATCAAAAAAATACGTTATCGGGGATTTATTTCAATTGTATTGATCTAGTTGTATATACTTAAAATTTATTAATCTGATAAATTAAAACAAAATATTATTTTATTTCAACTAGACTTATTTTTATTTTGAAAACTATGTTTGACTATTCAAGATATACTACTGTTTGAAATAAATGAACAGCATATCACAAGCTTGTTTTTAACAGCATTGAATGAATTTCATTTGAAATTGATGTTACTTTGATGTCTTATGGAAAAGATAAAAATATTTAGTAACTCAACTGTTGCACTGCGTTACAAATTTACAGACGTTTTTTGCAAGACGTAAAAGTAACTTGGTCAATCGTGGTTGATTTACTTCAAGATAAGCTTTGTGAACATTTTATAAAAATAAAACACAATTTGTTTGAACTATTCCCATATGTTTCTAATGATCAGGACGGTTTTGCTCATCACGATCATTATCAACTAATAAAAATACAATTCAAAACAGGACTATTTATATAGAAATGAACGTTAATAATTTTGTAATTATTAAAATTCAATTTCATATAAATAGCCATGTTTTGATTGTATTTTTATTAGTTGATAATGCTCGTGATGAGCAAAACCAGTCCTGATTATTATACACATGTAGAAGTAGTACAAACAAATAGTGTTCTATTTTTAATATATAATGAGTTTCCATCAAGAATTGACAGTTAAAATCTTAAAAGTGATTTTGTATACATTTGTTAGTTTCGTAATTTTTGTCGTTTATGAATTGTTAGCAAGAATACTTAAGGTACAATGCAACGTCTATGTCGAATGCATTTGATATTCCATGTTTACCGACATGCGCGGAAGATCGTTCGTTTGCATTACCTGACAGAGAATATCAGAATAGCCCCAGCGAATTTATACGGAGTCCCTAACGGCATGGAAGCCAGCTTACTAATTTTCATACTAAATGAGTACTTGAATTATTAAATATACCCCATTAACGTAGAACCGTTTTCAAACGGCGTGTATTGTATGGGAACAGGAGTGTACCGGTAAACATTGGCGTACAGTTTATGTACCTGGGCGAGTGGAAGGGCTGGGATTGCCGAAACATACTGGAGCATGTCTAATTTACCTCTGCTCCAAGACAGTTGTTATAATAAAATATGAATTTGTGAATCTTAAATGCTATGAAACAGCGCTTGGTAACAGATGAATAATAAGAGAAAAGGTTTTTGTTGGATTTATTTCAAAACACGAAATATCATAGTTAATTATTTTTTTCAAAATACATTTTGATATATAATTTAAGAGATTGACTGAGGATGCTTGATGGAATTTCAATATCAAATTTGGATTATTGAGATTTTGTACACTTCCATGTATTTTGTCACTAACGACCCGGGACGTCAGTTCGAGTCCATTCGTACGCTCGAATGACTGAATATGCCGAAATGCGAAACCCGGGTCGTTAGTGACAAAATACATGGAAGTGTACAGAATCTCAATTATCCAAATTTGATATATTTTTACTTTTATACTGAAATTATACGGAGTATTAGTTTAATAGCTTATTTATTTATGTTTTATTTTTATAAATGTTTCTGGGGGAACGAATAAATACGATCGACAACACGGACGAGCTGATAACACTGGAGAAAGAAGAGACACCAACATAACTCGTCATAAAATAGACAGAACGCGATCAAACGTCATAGAAGCCGGAGTACCTCACACTCTGAAGCAAGGGACAATAATTTCTCACTAGCTGTCGACCGCAAAAGGCTGGTGGCAGATCTAATTTCAAAATGTTGAAATATCTGTTATTACAAGACGAATAAAGGACTCCTAAATATTTAACCTTTCTTTCAAGAGTGGCGAGTTAACACCATTCAAGTGATAAAAAATCAAATTGATTAGTGAAAAGATTACTGTAAAATACAGTATCAAAATTCATACGATATATTCGCCATACATTGTACTTAATTTATATTATTAATTATATTAAATTTGTTACAAGATAATCGTCTGGGGAAACGAAAATGTCTGCAAGAGCGCTACAATGCCGATTACGTTTTTCATAGTAGATTGTTTTATTATGAGCTTAGCACTTAATGATTCGTCATGTAAATTTTACTGCCAGAGACGCCCGTTTTAAGCCTTATAAACATTATGACTGGAATTTATGTCCAAAGAAAACGCCTTTCGGTAAAATCTCGGCGACAATATAAACGGCACAGAAAGGATTGCCGAGTCGACGACTTGTGGAAAAGCGGGGGAAAATAAATGACGAATGTTTACGGTATTAATTTCAGTATTAGCGTTTATAAAGCAATTATTAGCTATATCAGCGTTGGAATATTTGATTTTTGCGAACAGAATATTATTTTAGAAACCGCTTAGTATATTTTCTGTAATATTAAAATGCTCTCACATGATTTCTTTTTGATGTTCAGTTTTCTTCGCTAGTTATAACTCTTTCAACGGAACTAAAATGCAGAATTTTTGGAGAATAAATAACAAAATAATATAGATACTAAACATATCTTGTATTTAAGGAATGTTTAACCCTAGAAAGACATTAACACATTGCTTATTATTAAAATGAGTACTGGTAATCACACAGTTGGTCAAACCCCCCTTTAAGACAAGGTAAGCATAAAAACATACGAAATTGCTTTTGCAACTCAGCAGAATGAAAAAGGTAAATAAATAATATTTTTTATTGTATTTATGTTATCAAAAATTCTGAATTCAAAAAATATTCGCAGATACATTGAAACTATTGTTGAAAATAGCATTACTTATAGTCATACGCAAATTGTTCGCGTATAATTAACAATATTAAAGTGATGTACTTAAGTGTTTAAGAATTATTTAAATTTCAATTTTGAATTCGTTGTATTTGAAACAATTTATAAATTATAAGCGAAAGACACTTTATAGATACATCATAGAATCTTTTAATATTGATTTACCCTTATCAAAAGGGATCAAAAACGAAAGGATGACTGGTTGCTTGTGGTTAAAAAATATGTCACTCACCTGAAACAAAAAGAAAACGTTCGATATAAATATATGTTTGTTTATAGAACATATTCCACCGTAAACTGTTTCGGTAAATACTTGTTTGGGAGATAAAAATTCATTTCATTCATTTTGAACGAAAAAGATTTTTCGTATGTTTTAATTACGTTATATGTATTTAACCCTTAGACGATTTTTTGACACTCAGTTTTTGTGCTAAAAAAACGTGGTATTTGTGATACTTGCATCATCATGCTATTGTTGATTCTAATGTCACAATTCAAGTATTTTTATAAATACTACATATCGAATGAAGAGTGGAGCTACGTTGTAAAATATATGATACATTGAAAGTGTGTCTAAATACGAAAAACTGGTCTGCAATTTTAAAAACTCACCGAAGAGCTAATAACGTGAAATGCAAGTAGCACAACGATTTAGACTTTTTCACTGCTATTAAAATGTAAATCGAAAATACATTATTTGTACATATTCAATAAGTGTAGAAGATTACCTGTCACAACTGAAAATAATATCACTTTTGATAAAGTAAATTTGTATTAAATATTACTCAACAAAAAATAAATTATAACCCAAGCGAAATCGCTCCATACAACGTATGTGAACAGTAACGTAGAATAGTTTCTGTGTGCTCAGTAGGTGAGTGTAGTATTTTTATTTAAGCACGACAGGAAAGTACTCAGTGATTTTTCTTCTCGGCGTGCTCTTTACACGATTGATTTTATGTATATGGGTTTCAAATATATTCTGTTTTTATTTTAATTTTATATTATATACGATAGTTGCGGAATAAAATCAGATTTAATCTTAAATTTAAAGAAAAACATTAACAGATACATAACCTACTAAAGACAAACAATTTTTGAACATTTCTTAAAAACTTGACATGCAACCATCAATTTGTATTTCATTATAGTTGTTATAAAGTACGTATGCAGTATTTTGAAAATAATTTAAGTAGTACTAAGGTATATAATAAACAGTGTCAGAATCATTTGAACCAAATCATGATACTCTGATAATAATGGAATAATAATACAATGGCAATCACAAAATGACTAAAAACAAGCGGTTTCGTGTCAGTCAAAAAACACACTGCATTCATACATACATAAATGATTTCATTCAATTTCGTCAAGATGATCGCTTTGTTAATAATACGATGTACAATTGAATTAGATTAATTGCCTTTGTTTCATTATCTTACATAAATATACCTGGCACATTGGCAATCATCTTATATCGTCGTAGTTTTGGAAGAAGACACTAACTGAAAAGTACTTGTTTTGAGTAATTGAACTTTAAAGTTTGTCAAATGTTTGAAATGCTTTACCTTTTTCATTTTGTTTGTTTGTTTGTACAAAACTGTTGTTACATAAGTAAAAGTATAGTTGATAAAAATAAGTGTGTTCTTCCATACGGTAGAGTTTGAAATATGGAACATTTTGGTATAACTAACTCAATATGTCATTTTTTCGATTTAGTGTTTTCTTCCAGAACAGCGACGATACAATAGCCAAGACCGCTCTGTAGACGCTTTATTATTATCACATATAGGTAAGAAATTTTCTCATGACGTAAGCGTTCGCGGTGAAAACAATGCACAACCAGTTCCGAAGTACTAGCTACTTTTGAAATTCAGTATTTCAACTTCATTACCGTCATTTATGCCGGGTACGGTTATACAAGTCTTATATTTAATAGCCCAGACCACTCTGTAGACGTTTTATTATTATCACACATCACATGTAGGCATGAAATTTTCTCATGACTTAAGCGTTCGCGGTTCGTGTTGTATAATAAAGTAAAATGTTATGCAATGGACATACAGTTTTTACGTACTACCTACTTTAGACATTCAGTATTTTAATTTCAATACCGTCATCTATGACGGGTACGGTTATACCAGTTTAGAATAAACGTCAAATACCAAATTTTAATAATTATTAAAACCAAAGTAAATAGTTAGACTATAAATGTACGTTTTTGTAAAGCGCAACGCAGGCGATATTATTTAATATACGATACCCTGCGTACATAAATTCCTTCAAATCAATTATATACCAAAATATATTTCCGATCGAAAGTCTTTTGGTAAGATGAATTTTATTTTAAAGAAAATACACGTCTTTAATTTTCTCATGTGGATAATTTTTGCGTCGTAATTTATAACATTGTATTTGGATATTTTAATGGAAAACTACGATATTAATTAATGTATATAATCACCAGAATTATTAATAGTTTGCAATATTACGAAAATTAGTTTAACTATTCAAAAAGTCATAGTTCAAGTCGATCGGAAAATGCTACGTTTCCGCCATTCCGCTTTAAACAATAATAATTCGTATTCTGACATCACGCGATCGGCATTATCCATAATGCACCTAAATCACTAACCGAATCTTTCGTCCGAGCGTTTTGTTTCATAAACTTTTCGCTCGTTGAACAAACCGGACTAAGACCCAAATCCATTTTTAAATATGAAAAATGTTTTATTTAATAATTTTTTGAAATAGACAATGCAACCAAAAGGTGTCACTGTCATAATAAGATATAAGAAACGAAAATAGAGGAAAAATTTTACAGTGAAAAATCAAAGGATATTATAAACGTTAAATTTGGAAAGATGATATCAATGAAAGAAGTTCAGAGAGTAAAATCGTTTAAGTACTTACAACCAACTAGTGAGTACCCGGCATCCGTTGCAATGCCAATCAAAAAAAGAACGGGTTTGTGTTTTAATTCTATTTATTGAAGTGCTTTTCGGTTAGAGGTGATAAAATTACTCGGTCCACGCCCGTCATCTTCAGGTCCGGCAATGCCCGAGCCCGAGTCTCAATACCACACTTGTTACCTGGACCCGACCCGAAGCCCAGATTTATTTTTCTCATCCCGAAAAAAGCCCCAACTATTTTTTAATATAGTAATTCATTGATACTTTTCAAATAATACATGTTATTTTTTCTATATTTCCAGCGATATTCATGGCACATTTGAAATAAATTATTTAAGTTATGAAAACTATTGCCTTATGGCTGACTCATGACCCTAACATAGTATGAAATTTGAATTCCATTACACAATATTTTTTTTTCGCCTTGTTCAAAGATGTCGCTAGTTGTAGGTATTTTGATTCTTTTTTGAGATTTTTATTAGATTTAAGATTTAAATTTTTTTTCTTCGGAAACTTTCACGAGTGTGCGCATAACAACTCACCAAAGTTTAATTGAAATCAGATGAATGGTAAAGGAACGCATAGAGGAAAAAGAAACAAACAAACAAATCTTCATTTTTATATATATAGATTATATATAAGAATTCACGCATTGTAAAGGTGCCTCTGTTAGACACTTTTTAGCTATTTCGGCATCACAACATTGTCAAAAATATTATGTTTTTCATGTAGTAAATTGTTTAAGTTTTAAAACTTGCTGGATTTTATTTTTGACAGGAATGAGGCGACTGATATTTTTTAGGCAGCAATCAAACGGGAAAAGATAAAAACATTACAGAGATCCATAATTTTTTTGCGAAATCAATGTATTTGAGTAGAAGTTGGACCAAATCCAAACTAACGAAAATTATGAAATTTTAATATTGATATTTTGCCGATTGGTCGCGAGTTTTTTTTTATAGTTTTGACATTCTACTTGCAGTCGGTACGCCTGTTAACTGTTGAGTGATTTTTTTATCAGGACCGCTTTTTTATATCAAAACCTGTGAAACTCGGAAAATTGTCTAGTGAACCGTATAAAATGATTTTAAAATGTACACAAACAATTTAATGTTCGTCGAAAAGGTTCGAGCAGTAGAAAACGCAACCATTCACTGTGACTGCTTTGTACCGGAGACACGCTACGATGAATGTTTAAACCTTAATTGCCACGGTGTATTATTTGTTCGTAGAAATGAGACCGTGATGGAAAACACGCCGTTGATGTTGCTCTCTGTATGTATATTTGTTTTCCTATATCGTGTATAATATGTTTGTCAAGGGTTATTGCTTGTAGTCATATTGTGTTTTGAGTGAAACATCGACACTATACACAGTTTATTGTAGCTATGATATGTAAACATTTCATTTGAGTGTTTCTAATAGTAAGACACAACACGCTCAACTATTTAGCGTACAGATTTATATTTTTTGTTAAAAAACATTCTTAAATTATATAAATTTAAATTAAAAGAGAGTTGTTTTATAAGAAGTTGTAAAGGTTTGTAAAACAAAAGATTAGAGAGAGAACTATTATATAAATGCGTCATACAAAACAATTGTTTTTAATGTTTTTTAATTATCACTGTCAAGCATTATTGTATTAGATTTTTACTTGAAGTACAATGAATTAATCAAGGGAAACAATAAATAAATAAAATAACTAGCATATTGCGTATTAAAAATTAATATCAAAGCTTTCTTAGTCGACGATTGATATCAGGTTTTGCCACCCAACCACTAAATTATTATACTATCGTCAGTCCAACATAATATGACGGTTGTAAAGGTAAATATTTGGTTTTTATAAATTTAAATATATCCCTTTAATTGTGTATATTGTGTCATTCTTACTGCGAGAAATGAAAGCAAATAATCACGCTATATGCTCTTTTCAAATCAGAAGATACAAAAAAATACTAAATGAAGAATATCGATTACGTGTTAACATGTATTTACTGTGAGTCAATTTAAATGTGAGTATTTTATTCTGTAGGGAGATTGTTTGTGGTAGATGTTCGAAATAAAATTGAAATATTTCCATTATATTTTGAAATGCATGCTCGAAGCAGATCAATCTTGTCTCCCATTCAAATTCTGACACAAGATTCAATTCGATATCGAACGTTTCCGTCCAAAACGAGAATGTGGTAAACGAATGCTAATACATTATAACGTTATTCTGTTGCACAGTGAATTTGTCTACTAGAAACAAATAATGTATAATTTAAGCAGCAAATCTCCAAACATTATACAATAACAACACAAGCGCTTCATTCGAACTACGTAAACTATAAAATATATATGAAATGAACTATTTTAAGAAGAAACTGAACTCAAACTTTTACCTAGGTTACTTTTGTTTTCATGATTCTGATTAATAAATTAATGAAATGGTTATACGCTATAGTCAGTTTAAATGTATTTCATTGAATAGGATGAAATAATAAAAATCTGACGATGGCTATCAACTACCTAATAAAATTTTGTAGAACTGAACAGTTTGTTATTGCATCCTATTATAATGGAGTTCTACCAAGTAAATCCCGATTCAATCAATATTTCATTGAACTTAATAAGGAAATATGTAAAAAAATGTTTTCTAATAATCAAATAAACACTACTTAAATATGCAGGGCATTAAAATCATGTTAAATGGACATTAGTCGAAGATATATAGATGGTATATTTGTGAATGGTAACATTTTTAATCTAATATATAAAAATCAATGTGTCTTTGTTCGTATCTTATGCGCTGACATACCGGTCATCCGATTCCGATAAAACTTTGTCAAGCTATTGCTTGCACTTGCGCGAAGGATATAGGCATAGTACAATCAGGCTCGGACCGGCCCGAGCCCGACTCTCAACGTTTTAATTTTTAACATACAGTAGGTCAAATAGTATATAAAAAATCAATCTCACCATCCTGATATATCTAAAATAAAGAAGCAAATTTGTACAAATAGCGACATCTCGGAAAACTTTCTGATTTAGTCGTGTACGTACCAGACAGAAAAATATTGTGTGTTGAAAAGCACTTCAGTAAACAGAATTAAAACAAAAATACTTTCTTTCTTTGAGTGGCATTGAACGCATGCCGGGTACTCGCTAGTCTACAATAAATATTACTTTCAGTATCGCTAGTTTGAGGGATAATTTATTCAAATACAGCCGGAATTTTTTTGAATCATACATATTTTTTATTGTAATCTATAAATCGTAGTGGTAAGGGATCAGGTGGGTCCTGGTTCAAGTCCCAGCAAGGTCAATGTCAAATTTGTGATTTTGGATATGACTGACTTATAAAAATTCTCATCGAGTTTATCTTGAATGATTTTCAAATTTTTAAAATGTTGGCGCATTGAATGTCAGCTGTAAAGCCAGATACTTTTTTTTTTAAATAAAATATCAAAAAAAAAAAAAAAATGCGAAGAGTAGCTACATTTAAAACTTTAAAAATGTTCAACGTTTACCCTTTAATATAAGTACTATGTTCATGTTATATGAACAAGTGTTTACAAATGAAAGTACTATATTATACATAGCACAAGGTTCGCCTTTTGAAAGTGACGATGCCGTAAGATATGAGTAGAAGAGGAGGTGAACTCAAAAGCCGGGCAAAGCTAAGGGTGAAGCGTCGGAAAGCTAACTATTAACCGTGGGTTGGGTAAAAGCTTGTTAGTCTGCTTTTTAAGTATTAATGTAAAATTAAATATGACAGCAACATTAAAATAAATTAAATTTACTTGGAATAGCTAAAAGGAAACGGACAGAGAGGCATTGAAAAAACACTACTTATTATAATAATACATATTACTAAATAATTTCTAAAGCTTTGAATTTTTTCAATTTAATAAAAACATTTGTTGAAATACCAAATTACTCACATACACTTTTTGTTACTCACATACACTCATTATCTAACAATTATTACTGTGTTCCGTCATTTAATGTAAATGTTTATTTAATATAGTAATCTTACCCTTCATAGATGACGAAATACTGAATGTCTAAAGTAGCTAGTACGTCGGAACTGTGAGTGCATTGTATAAAATTTTATTTTATATACTCCGCGGATGTTCAGTTTATGAGAAAATTACATACCTCTGGTATGGGCTATTTTATATAAAATACTTTTAACTTATATTTTTTTAGAAATTATAGCATTTGTTGATGAGCGTACTACAATAATGTGTTTTGTGTCGTTTTATTATTCTATTGTGAAGGGGAATATTTAGTATAGAAACCATTATGGACAGGAATACGTTTCATATATATATATGTTATTCCTTATCTTTTTAAATCATTTCTTCAGTATACATACCTTTTACATTATATACTTATATAAAAAAGCTAGTTTATATTATTTTTGCTGTCTGTGGTCGAGTGTTCAACGTCGTTAGCTACGGTTGCGGTGCTAGTCGATACTAGTAGCGAATGCGAGTAAGGACAGTTAATTTATTTTCAATCGATTTACGCGTTTCTGTTCGAAGATATGTGACGTATGCCCACCCATGCGATCCTCAAAATGGGTTGCCACGAGAGAGATTAACTAACCACTAATACTGTCATAATCCTATCCTTATGTTCCTAATCTTTTAGAAAAATAGAGGTTGACTGATTAACGAGGAGTTATCGTAGAAAAAAACTTTTTTAAGATAACATTTATTAGTCCAGTTAGAGTCCGTATGTCCCTCCATTCAGTCTATATGTTCAACATTGGGAGGGGACATGATTAAGAAATCGCCGCTATCTTCCTTCTTTCCTTTTCAAGTTGTGTAAAAAATCGGTCGACATAACCAATATTTAATATAAAACACAATTATTATAACATAATAATGACAATATTCTAAACATCATATTTTACGCAGTTATTGTAGGTCGACTAGTTTGGATAGCTTAACGGGTTAGAATTTTTTTTATGATGTGTTTCGCCGAGTACAGACCGCGCCCTCGCCTCGGGGCCCCTGAATTCGTAGGGCGGCCGCGTTGTCATATAAAACAGCCGTATTAAAAATTCAACAGTGTCGCAGTGGACCGGGGAATGTGTACAGCATGGCCCGCTGTATTATGTATGCCTGGGCGGGAGATTCATTCTGCAGCCCTTCTGCCGGGTAAAGACGCAGTTCAGGGGATGGAATAAGGAAGAGGGTGGTATTTTTCAACACCCCGCCATAGTCGTTTAGTTAAGGGTATGTAATTCAGCATGTTTGAATAAGATTATATACACGGAAATGGAAATGTTCTTTTAAATATAAGTAAACGATTGCACGAAGACGATTTGTAAAGCTTTGTGCTACAGTACTGCAATCCTAAGCTTTCATTCCGTGATGAATATATCCAAATATTATTTTTTCAATGATACTATGGTGTCATTTCAAAATGTTTATGAATATATGTGACATTATTAAAACTGAGGCATAGGTTGATTTACATACCAGTTCTTTACCTTTCCCTTCTTTCCATCTAAACCCATTATGTAACATAATACTGACACACAAATGACAACCATTCCTAGTTTAATATATTCTGAGTCAATAAGGCGCGAATCGAATACTTCCAAATAAATTGCCTTATTAGAATCGTTAATTTGAGTTGAATCACTAAGGAAAGAAAACAGAAGACTCGCGGCTTACTTACTAGATACTCCAAGAATCATTATGTGACATGATATGTGCGTATGCATTTTATACACAAACCGTTTGTTTCCAAAGAAATTTGCGTGTATATATATTATTTTTGTAAGAAGATCAAGTATAGAGTCACCTTATAACTAAGGAAAGGACTAAGTCGGACATGTTTCTTTGTAAAAACCCTTTTTTGTCACCAGTGAGTTGTGTTTCACGGAGTTGGAATTCATGACCAGTCAATGAGGAAATTACTCGACGTTTTTTCGAGGGGGCTTGGACCCAACCGACCTCCCTACTTCGACAGGCCATTGCTTGTCACAGAATATATGTTTGCATTTCCTAGTTGAGTTTTGTAACTGAAATGCATAGAATATCAATATTTGAATACAAATTCAGCAGTTACATACGGACAGAAAGTATTTTTGTGTACTTTTAGAACTTTGGAATGGAGTAAAATCTTACCAAGTGGAAAATTTTATGTAGGAATGTAAATATTGTTTTGTAAATATGCGTTACTTTAAATATTATATTAATATTCAAAGTACGTTTAATGTAATTATTATTAAATGATACTCCCTATACAAAGGACTGAAACAGTACTATAAGAAAAAACTAAATGTAGTAATATGTTGCAAGACTAATATTTTTTAATTCAGTTGATAATGCTTTTGATGAGCGAAGCGGTCCTGATCATTATAAACATGTGGAAGTAGTACAAAAAAATACGTATTATTTTAAAAAATATAATGCATTTTCACCAAGAATTGACAGTTAAAACGTTAAAAGTGATAACTATTTTTTAAATTAATTTCAATTAAAATATTTTATATTTTTTTAAAACTTAAGATTTGTAAACTTTTTACGCAAATTAAACTGTTGTTTTTTTTTTTAAATTGTATGTCAGAAGCTCAGTAAAAAAATACATTGGGTTTATATAAGTATATGAGCCCGATGGTACACATTTTCACATGCAAAGTTTTACTAAAATATCAGTGCATCATGCTTAGACTTAAAATATCAGAAACTTAAAATATCTGATTTATCAATTGCATTTTTAATGACATTTTATACATGTTCAACCAATCAGGACACGAAATAAAATATGGTGTATATTTGCCAATGTAATGAGCAGTAATAAGAACTAGTATAATACATTGGTTGTAATATATTTTTTTACATATTTAATATAATATATGGATGGTGAAATTAGTCGGCTTACTTTAAGTCATTTGTGTTGCATGGCGATTATTTCGTACTACGCATCATATCTGGCAACACAGAAATAATAAATAAATAATGTGCCGGCATTTTTTATTACGTATGTGAAATCATAATCACTTTTCTAAAAGGGAACACCATTTATCGGGAATGAAATAAATACATGAATGTGATCCATTAGTTAAAAAGCTATTAGAATAAAGCTTCGTCACATCAAAACAGGAGTCAAACAGCTTTGCATATATTTTATTTACCTGTGAATAACCGGGATTTATATTTTAAAGCAGAACCTCGTACATTATTCATTTCATCCATATATAGCTGGAAAAATAAACTCTTGCAAAAACACACCGTGCAGTAAATCGAGCGAATTTTTAGACGTTATTATTTAATGATTTGGAAAAATGTGGCATTGAAAATAACACATCTGTTCTCTACAGGTTTGGCAATTTATTTTATTTAAGTGCTTTACTAACTTTAAAGATATTTAACTGTGTTTAAATATTTTTAAAAATATTATACAAATCTAAATAAGCAGTCGTAACACTGGTTACTGATTTTAAAATAAAGAATATTTAGTTCGATAGTACTTAGCTAGATTTTTTACAAGGGATTATTTAGACCTCTTTGAGTGGAATTGTTTACAAAGCATTTGTTACTTATGCGGGTTTATTTAACGAAAAGTTGTTGTCAAAGCTTTATGTGTTGATCTTAATTTATGTTTGAGCTGAAATTATGTGACATGAAATCGATTTTAATTTAAGTAAACTCGTTGAGTTGTACCCCGATTTAAAACGGTGTGCGATAAAAGAATATTTAGTTTTGATTGTAATGAAATAAACTAAAGACAGGTCAGGTCAGGCGACGAGTGGTTTCGGTCGGTGAATAAAGATAGGAATAAATAGACTTTTGTCAAATCGTATGCATACATTGAGTGTCAACATGAAATAATAAATAGATACGATAATAGTATTATGATTTCTATCATAACTACTTTTAAATACCCTTATTTATAATTATTATCATCCTCAAACCCGTTAGTTGTGAACGAATTAGATAGCTAATTATATTTTAAGGCAACTGCATGACTAGCTAACATTCCCAAAACAGTGTTATTTTCTTAAGCTTATTTTATCTCAACGATGAATTAGTTCTAATGAATTGGAACAGGGTTTCCCAAACATTTTCTGAAATGGAACACTTGTCTTATTTTTTAGGTTTGTTAATTTCTACTAGAATTTAAAAAAATGTTTTTTAATTTGGTAATTATTTTAAAATATAAAACTATAATATAATATAAAAATGAAAATAATAATAAAAAAAGCACTTTATGAATTTAATGATTTAGTCCTTGAATTGAATATCTTCTTGATATCTGGTGTGGCGTCGAGCCTATTCCTGCACTTTGACTACGTTGCAGCATAATAAGAAAATTCCGCTTCGCATTAATAGGTTGTAGAAAACGGAAGTATTTTGAAAAGTTAGTGTACTCTTTTGACAAACTCGCCCAGAAATCATTTAAAGGCTGATTTTTCTATTTTTTTTTTTCAAATCAGAGTCACTAATTATAAAGTATAAAAAGTTTCTCAATAATTGTCGTGGAACACCTATTCAAGTTCGCAGTACATAGTTTGGGAAACCCTGAATTAGAAGATTAAAACAATTTAAAGAAATGAAATACAATATTTTACTAAATGTATTATTAATTAAGTAAAAAAATGCTCATTTAAACATGACAGAATTATTAAATATTGTATACTAAAATTTGATCATTGTGTTCATATAGTTGGCAAAGAATATATTTTCACTATTGTTTGTTAAGTACATTTTTAAATTAAGGTAGCAAGAAACACATTTTTATAAAATTGAGAGTCAAAGGTATACATCGATTGGTTTATGATGAAATATAAAATGATATAGTCAATTGAGTATATTATTGTACCGAAACATCGTGACGCAAATTATCCTCACAATTATTAGTGCATTGTTGTATTGTATGTGGAAATGCGCTGGCTAAGCGAATTGCGGGCATTGTGTTTTGTCAACTGTATCGGTTCACATCCTCTCAAAGGCTCGCGCTTTACCGACTAAAACCAGCGCCCTGGGAGTGGAGCCATTATGACGAAATACCCGTTGATCATTTCCTGCCGGTCCCATTACTAAGGCTTCTGATTCAACCAGGCTTTAATACGTATTCAAAAATAATTTATAAAATCGTCGACTTCGTATTTCAGCTGACCGTAGAAGACAATCTTAATTGATTGGATATATTATAATATATGGCCATTATTGAAAGGATTTACGATCGTTAAGCTATTACTGCATGATAAAGAGAAGGAGACAGTATGAAGTGCTTTAATAAACACATTTCAATGCTAGTTTTTTAATAATAGCCACGTGAATAAATTAATCTGGCATGTCATTCTTTGCCAAACCCAAACAAAGTTTTCAAATCTTTCTTACGTATGCTGGAGGATTTTAGCACTTCTTAGATACAACTATTCTACAATGCAGTCCATGGTAGTAATGTTTCTGCAAGTGAACGATGTTCGCATATAGACTTGAAGTCAGTCAAAAAATCGCTCTGATTAATTCATATGTCTAATAATCGATAAAATGACGAGCGTGCGCACGTAGGATTAGATCGAAAAACAATATTAAGATAGGCAATAATGGATTATACTTTAAACTAGTATAACCGTACGCGTCATAGATACCGGTATTGAAATTGAAATACTTAATGTCTAAAGTAGCTAGTGAGTGCATTGCACAACATTTTATTTTTTTATTGTATACACCGCGAATGCTTACGTCATGAGAAAATTTTACACCTACATGTGATATGTAATACGGCTGCAGAGCGATATGGGCTATTATATATAAGACTAGTAAACCTGAAACACTGAATGTCTAAAGTAGCCAGTACGTCGGCACTGTGTGTGCATTGCATAACATTTTATTTCATTATTATATTTAAATTTAAATTTCATACCTACAATGAAGCTTTCTTCATTTTGAAAGAATCGAATCGTAAGCAACTAGAAAACTGCGATTTCTTTTTTATCCACTGAAATAAAACAACTTAAATAATCAAAGACAGTGTCAAGCAATTCCGGTGATGATTTGGATTTTCAAAATGAATAATCGATATTTTATTATAACGTAATTACGTTATGTATTACGTTCTATGTAAAATTGATATTCGTAGGACCGCTTATGTAGTATATTTCTCGTATTGTTGTATAAATTGTATGCAACATGGCAATCGCCTTCAACCTAAAACATAAGTGAGTTAGACGCTTTACTCAGTGCATTATGCTGATGGTATTCGATAGACCAAAACTGCTAAATGAATTATTTATCTGCATTTAAATGAAGCGGATATTGGGGTCCGGCTAATATCAACAATCGGTACTTATCAATTCAAAATCAATCTGATTTGACCGCGATCCTACCGCGATGAATAATACATTTTTTTTTATTACAATGTAAAATAATTTTATTCTGGTACAAGTAAACAATTTCGGACATCCGGGCGGTAGCAAACAATTATTTTCGACGGTATAAAGCTTTATAGACTATTCAATTATCTCAATGCTTTCATGCAAAAGGCAAAATATACATGTACCAATTTAGATATATATACGATAAAAATATGGGGTCAAGGATGCAACAGTACTCAGCTAATCGTTCTCTCTACCCAATCGTGAAAAATTGTTGAAATTTCGTTTACATATACATCAATAAATCGATCGAAAAATAATTATGTGAAAATATCCATTCGCGGTTGAACCCCGTTGGCTCAATAGCATTTACCATTCGGAAAAATGACCGGACATGTAGTAGAAAATAGTGAATAAGCCTAAGATAAACGATTTTTTTAAAAGTGATAGTAAAATAAACAATATTTGGAAAAGTAAAGCTAAGACTATTTTCAATTGATTCCGCGGAGATTTTGTGCTCATTTTTAATAATATATTAATATCTTTAAAAGTGTTAATTGTCAATTCTTAGTGGAATTGCATTATATTTTAAAAATAAAACACAACTTTTGTACTACTTTGACATGTTTATAATGATCAGAACCGGTTTCGCTCATCACGAGCATTATCAACTTAGAACTATATTAAAAAAAAAGATTAATAACTTTCTACTGATTTTGTATCTAGATGCGACTCCTTACGGGGGAGGCAGAAAGGTCTCACACACCTTTTATTATTTTAGTGTGACAATATATTGTTTCTGATGGTTCAGAAATAATGGAGGTCCTCTACATGCTATCTGAGAACCCGGTGACATGACCAGTAGAATAACAACGTTATAAATTACAATTTTACAGATTTTACATTTATAAAGACAGACAATGTTTTAAAAGCCATCGTAACACACTTCCATGTACTATATATTTATGTTTATCCACGTAATATAATATACTGTTCATTATTAATGCACAATTGTTTATTATACGTAATATTTTCTATGCCTTTAAGTGAATGAAAAGTCATACAATCTATAATTCAATGAGAGAAGTACGTGTGCAAATGGATACACTTAATCAGGGAGAAGTAACAAGGTACGTAATGAATGAGTCAGCGTACACAGTGATCCAGTATGGAGATTTCATTTCAGCGAAGAAGAACCTTGTTGTCTAATATATGTCGCCATTCTAAAGACCACACGTCCAAATCGTAGGAGGCGTTTTTTAAATATATTAATAAAGTATTCACATAACACACAATTTAAAATACAACAGTATTAAAAAACTTCGATTTTTATTGTAGTAAAATATGTCCTTCTGATTAAGAAGGATCTTATATCTTACCTGACTATAGCATTGGTATTTCGGGAAATACCCTAAGAGAATGATAAGAATTTTATATAACGTGGACAGTACAGAAGGACTATTTCTTTATTTAAGAAATTGGTTACAAAAGAGTTATTGTTAAGTGTTTTGTGTTACATAAAGCAGTGAAATATCTCAATAATGAAGATATGGTAGTAAATTTGATAGCTTCTGATAATTACTAATTTTTCCTGCTATTATTTACGTTTATAAGATTCATTTTATATATAGGAATCTAATGTAAGAATGCTCAAAACTATAAATCAATATCTATATTTTAAAGGTATTTCTAAAAGAAGTTGAAAAGCGGCAATTCGCCACTCTGGTAATATGGTGTTTACAAAATAAGGATTAGGACGATTTCCGAAATTTTAACTCAGGTATCGGTGTGGCTCTCAGACGTATAATGTATTGCCTCGTAAATGATATTTGTCGCATTTGTATCTTCTATATAAGCGTTAGACACTGTTTACTGTCTCTCAGTTCGAGTCCATTCGTGTGCTCGAATGCCTGAAGATGCCGAAAGGCGAAACCCGGGTCGTTAGTGACAAAATACATGGAAGTGTACAAAATCTCAATAATCCAAATTTAATATTGAAATTCCATCAAGCACCCTCAGTCGATGTCTTAAATTATATCTATATTTTAAGTAATAAATGTTTTGTTTTTCAAAGATATGGTGGTCTATTATATTTTCGAACAAAACAATCATATCGTGTAACGTTTAACTAAAAAGCATTTATCTTCATTACAAGAAGCCCATCAGTAAAATATCAATGCATTTATTTTAACGACTAATTAATAACACCACATAAGCTCTTTTTCTAAAAACATAATTAGTGCCTTAAATGCGTGAGGTTACTTAATATTGTCTATCTCTTCTAAACAGTATATATAGCAAAGCAAAAGTAAGTTGAAGTATAGTTTTGACCATGGCGTCAAGCCTAATATAATTCTCTTCAACGCATTTAACAAACAAGGTTTATCAAATAAATGACTTAAAGCTAATCGTCGATAAAAAATGATCCATTTAAAACGTGCTGTACAGTCACAAAAATACGAATTGGTAATATTCTTTATTTATGTTGTCGCTGGTTATTATTTCAATTCTTATCTTGGTCATAACGAAGCTTTCAATAGTTCGTCGCACCTGGAGCTTTGAATAATCAAAGCGCAGCGACTAAAAGTCAAGGAGTGGTGACCGTACCGACAAGATCGCCGGTCCGTGAATACACCGTGAAGGTTCGTTAGAATTCCTGATTTCGACGCCGACGCCGGTGATCTTGATACGCGTTACAAAGCTCACTTTGCATATACTTGTTTAAGCTTACGTATATGAATGATAATCATGTATTTTAAGCATTCGAAGACTCATAAAAGTATCGTTATTAGAGATTTCATTAAGTATTTTATATATTACAAAAGATATCTTGCTTTGTATGATTAAGTATTAATATTATATCCTAGAATATTTCTCTTTTATTTGTAACAGTCGCAACAATATCAGAAACTGACTTGACAAAGCACGTCAGCCTTTTCAATTAGCAAGGTACTCATCCAGTTGAGCTTGGAAGGTTTCTTTCTCTTGTGGATTCCTAATTATATGATATGTGACCTCAGCGCTATTTTCCTTGGGGAGAGTCGTAAAGCGTTATAACGGCGCCCGCAACACCCTTCCGTTAGATGTAAGCTCTGCCAACGACTTTTAGTAGCAAAGTTAAACTTTACACTTAGACGCTAGTTGGCAGTGTATTTACTCAAAATTTATAATAATTGTTTGGCGCTGTTTAAGTAGAGGTGTACATTCATGTATGAATAAGCTCAGGAAGACAATAGAAGTTCCCATTCCAACTAATGGAAGCAGTTATTTCTTGTTTAAGTTCAATTAATAGTTTGTATCTGGCGCAAACTATATTAAAAAAAACAACAACTGTTATTCAGCAAGAGTCATAATGATTTTATAGATTATTTTGAATTACGACAACATTAAATGTTTATGTAAATCACAATTGGAGATATCATAAATTATATCCAATAAGACATTATAAATTTATATTTTTAATTAAAGATATGCACTTTAAAAATGATTTTTTCCTTCTGTCGCATATAAATTGATCGGTCTAATATAAGCATATATTTTTGTATACATAAGTGTATATTGAAAAATGATCTGTGAGAAGGATGTTAAAGGGGAAATAAATAATCACGTCGGTAAGAATATTACTAAAATTGTTTGAGGTTGCCCAAAATATTTATTGAAAGTGAAGTAAAGAGAGTAGATTTAGATAAACATACAATATACATGAATAAATTGATGACAATATTTAATCTTGTTCTACGATAGGCTCACAAGTATAAGTGCAACTTATGTAGCTCTAATGATGAAATCGTGATGAACAGTTTTCGTTTAATCGAAACCTCTGGGAGCATCGCTTCATCGTTCAATATCGAAAACACATCACGTACCGATATCCCGTGGCGGGGTTTTTAAAACAAATAGTAGACGTCATGTAAAAAAGCTTCCAATATGTTAAGAGCTTTTACACCAAGTTCGCCTGTTCGCGCACTCGGGTTAAGTGGTTCTACCGGGGCTGTCGGTAGACTATGGAAAGCTCAATTGGACTTATTTAAGCGGGGAATAAAATTTCCTGGAGCACATCGCATGAAGGCTGTTTGTAGTTGTAATAAAATGGCGGCAGAAGAAAGGATTTCTGCCGTTTAAGATATTGCCGTACTTTCAGTGCAACTTTCAAGCGGTTGAAATTCGAAACATTAGTCTTGTCGATTAAAAAATCGTTAGCTTCACTATTTTAGTGATAGATTTGAATTGAAAATAATGACATATATTATTTTCCTGGTGCGTCGACTATGGTAGTAACATGATGCACACCCGCAAAGTAATTTTAAGGTTGTTGTCTTTTAAATACTTCAGTATGTTCATTCTACAAGACCTAGAGATGAAAAATTATTGGGAGTGTAAAAAATTAACTTTTTAAAATGGCCATTTATTATATTGCTCATTGATTATATGATTGAGTCATAATAATCAATTAACGGATCCAATTTATTATCAATTGATTATATATAAATATTTTTTTATACCAATCTCAGCAAGATAAATAGACAATTTTCAATTGTAAAAAATGCTTCACGTATGCATGCATCCTAAAATTTTACATGCCGGAAAAATACGTTGTAAAAACGGACAACAAAAGAAGAAAAAAATCGGAGCGCAAAACAAAAGACGAGCAACGAGAATTTTCTTTGAGAAAACGTATAAAACACAGCTAAGAAACGTCCAAACGATTCACTTTCAATCTGAAGCTAAAGAGAAAAGAAAACGTATCGACGGGCGTTAAGGAAAACCAAAGAGCGCGAGATATAAATGTTTGAAGCACAGGAAAATTTTTCAAATCCCTCAAAATTTACAATATTATAATAAAAAGTCAATATAACATTTGTCATATTTATTTAAAAAATATAAATCAATAATAACACGACTCATATTTTTCAAAAAAATACACATGTTTCGAAATTGCACTGTCCAATGTATTGGAACTTTTCTTTCATTTATCTTTGTTCAACTCCGTTTAAAAAGAGGATTGAGTGTTTATGAATCATGTATTCTTTAATTTTATTTCGTTATAATAACGTTAAATACAATTATTAAAATGGTAATAATATTATTATACAAATTAAGGAGGGTTCTGACGGAGATATTCGTCTAGCATTGAATATATGTCCACTGATCGAAATGTGTGTATCTACAAACACATGTTTGAAAACATTGCATTATTAGATTGAAATGTAAAGTTGAAAAGTTACGGAAAAACAGTATTCAAATTGTTGAGCATTTTGATCGTTTCATCTGCCTGATTAATGAAGGTAAATCAATGTACTTACGTTTTTTATTGGTATACTTAACCATTTAAAAGAAATACGTACTTCAACTGCCATTTTTATGTAAAGATATTGTTGATACGACGTATTTCCGTACCACGCTCTCGTTAGATGACAGCTTTTCCATCACAATGCCAAAAGAGCTATCAGTTACATTAAAATGAAGTTCTACTAAGTATTATTTATAAATATATGGAATTTAAATCACTGAGATAAACTGAAAATAGAATAAAGAATATAAGTACAATAATTATAACTATGTATATAGATTATGTTTAGCGTCATTGGAATTGGTTGCTGTGCTCATGGGTTCGAACCCCAGAACAAGCAGTTTCATAAACCAATTTATGTATTTGTGTTCGAAGGCATGTAGGATGTAGCGAGAGCGATTAGCTAACCACTAAACCTATTTTAACAGTATCCTTATATCTCTGCTCTCTTAGAAAATGAGAGGTTGAGAAACTGTTGTGATAAGTTCCATTAGGTGTTCGTACGATCCAAATTGGGAGCTGACATGGTTGAAAAAGCATTAATTATAGAGATGTTGACACATACGAAATTCAAATTACTTGAGATAAACTAAAAATAGAATAAAAATTATAATTACCAAAACGATCATATAAAACCATCCCATCAATTATGTTCTTATATAAAATATATATTTCAAGTAAGGTTTTGGTGGACGTATTATGTACCACAATAAAAACTTAATATAGCGCCATAAAATGTAAAGGACAATAATTATTTTAGTGATTCACTTGGCCAGGAATATGTCCGCTTCGCGGCGATATCAACATTATCAAGGGCCTCGAAATCCTGCCTATATATAACGGGATCAAAATGTAGGGAGAAATATAAGGTTATTGCTTTTGTCGGGACAGAGGGAATCTATGTATAAATCGTAAAATGAACCCAAACAAATATACCTTCTAAGTAAGAAAGTCTTTTTAAAAAAATGGAAAAGATAATATTGATAGGTCAAGGAAAATGTCTAGGAATATAATATATTTATTTTTCAATTTAAATACTCTAAGTATTTTTTATCGAATAGAAAAAAAACTGGAGTTAGTGATATAAGATTTTTTTGTTGAAGACACTGACTGAAAAGTATAATTTATAAAAATAAGTGTGCTTTTGTATACGATAGAGTTTGAAATAAGGAACATTATGGTATAACTAACTCAATATGTCATTTTTCGATTAAGTGTTTTCTTCCAGAACAGCGACGATATTTCAATTAATTAATTTAAGATATAGTTGCATTACAGTTAATAATTAGTAATGTGACAGTTATTTCAAAATCACATGAGATAAACTTTTTTTTCCATAGGAGCAGACTCACAATGTGGTCTCCTAATGAAGGTATCTCAACACAATTTTTCTATGAGATCTGCTTGTTACTCATTTGCTCAACCTCTCTTTTTCGAAGAGAGTAGGTATAGAAGGATAAGGCTAGGACAGGACTAGTGGTTAGCTAATCGCTCTCGCTACACCCCTTGAGGATAGGATGGTTGGGAGGGAGTTTTAGACATCACAAAGCGACTACGTTACATAAATAGGTAAATCAATTGAAAGATCTATTTATGAAATTTTCCGCACCGGGGATTGAGCCTGAGACATCTGTAACCGTAGCCATCGATGTTACCAACTGCGCCAAGGACGCCTACAAATTATTAACTAGATAAACTATACAAGAAAATAAATCACGAACACCCATGCCCACCAAATGTGAAGGGGGATTTAAAATTGTATTAACCTTACCGTGGTCAAAACGAAAATGCATTTTTTTTTTATCTTTTTTGTCTTTTTTCTTTATTATTCAAAAATAAATATATCTTCTACAAAAAACAGTGTTTTGTTGTCGCTGAAATTTTTATCGTTGTAAAGGAATATCCTGTTTTCTTTAGAATGCTCTTAGTAATATAGTACCCGACATCAAAATACTTTTGGAGTCGTAATGTTTTGCATAATTTAAAAATAAATCATCTTGCATCTGTGAAGTGAAATAATAAAAACTCACCCATAAAAGCACAATTAATAAACGCCTTTCGAGCGACTTGTCATTTGCATTTTCTTAACGACAAACTCACTTTAAAGACTGACTATTAAAACGCGCGGGGAAAAAATGAACAAAGTTTGGATCTTTTAAGATGATGCATTAAGGAAGGCGATAAATTAATTTTACGTAAGTTAGTTTTTCAACAGAGATACAGCATCAACGGTACTACATTAATGGTATAGAAAATATCATTATATTGTAAAGGCGGCATCTCAATGGCTACTTTTCTACTCTTTGTAAGGTTTAGTGTTCCAGCTCCAAAATGTTAAATTGCGAACAGAGATTTTTCAATCGATATATAAATGTGTCTCCAAATTTATACTCGGATGCCTTTGACGTTACAAAATCGTTTCGTCCACACAATCTAATTCTGGAAAATGAACTTATCTTTACTAACTTATTGCATCTTTGTATTCTTAATTTATATGAAAAAATAAGCACTTCTCAAATGACAAGTTCTTATTTCTGAGTGGTACATTACGCTGAAAATCGATAGTAGAAATAGTGAAATGCTTCAAATATAGAAGTTGGAAAGCAGAAAATGCTAATAGGGCTAATTGTTTTGCCTAAATATTTCTTTACTTGTTTCTTTCGTGAAAATTAGCGTTCGCTTAATTTAGCCATAGGGTATAGAGTCTAAATATTCATTATACTGTTTAAAATTTTAGTACAAACAAAAGATTATTTTTCGCCTTCAAAAAAAGCAGTCATTAAGTATAATATAATAATAATTTACATAGTTTATGATTATAGAAAAATATGATGGCATGCAAGCGTTTATAGAGCTTACACACATAACACGAGAACTAGCCCAGGTTTTTTGAGATATATTAGGGCGAGAAAATGAGTTATTGCATGTGGGAATGAGTTACGACAACGGTGCGTGACAATTTTAGCGGGGTTGTTTTTGTTAGTGGAGCCTCGCCTGTAAAAATTGTACCTTGGATAGAAAACATTCGCAAAAGTACCACTGTGCTGTGTATATTTGTAGTGTAATCGTCGACTGCTTAACTTGAATAACGCCGCACTGACATGTTAACGCGTGTTATTGCGGATACGAAAAAATAAATTGAGTGTTACTAATCAAAAGGTACAATAACTTTTCCAAGCCTTTGCTTTATGATTAATTCTTCGTGCTAAAGGAATAGGAGGTTAAGTCACAAACCTGTTCATTTCAGGAGAGCCAAATCAAGATTTGAGCTCTTGAGAACTTTCTACAAAATATGTGTCCTTTTTTTTTGTAAACTGTATATTTACGATCAATAAACTACTTTTATTGCTTTTTTCATAAAAAAAAAACAGGGCACATGTTGTGTTAATGTTGTTAACCCCTTCATGGGCCGCCGAAAATGTTAGATTGAGCCGTAGGTGGCCATATCCTGCACTAGATACAAATAACTATCGATTAATTTATTTCATTTAAAAACATTTATTTCAGATTTCTATGATATTTACAGATCACATAATAGTATTTCAATGTAATACTGAACTGTATATTCATTTTGATAAACTATAAATGTATCCAAAAATAAAAATTGTAAAATGGGTTTCTAGTGTGCAATTTAACATATTGCGTGACGTGACTGGAAGTTAAATTTGAAATAAAACATAAAAAACACAAAAATCTTTATTTAACATGGTACGCTGTTATTACGGTGCCTGATTAAAATTTAATATCGCGTGAATGAGAGCAGTTAATTATATTAATTATAAATAAAAGAAAATAAAAACGGCAGATATTATAAAGGATAAAAAAAATATACGCAATTCAAGAAAAAAGAACTACAAGTAGATTTTTTTTTTAAATGGAATCGTATGAAATAGTTCTTTGAAGTTTTGCAACATATTAATATTGCTTTAATCTGAAAAATAGTATTATGATATATTTTAATAAATAAATATCGACTAAGTATTCGAAATAAAGTTTAAATTAAGCGAAGATTAGTGAGAGTAACAGGTAGATGGGAGGGATTTTTCGACACCATGCCATCCCTCACACAAATCAATAAATCGATTGAAAATTCAATTTATGAAACTGTCCGCAATGGGACTCATGAGTATCGGAAATGAAACCAACGATGTAAACCACTCGACCATGGAGCCTGTGTTAGGGGAAACCGGCCGGAGGAAAATATTAATTACGTATTATTATATCAGGTACAATATTAAAGTTTTACATAATTAAATGTACAGCTGACGATGATATGTAGTTCAATTGTCGATGGCGTAAGAAGTATAGTTGAGTTGGTTCGTTGTTTTGTGACTTTAATGAACTAATTTTTTATTGCCACCAAAACACTAATACAAAACATGGTAAATTGAAATTCAATAAACACACGATGACGTCAACCGCACCTTTTAACGTCTTACACCATACCACCCGTTAATATAAATTTTAGATATAGTGGGATCTTAAAATATCATATAGACATTTTATAGGATATAAAGGCAGTCAATTACAAAATATTTTCAATGAAATGATTGTTTACTGAGAATTGAGTAATGATTTAATTTTTGGATTACCTCCGTTCTCCATGCGGAGCGTATGGATTTATGGGCACCCCGACGTTAGCGCGCGGGACTTTAGCGCGCCGACACATAACACTAGCGCGCTGTACAATCCCGAAATTTGCGCTTGCGACCTTAGCTTAAAGATTATGTTGTATTATTGACTGCTCATTTAAAAAAAATTACTTACATGTGATAACTTTTATGTTTAATAAGATAAGGACCATAAGGACATAATTCCGCCACGCAAAATTTTCAAATTTTATTTTAATGCCTATATGGATATTTAAGCCCGTGAACACAGCGACCGAATAGGACGAATGACCAAGAGCGTTAACCACTCAATTGTAGACTTTTATTTATTTAAAAGGTGCTGATGTCATAATTAATTCAGGTTCATTATTTTTCGACGTAATGGTCAGTTCAACAATCAGTAAAAACCGTTTTTGATTTTGACGACTGACGAATAAAAACAAAATGTCATAGTCGATATGCTGTATCCCTTTTCCCGTTTTTTTTCAATCAAAAATATTGCGATAAAAAAACCTTCCCTTATTTAAATTCGTATCAAATTACAACAGATAAAAAAATCCCCCACACTTTGCAGCGTGCGTAAAATGTAAACGCGTTTTTAAAAGCAAATTTCCGAAACCACAGCGGACCGGGTATACAAATCCAACCTTTTTCAAATGAAACAAAACAGATTAATCCATTATATCGTACTCACAGTGATCCCGGGGGAATGCGGAGGAGATATTCCAGCCGACGATGATCCGTTTTCATTTGCTCTCATCAAAATATATCTACAGTTTACATTTATTGCCATGGGAAATGTTTAGTTAGCGCTATCAGCAGAGTATTAGGTTGCTTATTGACCGTATTGGAAAATTCGATCGATGAAATTTTACAACGCTGCAGATGTAGTAATTTGATTAAAATTGAACTCAAACCGTTTTACATAACCGTATATTATAATGTATAACCAACTCCATTAATTTTATATGAAGTACTTGGTATTTTACTATTATAATGTATCTTTTTTATACATGTAATATTTATACACTTTCGCTCTATTTTATCGAAATCAGTACATTTTTACTTACACTTTGAAATTAAATTAAATTTTCACTTAGTTATCGAGGGCACTCAATAGGACTCCACATTAGAATGTTATTCGTATTTCAAACTCTTTCATTTTTTATTATCCGAGTTTTTATAAGCTAACTCCGTTAACTTATGGAGTGCTTTGTAATTTTGATATTATTCGAAATTTGTCGACTGATATACAAATGAAAAATTTACATTTCAATACAATTAAATATGTAATCCAGTTTATAAAAGGTCAACGCTTTTGGTCTTTTATTGCAATCAGCTGCACGGTCAAGGGAATCCTCGGATGGAGACCACATATTATCCGTTGATATTTCCATCGATTTATACACATATATCCGAATATACATATGTTGTTTTAATAACTTCCTACAAGGGATTCCAACTATTCGTCATTATCAACTATTCGGATATCGAATAGTAAACTTAAACTATTCGAACATATTCAAAAAAATCGAATTGAATAATTAATAACATAATATAATAAAATAAAATTTGCAACTGCGTCGGAATCCTCCAGCGGTATTTTTTTCAATTATACAATGAAATTACGGCATGTTTAAAGGGGTTTTTTGAGCCCCGACTCATTCAAACTCAAACTCAAGTATTATATAATTTAACACATCGACCGATGGAAATGTACAAAATCCCAACAATTCAAATTGTCAAGTATTATCATTTGTAATAAGATACTGAAAGCCTCCTAGTTGGGTAAAGATAAAAATCACTACCTGGGGTATTCAATATTGTTCTTGAAATCTAGAGAAATTGCGATGTGATGTCTCGTCGATTTTGTAAAATGTTTCATTAAAATTTACTATAAATAGTATTCAAACAGTTGCCCAAATGTTATAATATCGAATATTAACTAAAATGACAGAATATATTCTAATATTCTATTTGGAGTCCCTACTTCCTACTCATCAGATACCCGATCCGATTAAAGAAACATTGATAACGCTATATGTTAACTATCTGGTGTTCTCCTAACACCATCATTCTATTTAAACTCTCTATCAAGAGATAGGTTAAGCGAATAATATTCAACCGGATCCCGTTAAACAACATCTGTTGTGATACATCATTGGAAGTAAATAGTCGATTTGTTAATCATTATAATATTTAATTGCAGAATAATCATGGCAAGCTTCTAAGTCATTTAAATTATTAAAAAAATCAATAAAAACATCTACGCCATTTTGTCGTTATCCAAAATTAGCTGTCGAATCAGCGCAATCAATCTTTTTATCACACAGTACTTACTACTTTGTGCTTGGCACATCGTTAAATGCTATGCCAACTGTATTATGTATCTAGAAAATTACAGCAGCACGAGTGGACCGGCTCCTCGGCTGGCTGTACGAGAGAGCGTTAACCTATTTCTTGTTGAGAGATTCATTATGCGGAAGATATGACGGCAGCCAGGGCTAAGTATGATTAATTGAAGAAATTCATGACTGAAATTTCGTAGACGTTGCGAGTGAGAAAATAGCGCTTTTAAAAGTAACGAATTTTCAGAAAATGATGCCTTTTTATATTTAGTGACGGTGCTGGTTTGATAAAGCATTACGTATTATCTTTTTACCACAATACAAATACTGAAATTTTAAAAGGGAATGTTTGGATATGTTCTATAAGTTACTGAAAACTTGAAAACATTAAATTAATTACGCATTCGATAATTTGTATATTATGATCAAAAACGATTTTATTCAGTGATTGATCATTTGAAACTGATAAGAAATCAAAAAAAAAATATTCTTAGCTATTATTTTAATCATATTAGAGGTCAACATTTCTTTCCTAACGATGAATTTTTTTGTTACACATTTCATTAAATATTATTTAAGACGAATTTTTCTCAACGCCCTTCATTTTTATAAGATCTTTATTTAGATTCAATGATTTTTATTTTCATTTCACTGAAATAATAACCAAAATTCAATGATGAGTTGATATTTTTTCAATTGTTTTCTATGTGATTCACGTGTTTGAATAGTGCCTTAATATAAGATAAATATATCACAAAACTATCTAAAAGGTAGATTCTTTCCACTCCACTTTTGAATGTACGAAATTCAAAAATTGAAATTATTCCCACTGTAAGATTTGCTGATGTTATATTTGTGCACACTCACTATTTATATGCAGAAATTAATTTTAAAATGTTTCATAAGATTTTGTTGTTGGCGCTTAAGAGGAATTAGTAGGTTATAAATATCGAGCGTAATGTCGAGGCAGATGACAGACACCGACTTCATCACAATGGAAGTTAATAAAAACATATCCCCGAAAAATGATTGTTATTTATTACTCTTATTAATTTTTTTGTTAAAAAATGTGTATAAGAGAATTTATTTTGAGTATAATTTTACTTTAAATATTCAGTCAGAAAAAGTGCGAGAAAACGAACTCTTTGGTAAATTTCAAAAATCTTTATAGAATCGTTATATTCAATAAATTGCAAATTCCGTTCGGTATCACTTTCTTAAAAGTAATTTGTTCTACGATTTTGTTGTAGACATCAAATCTCGATAACCTACAATAAACCCTAATCTAGTTACGGCGTAAAGCAAATAAAAACATTTTTGAAAGACAAGTGTCAACTCTTTGCAACAGGCTTGAAAACTTTACTATTTCCATTTAAATAAAAGTGCAATAATGTAAACGAATACTTTAAGAGTGCAATTATTAAAAGCAAACAAATATTTCGACGCTTCATATTTTTTAGGCGACAGAAAACGATCAACGATTTTCGCGAAATGATAGAAAAATTCCTCTTAAATACTTCTAATTCCTCTTAAAGTTTTATGTATATTAATGTAGTGCGTATCGCTAAGTAGGTCCAACGCCAAAAATAGTGATATGCGAATAAATTTGTCGTTCCTCGCATCATATTAATACGTCAAGCTTGCAAGGGCCGCGGGGGAACCGTGTGCTTGCACAGTGCGTAAAGTTTGATTTATTAAAGTGCCGCCAAAACGAGACCGCCTCGAGACAGGCCTAACTATTAATTAATCTAACGGCGTCACGACGCTCACCTCACTTCACCTCGAGACCGACGCCGATACTCCGGCTCGGGTGCGTTGTTTTGTTCGCTGGATGAAATCCTCCAGACGTTTCTGTGCCACACCAATCGAGTTGCGCGTAATGAATGATTAATGCTTTGAGAATTTTCTTTTGCCATGAAATTCTTCTAAATTGGATTATTTTGATTGAACTCTTGATTAGCCATGATCGAATATTTGATCAACTTCAAAAATTCAGAGGAAAATTTTGTGTTATCGAGTTGAACATTGGAAATTTTACTTAATTATAATTAGAGCACATATTTATTTATCTTTCATCGACTTAACAAAGTATGCTTTCGATCAACGTGAAATAAATTTTGCAATATTAATAATTTCTTTTTTTAAATTATTACTAAAAAATCCAGGTCGACGAGGCATTAATTCCAAATTAGTTGGGCTTCTTACTAATTAATTAAAATGAAAATCAACCCAAAAATCTAGACTACGGACTACGAGTAGAAAATTAAAAAAGTCCGTCAATTCAAAACTCTTGCTATAATTAATCGTTCTACTAATCAAAAATTTCTCGACAAAAAACAATTCACAATCTTTATAATAAACACATTACTGTTACTCTATGGACAAATAAAAATGAAGTAAATTTTGGATACAGTTTAAAGGTACTGACTCAATTCTTCGTGGAAAGGTATTACATTTTAAAAGGAAATTGTATATTGTAAGTAAAATGCACTTCCACGAAGAACATAAATAATATTAATGCGAAATCAAATGGATATTGTATGTGTTGTTTCAAAATATCATTCTTGGCAGTTTCTACAGATACCTGAAGTGCAAAGTTATTTTATTCATAAAATAGGTTAGAAGACGGTGTCGCATATCCACGGTGGGTAATGACATAGGACTTGGTCCTGTGGGACGCAATGCGCAAAGCCGCAGTTTGTAAGGTGCCTATTACATACAACTATTTCCTTTTTTATCTTTTCAAAACAGTCTGAAAGTTATGCACGTACTTCGATATAATTTCAATATAAATAATAAAATTCATAATAAAATTAAAAACTTGATTTACTGATTGTGTCAGCATTCAAGATACGACAAACAATGTTATACATAATATTCTTATAATTTTTTGCAGTATCCACTGATATAGTTTTAAAAACAGGTTATTTGAGGTTAGTGTGCTATTTTTGGTTGTAAAAATGAACGGTTTTTAATGGTTCTTACAAAACAATATTATTAAATAATACATGAATGAGATGATAAAAGCATTTCAATAGCAGCAATCCAATATAAAAGGGTGTAAAAAATAAATGTGTTTAGTTTAACAAGAATTATCTAATATTGTTGATTAGTATATGAATATTTAAAAAAATACAAAATATAAAATACCAGAAGCTTATTTCATACAACTAAAATTGTTAGTTAATGAATTTTGAAAAAAATAAGTGTCTTATTATGAATGATTTTTTTTGTTAAATATACAAAGTTTTATAACTATGTTTCAAAATATTATATCGCTGTAAGAAATATGCGTTGATGGATGATGTATTGACATTACCAACATTATTTGGCCGCCGTCGATTTTTTAACTAGAATTGTTTTCTAGAATAAATTTCCCCAATTGCCTTAAATATCTTTCGAAAATCCATGTCTTCTTTTAATAACCGTCGCTAATATATCAGTTTTGGAACTTACTGAAATTTTAGTTCTGGTTGAGTATGACAACATTCATAAAGCAACGGTTGTGCACTTACTAGCTGCCAAGTTAAATTGGTACGTCTATAGTAAAAATATAATAAAACATGATTTAAACTTAAATAAATGTTTAAAAAATATATATTAAAGAACTATACGGTAATGAAAAGAGTTCGTTCAAATAACTGGAATATTTTTAGTGGTTTGTTTGACATTTGCAAAATGAAAATGTGAATAAAATATATTTATGATACTCAAGTGTGCATAAACAACACAATTCGAAATTTAACCTCGTCGGTTAGGTGCCAACGAATAAGCTACGTTGCTCGTCAGCGGCCGGAGCTTTCAAAAAGTTTGCGCAAAAGCTCGAAGGTATGACACCGCTCCTGTCACCCATCCTTGACAGTGAGCATCACCCGGACAAGAGTCACGGCGAATATATTTCACACACCGTCCCTGGGATCGTTCCACAAAGCCGGAAAAACGCCGCGCCGTCTTTCATGTAAGCTCTCTCTTTTCTGAAAAAACACATATAAAGCTCCCAGTAGGCGCTATTTTAAAAAGCTTTGTCGTACTATAGTGATATATTTTTTATTACGGCATTTTAGATACTTGCGTGCTTTGTGGAACATTCATAACCAAATAGGCATATATAGTAATTTATATTAATACCAATCCAAACTTTTCAATTTTAAATACTTGATCATTAAAATATTATTCTTTGCAGTGATAACCTATATTTTAATTTCTTCTTTCTCATCGTACTTCCCATGACTATGATACGTAATACTCTAGAGTCTAGAGACAAGACTCTAGATTCTTGATAAGCTGTTCCGATTTTATTTTCTAATCGCTTTGAGGCCATTTATGTTTTAATGATTGTTTTTTTTCTGATTGCTCATTTGGTAGAAAAACTGTTTAGAACTTAGTAAAAAAATGGTACTAAAAATGTATGTATTACTGACAGTCTAGTCTAGCACAAGTTGAAATCATTGACTCATAAACAACCCTCCAACGTTTAGTCTTCTGATATCGGACAAAGTATTATATTTGTCAGGACCAATGTACAGTGTTCAATGTCGTTTGATAAATTGATTTTTCAAGCGATTTATGAAACTGCCCGTGATGTATAGAATTCTCTCCCACCCATCCGATGCAAAAAAACGGGACGTAACGAGAGCGATTAGCTAACTGTCCTGTCCTAGTTTTACCCCTCTATCCCTGACCCATCTTGACTTCGGTGATAACAAATTATCCATGTAAGGATCTATAGTTAATTTTAGTCAACTTCTTCTAGCTTATAAGTGACAAAATAAAATTTTGTGAATAAGTTATGTTAGGTAAGATGACTGAAAATTTTCGCATAATTTAGGTACTTATATAGTATATATATTTGTATATCGACCGTGGAAAGAAAAAAGGACGTAACCCACACATTAAAAAAAATTTGTGTATATTCCAAACAAAACGTGTATTAAATTGTGTACATTGTGATTTTTGAAAAAAAAATATTTATAAAAGACGGAGGGATAAGTAAGTACTTTTGCTTTTCTAGCGTCGACATATTATAATATGTGTATGTATAAATATAGTGTATTAGCACGTTTTGTGTGAGTTATACACAATATTTTTTGGTGTGGGTTACGTCCTTTTTCCTTTCCGAGTTCAATATGTACGTATATATTTAAACAAAAGTTTTCTCACTCATCACAAGTTATTAAATTTTTGTATGGTAATAATTTCTATTTAATTTAAGACATCGACTGAGGGTGCTTGAATGGAATTTTAAAATCAAATTTAGATTATTGAGATTTTGTACACTTTCATGTATTTTGTCACTAACGACCCGGGTTTCGCCTTTCGGAATCTTCAGGTATTCGAGCGCACGAATGGACTCGAACTGACGATTCTATTTGGTTAGTAATTATAGAGTGTATTAAGTTTATGGAAATTTATGAATGTCCAAAAGTTCCCGACCCAAACGTGTTAAAATAAGTCAGCTTTAAAGACGAAAATTCTGTAATACCCCTGAAGGCTGTAAACTTTTGAACTTCATTAATGAGCATGCCCGCTTCCGATGTGCAGCGTATGGAGACGTAATAGAGATTTTTCGCAACAGAAGTAGTGGGACGTAGTACACGTATGAGGGGATGGGAATGTAGACATCAAAGACACCCACACAAATCCATAAATTGATTGTAAAATAATAATACTGTGTAAAATAAAACCTCAACCAAACCCAAATACGTTAAGCGTTCGTCTACACGCACGAAAATGAGTAAGTGCACTTATATTTTTTAGATCAAATTTAAACAGTTTTTAATTTTAAGCGATATTTTTGTCCTTAATATTACGTGTTAACCAAACGTCTTGTGTTATTATTGAACGATAAATCTTAATATTTAACATCGGAATCGGGGCACAAATGAACCCTCCCTGCGGCGTGTAGCTTTGTTCACGAGCACAATAATGTCGGTGAAGCATGTTGCCAAATGCGTTTATGTCACCCGGCAAACTTTAAGGACAAAGTCTTATGGTAATTATAGTTTCCAAGTGGTGGCTCGTCATTGTTATGGGGGTAATATTGTTGTGTATCGGACAAAGGGCGTCCTGTAAACTTATCTCCAAATAACATATAATTGTATGGAAACAGTAAACGGAAGAAGATCTCTATTATAACCCACTCCCACAATCCCGTAAATGTATTATTCTAATTATTGCTGATTAAAAAAATCAAATACTTAGACAATTCCGATGGAATCCAAGACTTTTTTTGGAACATATCTGTTCCCAATGTGGAGTATACGACTATCACGCGGCGTCTCCAAGATTCACCGTCATCCACTAATAGCTTTACTTGTTTCCAATACGAGTCAGCATTCTTCAGTTCCATCAAGTACTCGCTACGGTTACCCAGACTATGTAAATTTAAAAAAAATTATAGTCCGTTATATGTGTCATTTTAAAAGTAGTCGTGATGCCGAGTGCTGAATGCTTCCGTATTACTTGGTTACACGGATACGTGTTCAAATCTTGGAATGGAAACTTACATAACATATTATTTTGCAATCGATTTATGGATTTTTTACTAAATGCATGGTTATCTGAGATGAGTTCAACCAATAACTAGTTCTTGTCTAGCCCAATCCTTATGTCCATACATTTTCATATCATAATTAAAAAACTGATAAAAGGTAAATCACAATACCCAGTGATAAAATAGTCTTGGAAGTCTTCCGAAAAAATTCACAAATCAATCAGAAACTAACATTTTATTTAAATACAAATTTGGATTATTGAGATTTTGTACACTTCCATGTGTTTTGTCACTAACGACCCAGGTTTCGCCTTTCGGCATTTTCAGGCATTCGAGCGCACGAATGGACTCGAATCTGTCAGTTAGAGTATAGACATATTGAAATTCCATTCAAGCACCCTCAGTCGATGTCTTAAATTATTTAAATACGTATCCGTTAGATATTTTAAATTATTATTTATAATATAATATATTTATTTCGACAAGCACTTTTGGCACGACACTGAATCTGCCATAGTTTATTGTGAAGTTAAATATGTATTGTGGTTATTTGGACACCAAATATTCAGTAGTAAGTTTTAAGTGTTGTTCAAATTTATGTCCGTATAATGTAACAAGGCACTTAAAATAAATGCACTTAAAATTATTAACGACGCAATTTCCGGCGCCAATAAAATAGTTGTGGATATGTTAATTCTACTAGAAGGGATTGTTACACTTTACATTGGTTTCTGTATCATTTAAAACATTGAGAGGCAATACATGATCATAAACATTTTTTTTCAACTTTTTTTGTTTCTTACTGGGATGATATTATCATCAGATTAGTGGGCAAAGCTGCTCCTTAAGTATCGAACGTAATAATGAAATACTATTTTATTATATATTTACTCAATAGTTGAAAGAAATTTCACGTTTATCTTCAACGTAGTTTTTCTAAATTAATTTGAAATTAAGAATTTTTTATGTTTTAATTACATAACAAAATAGTCAAAATGACGAAAATGAAGTTCAAGATATGGTATCTAAAAATTCGTAAAATAATCATAAATTAGAAATCAAAATAATAAAATTCCCATATTAATACATCATCTTACATTCATCAAACCTAACAAAACCCACTAATTAAAAAAAAAAGTTATATATATGCTTTTAAAACCCACCATTCAATAATAAGTAGGTATCCTATGAGTTTGTAATTGTTAATGCGATCGTTTTCCCAATTAAGGTTAAAAGTCATTATTATCAAATCAGTATTAAAATTAATTGAAATATCAATGTAGTTTCTAGAATCAGTGATAATAATTTGTCGTAATTAATCTTTTATATAAACTATTTACTGTCTGTCAGTAAGAGTTCATTCGTGTGCTCGAATTCTTGAAGATTTCGAAAGACGAAACCCGGGTCATTAGTGACGAAATACATGGAAATGTACAAAATTTTAACAATTTAAATAACCCTCTTAGTTAACTCGGGAAAACTCAATAATGAATATTAAAAACTGTGTTTTCATACTGCACAACCGCTCTATTTCTATAAAAAAAATCTGAGATCAAATAAAAGGGTTCTATCTACTTTATCTTCCAAGTGGGTTGAGAAATTCGTCTTTTAATGCAGAGTCATACATCAAATGCAGCCAGGGACTAAGGGTCGGCTCAGTTCGACAATACTTTAATCAGCAAATGGCTTTTTGATGTCTCATTTTTTAAAAATACTCGGCAAACAGAGAAGTGGATGCTTCGTTCATATTGCAAGTGAAGCATGTACCTAAATAGACGTTCATGAAAAGGTAATGTAGGGATGATTTGAAAAGGGAAATAAGTTCGTTTGTTTCGAAATTCTAACGCTTCTAGGAAAAAAAAAAAACACTTCCAAATAATAATAGTCATCTAGGCATAAAAGGTTTTTTGTGCTTTAAGCTCACGCAAATGTAAGTTATAAATATAATACATATTCATAATATGCCTATTTAGTAGGTAACTTGCGAAAAGCATTGATAATGTATATTAAAAAATATTTATAGGGATTACTTAGAGTAGGGATAGAAGATAAGAGTTAAGACAGGACTAGTGGTTAAATAATTGCTCTCGCTACGCGCCATTTTTAGGATCAGATGGGTGGGAGGGAATTTGAGACATCACTAACATTCATGCCTACGAACAGAAATCCACAGATCTATTGAAAAATATATTTATGACACTGTCCGTACTTGGATTCAAACCAGTGAGATCCGAAACCCAAGCCAACGACGTTGACTTCTGCAACACGGATCCAAAAAATTACTACTCATTATTCCAATGAAGAAAAAAAAACGGAAACACTCATTCTATTTGAGTATTTGATTAATGATAGGCTAAAATGCGTGAGATTATTGTATAATAATAATTGATGGAACATAGAACTTATGAGTTTTAGTGCACAATGAGCTTTTGAATACTTTGAATTCAGATATATTATTTCAGCAAGAAAAAGATTTTTCTTCAACAAAGAAAAGAGATATTAAAAGTCAAATTTTGATGCCGTTCATCATTAATAGCAATTATTGTACATCACATTAGTAAAAACGATTGTTTTATCTTTTAAGTCATTTAATAATGAATATTTATTTGATGAAGAAAACCATTAAAGGTGAATGTCTTTACATTAAAAAGGATCAAACAATAAAAAAAGAATTTTGAAAATAGATAACATATATATTTTTTAGTTTTTTAATAGCTATTTAAATGTTTCTTTTGAAACAGTTATTTAAAGACGTAACTTTTCAAAGTTCCCCATTATCTCTTACATAGCCGTGATTAATATTTCCCAAGCTTATAAATAATAAAGAATCAACGCTCAATATCAGAGGTTAAAACTCTTTCATTGTGTATTGCAATCCCAGCGATCCATTTTTCTCCGATAACAGAAACATTAAGGCAAAAGAAACTACATTTTAGCTGCAGCCTAAATCAATGTCTGCGGTATACTATCTCTGGGGAAGAAATAATCCTGATATATGTAGTAACGAGAAATTGAAGTACGAAAGACAAAGCGTTGTGTTATTTCAGTTCTTATACAAAGTAGCGTGCAGAAAGAGGGGTTGAAATATGGCAAAACCGAACAACCCTAATATTAAAAATCATTTGATTGCCTATTCATGCATAATTAATGCATGAATAGGCATATTTCGATCATATTTGTTCGACTAAAATTTTGTTTCATCGTTCTAATATGCCATATGTTCAATATTATTTATATAATAAAGATCAAGGACTCCAAAACTTTTCAAAACTCCAAAGTTGCGATACGTTTACGTATGATAATAAAGATTCTAACAATAAAAGCCAAACAGGATTGATTGTTTTATGGAAAAATATTGTTTACTATTATTATTGCTTTAGTTCTTAGATGTAAATATCTGGCAATAAATAATACTTACGTTAAAATTCATTCTTAATTCAAAATCACCGTTATCAGAATAGGTATATTATAATACACGCATATTATAATCAACAATAGTATGATAAGGATTTTTGAAAATTCTTCATGTGGATAGCAGTATATCAGCACGACTCGGGTCGGTGGTGCAGTGGTCAACGTCGTTGGCTTCGGTTAAGGATGTGTCGGGTCCGAGTCCCGGTGCGGACAGTTTCATAAATTGTTTTTATGTCTAGAACTCCCTTCAACCCATTCAATCCTAAAAACGGGGCGTAGTGAGAGCGATTAGCTAGTCCTGTCCTAGCCCTACCCTTCTATACCAACTGTCTTCGAAAAAGAGAGGTTGAGAAACTGAATAACATATACTCCACATTGTGAGCGAATATGGTTAAAATAATAGTTATATGACTGTTGCAGCCTTATGATGCTTCTCACAGTGTACGTATAGTTTGACGATTCAAACGTATACTGAATCCAATTAAACTTATTTACAAAATATCAAGAAAATTCGTAATCAAAAATACTCCTATCTTGAAATGACAATATATATTATGTATCTGTTCATTACCGGGGTTATATCTTTTAACTTATTACGGTAGTTAAGACTCTTACACTATGGATTATTAAAAGTATTGTTTTTATGTGGTCATTATTTTAAATACCATAAATCAATATTGCGATACGGATACGAGGTGATGATCAAGTTGTATATAAATATCTTTAACAGAAAAATACTTGTTTAGAAGAAATAAAAAAGAGGGAATATTTTAACGTTTTGTACGTTACTGAATCATGGTATCTGTAAGAGAGAGAATACAATAGAGGCATTTATTGCATTAAGCTCAATTTCGAGGTACAGTTTTTCAACGTCAAAATGTGAGCTAGACTTTTGAAGTTGGATGATATTTATTAGATTTGCCAAGGAAACGATATCTGCGTCACTTTTGACGTGATAAATATACCACAGAACAAAATCTATCGAAGATATTTCTTACAAATATAATTCATGAAACAGAAAATGAACGATTTTTTATTAAAATTTTTTATTTTATCTCGATATATGATATTTGTACATTCCTTCTCGTTTAATTTATAGCAGTCGCGTTTGTCCAACAGTTATCGTTAAAACCATTCTTTCGACATTATTGAATTAATAATAGGAATTTACCAAAGCTATTTGTTTAATTATATACTAGTGAGCACGAGGCATGCCCAAACCCGACCCGAAACCCAGATTTACTTTTCTCAGCCAAAAAAGCCCGATTGTTTGTTTTAATATAATAATTCATTTATATGTTATTGTTTCCATATTTCCAACGATATTCATAGCAATAATAGGATAAAATAACAAAGTATTTAGTTCTACAAAATTTTCATATCAGGTAGTTGATAGCTATTTCGGCTTTACGCCATCGTCAGAAGTAGCCAGTGTGTAAGCATTTGATTCTTTTGTTAAGATTTTTAAAAAAACCTTCACGGGTGTACGCATAACAACTCACCAAAGTTTCATCGAAATCGGATGAATGGTAAAGGAATGCATAGAGGACAGACAGACATTCATACTTTATATATATATATAGATTGCATGTTTTATTTGGCATTCATTTAGATAAAATTAAAAATCATTCATTACTATTATGAGATTTGCATGAAATTGCTTTCTATGTTTTATAATAAATCTATATTCGTGAATAATTTAATGTTGATATAATAAAGAATTAAAAAGCTTTTGTTGAACCCAATTTATTTTTTATTTTATCATTGCTACAATAAAACACAGAACAAACAATTCATAGTTTTATATCACTTTATACATTGATTTTCACTAGTGATTTAGAGAATATTTAATAATTTATAAAAAAAACTTAAATTTAATAAAGCAAGTATAGATATATGTTTACATTTTTTTGTAAGAAACAAGCTCAATAATACTTTCCAAATATTAAAAATATAATTGCTAAATTTGTATACAGTGGCGGCGTAAAAAGATCAACTGATATTATTCTCATGAGAGAAGCGTGTATTCGATAGTAATATTGTCTCAAACACGTACATACATACTTGTTAGTTCTTAAAGATTTATAGTCTCCAGAGTCACTATCTCGAAAAAAGCTATCGGTTATCTTACCTGAAACAAAAAGAAAATATTTGTAAGAAAAACAATCAGCTAAAAATAAGAAAATCGAAATACTAAAGAAAGAAATACAAAAGAAAAATGTGTAAGGTATTTTTGGCATTCAGTACAATGCAGTATTTTTTATTTATCTAGTACAATATATGAGTCAATCAATGAACCGCCTTAGAGGTCTGTAAAATAACGTTATATATCATAGGCTTGATTTAAATTCTATCGCTGATTTAAATGACTATACTTTACAAAAAAGCAATTTAATATATATCTATTGGAATTATCAAAACTCTTGACCAATATATTAAATGCGAATCTTGTAATGATGATTAGGACAAAAGTCTGTTTTCTAAATATAATTTTAATTTGGTTTTAAATGTTGCTTTTGATAAGGGAACATTTTGGCATACATAACTCAAAATACGACACAAACATGTATTTACGAGTGCAAATATTTTTTGTGGTTTTAATAATAGATTCTTAAGTTTTGTGTAACAAGTAAGTGAAATTGTGGACCATTGGCCAACTTACAGTAATTGAGTGTTATCTCATCATCAACTTCTTTTATTTCCATAGCATCAATGTTAACGAAATTAATGTTTACTTATCTCATTATTGAGATAGGAAAGATGGTCGTCAATTTAGTGACTATTTATTTTGAATATAATGAATTAAAATTTGTGTGTTCAGACGAAACCGCGGTAATGAAGAGATGAAACACATATCTTTTCATTAGTGGTAAGCCGTAGAGGATGTGCTTCGTTATCCACTTAACCTGCAGTACATTTTTAAGTATTAGATGCAGCGGTCGATGTTGGTACTATCGTCTAATTTAGTATTGCCTAGTGAATTACTAGTTTTATCCATCATTATAACTTCCAGGCGAGGGCGTATTTCCGAGTAACTTTGATACGAAATAAACATATCTAAATTTGGCTTTGGTTCGTAGGAATATTTCAAATAACATTTGCAGAATACAGTGTTGTTTTATGATAATTTTTGCCGAGAAAGGTATTTTGAATAGTTCATCGAAAAACGTTTTTTAAATACAAATATTTGGTAGTAGTTATTAATGGAATATTTTTGGGTATGTTTTCATTCTAGTCATTTAGTGAAATGGTCAATTTTTTTAGGCATGCCCTGCTGAGTTACGGTCCCAACGCGCTCGAATTGCAATTGGAAACACTATACATCAACTTCACAATCGATTTATTTACATATACGCCTTGGATGTTTTCTTCCTTCCCTCGCTAAGCCTGAAAAACGGGTCATAGAGAGAGTGAATTGCATAATGCTAGATCTTCCCTAATTGAATCATTCTTTTTTTTTGCCTCTCTGACGAGAACAACTGATTTCCTCTGACAAATTATCTAATCGCTTCACATTGAAAATGGACAAACAAAACAAAATACGATTACGAAAATGTTTTCAAATTATAATCTCATGGAAATAACTTAAATGCAGTCTTTATTTAAAATATTGTAAAACAACTTTTTTTCACAAACAATGTTCTGCTTATCCTTAAATAGTTAGAACACTCCTTCTATCTTTAAGCTGTTTTTTACGTTGTGTAATATCCCCTCACGTATTTTGTGGAGCACTTGAATACTATAGTAATATAAATTTAAACCAATTATATCGTGTTAGAGCATAATTGGACTGAACTTAGGCCGATGTGTCAAATTTGAAATTGGTCCAATCTAAAGGTCAAATGAGATCTAGCTTGATAATTCTTTCTATTCCGTACTGACATTAAACGTATATTGGATAGTTTTCAACGGAAGATTTATGTTGTGTTTGATATTTTTTACTGCAATGTTAAATTTATATTAAAGTTAAATAAATTGCCTGTTTCGGACAATTCAGGATTTAACGTTAACGGCCTTTGCAATTATTTTTTTTTAGGTAAGAAATCATGAAATAATTAAAATGTATTTTTTCATTTTGATGTACATTTTTTATCATTCAGCGTGAATTTATTATTCAAAGCAGATAAAGACGTTTTATCTATAAATAAATGATGTGTCATATTTAGGACTTGCATTACCGGTTTATCGGTTTACCGGTAAATCATCAAAAACGCATCATCGGTAATTAACAGTAAATTGGAAAATGATTTTATCAAAATTAAGGACAGATGCAGGCATATTAAAACGAAAGTTTATTGTAGATATATATGTGGAATGGGGAGTTTGGTTTTGTTTGACTCTGGCAAGATTGATACGCAGTTTGTTACTAGTCACAAAAAATGGATAAACCGAAAAAAATAAAAATAATGTTATTTAGAGAGAAATTTCATTTTTGGAACTCGAAAAATTTTTTGGCAAATATTTGAAAATTGCATTTCATAATCTGATGACTTGCCTACCAACTAGTATCGTATCAGAACAAGTGTTTTCATCTGCGGGACAAATGTGTAAAAAATTCAGGTCAAATCTAAAAGTCGAAAGTATTGATATGATTTGTTTCGTGAGAGCATATTTTAATTCTGAAAAATTATTATACTATATTTCAAATAAACAAAAATAGCAAACATAAGTACACTTAACGACATTATTACTCCCATAAAACGTATTTTAAATTATTTACGTTACAATATAGAATACCGTTTTTAGTAAAAATAGCCACGTACAGTTATCATCTAATCAATGTCTATTTTTTTTATTTACCAGTAAATAAACGGTAAACCGGTAATGGGAAAAATTGTTTGCCGGTTATTGCAATTTGACGGTAAATTGCAAACCCTAGTCATATTATGATCAAACATTCTTTTCAAAAAATTTGATAATATATTTTTTAATTATAATTGACACTGTGCGTTGTTCTATTTTTAAGCAAAACTTATTATACTTCCTGAGATAAAACGAATACATGGCTGAAGTTAAGTCGGGTATTAATTGATGAAATGAAGTTTGAAAAACTATTTTTTTCTAAATATTACACAATACATTTTTAGATATTTTTAAATCGTGTGGGTTTTTAATGTATAACATATGCTATCCTATTAAAACTGATTATTCGTCAGTTTATTGTTCAATCCCATTTTTCAGAGAATGAGTAAATAAGATAGAATAAAAAGATTATATAAACCAATGTTTCTTCATCTCATTACTTTTAATGTGTTAACGGTCAATTCTTGGTGGAAAGGCATTATATTTTAAAAAATAAAACAAAATTTGTTTGTTCATTCATTATAAACATGTGGATGTAGTACAAACTGTGTTTTATTTTTTAAATATATTTCTTCATCTCGTTTTAGGATTTGATAGGATGAGTTAGAGAGGATGGAAATATCAGTGAAATCGATATGTTTGAATACAGCTCTATAAGTCGATGAAAACAACATTATGTGAATGACTTTACAAAACCACTCAGCTACAACGTTTTGTTTGCCAGAAAAGTTCGCCAAGATGTAACTAGTACGACAATACATTTATTCTATGATATTATATGATCAGAACAGGTATATTTTACGAGTGAGCATTTTCCAACTGACAAAACTGTGGGAGTACTACACATTTTAAATACGTTTTTTTTTCCAATAAGAATTGTCTGTAAACACCATTCGTAGAATCATAACATAGCTTTGTCGATACTCTAAGGTTAAAGCTAACACACAATGCGTTATAAATAAGATAGGTGTCGTAGAATGGATGTTCCGGAGTCCGTGAGAAGGGCGGGTAGACATAATCCGGCCGTTTCGTCGGTTGTAAGCGCGCGCGTAACATTCCTCCGAACATTCATCACAGAGGGCTTAGCATAAGGTTTAAGTCTCTTGCCTACCCTACTAAACTTGCGAGATCGGGAACAGTTTACGCTCCGATAATTCGTCCATCTTTTGACATTTCCATTTTACGGCTCATTGATATCTTTGTGATTTTTTCAACTACGTTTCCTACCAACGTTAAGCATATGGACTCGTGATGGGGCATCAGTTCAAAAGTTGTGATTAACAAATACTAGACGTTATTGAGTCATCGTTCAACATCTCTCTTTGGGTGTGAAAGGATCAACAGTTACCTAACAGGATGGGAAAAGAAGTGGGGTACTTGGAACAATACATACTTCCATGTCTTTGGTTAAAAATCAATCAACCGAGAAAACAAATGAATTGCACTTATGAATAATATAAGATATCGACTGAGAGTGCTTGATGGAGCTCCAATATTAAATTTGTATTAAAATATTTCGTTACTAACGTAAGTGATTATGCAATGCGCGTTGCAATACCACTCAAATAAAGAGAGTGTTTGTGTTTTAATTCTGTTTATTGAAGTGCTCTTGGATATACAATATTTTTTGGTTTCCGTCTGGTCACTTGTCAATGTTTCTTATAGATTTTTTTTCAGAAACCTTCGCGGGTGTGAGCCAAAGTTTCATCGTAATCGGATGAATGGTATAGGAACGCATACACGACTTTAAGAAGATTAAGGATATGTTTCTTTAGCTATGGTGTCATGGTGTGAAGCACAATGAAAAGTAAGGAATAAAAATAATATTAGACTGTACAGTTTTTTTGTATCAATCACTTGATACATATACAAATGTAATTTATCATAAATCAAAGGAAATACATCATTGAATAAAACAACGGGTGGGAGATAAAGAGATAGTAAACATTTTAAATCTTATTTAGACTAAAATGAAGATATTTATCAAGTTTGAGAACTGAATAAGTTAATTGTAATATTCTCTCCTAATAAATATCAAAATATTTGTTGATGAAGCTCTGTGTACTTTTGCCAAATATTAGTTTTGCTATTAGAGGGAAACATGTTGGCAAACAAAATGTATGACCGGGTCGGTTGTCTGTCTGCCGAAAGTTTGATATGACAGGACAGCAACAGAAGCCAAAACAAGGAGACGCTGAATTATAATATGACACTATAGTATATAACAGCGAAGAATTCGTAGACATTTATGTGACACGTTCAAATATGTATACATGCTTGATTTTTAAATATAACAGTTGCCCGGTTTCCGATCGATTAACACATATGAACGACGTTATCGTTGTTGAGATTTTTTACATTACAAGGGAATGTAAAAAATCTCTAAAATTCAAATTTGATATTGAAATTACATCAAGCACCCTCAGTCGATGTCTTAAATTTTAAGGATATTAATTTGGATTACGTATAAATAAATGAGACTTATAAATCATGATGAGGAGTGGCATTAACTGAAACCGTGCAATCAAGTTGAATATATTTAAAGGTTTTTAACAACAATAACGAAATAAATTGAAGCGTGGTATCAATGAACGCAACAACATAGAAATATCGCTGTACACGCAAAATGGTTTAAATTAAAGCAGCGAGTCATCGATATACTTTCTATATTGAGTTAAGTTGTTCCCTTTCGTACAAATGAGAAAATATTGAGCCTCGTTTAATATAATATAAAAGCATTTAAGCAATAGAAAATGTATTATTAAGTATACCAAAAATTGACGATTGAAATAAGGCAAAAAAAAGCTCGCAGACTGCCAAAAATATTATGTTTTGTTAAGCGTTTTATCAATAGCCAGACCAGGTGATAAAAAACTTAAATTAATTTTAAAAAAACATAACTATTCAACTACAAAATCTTATTCTGCTGAATTATTATGTAGAGCAGTTCAACAATCGATAAAGATAGTCTAATAATAATAGGCCACTCAAAACACTGAAGACATTCTTTAATATAAAACTATTTACGAAGCAATTCGGTATCCATTCTAATTGCGATACACTAAAATTAATACATATTTTTTTCTAAAGACTTTGAAATTTATCGGAGCTTATATTAATTTGTTCGTAGAAAATGTAATATTTCAATGTTAACGGTTGCCAGCTAATTAAGATAATATCAAAATCCTACTTACATCAATTCAATATGTTACGTTAGATAATTATAAATAGCAACGCTAATTGCTTTGTCATAATGTCACACACACGTTAAATCGTTTGTTAAATCTAATCGACAGTTAATGTTGCAAATAAGCAACTGTAATCTCAAAATACTGTCTAGCTTGATTATTTACTCAAGGATTACTGTCGCACAGACAAATATTCTATATTCAGATACAGGTATGATTGAAACTTTAATTAATATCATCACTAAATGTTTAATAACATCATATGATATTTATTGTTTAAATATAACATATCAGACAAAATTTTGGATTCTAAAAACAATTTAATCTTAAAGCTCTTATTGATTATTCTTAAAGGACGAATATTTATTTGTAACGCAGTTTCACTTATTTAAATGGTAAGTAAATAATTATTTATTGCCAGTGTATTTGTGAGGCAATGTAAGGTTAGGTATTTGTTTTAAATTATGACTATTTAATTTATAAACGAAACTTTTTATAAATGACTGATGTTTAATAATTAAGAGGTTGATTCACCAAAAACATAAGGCTTATAATTAAATGCACTATGGTTTAGATCATATTAATTTTCGTAAAAAATAGTTTTCATTTATAACAAATACATTCCACAAAAAACATACTCTTTCACTAAAAATAAAGTGATCCCACATAATAAATATATTTTAACATTGAAAAAATATATTACACTAACGAAAAAACATTTTCACTCAATATAACTCACACTTTGAAATCGATAGTTGCACGAAGCTGTAATGAAATGTCACTTATTCTTCTACCCTATATTGTCTTTGCTCCATGCATTAGAATACATTACACAAAGCAAACCAGACCAACTATAACATAATCTACTAAAACTAAGCTCACGTTTTTAAAAGGCTCCGTGACTAAATGGAAACTGTTAACATCAATGTTTGAGTGTACTAAGTTAATAATATCTAATCCAAAGTGCAAACTATCAAAATAAAAGTTCAAGTGTACCAAGTGAATTTATAACCTAAAACATAACAGCTATTGCATATTCACCATTTTGATAAACATTTGGCAATTCAACAAATCTCAGAAAAGCAATATTAGGTTTATATTCAAAGGTAAGGATGTCTGGGGTGTTTTTATTTCAGTACATTCACCCGCTATCCGATCGTCGATATATGAAGTTTGAATTGTTTATATACTAACTTCGTATGAAATTCTCCATAAGAAATCTATATCTAATAAATTGCATGTTGACATGGTCGTAAAGAGGTCCTAAAAAATTTAATAGTCAGAAATTGGATTTAATACTTACAAATTTGGTAAGATACATTTCAAATTAAAAATACTAAATAACTGCACACTCAATCTAAAATATGACCTATTTTACTAAACATCAAAATATCCATCTAATTTATTATCAGTTTCAAATTACTTGCTTGTATTCAAGTGTCATTGAAGTTTGGGAATCTCTGCTTGAACAGATTGTTGTAACTGCTAGGGTAGTCTGCTGCTGAATGCTTTACGACCTCTTGGGTAAGGAATTACTAAAGCATATACTTGCTCGAGACAGTCGTGCATGATGTGATCTGAAGTAAACTGCCGCTTTACACATATCTATGTAAATTTTTATGAGGTAGGAAAACTTATGTTATACTGTCTTATATTTTTTATCTAAAAATGATTAGTAGGATTGATTTAAACTTAACATCAACTTGAATACGTATATTAAAACAAAGTTTGCCTGTATTATCAGTCGGTAATGTATACTGATGAGTGTCTTAAATATCGGTTTTTTAGTAAATTAGGTATCATCTGCAACAATGCTAAACGATGTTACCTTTTTTAAATAATATTTAAACAAAGCTTTCAATTGTAATCCACGGAAATAAATTACAAAAAAAAGATTGGAATTTCAACAAAATTCCCAACGGCAAATGAAAACTCAACGTCTTATCACAAAAACTTTGACGCTGAAATGTAATACAAAGTTATATGTTAATTGATCATCAATTAAATTGAGAACAGAGGTATAATTATTTTGTTTATCAATGGAAGAATGGTATAGCTACACCAGTTCTCTTAAGCAAAACGATGGTTATTAAACTTTGCTTTTATTAAATAATAACTAACATTTTAAGTGGCTGATTTAAGCGCTTCGGTGTAAAGTTTTAGCCTTATGAAAAATGAGTGCTTGGCAATTGAAACCAACAATAAACTTAGTTCTTCCAAAAAATCTCACCAAATCGACTATTGTATTCTTCATAAATTGAGTATTCTTTTATATAAACGGAATATTTAGAGTTAAACACAAACCAATTTTAAGTTAAAGAGTCGTTGGTAAGTCTGTAAGTTTCTGTTTGTTTCTGTCGCATGTTATCCATATTGCTGGATATAACATTGATCTTTTATTAATTTTCCGGAGTAAAAGTACGTCATTCAATCGTAAAATATTAAAGTGAAAACCGTTGGATAGTGAGGTCTCAAAGAATCGGAAAAGGATAAAAATAAATGGATAAGTGTTCATTCGTTCGAGAGAGGATTCCCCGAGAGACTGTTTGTATTTACGTCAGCTTCCACGAGGGATGTGTCAATCCTTCTTCAAGGATTCCCCTTCTAATTTCACGCTGGCGTAACATCTTTCTCGACCAAAGACAATCGTACTGCAAAAAATATAACCGCGTCTTTTGGCTTAGTGTTGCTTTTCTGTTATTTAAGAAAAGTTTAGCACAATTTTGCATTGTCATGTTTACAGCTTGAATTTTATTTTTCATGGCGTACAAACTTTTGTTATTGAGATAGTAGTAAAAATAAATTAAACATTCATTATGCTCGTATTCATAGTGACAAAAGGTGATAAGTTTTATTTTATTTAAAAACAAGATGTCCGCTCTCAACGTGAAGTATGTGGTCTTCTAATGGAGGTATGTCAACAAAATTTTTTTATGAGAACTGCTTTTTACTCAGTTGCTCAACCTCTCTTTTTTCGAAGAGAGTAGGGTTATAAGAATAGGGCTGGGACAAAACTAGTGGTTAGCTAATCGCTCTTGCTACGCCCCGTGAGGATCGGATTGGTGGGAGGGAGTTTTAGACATCACAAACACTAAGCTACGAACAGAAATCCATAAATCGATTGAAAGATCAACTTATGAAAACCCGAGACTTCCGTAACCTTAGCCAACGACGCTACCAACTGCACCACGGACGCCGACAAAAGATATTTAGTACAGGTTTATTTAAATAAAACAATACTAGAGTTCGTAAGATTTTTAAGAAGAAAAAATCCCCATGCCTTTCGTAAAAACTTCATAAAAACATCACGATCAAATTCTTCTAACAAATAATGCTAATGAAACATTAAAACTTTAAGTAATAATGAATGAAGAATTTTTTGTAATCATCACAAGAATTTTTAATAAAATTTAATTACTGCTTCTCAGATAAGCCGTCAAGTGTCAATATAATAGCGTAAAGAAAAATCTGTGATTTTAATAGCTCTGTTCTATAACAGATCACTCAAATAACTAAAAAAAGATATTCAAAGCTTCTCAACACTAAGCCTAACTTATCCAGGGTAAAATTATTTGTGTTGATCATTTTGGCTGCCAAAAAATCTACCACCTCTGCTTATGTCAACTCGAGTACTCAAAACTTGAAATGCGTAAACACTTCTTCGATGTCAAGGTTATATTTTTATCTTTGCCCTGTTCTTTTGAGAGACATTTTCCTAAATAAATATGCGATATTTCTTGACACTGGGCAAAGAAACGTCTTTTGAACGCATTTGTCTACAGACAACACTTTTGGATGCTCAGTCAATTTCCAGTTTACAATAAATATATATATTATAAAATGACCGTTGTTGAATTCCAATGTATTAAAAACACGCCTTCCGGGAGTATTTATTTATATATTACGAATTATTAATTAAAAATATATGCCGCAATATTAGGTCATGCCATTCTACTTGCTAACATTTCAATCGTGTTTTATATATTTGAGCAAATGTTGTTTGAAGTAGAATAATCACCCTGAAAAATAAAGCATTTCTTTCGGTCATTTATTTTGACGAATAGATGAACAAGATTAATTACTGAAATTAAAAAAAAAAACCGTTTTATGTAAATTTACAACAGTAAATATTTTTCACTACATGTTTTTCAGTTGAAAATATTTGATGACAAGAAAAGATTATTCTTGTAGTTAACAAAAAAAATGAATGCTTCTGTAAAAAAATAAGTAAATATGTAAAATTATTGTATTACCGAATTACTAATGCTACAACATTACCCATAGAGAAACATTGATATATTATAACATATGTAAAAACTCTGTAAAAAGGTGTTTACTTTAAATTCTTGGTAGGAAGGAATTATATTTTTAAAAATTAAACACAATTTGTTTGTTTTACTTCCAATCAACAGATCATCATTTGATAATCTTTTCGATTGACGAAACCGGTCCTGATCATTATACACATGTGGAAGTAGTATAAACAAAATGTGTTTTATTATTAAAATATATGTAAAAACAACGAGATAACGGGCAGTGGGGAAGAGTAATCGAAAAAGACAGTAAAAATGGTACTTATGATTTAATGTCATAAATTTAATCGCTGATTACAGACGCAATGAATTATGCAAAAGAAAAACACTTCGGCTCACCTAAGAAAACTCCATGTATTTGCATAAAATTCGCAACATTCCATGTAAACATCCAAATTTGAATAACAAATCAGGAAAAAATCTCAAACAAACGCCGTCTCGACCTAATTTGAAATATTCCAACGGTAAACAAATAAAACCACCAGAATTAAGTACAAGTCTCGTGAACTGTGCCTTATATTTTATAGATTTTGAATGTAATTTAGAAAACGACTTGAGCTGGAATAAAAATAAATGTTTTTAGATTTTATAATCATGGGAAGTGTTAAAAAATATTCGTTTATAAAAGTCGTTTTAATGACAGTAAACGATTAACATTGTTGCAGAACATCCTTGTATTGCTTATAGATTTTTAAAAATATTTACGATTCCTTACACAATTTATTGTGCTTTCTCTTTGAATTCTAAACTACAGGAAAAAATTCTTTTTATAGTGATTAATTAAAAAGAATCAATTTTTTTTAATATCACTATAATAATAATATGATTATTTTATAACACATTATTTTCATAGTATAATTTTTATTGACCTCGTACTTATTTATCTATTTGGCATGGAAATAGAAAGTTAAGAAAAAGAACCCTTAAATGAAGATTTTTTCACCTCGGAGCTTCTCTTATAAAAAATGTATGGTTTCAATAGAGTTTTTTTCACCCCTATTTTATACAAAAAGCAGATTTTGCAAGTTTACTAATCATAAATAAATGTCTTAATATAAAAAGTTCAATATTTTTATAAAAATATCTCAATAAAATATCAGCGCGTAAGCATTTCTATGTCGTGTAAAATTCGTTTCACCATTGACATCAAATTCCACCAGCAAGTATTCTTCTCAGAGTCATTCGACCCTATATAAACCAATCAAAATTACCGTCATCCCCTCATTTGACACCCTCCACCACCGGTGGTTCATTGTCTTGCGGCAAGTGGTCGCAGGGGTTAAGAGCAAAGGATGTGAAGGAAGTCCTTTTAACGAAGACCCTCCACCTACCCTCGTGTCTCGTGTCATGTCAGCCGCTACGGTTATCAAGCGTCAAGGACACCCTTAAAATTTTCATTGTCCTTTACAATAAATGGCAATGCGTTATATTGCAATATCACAGACTTTGACAAGGCACAATTTGAAATGATAATTTTACAATTTATACCTTACCCTACTTGATTTTGATTAAAAATTTTATAATTTAAGACATCGACTGAGGGTGCTTGATGGAATTTCAATATCAAATTTGGATTATTGAGATTTTGTACACTTCCATGTATTTTACATTTACATATAAAATACATGGAAGTGTACAAAATCTCAATAATCCAAATTTAAAAATTTTATATTTCTAGTCATTTTAGTAGTTGACCAAGTAAATTTAGCTAGATCATTTAGGTTAACACCATTTTCTTTTATAATGAAACAATGTAAAGCCTGCAAAGTAGGCCATCAGTATTCTTGCTATTTTGTTGCTATAGTTGGTTGGTACAGACTAAGACTTTATTTTTCATTCTAGCATTTAGTCTGATTAATTTTGGTTTTACAAACCATCCCTTGAAGACTTTATGTAGGTAAAATTACACAGTTGATAAGCTAAGAGTAAAAAAAGTATAATATAATTCATATCGTTCAAACGGACTTAGATTCTACTGAAATATAAATTAAGATCAACCCTTCAAAATCGACGGCAACAAATCTTCTTTAAAAAAACACCACGATAAATAACAATTTCAATGAAAACAATTCCCGTCAAACAGCCTTTACGGCATTATTTTATGTTACTGTCGTAGCATAGCTGACGTCAGAAACTTTACCCTGTTCACACTGCTACGCCACAGTTCACAGTGACGGAATGGTCGTAATGGGTAACACTTGTTTTTCGACGCCCTGCAAACAACCAAACAGCCTGAGGCGTAGCGACGCCCCTTCTGCGAGTAGTCGCGAGACGTTGACATTGTTTTTCTAAGTGAAATAAAAAAAAATAGAAAAAACTCAACGAACCAAGCATGGAATGAATGCCTAGGACGATTTTTATCTACACTGCTGTATCAGATAGGTTTTTCCGTGGTCCAAGGGTACGATAATACTACTATATATGCGCATAGTATTATCAATATGAAGTTTCACGGTTGAAGATGCGTAACTTTGACTGTGAAAAAATAGGGTTACATACTTTAAGCTCTGGTTAACTGAATGAACCCTCATTCAAGGTTTCTGAATTATTAATCACATTCGCGATATTTCCAGAACCCCGGCATAAGAAATAAAAAAACAACATTTGAAAAGTAAACATAGGAAAAACTTTGTAATTTTTACTGAATACCTACCTACCTTTTTCATTTCTAATAAGTAGTGAGTTTAATTTTATTTTAGCCAAATGACAACTTTCAAATCGGTATATAAAATGTTGAAAGACCTATTATGAATACTATTAATATTATATTGTTTAAGTTTCGTCGAGGCCATAAATTTTTTACGATAGTATTTTAGTGTTCAATATTCAAATAAGAATATTATATAGATTATAGATTTGTGAACAAACTTAAATACAACTCATTTGGTTCGTACCAACTGCGAGTTAATGCCGGAAAGAAAATATATCAAAGATAAAAAATAAATAACATTTTATAGTTTTTATGACACAATTTTATAAAATGATTATGATTGGTTTCATTCTGCAAGTGAGCATTGTGGATTTTCTGAGTAATGGTCATCGTAAGCTAATAATATTTGTTGCCAAAATATGAGAAGAGTTTGCTTCATTTCAATAAAAAATTCTTGAAGGTGGTTTTTATTGCCCATTAACCCCAAGAACAATAGAAAATATTTGTTATTTGTAAGTACATATAAGATTTTTGGTCTTGTCTGTCAACTATTCCGATACGCTTTTTCATTTATTTAAATAAAAAATTTGATGAGATGGAAACATAGCACTGTAAAGCTTTTTCTATCTCTACAAAGTAAAATTCTCTCACTAGATCAGTAGGTAACAAATATTGCAGAATAAATACATAAGCTTGGTTCTGCATTGCAAGATTTATGAGGTGAACTTTCCACGTTTTGCCGAAGTGACTCTTTGTCGTTTTAGGCTTTTCGGAAAGAGTTCAAAAAGTCAGCGGTGGTTTTTCGTTTGTTAGCGAATAATTTATTGCACTATCGTTCTGAAACAATCCTAAGTGGGGAGTTTTAAGCTTGGTTGCTGTAAAATATTGAGGACTTGAATTTTCTGTAAAACTTTTGTTGTAAAATATTCTGAAGGCGATATTAGTTTTATAAAATTTTTACCACCGATACATAATTTTTTACTTCTTCAACACTGTCAAACACTGTTTATAGCGCAAAAGAAATATTTACTGTTCGTGTACCATTTACTTTCTTTGTAAATTGGTAGAGATCTAAAAAAAAAACTGATTCAAAGTCTGAATATATTGTTGCAATGTCATTGAATGACAAAAAAAATATCAATGGTGAAGGAAATGATATCGTTTTACATGCTTTGTGTGATCGCTGATTTATTGTTATCGATTTAACCGAATTCAGTTTTTACTATTACTATCGTAAAGTAGTATCTGAATTCTTAATTAATAATGGTACAATTTTCAGTGCGGTATCCAAGTGGTCAACGTTCATCATATTCGCGTGAGGGGACATGGATTTGATTCTCTGAATGAAAATTGTCACAAATTGATTTTTAAATCAACATATTGGTTTATATCATAAGAAATACACATCTGTGAAGTGTACATTGGAGTATTAGAGAAACAGAAAGCGAAATTAGTAATGCATTAAATTATCTTTTGGGGAAGATGTCATTACAGATTCAGCCCAGCAATTCGCAAAGAAGAGCCCACTGTCCGTCACAAAATGCTCCCTACCATGAAAGATTTATTGGATGAAACAGTGGATAATACTGGTAAGCGCAGTGGCATCCAAAAGTCATACAAACTTAATATTATAATTCAATATTTTTATTTGTTGAGTATTTATATCAAATCAATTGTAGTTTTAATCAACAGACAGTAATAAGGGGCTTTTATGGACACGTGTATTTTTGTTCCTAATTATGTAGGGTACATTTTTCGATCGAAAAATGTAGACGTTGGACAACTGGATTTAAAATGTATATATTAAATCAATTTATAATATTTAGTTCGAGATTTTTGTTTTATAACCAAAGAATGTTTGTAAAACTACGTAAACAGAGCGCTTAGCTAAAAAAAGCTCATTTCCAAACTAACGCTTTCTTTCCTAATAACTTGACGATACCAAAAAGCAAAAACCAGGGTATGTTATAGCGTTTTTGTTGATGGGGTAGTGCCGAAAAAGTTTTCAACCATATAATATCGTCGACCCAAAAGCAAAAAGGTAGTTTTGAGAAAAACGCATTTTAAGTGTTTTAAAGGTTAAAAAAAATCTCGTTGAGGTTATACGTAACTTAAACCGTATTCTTTCATCTACTAAGTTTAATTACTTAAACATTAAACTAAATATACCTTAATTGGTATATAGGTTTTATGTTTTGAGTCATAATATTAAAGTTAAAATAAATATATTTCGACATTAATAATTAAAAATTACCCAACAAAAACACAAGCGATCCTTTTTTTCGTTTTTCATTTGTGATTTAATAGGTTTTGTTCGTATATTTTATCTCTATATGACGAGAAAAAAAATACATACAAAAACGCATTTATAGCTCCAAACCGCAAAAATGTCACAATTGCCCTTTTGCTTTTGGAACGAATATATATATATATATTAAATAATTGATGTAGAATTTAGATTATTATACTCTGTTATTTTTGTCCTTGATTATAAATAGTAAACAGGTGATTTATTTATCGTGTTCATTTTATAATACCGTTGTTTTATTACAAGCTCAAATCATCATTCATTTGAAATTGTTACAGAGGATGTTGAAAATATTAAGAACCACCACTGCGGCGTCCATTTACACAAACTTCGTGTCTCCATAATCCCGACGATCAATCTCCATCGATTCTGCTGCTGACCGGTATCCCAGCGTCCCATAGACTGTCGAAACTGACCCCCAGGTAGATAATATTACCTGGGGAGTTAAGCGCTATTGGTTTGCCACTAATTGATATTGGAGCGATCTTTACACGTGTGTAGGTAGGGTTGCATCGATTATATTTGCGTTAAGTTCAACGTAAATCTGTTTTACAGTTGAAACATAAATCAATACCGTATAATTTATTTAAACACCGGAGTAATTGAATGCGAAGAGATTCCGATTTACAAAAAGTATCGTTTGTTAATGAGTAAAAAAAATACTGGAATTAATATCGGACATTTGTTGTGCTCAATATTCTAAATTTTAACAGAAATGGATTGCTTCTTCTTCTAATGTAAAGAAAAAACCTGCCAATGGTAAAAAAAACAAAAAGAGATTTAGAATTGTTATACAATAGTGCTTTGACGTATTATTTTTGTATTTACATGAGTCATTAAGTGTCATTAAATTAACATTGTAGAATATTTGTGTGGAAGCATTTATGTGATAAATCTGAATTAAGCAATGTAAGTTTCTTTAATTTTGTTTACTTATATAGAACAGGACATCTAGAAAAGTTATAAAAAATACATATTTTTTGATAAATTTGCTCATTTAAGACTTTGAATAATTAGTCTATTTGATTTGGTAATTGTGGTACGTATATTGTATTTTTATTTATATTATAAAACAACAATAAACGTAAGATGTTGCTCAATACTTCTATTTAATCACTGGAATTCCTAATCGATTCCTTCGTAAAAAAAACGTTTTTCAGTAAGTATAATAGTTTTTACTAATCCAAGAATACACGTTGAATTATGTTATTTCTTCGAAAGTCATATAAGATAAAAGAATACATATTTTACAATGTTTGCAGGAAAAATATTAAAATTTATTTATATGATAAATACCTTCGCATTCAAACAAGACTTCTGAATGAAATATTCAAACGCGTATCACATTTCCCCTGAGGGCTCTTTTTTACAGAGAAACGTTATAACGATTTCAAAGAATATAAATAAGTGCAGCAGATGAAAAAGGTTTTAAAGAAAGTTCCACTAGGTGTATAGAAATTCAGTTCGTTATTTTAAATCGTTGAAATATGTTTTGATGCTGCCTGCCTGCTGCAAGTATCACAGAGTACTGGCAACTGTTTGAGTTATTTCAAACTGCGTCCATAACATTAAGTACACTTGTATTTCTCAATAACTTTTGAACAAAAACAATTTCGACTTTGCCGATATGCGTCTATATGATAAGTTTCCCCGTCAATTTCCATTTGTAAATTTTTGATAAATCAGATAATACAATTAAACAATTCAGCTTTCACCAATATGTTCCTGAAATTGTTATACATATGTTTTCATTGGGTATAATGATAGTTCGGGTATTTATTTCATGCGTTAAACTTTAAAATGATAACATATTGACTTGATTTAGAGTTAATTGAATATTTAATTTAAAGGATAAAAAAGTAAAATAATGTATTTATACACTTTAGACAATATAAAAATATCAAAGTTGAACAATATGAAACAGAATCTTTAGTTTGGTTATAAAATTAATGTTCTTATGTAATAGATTTTTTGATTTGGATTATGAAAGCAATTAAAAATATTTAACGTGAATTTTTTAAATGAAAACATAATGCATTTAAATTCTCCTTTAAAATTACTTACACCCCGGCGGCAGCGGCGAAAATCCTCCAGCTTATTTATTTTTTCCCTCCTATAAGCAGTCAAATCCCCCGGCTTTACGTTTTAATTTTTTTCCGTTCTTCTTGGAAATTTAAAAGAAAAACTGCTCGCAAAAATAACATGTCTTGTAAAAACATATTACAATTTCTCTTTTTGCCATCTGAATCTTACTTTATTTCCACTCGCGTCGAATAAAGAACTCCGACGGCTCTATTTGAATTATTGAAATAGTCGAGTACCGCTGCAAACAAGTTGAAAGAATGTCGCTCAGGAAATGGTCTGTTTAAACACGGTTTTACGTAAGGCCTGCCCGCCGTCTAATGATATTCATATTTAAACAATTTCCTTTCCTTATCTTGTTCGACCGGAGTTTTCTTCTCTCTCATTGTAAGAAACTTTGACTCAATTTTATCATGTTTTCTTAAGATTACGGAGTGTAGAAATTAAAAGAGAACTTTTTGACGCGGAGGGTAAAGAAAGCTTACATAAATAATGTAGACATTTGATTTTTACAAAAAACTAACCTGTACTTTTTAATTAGACTGAATATTTTGAATATAACCAAATAGTGATGAACATAAAACAATGATCTTATAAAGGCAAGACTGGAATGGTGTTAAAAATGTTGGTAAGTCAGGAAAGGGAAGAAAATGTTGTTTTTGCTTTTTTATTACAAAAACATTTTTATGATAATATGTTTTATGACAGCAAGTTGGGAACAAATTTCTCGATTTGAGTTTTGAAAGAAGGCGAAAGCTCAAAATTGCTTTGTATTATTTTATCAATTTGATAGTAAAAAAGAATTATTTAAATAAAACCATAGTTATTTTGTTACATACCTATAGTTTGTGCATAAAAGACGAGTTATTTTACTGAGCCTAAGGAGAGTCACATTTTTATATTATAATAAATCAGTTCTAGGGCTACCAATGCCGTAATCGCGATATTGTCTAAATATCAATTATGGTATTACAATATTCTCTGTAAATGCTTCCTAATTAACTACACCGTGTAATTTGGTTTGTCCATTACATAGTTTTTTTTTATAAAAACTGTATGATTAATATAAATTTATTGTGATCTACCTCCTTCTCATATTTTGTAACAGCCGTTTTTAACCAATTTGAAATGGAATATAACCTAGAACTATTTCTTTAATATATGGAAGACAATTTGCAAAATCGAATTGAAGGACATGGGTTGATCATTGTGTACTTTTATTTATTCTTTTTTTTTGCAAATGGCTACCTGATTCCCACAAATAAAAAACATTCCAATGCCTAATTTTTGAAATCATATATACAGTTCAATTGAAGCAATAATGGACACCAATAAAATTTTTAATAAACAATTTTAACATAAAATTACATTTAATTACCAATCCCAGGATTGAGACATTTTGAATCCCGAAATAACGGGATCACAAAGTGGGTCCGGAATTGGTTGACCTGATCAGTACAATCTAACTAACATTGACAGCGTACATGACTGATCAGGCAAATGTCTCAGCATGGAATCATTCATAAAGGACACATATATTGTATTTGATTGAGCTTACACAGTATAAATACATCACAAAAACTTATGGTCATAATTGTAATATTCAGACAATGAATTGTGTTTCTGAATCGCAGCTAAAAAGGACAAATGAAACGTAACGAGAAGGGCTAGAGATTTTTTGTATATTTCGAATGCTTTTATTTTTCTTTAAGGACTCTGAATTAAAAAGAAGAAAATTCATTTTTATTTTAGTGAAAGCACAGCACGAGCTTTGATACCACATGCTCCACTACAACAAAAGCGCCTTTTTCCACAGAATAAGGCAGAAGTATGAAACGTCTCACGTTCATTTTTCTTTTGTATTGCATGCATCATTAAATTATTATGTAAGCGAAAGACGTTTGATTTAATGAGTCGACTAGGGAACCTTTTTATGTTAACATATTATTCAAATTTATACATAGTAACGAAAGTAGAGGTATCACTTTCTTTTCGCTGGAGCTTTCAGGCTCATTTGACGACAGCTTTTCAAAGGCACGATGATATTTTTTGAGAATTTAATTTATCGCATAAATCTATTTCTTCCATTGAAATATAAAATAAAGTTTTACGATGTGAGAAAATTTCAAGCCAACACTCACAGTATGAACAATAAACACTTCAAAGTTTGTATTAAATTTTATGCGATACCGTGTTATACCACGTTTTTACTATGCAACATTGTTTATGGTGTCTGGAAAACTAAACGTTTCATTAGTTACAATTTTTGATTTTTTATAAAACGGTATTTTATTGGCTCGCATTTTTCTGATCAGAATTTTAATTCAGTTTCGAAAATAATTTTTAATACATTGGTCATAATTAATATTAAATGATCATAATATATTGGACAGATTTACAAATAAATAATTTATGGTCGGTATTTCTAACCTAACCTAACCTTTTATTTATAATAGTTTTATTCAGACCGTTCATATTTTTATTCTGACCAATAACTGATTTAAATTCTGACCATTTAATTTGCTGTCTATTTTATTTACTCTGAAGACTTTGACTTGATCAAATCATGTCCATTCTATAAATATCTGAATAAAAAAAATTATACACACCTACATAGTTGCATGTTTAGTATTAAAATTGTGACTGGAAAGCTATGGAAAAGAAAAATTTTAATTAAAGATAACTGTTTGATTTACCTGTCATGACTATGATAGGACCCTGACTAGCGCGTGACAGACCATCGGGAGGGTTGATAGTTTAAGATACCTCGGTATACACATCCCGGAAGACGGTAACACAAAAAAGGAGCTCGCTATCAGATTAGGAATAGGCGGAGCTGCATTTAATTAAATGCAGACCGTCTGGGACACGCAGCTGTACATGATCAAAACCAAATGCCGTTTGTTCAATGCTTGCATTCTACCTGTGCTGCTTTACGGTAGCGAAACATGGCACCTGACGAATTCTCAGAGAAGCCGTATACTGAGCTTCGAGAATAGATGCTTGCGTCAGATATTTGGGGTGAAGTGGTTTGACTTCGTGAGGAATTCGGAGATTAGAGAACGGACCAACGCCCTGCCACATCGGCGGTTATAGAGAGACGTTGGAGCTGGCTGGGTCACGTGCTGTGGATGCCTCCAGAAAGCGTCAATCCTGCTTGCCTCTTCTTCCGACCTGTGGGAATCCGGCGTCCTGGAATACTATCGGGTAATATCCATAGGATGTACTCGGCGGAGCTGAAGATTCTGGCCTGTCATGGGAGGAAGCAAAGCGATTGGCGGGTGACAGCGATTTATGGAGACGCCACGTGGTCGCCATATAGGTAGGTAGAAGAAGAAGAAGAAGTTTGATTTACATTTTTATCAGCAATGTCTGCTCCCAAAGTGAATAATATTGATTCCTAATAGAGCAGCTAAACATAGATTGTCCAACGAGAGCAAGTTTTTTGTCAGTCGTTCAGTCTTTTTTTTTTGAATAGAGTAGGAAGAAATAATTATGCCTAAAACAGGACTAGTAGTTAGCCAATCGTTGTCGCTTTCACCGATAGAATGGTTGGGAGGGAATTAAGCAATCACAAACATCCATACCGTTGAACACATAGTTCACTGGGATTGACACCAGTGTACTCAGCAACCGAATCTCTGCGATCGGCTACAGGTTCGGTATTTGCCTGAAATTGTGAGTTATATTTTATTATACTATACTATAAGTGAAATAAACATGAAATATTTTGATGCTATAAAACGTCAGATTTTTATTTTATTTTATAAATCGTCTTATCCTCTGAACGGGAAAAAAACTTTGGATACAATATAGATGCAATTTGGAATTTAACAAGAGTTTTGACACAAGTTGTGCAGTGAAGCCTTCAACAATGGCTCCGAACGAGGGAAAGGAGTGAACAGCACATTGAACGAATTGGAGACTTTTTGATTTTTCCCAAAAGGAAAACACACTTACAAGTTTTCATACAATCAAACTCCTACTTTATTTTGACTTCTTCAACTTCCTTTATGCACAATCCGCAAAGTTTCATGTTATCGATAGATGAAATGTTTTATTAATTTCATTCGTTCCGTTTTGTTTATTTATAGCCACAGAAACAGGCCATGTTATTATTTTTATAATCAATTTGAAAACACATTAAAATATATGCGGCAGTTAATTAAAAATCACAGCTTTGTGAGAAAATAGCACCAAACCCATACCAAATATCGCTACTTTTCAATTGAAAAAATAATATTTGATACCTGCCCTCACTAGTTTTTGCTTATGATCTCTTGACCATTAATCAAAGCTCTTAACTTAATTTTTAAATGTAGGACCAACGGTAGGTGATTTAAAAGTAAGCTGATACATTTCATTGGATGAAAGTATACATATTGCTTTGAAAACATACTGCAATTGGTAGGTTGCATTTTTCAAGAAAATAAAACGGTATACTTTGATATTTAATTTACAGAATGGTTTTCAGTTTGCATGTTAAAAATAAAATAAATTAAACGATTAAAAATTAATAATACCCAATTATTAAATATATTATGATATTTAACGTTAAACATGTTGGTTAAACATAACATGATACTAAAGAATTATCCGATGGTATTTTGTTAAAGCTATCGGTAGGTAATTGTTACGTGAAACGATTTTCCGGTCAACATTCCCCGAATAGCTATCCACTTTTTGCCTGTCATCAGATACCATTTTTTTTTTTTTAATTTTCCAGGTCGATTGAACTATTTGAAAATTCTGTCGCCCCAAAGCGACAAAGCCACACACGGATAACTGTGGTATTTTTACTCGCATTTACATTTTGAATAATATATTTTCTTAAATAGCTATTTTTCATAATTAAACTAAAGTGAACTTTAAATATAAAATAATTAGCCTGTTTTCGTCAAGAATATTTAAAAAGAAACTCATACTATCCATAAAGCTTTAAGTTTAATTAATGTAAAACAGTCTCATTAATTATTGTGATATTAAAAAATCAGCGCTTAACGCAGTCTTAACCTTTCTGATAATATCTTGGTTTTAATAAATACTTAATCGTGACTTTATTCTTTTAGATAAAGGCATTAAAATGCCGAAACGCAAAACCTTAATTACAATATTAGACTAAAAAACATATTAACTTTTTGAAAACCTTCGTAGAACTAAATACATTCTGTATTATTTTATTTATAATATAATAAAGTTTTACCTTTCGAACCAATAAGATTATTCATTATATGGCTGCTCATATTAATTCACAGAAGGTATGTGCTAAAAGTCACGCGGAGTAACACTGATTTATGAAAGTTAACATATATATTTAAAATCATATTAAGTATATATAAGCGCACTGACAAAATTTGTAACTTTTCGGTAACTAATTTTATGATGAATAAGAGCATCAAACCTTTACGGCGGATAATAACTATTTCATAATTAAACCACCTGCAATAAACTAGAAGCAGCGCGTAGTTTTGAAGAGTAATATGTCAGTCATAAATACGACAAGGATAAATTATTTAACTATAAAACTGCGGCAGAAAAGAGCATTAAATTGATTAAAGTGAAGGAATGAAACGTTTTACGGTAGGGTTGTTTATTAAAGTGATGGATATTAATTTGAAAGTTTTCTTTATCAAAACCATTTTGAAAGTTTTCATTACGTCATTCAATAAATTTAACAGAAAGATTAAGTTCACTTTCGTGATTTATAGAATGTGCGATTTAAATACACGGCCTGATTGTTTTGAATATTACTACACTATTAAATTTTTTTTATTTACTTTTTATTAATAAAAAATTACGCAATAAAACGTTACAAATATGTTACACGCCACTTAGTACAACAAGAGTGAATATGTTATTTATTGAAATAAATAGTCACCATAATATCTTCATAACTTTACCGAACTTTCTAAATTAAAAACTAAAATAAGAATAAAATAAAAGTATACACAACAATTTATATGCCGTGTAAAACATATATTTTAAAAATAAAACGCAATTTGTTTTGAAATACTTCAAAATTTTCAAAATGATCAAAACTGGTTTCTTTCATTGTAAGCATTGTAAGACTGAAGCTCGCGATGAAACCGGTCTTGGAAATTAAAAAAATGTGGAAGTATTGTATGTCAAATTACATATTTTATTTTTTAAATATAATGTCTCCACCAATAATTGACAGTTAATACCTTGCAAGTGAGTAAAGCATACTATTTGACAATTACTTAACAATATAATAACATTACTTAGTAACGCCCACGTGCTAGATTGAAGATTGTAGGCTGCCTGTCTAAGTTTGTCGCGAAATGCCAGAACGGTAAATATAAATTCTACAAATTCACAAATCATTCTGAAAACACAAACATGAAGTAAGTATGACGCGACGTACGAAATAAATTAAATACGCATTGAAAATACACGAATAATTAAATCTTACGATGCAGTTAAGATCAAAATTAGATGGAGATATGAAACACTACAACATTTCAAGAATTATTTGAGAATTCGTATTTCGTCAGAGTAATAATTATAACTTATTACAGTTGTTAATGAAACACAAAAGCTAACTATTCCGTAAAAATTAATATTTTAAACTGGAAAAAAGCGTACAACTTCTGCTTATATAATACTTATTGAAAAAAATACATATATTTAATTACTTAACTCGAAAGTCTAAGAATAGTTTTTCGTTATTTTTGTAGCAATATAAAAATTTACCATAAGATTCTACCTCAGACATGAGAATAATAACGTACTAAAAATATCACATTTAATATAGAAAAAATGTAATTAAGAATGTATAAACCATTTTTTTTAAGATCTACTTCTATATCATTCATATTACGTTCTTATAGTTTATCTGAAACCCCTGATAATAAACCTGGGAAGGTTTTAAAACACGGTGTGATTAACCCACTAATATGTGATTTCTTCAAAGTTGACACTTAATAGTGCTGTAGCCGAGTGGTTAACGCTGTTGTCTTCAGTTACGGTGCTCACGGGCTCAAATCACAGTACGGATAGTTTCATAAATTGATTTTTTAAACGTTATATAGATTTGGCATAGATGCATATATTCCTCTTTACAGATTTGATTCCAAAAACTGGGTGCAACGAGTACGATTAGTTAACCACAAGTCCTATCGTAGCCCTATCATTCTATTCATCATACGACTAAAAAAAGGGGTTAAGCGATTGATTAAATTACAGTTAAAATAAGCTTCATGAGGAGTCTATGTGATCAACATTGGGATTAACTAATTAACGTATGTTTTAAATTATATTTTTTAAACGATTAAAAAAACATGCATTCGGGGATTTTAACTGTTGACTGCACAGCAGATGAGGACAGAAGCCTTGAGCTTTTACCACTCTGCTATATATCCGGCATATTATACATAAACAAACACACGCGTCTGCAAGTATTAACTCTTTCCTGTCAGTGCAAGTTTTCGTAACACAAAAAGTGTCAAAACAAACCAGAAAGCTGTACACTGTTTGGCGAACTCAGTTTCCAAAAAAAAGCGTCATCTGCAACATAAGCGTTAAGTAGTCTGTAGCGTAGCATCAAAAATTTAGTATTTTTTTGTTCATTGTTTGCCTCCTGCCCGAATGAAACGAAACTCAGAAATAGTTACTAATAGTTTAAATAATTAAATATAATACGTTTTGGACTTATAAATAAATTTAATATGGATAGTAGATCTACTATTTTTAATAAGACGAATTATGCACCTGCTATTCTTGTTAACAGTTCTCGGTGTAATTAAATAATAATAAATATACCCACTGCATTTTATTTACAACAGTTTCAACGAACTATTAAGCAGTTTGATCTGATAATGGCTCTAATTAGCGATAAAAAGGTTTCGGTACAAACTTGTCATTGTTTTTTCTTCGTGAATTAATCTCTTGTGACTTTTTGATACAAAAGTAAATCAAATTTGCACAGAGAGCTACAATAAGCTGATTGAAAATAGCTTGTTATTTGAGAGCTACAAAAGCAGTTTAAGAAAAGATTTAGTTTAGTTTTATAATTTCTGACTTTGTTTTTGATGATATTTTTAAAAATAACTATTTTACGTTTATATTTTGAAATTTAATACATTCCGAACACACAAAAATATTCACTGTAAAAATAGATATCAAAAGAAAATATATTTTTACATATTTTATGAAGTACAGCATAAATCAATACATTTACAAATAAGATTAATTTACTAAAACATTTTGAGAAATCTTTTGCACTGATAAGTATTTAAGAAAGAAAAGTTTTCCACTTAGTTATGTTCTGCAGAATGAACTTGCAAGCATTCACTGCAAAGAAGCATCTCATTTAAAACGCTGCATTAACTTTTCCTCTAATAATATTTCGTGGTGCACTTTGCCATTTTGCTTTACATACAAAAAAAACCCTAGTTAGTTTTTATATTCCATTTCCACTTCAACCAAAATTCGCTTGATGTCATTTGAATACAGGAGAAGACATTATTCGGTTCATTTTAATGTGTAAAAAAGCGAAATATTTAGTTTCACAAAAGTTATATAAAATAGTTTAAAGTTATTCTGGCATTAACCAGCAGACTCTCTAGTTCTGACTATTTCACTGATTTTTTTTTTAGTTTTGTATATAACGAAAAACACGAAAACCGCGATGATTATAAATGAAACCGAATGCATAATACTTTGGTTGATATTTATTTATATTAATTTTAAAGATCTAATTACAATTGCATTTAAAATACTGTACTAAAAATAAGATACAGCAAAAACATAGTTGGAAATTTTTTAATGACACCTCGTTTCTAAATAATTTGCATGGTGTTAGAGTCATGAAGTTTGCTTCCATAGTTATAACCTTCTACTTCAAACAATTTTTCAACTATACAATCAAGTTTCATATCTCTACAAATTAAAAATGTGTACAAATATGTGTTTCGGGCAATTGCTTGAACAAGCTCTTTTTTGAAGATGCGTGGGAAAATTAATAAGTTTCATATTAAAATATTTTTTTATTTTTGAAATGAATATTGTAGCCACTCACAAGTTAATTAAGCAAAAGAAAAGTAAAGATAAGCGAAAGTGGATCATAATTAAAATGTGGAAGTAGAAAAAAGAAAATTGTGTTTTATTTTTAAAATATAATGCCTTTCCACAACGAATTGACAGTTCACACCATTAAAGTGTTTAAACGAAAAGTAATTGCGTTTCTATTATAAACTGTATTTTATATTCAAAGTTCGAAAAACATTTATATAATTGGTGATAGGAGAGTGATCAAACAAATATATCAGAAAACCATTGACTTTATATGATGCCTTGAAAGAGTCTCCGTAGAAAGGACAGTGAAAAGTGGAAATGGATTTTTCCTCTCCGTTAAGGTATTTCGGTAGAAATAGGCAGACGTTACGGGTATATTTTATATTGTCAGTGTTTGTCAAGTGAACGCCTTTTTGATTTTTTCTACCTGAATCGGAAAATCGTGTTGAAAATAGTGATTTATAAATATTTTGTTTTGTTTAATACTGTTTGTATCATTGTTTATACCAGATTTTGTAATAATATCTTCTTATAAGAGGTTAAATATTTTTGAGATTTGATGTTGTGAATATGTAATTATGATTCAGGAACTAAGAAACGATCTAATAAAATCTCATTTAAGAAAACTTCTTATCCATTTGTTTGGGAAGGACTCATGGTGATGTGACTTGGAGGAGCTATTTGCGTTAAGCGAAATAAAGTTATGCTTAGCAAATTGAACGGAAAACGATAGGAGTAACATCAGCACATAGTATTAAAACTGTAGCTGAATCTTCACATGAAGACTGAAGATCAATCATTTGGTTGAGTCTAAGAAATAAAAGCAATCATCTTTAGAATGATTAAACCAAAACACGAAATATTGTCGCAATATCATTTGGTATTCCAGTGGGATAAACAGTTAAGTCATTTTTTTGTTGGTATATTTTCATGCTTCGACTCAAAAGCTCAACACCTCTGACCCCTGACGGCATCTGGGGCAAAACTGAGATTGGCAGTAAAGCTCTCTGTCGTAATAATCATACTGCCGCGCCGCTGGACGATCGTAATATTTTATAGTGACCCCTCTGTCAACATAAAACTAAGATTTACAATGCTACAGTCAGAATTATCAAATCTGGCGATCGACCCCGTCTTCCGAGCCTTCGAAGAAGTGTGCAATTATCTTTTTACTGCGAAACTTGATTATGATCAACCACCTCATTATGATTTTTACATAGAATATTGAAATATCGTCGGGCATTGAAGAAATGCTCGTAATTTCTCAGATTAAACTTGGAATGTAATTTGAATTTACACGATGTAAATTGCTTTAATTTTTATGTGAATCACGACCCCCATTTACTGAAAAAACCCGTTTTGCAAATGCAATAAAGTAAAATTCATGATGAAAAAAAATGTCCACCAATTAACTTAAATTCTAAACTATTTCAATATGAACTGTTCATTCACAATTGTTTACTTAAATATATATAGTATGCTAACATGCATAGATCAAAAAATAATCAAGTAATGGGCTACATTCTTCTTTTAAAAAATGATGATATATTTTATTGTATGAAATTAATGTAAATGATAATAATATAAATGCACTATATTATGACGGAACGTACCAGTTTTTTATATCATATAATATATAATTTAAAAAATAAATACACTCATAATAACATACGAAAAGCGTTATCATTTTCTAAATTAAATACCAAAAAAACAACATATTTTTCTTTTATTAACACGCTGTCCAAATAAATCTCCAGAAAATGTTTTTTTTTTATATTCGGAGTGAATATTATGGAATTTCATTGCGTTGGTATATTGTGTGTTTGCTTTTGTTTCAGAACAATTCATTCCCTATTTTTTGCAGTGAGAATATTATATTGTATTAGATTATCTACTAATAAAAAGTAGTTAAAACTTAATATTGCGATGAATATATTTATGTTGCCTTATTCTGTATTTTAAGTGGTAATCTAATTTCTGATGATATTACGTATTTATGAAAAGAAACAATTACATTTTTAAATTCAATACTTGACATTCAGTCTGTTAATTAACATTTCTTTTAATGTAATAATATTTAACAGATGTTTTCGAAATTGTGTTGCAGTTTTTAACATTTTAATATATTATGTTTTATGAAACAATAAATGAGTTTTTAATGTATATTTGGAGTTTTTTTACTATTTTTGTGTCCGATTCTCTAAATTAAGATTTATGTTCAACATATTAATTAATCTCGCATGAATTAGATTAAACACAAACGCCAAATGTAGAATATATTTATAAACAGTATTTAGAGTCGATGTGATTTTTCTATAATATATAATATAACATTATGTTCAGACCGTTCCACTATTGACAAATTTTTTTCTTGTTTCGGTTTATTTATTTAAATGTTTTTCCTTGATGCATAAATAATTTCAATTAAATTTACATTAAGTAACGGATTCATCCTTTATAATAGAAAGCTTTTTAATTATTTTTTGAAATCTGTGGACGAACTTTTCATGCACGAATTATTCATACGCTCATTTCACCCCGGCCTAGCCCAGAGGGTGTAATTATCACATGAGCCCATTAAAAGTGAAGGGGTGACATAAGTCATAAGAGAGTTAACGCGTATCGCCAGGCATACATACGTACTTTGCGTGTCGTAACTCTACTACCTTTGTAGCATAAAATTCTCTATATTATACGAATATAAATATAGAACGATGTTGTTTAAATTTTATTTACGAATTTTGATAATACGAGGATGCATCGTACATTTTAGATTTAATTATTGACGGTGTCGTGTTCATTTTTAATTTTGAGTATTTTTTATCATATCACGCTCAGTGGGGTAGCATTGTAATAATAAAAGTTTGATAAACGTTGGGACCAACCCACATAAGGGTCTGAATAATAACAAATTGACGAGCCTTTAAAATAATGTACTTACAATATACTATATTCTATTAAAATTGTATCTGCTATGTTTAATTATTAAAAGACTAACTAAATACTAACGACTAGTATTCAGTTACATAAACTCAATTAAAATATTAATTAAAACAAAAATGCAAAAACAGTCTAAGTGTTAATGAAACAAATATAAGTCCAGGCCCAATCTCATACATCAAAAAGATGCATATTGGTAAGAAAAAATAATGCGAGAAAAATGAGAAACACTGAGATACTGATCCTTTTACTTTATTAATAAGGTGATTATGATAACTTTGAATCCTTTATTGTCTTCTTCACACCTCAGGAAATAAATACGAATCAAAATGCATGAGTTATTTTAGTGCTTTAAATTTTTTTTTCAATAAAATACCTTCAATTTGATGATTCGTAGGTCATTATTAAAAGAATATTCGTAAGTAAAATTTTATTTTTCTATGAAATTTGCCATTTTGCTAATTTTAGATGAAAATTTCATTTGTTGCAAATTTGCGACACTATGCATTTGAAGGGATAACGAAAAATAAACGTAAAGTATTTTTTTACGGAAATTATTGAGGTTTGTTTAATCAACATAATACACACACTTCTCAATTGAAAAAATGTTATTTTTAAAAAGACAACGTCTTTAATTTTCGTTTGAATTATATATTTTCTTCCTAGCGCTCCAGATAAAAGTTATTCATATATTATAATACCATATTCCATTTCGAAGTAGTCATTTTTGCGTAAAGTAATATATTTGATATGAGATGGCTTTCGTGGAAGTATGTCGTAAGTTGATATGGCGACGTCAGGTATTCGTTCACGGCGCAGAACTCGTGTGTATTGTTTGAGGAAATAATTTAAAAGTTTTATACTAGTTTTAAAAGCAAAGTTACAACATGCAATGTCATATAGCGAAAAATATTGGTAGAAGAATTAGTAACTTCGCTAAAAGGCAACATTAAAGCTATATATATTCATGTTATATGTGCAAAGCTAATTTCGAAAACGTTATCATGTTACAAAATTACGTCAATAAATGTCAAGATTTTTTTATGAAAGAATGCCATACAAATTAGATGAAGCCATCCAAAGGCAGTCAAAAGATGAAGAGCGAACTAACTAAGCGGAAGTCTTAAGACTTAGGCAATGAAGAAAAGCTTAGACAGAAGAAAAATATTGTTTGAGACAATGAATAGTAATTGTAGTGTAGATAAAGTAAAACAAAAATAATAACCGTTTAGAAATAGAATTAGTCCTCAATCTGATTTAGAATGTTCGTTTTATTAGTATGAAAATTCAATTTCATGAATTTATTAAAGGAGGATTAACATTTACAGAGATGTCGACACTTCTGAATCAATACAAAACTGATTCAGCATGAGCATCTCAAAACTGTCAGTTCTGCAATATAATAATGATGCAAAAATAATAAGAAATTCTTCCTCAACTATGTAAAAAATGTCTATCATCAACAGAATATACAATACAACGGCTGATAACTATGTTTTTATTAAAATATGATTTCTGATTACTATTTTTTATGATATTCATTGTTATAAAATACGTAAACAAAATCATCAATGGATGAACAATCAAAATGTAAGGCACAATGATTATTTTGAAACAATTTTTCACTGAGGACGCTGTTGTGTATGACGCTGAAAACAAAATTTATAATAACCATCTGTAAATACACAAACATCAAAAGCAAAACAAACAATCGATTTTTACAATGCATATAAAACATCACTGTATTTATCTTCAGAATGATTGATATCTTTAGATATGTTAGTAGAAAATCCAAGCAACTCATTTTATGATGACATATTAACACATTATCGATAGTTTTAAAAAATTCACTATCATAAACTAGGATGATACCAGAGAAATGGCGTTAGTGCTCACTAAAAATGACAAGTAATATTGAAATATTACAGTGAAGCGTGACTTATTATGGTCACAGGAAAGACGTTTAATATTATATTTGGAGTAAACTATAATATAAAAAGAAATAAAAAGCGTAGAAAAACTAAGAAGCTATCAGTGTTTGACGCAATACACATAATGAACATTACTATGTATACAAAACTTTATGTTATACAATTTTGTTGTTACGGTATGGGATTCATTATTTTTTATATCGAGATATTTTATGTTTTCCGTTTTATAAAACTTTTTTCATTAACTTAACTTAAAATATTGATATTGTAGGAAATATGAAGCTGCGGATCGGTGAAATGTAATATTTCTAGTGTTTGGCCAGCGCATAGGTCGAATCATCATTTCACACAATAGCAGTTATGAAATGTGTTATTACTGAGTACAAGTACGTGATTGTAAAAGGAGACCTTCTGCAAGTGTGAGATTCATCGAATGCAATACTTGAAAAACGCAATACAACCAGTGAAGAGTATAGAAAAGGGGTCGTCAGTCTCTCGCCAACCTCCAATCGGGAAACATCTACTCTGAACTGCAGTACCGACATCACTATCATCATCATCGGTCATCAGTTCTAATCACGTCAAGCAACAAACAACATTAAAAGCATATATTCCTAAAAAAGGAATATTAAATTTTTCAATGAACAGTAAATTATTTCACATTTATTGTAGATAAGAAAATATTATTGTTCGTGTCTTTTTCATTAAACAATATTCATTAAAGTTTATTTATAATAAGTAATAACATATGATATATCAATTTCTGTCCCTGTCTAGTCCCTACTATGAATAACTCGATAGATAACACAAATGAACAGATTTCATTTCCTTTTATTAATGACTGAATTCACTGCAGACAAAATGAAGGGTACTATTTTTCATCCTCTCGAGTCATAACCGTTTTCCAGACATACAAAATTATACGGTCCAGCGCAGGCTCTTGCGCGCGATCTTTCCGCGATTTTATTAGCGGAGGAGGTCGCCCAGTGCAGCGTGACGCGACGCTATAAATAACGGCGCCCCTGACGGCGCTCTGCGGGATGACCCAACGGCGAACGGCGCTACGTTACGAAAATAAAAACACATCACAGCGGAATAATGAAAACATTTATCAATCCGGACGTATTGTGAGATTGTGGAAATTACTATGCTGTGGGTTTGCGCTCAATCTCCGTAATGTGTGCAGGTAGAGTTCCGAAAAAATCTCTTGGTCCATAATGTTTTATGAGAATATAAAAATAAACTGACATTCCAAACATAATTAATAAAGTAAAAAAATTGTTTTACACATGGACTTACATAGAAAAATATTAATAGTAATATCAAGGTGATTATTTGTTGAAGTAACGTTTGCTGTCATTGAACTTAAAATAAAACGTAATGTGGAAATTTCGTATCTCGACTGACCATGTAAGTTTACTTTGAAAGACAAAAAAGATTCAGTATATGCGAGGTATGTGTGTCACACATGAAAAAACTCAAAAACCTTAGCGATATATGACTCAGAATGTGTCTGATTCAATAGAAATGATTACAATTATAAATGATTTCTCGAAGATCAAGTCAGGAATTTTGATTCTAATTTTTGTGTGCATCATTCTAGAAAGACATGCTTGAATTATAAAATGAAAGAGAAGATTATAATAAAAAATATTACATATAATCAAGGTAATAATCCAGTTAATCACCAAACAAACACTAATTATCAAGTTTATTTAAACCATTAATAGAAACTCACGTAATCACACATAATCAATAAAAATTATACGCATTTACTTTAACAATTAATTAATAACACCATGTAAGTTCCTTTTCCAAAAAGAAACAACTATTAGGTTATTAATTTTAATTTTTAATTGAAAGAATGCTGTGGGAATAAGTGAGATGACATAATAAGCTAAAATAAGTTTGAGCATAGTTTTGACAAAGGCGTGAAGCCGAAATAGCTATCAACTAACTAATCGAACTGAATACTTTTTATGTATTTTATCCTATTACAATGGAATTCTACCAAGTAAATGCCTATTCAGTCAATAAAAAAAATGTTCACAGATAAAATAGGTTGCAGGATATTTTTCTCTGAAAAGACTTTTTCTTTACGTTCTATGTCTGATTTAAATACTTTGCAATTGATTTTTAAATTTGAAAATATAAAATAATACTAATGATTGTTTGGGCCATTGACCGCGGTTTGAACACGTGTGCTTTAACGGTTGTCATACATGGCAATATTGTTTTGGAAGGATACAGTGCTATGATTGCCAGTTAATAAAGTTACATTTTTACCTATTGAAAGTTCCATTTGCTAATAAAATTGCATGTAGGATGAGGAATTATAACGATTTAAAACGTTGACCGAAGCGAAAAGTTTTAGAAATAAATAATTAGATTGTGAAGATATTATAATAGGGTTATAAACAATTGCACTTTGTATAATTTAAGACATCGACTGAGGGTGCTTGATGGAATTTCAATAATAAATTTGGATTATTGTAATTTTGTACACTTCCATGTATTTTGTCACTAACGACCCGGGTTCGAGTTCAGTTCGAGTCCATTCGAGTGCTCGAATGCCTGAAGATGCCGAAAGGCGAAACCCGGGTCGTTAGTGACAACATACATGGAAGTGTACAAAATCTCAATAATCCAAATTTAATTGCACTTTGTGTAAGATATTATTCACTTGTTACACTTGAACTTTCATTTCGATCGTTCGCACTTTGGATTAGATAGTATTAACTTTGATTTTAATAGTTTCCACTTAGACACGGATTCTTTTAAAAAAGTGAGGAAAGTTGTAGTGGGTTATGTTAGGTTTGGTCTCGTTTGGTTTGTGTAATGTATTCTATTGCGTGTAGCGAAGACAATACAGGCGGCTTAATACAGGTTAGATGAATAAGTGACATTTCATTAAAGCTTCGTTCAACTATCGATTTCAAAGTTTGAGTATTTATACTAAGTGAAAACTATTTTATCCATGAGAAAATATTTTTTTGTACGTGTAATATGTGTCACTTAGAATAGTAATGGTGTAACTCCAGTTTTGAAGTTTTGAGAAAATCAAGGTTTTGTAAAATGTTCTAAGGATAAAATAACAACCAATAACTGTTAGTCAATCAACTGAAGAACTTAAACGTTAGTTTAGTAGTGAAGTCTGTAAGGACATTTCACTCTTATTCTGATATTGCAGGTAGTTCACTATTATTCTGAAAAATATCGTTAAATATGGAAATATAAAAACAAAAAACAGTTTTTTAAAGAAATTAGAAAATTTGAAGTTCACCATTATTAAACTAATAGAATAACATCTTTTGAATGTGTTTGAGGTATAAACTCATTTTTCGTAATTTTGGAGTTACAACATTACTATTCTAAGTGACACATATATTTCTTCAATGTTAAAATATATTTTATTATGTAGGATCACATTATTTTTGGTGAAAGAATTTGTTTTTTGTGGAATGTATTTTTGAAAAGTGAATATGATCTAAGCAAAAGTGAATTTAATTGTTAGCCTTATGTCATTTAATGAAAATTTCAAGACAATTTAAACTATCATAACTGAACTTCTTTCGTTGATATAGTCAATATGACTTTTTTATTTTTTGTAAGGACATTGTATCGAAAACCAATGTACGGCTTCCTAAAGAGGTAAAAAACTTGAGAACACTTATTGCTTTTATTTTTCTATCAAACTTGCTCAACCAAGGCACGTTTTTGACCGAAAAGGTATCCCAAACTACAAGGGATCGCAATTATTACGTTTCACTGAAAACGTGCCCACATTCACATAATTTATAGGAAACTCTTTATAAAACTTTAATTCGTTCTTGATATCCCCTCGCTTTCCTGTTTACCTGGTCTGGCTCGATTGAATACTTAAGTGACATATTTTAAGCCGGATGTGCATAATTTTAAGGGATGTAGATATGTGATTTAGCAATAAAGATAATGCTTTGAACGCGTAATTGTATTTAGATTAAATTTGATGAAAAGCTTAAGATTCATATTTAAGATTTACTATATAAACTACAAAAACCAATGTTTCTACTACTTTTTTTAAGTGTAAACTGTCAATTGTGTCACTTAGAATATTAATGGTGTAACTCCAGTTTTGAAGTTTTGAGAAAATCAAGGTTTTGTAAAATGTTCTTAAGATAAAATAACAACCATTAATAACTATTTTTCAATCAACTGAAGAACTTTAACGATAGTGTATTAGTTAATTCTATTCGGACACTTCACTATTATTCTGATATTGGAGAAAATTCACTATTATTCTGAAAAATATCGTTAGTTATGGAAAAAACAGTTTTTTAAAGAAATTAGGAGTATATATGAAGGTGAACCATTATTAAACTAATAGCGTAACTTCTTTTGAACGTGTTTGAGGTATCAACTCATTTTTCGTAATTTTAGTGACACAATTATTACTGGAAAAGTGTTATATTTAAAAAAAATTACATACTCAATTTTCTATAAATAACCCTGTACGGATTTCTTTTTCATCAGTTGATAACGCTAGCGATGAGTTAAGCTGGTACTGATGTATATAAAAAATGTAAAAGTAATACACAACAAATTGTGTTTTATCTTTTTAAAAGCAAATATTTCTTAAATCGTTTTTAGAAGATAGTGCTCAAAAAAAATTAATAAAGTTAAAAAATAGACAAAGCTGAAGAAAAATTCACAGCAGTATATTTTTATAGAGATTATCTATAAGACAACTTACGAATTGCTTTTAAATCCAATTTTATATTTCGATTACGTGAGACAAGTATATTGGACGCTCGTAAAAAATAGATATTATACAATTATGTTTGACAATAATTAAATCATTTATATAGAATAAACATATTTTAATGCCGTACAAAAACTTATTCATCTTCAAATGTATCTCTTCATTACATAGTATAATAATTATAATTTCACCTTTATATAAAACACATATTATTTGGTTCCTATGTGGATATAGGAAACTGATATTATGCATGCTTCCTAATACACTTTGGAAAAAGTCGAAATCATGTATTCACGTCTAATAAATGAAAAAGAAAAAAATGTACTACGTTTAACATAGTTACTTCCATTAAAATATAAAAAAAACACAGTTTCTAAATCAATAATGTGCTAAAGAAATAAAAACCAAGAATTTTTATTTACAACAAGAACAAAATAATAATAGCTTAATTAAAGTTGGACGTTTACATAATTATGAAAAAAAGCTTTCCTAAATTCAGGACACTTTTTCGGCAATGTCACATCAATATCAAAAATATATATTTCAAGAAAAAAAAAACTTAGTCACGCAACTCCATAAAAACATACAGAAATATATTTTCGCCATGATTATTGATTAGGCAGGTAATGTTTTCCATCTGATAAGCATGCATAATTATTTTAATAACGGTTGAAAGAGCCGTGTTGTGTTTTGTGGACTATTATCGCTTTTTAATTGTTATCAAGCAGTGCGCATAATGTTTAATCTAGATGTACATAAAAATAATTCACCTAAAAATCAACAAAAAGCAATTTTAATCGCATGCAAAGCAATACAAACTAGGCTAGAAATTCTTATCAGATAAAATAAAAATTTTTTGATTCATAAAAAAATGAACACAATTTCATACATATAGGCGAATTTTTCCTCGAGATTTTATAACTTTAGTTCTATTTTTATTTATGACATATTTAAATAGACGTACCTATATAACTCTTTCTCCATCATATCTTAAAAATGTGTCATTAAACCTACTAGGTATATTATCATTTAGATAAAATATAATATATTGGAAATCAAATATAAGTTTAAAGAAATAAAGATTGTGCACTCAGCTCATATATTTGGTATGTTTGAAATATTATAAGAGTATAAATATAGTGATGAAAACATTAAAAAAAAGGTAGTTTTTATATCAAAAAAATATTTTTCATTGCTATAGGAAACATGCAAAAGGCATAAGATAAAGTATTGCATGCTAAACCATGGGCACAGTGTCGATTAAAATCCCATAAACAGGAAAGCAAATCGCCCGAAAAACAATATGTTTCAATCCCTTTGCTATGAACTCAAGAAAATCCAGCACTTGGCTTAAAAGAGGGGAATTTTCTATGATCTACGTTCGTGTGTTTATGAAAGAAATTGGCATATTTTATGGTTTCTCTGTGTGTAAGGGTATTTTTTTCGCTCTTTATAGAGTTTGGGGAATTATATTGAGGGTGAGGAAAACTGTAAAGTAAGGATTACGCAATACATTTGTCTGCGTATTTTTTTTAGGAAAAACGTACGATTCACATTTTAATGTTATGGCTTATATGAAAGATTTGATTAAAAAAGTTTAACGTTATGTTAAATTCGATAAAAGATTGACGCCTTTATAATGTCGTTTTAAATAACTAATGTTTTTTGTAAGTTTCAAAAATTAAACATAAAGAAAAAAGAAATTTTTTATTGATTATTCCTTCTCTATAATATAATATTTACAGCTACAGAACAAAAATAATCACATTAAAAGTTTTTTTAAGAGGAAAATTGCTCAATAAAAAACCATGATGGATTTTCGTTCACTCCTGTACAGGCATATGCCCCAAGGAAAAGCAGAAAAAAGCCATCTTTATAAGCTGGATTAATACGTACCCATTTAACAAAAGTGGTTTTAATATAGGCGTTATTGTTTACCAGGGTTGCCTTTTTTAAAATCAACGCGGGGTGGGCTTCAACAATATGCTTAATCCATTTTTATTATTAACTCAATTTTTTGCAAACAAGATATAAAACAAATTTGAGATACAAAATACTAACATCATGGGGAACCTATTCGTGTTTTTTTAGCATGTATTTTTCCTCATGATCCGTAATTACACGAAATATTATAAAAACACAAAGATAAACGAGTCGCTGAGTCGCTAAACACGCTCCCGAAAGTTTTTACAGTTTTGATTAAATCACGAAAAACTGTTATGGGCAGTATGATAGTCTTAAGTATAATTTAAGTTATTTTATGTCTTTGCAGTATGATAGTCTTAAGTATAATTTAAGTTATATATTTATGCCGGTGTAAAAGCAAAAGTGAAATAATATTTTACAATGTTGTTTTTTCGGAGAATTTTGAATTTCGAACAGGGGACAAAATAAGAAAGAATTTGAGACTTGCAATTAGAAAAATTGATAGATCTGTTGATAGAACACATACGTACATTAAAAACTTATTTTCTGAAAAATCGCTAGAAGAGTGTTTAGCGACTCAGCAATTCAAATACAGTATAGTTTTTTGGTTAGTGGCATACTGTATGGATATCGTTTTTTTGTAAATAATAATTATTTTTGTATTATGTATTTAAATGTTTCGTCATCCTTTGTAAATGCGTTGATTTAAATCAATATCTATACTAATACGATTTAACTCTAATTTCTCAAATAAATCATCCCTGTGTGATAGATAGAAGCAGAAATAGTAAATATTGACATTTGTCTAAAAATAATATGTTATAAAAATCATAGGTACTTTTCAAGAGTGAATCCATTGAGTTGGTACAGTAAGGGCAACATTTTATGATTTTGGATGAAATAAATGAAAGCAGATTTCCCTGCCCTTAGTATAAACCTTGAGCCAAGGATCTAAGCTGGTGTATTTCGTGGACTACGTCTCACGGAGCCTGGTGATGGCATTTCCGGGAAATCGACCGGAAGGCGTCGCCATTAGGCGCCGAAGAGACTGTGGCGCCTCTAGCGGCACGATCCGCAAACGACACGGAATTTATTGCTCAGCGCTTTGGTAAGAAAAAGTTTTACACAGGAAAAAACCCTCCAGAAAAATTGCCAGTATTATAAGATTAAGGCATCGGGGCTCTTTTTATAATGTGCTGGCGACGTCTTGAAATTAAATATTTTTCTTTTTAAGTGCGGCTTGTTGAATGAAATTATTAAGTACAATACAACAATTGTGAACAATTTATTGTTGAGTAATCACCTACTAGTATAAATTACTTAAGGCATAACATGTTTAATAATTGGTTATGTGTCAAGTTCGTTTTTTAATTGATTTGGCAGATTAAAAATCCATATGATGGTAATTCTTGTAGACATGTATTAAAATTACCAAATTGAACTTCTTACCAATTAAACCAATAACAATCTATAGTCTTCTAAAGATAAGATGTCTAGTTATAAGCAGAGGTTTAGTATTGACGTCTTGTTTTTTCTTGATTTTGTTTTATACAATTATTGTTTTAATAAACAAAACAATTATTACTTTGTGTGATAAAGAAACTTACATTCTGAAATCTTATTATGACATAATCTTCACGTTTGTGTCCCAAAAAAGTTGAAATTAAGTCATCTGATAATGCTCCATTGTTATATAATATCTCCTATTAAATTTACTTTCTTGATTCTCACATTTAGGTTGAATACTATATTGCATTTAAAAATAATTTCAATTAGTGGTTCCTAAAAGAGTCTAGTGTTTCAATAAAACAATCAATATCAATGTATTCACCATAACCGTTCACAAATAAAATAACATATAGACAACTCAGAATTATCTGCCGTTTTTTGAACGAGTTACTTCAATAAAGAATTAATTTGATACACAAATGCTTACTTAAACTATATGTTCACTGAATCATTGTCTTGGCATGACTAATTTCAAACGCTTTTCACAAAAGAATAGCTTCGTCAATAAATTAAAGCTTTTAAATATTAAAGTAATAAAACATGTTGGTTGGTATTCTTTTCATCAAAGCACGCGACATGTCGTGTGTTTTTAAAGAATACAAAGTCATATTTATTAAACGTGAATTTTACAACAAAGGATGCATGTTAAAAATTATTAGGGTTAAAATATGTAAACCGTACTTAGCTTGCATTTTATTAACCTCAAAGTAGGCAAACAAATGTCAAAAAGGTTATCTAATATTGCCTAGTTCATAATGTTGAACAACTTATTGTATGAATATATATTTAAATGTTTAAGCATGGAAACCGTTTTAGAAAGTGTGAGAGAGAAGATTATCTGTAATAAAGTGTTAAAATACAATTTTAAGGAATAAAAATCCTCATGTATTAGGTGCGATTATTAATTGAATGAGGTGCGATTAGAATTTGATGTAAAAACAATACTAATTATAAATCATTTTGACCATAAAATTTTTAATGACAGAGTGATTCGTTGTACGAAGTAGGAAAGCCAAAATGGTGCAGGCCAATTCTGTTGTTTGGTAATTGTACCTTTAACTGTATTATTAATATTCTCATGAATGGTTTTTTGATGCGTTTCGTTTTTTAGCTTTTATTTAATCAGTTAAAAATGTTAGCTGATTGACAAAAAAGCTGTGATATTTCAATAAAGTGATGAGTATTCATAATCCATCTATTTTAATAATATATTCAAATGTTTTGTTTTCATTTGAAGAATTTCACACAGACGTATAACGCGTATTCAATGACGATATTTACGCTTGTGCGTTTAATTTTTCGTTTTTTTTTAAATAAATTATGATACCTCATGTAACTTTTGTCCGTAGCGATAACATTACATTTTAGTCATATTGTAAATCTGATCTTAAATAAAAGCAAGTAGCATTTGACTAAATGGAAAAGTTTGACATTTAGACTCCTGATACAAGTTTATCGATATAAAATTACTGAGGTCAAGTAGAGGACAGGTTTATCAAAAAAATTAATAAGCTGAAAAGCAATTTTACGAACGTTGACTTGTTCTTGCTTGACTATGTAAGCATGTAGCCAATTTTGAATATCCAAAAAGTCCACATCACGCGATCCGCAAAAAGGCATTCGCCAAGAAACGTACGCATTTCTGAGTTTTTAATACATTCGAATGGCTTCGGGGAACGAAATGAAATGGGGGTGGGCGAAAGCTGCTTACTTTTAATACGAGTGCGGTACAAATCACGAGGCACGCATGTGCTTATCGCGCTGCCCTCATACAAAGTTCACGGAATTAAAGCTCTGCATGCTACGCTTCGCTGGTAGAGTGATCAGAAATTTTCTCGTATAAAATGAAACGTCAGCGACATTATTGGAGGGAAAACATTATTATTTTTGGCGATCAATCTGGATGAAAAACTATTCTAAAATTACTGTGGAAAGGTTATTCATTTTTGTTAAATACGCCTGGTGCAAAACATAGATTATTTATATAAATAATATCTTGTATCCAACATACGCTGTAGTCCGTGAACATACAATAAAATAAAGGAAATGCTCTTAACGTAAAGAAATCGATGATATCAACGATTTAAAATTCAATAGAATGAGAACGATTATTAAAACCCATTGTTTTAACAGCCCAAAAAACAGAAAAAAACCCATACAACAGTTTCAAGTTCAATTCTACGTAAATTAACATTGGTGAAAGTCTAAAATTCTTTTACTTATAATGTAAGAAAATAAAGTTTGTTGTCTTTCAAAATCAATTAATTTTTAAACCATGATATAGGCTCATTAATAACGGGACATTATCACAAACTGCAGTGCATTTCAAAATGCTGTTTCTTAAATGTGTTGTGATTGCCCTGTGTTAAGTTATTTTCCATTGGGGAAATGGCAAAGAGAACGTTTTCTTAATCTGTTTTCTTTTTAGGTTGGAAAACAAATATTAATGGAAAGTGCGCCTTGAATATTATTCAAACGAGAATTATACATTTTTCCCTTCGCTACACAAACATGAATATAGTTTCAACATTGAATTATGTAAATTCTTTGTAAGCACGATTAACATTTTTACTTTTTAAGACAAATGCTCGGGCATGATTTCTTGGAACCCGATTACGATAATGTATAACAGGTATTTTGCCTGATTTATTATAATCATGAATTAATTATTCAACATTCTTTATTTTACCGAAAATTCAACGAATATAAATGGTTCATGAGTAAAAATAGAAAGCTACAAAAAGAAACGAACAACAACAAAAAAACTTACATAAATATTTTTTATGATCTCCCCTTAGATGTCAATGAATTCGAATAATTTTTACCTGAAACAAAATAGAACAAACATTTCAATAACAAATTAATTGGAATTATTAAGGTATTATAAATATATTTAAAGGACATAACAATATATTAAATATGTTTAACATTAATTTAATGTTTGCGTGTAAAAGAATTATTTTTAAGAACAGCCTAAGTTAAAAAGATCTTAGAATAATAAAAGTTCATATGAGCAGAAAACAATCATTGAAATTTAATGATAAACCTCCAGAATACTCACTCGCTGAGTAAAAAAAAATATCTTTATTTAAATAAAATTGTGGGATCAGTAGGATAAAAATAAATAAAATTTTTCAGTATGAAATATGCAGTACGTCATATATATAACATAAATTATCAAAAAATATATAACAAAGTAAATATTATTTCAATCTGCGATTCAAATCTTAGCATGTATATCATCGGCGTGCGGTGGACTTATCTCTATCGCACAACCTCACTTGGGTATGGGCAAGTAGGATACAAGAGCATGCGCATGCATGAACTTGCATCTCGCTCGCACCCTTTACTCTACATGTGATTAAGCGAGAAAGAGAGAGCCACGACACACGTCTGATGTATACTCAAAATAAAAAAAAGAACTTAAGCAGTAGATCAAAGTAAGTCATTCAAAAAACCCTTCGAGGAAGGGAAATAAAGAAAGTTACTTGCTATTACTTCGTCAACTGCTTTAGGACTTGCAATCAGAAGTTTGTAAAATAATGGTTGAATACAACGGCCTATGTATTTGGATAAAATATATTAATTAATAAATATGTTAATTATATTATTTTTTTTTAATTCGTCTATTGATGTACGTAATCCTTATTGAGAATGATTTCATGTAATTCGGTCTCTGAGTCAAAATGTGTATATTGATTCGATTTTTTTGTGATATCTTTTACTGCCAAGTTGAAATCGAGCGAAATTTTTTGAAATTCTTCTAGATTTTAGACCAGGTGAATAAAAAATATCTTACCTTTAAGAAATTAGCTATAATGCCACTTATATAATAAATTTAATGAAGCTCTGAAAATAATGTGTACTGCTATTGTGAAATCATATAAATGTGTGATTTTATAGAGAGCAGTAACGGGCAGCTAGTAAAATATTAAAGTAATTATAAATTGAATCACTAAACAATGAACAATTTATAAAAAGAGACCGAAGCTATGCATTTCAATTTAGGAAGTTACTGATGAAAGGTTTGTTTTTAGAAAAACTAAATAAAACGTGATTCGGTATGTGTGAAAAATGAGGTGATTTTTTCATACGCTGAATACGTCGGCAAAAACTCAATTGCTGATTTGGAACAAACATATCAGCAGCACCTCGGCGGAAAACGTTTTACGGGAGTAATTTGCATATTTATATACAATCATTCCAGAAAGTTGATTGAGAACCGTATAAACAAATTTCCAAAATAATCTTTTAGCCGTCTGATTAAGTCATATAGAACTTTAAAATCGTTAACCAAGTGAAAAATACAATTTACTGAAAATCAATTATGTCTCGTATGAGAATTCAAACAACATTTAAAAAATAGCTTTAATAAAGATAAACTATTCGTTATCGGATCCGTGGTGCAGTGATCAACGTCTTTGGCGTGATCAACGTTTTAAATTGAATTTTTCAATCGATTTATGGATTTCTGTTCGTAGGCATGGATGTTTGTGGTGTCTAAAAATCCCTCCCACCCATTCGACCCTGAAATCGGGGTGTCGCGACAGCGATTAGCTAACCACCAGTCCTGTCCAATTTTGTTATCCCTACTCTCTTCTAAAAAGAGAGTTTGAGCAATTGAGTAACAAGCGGTTCTCGCAGAAATACTTCTGTTGAGATAAGTTCATTAGGAAGCCATGCGCTCCATATTGGGGCCGGATATGGTAAAAAAAACATTTTGAAACGGGTATTCATGTGAGGGAACGACAGAAAAATTTGGCATACATAACCCAAAACATATTACCCATATACATGTAACTTGTTTCTCATTGCGGGGATGATGGGGTGGGCACGTGAAGCTTTGTTTATAAGTGTTGAAGAAGACTCTTTCATTTTGACCGTTAATATATATCACTTGCTATTTTGCTAATGTATAACTCGTAAATCACATCGAAGATATGAATCAACCAAATAGTATTTACTTACTATTTTTTTTTTAAAATCACTTAGTCTCTGCATTATTAATGTGTTGCTAAGATTAATAGTGTAAAATACGCAATGATTCGTTGTAGGCATGACTCACCAGTCGTGAATCGTTACACAGCCTTCATTCAGAGCAGTGGATATCGGGCAGCGTGAACCACGAAAGTACCCCCCGTTAATTAATTACAACTAGTTAATATTCAAGCCCAAACAGTGTACTCGTAGCCTCGTAGGCCGTAGCAGCGTAGAGGGTCGCGAGTCGATAGGGGCCACCGATAGGTTTAGCGGGGATAACAACCGAAACCAATTTGTTTCTTCATTGTTCATGGGCGCTGGTACAATATACTGGCGCGCCTATGGTGGAAATTTACTGAACCGCATCGGTAGCGATGTTCGAGTTGTTAAAAATTGACGGCGCGATGAAAAATCTATTTCCTTTCACTTCATCAAGCTACGTTTGGGTATCGAGTTAACTGCTGTTGGTTTAATTAAAACAGAATATATGGTTTAATCAAACAGAATATGAAGTTTTTTTTAGCAAACATTTGATTAAAAAACCTTCTGAAACCAATAGAGCTTTAAAGTTTTGTTTAACTAAATACCATCCAGTAATGCCAAGTGGTATTTTTTAATGAAGTTTTCAACAGAGGAACAATTTAGAAAAGAAAAGACGAGACTAGAAGAAGGCTCGTTAACTAATCGCCCCGTTTTTCAAGATTTATGGAAACATATATATTTAAACTAGTGAGTACCCGGCATGCGTTGCAATGCCATTCAAAGAAAGAATTTTGTGTTTTAATTGTTTATTGAAGTGCTTTTGGATTAGAGGTATGTCTTAAAATTTAACTGGTCCGAGCCTGTCATCTTCAGGCTCAGCCCGGTCCAAGCCTGAGTCTCAATATCACCCAAACCCGACTCAAAGCCGAGATTTATTTTTCTCATCCCAAAATTTTTTTAACAAAGTAAATCAAACAACACATGTTATTTTTTCCATATTTCCAACGATACTCATAGCATATGTGAAATAAATTATTTAAATTATGAAAACTATTGCCTTATGGCTTACTCTTGACTCGAGCATAGTACGAAATGTTTTTCTTAAATTTGTTGAATTTAAAATTCCTTACCAGAGCCCGGCCCGAGCCCGAATCTAAATTGTCGTCTTTACCCGCTCGAGCCTGGACCCATGCAGACCTCTATTTCGGATATATATTTTTTTTGTTTTTTCGTCTGGTTCAGAGATGTCGCTATTTGTACGTATTTTTATTCTTTTTTTTTAGATATTAGATTTTTCTTCAGAAACTTTCACAGTTGTGCGCAAAACAACTCACCAAAGTTTGATCGACATCGGATGGTTTTTTTGTTGATTTAACAGTCATTTACAAAAAAGGAGATTAATATTAAAAAAAACATTTATTGAATTATTATTATAGTTTTAACAAACAGTATCCAAAAAGAAGACATGGTGTCTTCAATTTAGTTTTAAAATACTGTCCCCTATTCATTTAATAATCGGTAATTTTTCCTCCACTTCAAATTGATTAAGGACGGCCGTTATGAAATATGAGAAGGACTATATGACTACAATAAATTTAAATTAATTTCATAGGTTTTAATAAAAAAAACTATGCACATGAACAAACCGGTGTACACGTTGTAGTTAATCCCGAAATCCCGGAATTGTCTGATTATAAATCCAGGGATTACGGGACTGAATAATTGACCAGGATACCGCGATTGGAAGCCCTAATTGTAACCTCTTGATGTAGTAAAAATCAGGGTTTTAAGAGCATAAACCTTTATTTCATTTAATTAATTTCACCTATCTTCTTAGTAATGCCTCTAGACCAGTGTTTTTCATTAAAATTAATTCGTGGAACACTTTGTATCCAAACTATTTATATTCAAAAGATATTTATACGAATTTGCATTTTATATGTAATATTTATAGTAGGATCAAGTGAGGTAATACGTTTGTATTATTTCATATAGCCAGTACGTACTTCTGTACGTGAAGTGACCTGTTCTTGAGAGGAGTGTTTTGGTACAAAAGGCGTCAATATGAGGGATGGAGGACTCTTGCTAGAGGCGACGCGTTTGATTTATAAGCACATCTTGCGGGGAGCGTGTCGGTGATCGATCGCTTGAATAAAGATTAATGGTGGTAGAGCATCTCTGCGTATAACCAACTAACTTACTATACGGCTGACATATAAATAGAAGGATTCTACGTGAATTTACTGTCCGTTGTGTTTTGTGAAGGTAAAAAAATGAATGTTTTTTGTTTTCATTGCACGAAAACTGTAGCGTACATAAATTTGCGATGTTTTGATATTTTTTCGGAAAAAGTTCAAAAATCAAACACAACATTGTTTTTAAATGTTAATATATATTTCCTATGTGATTTTGAATTTGTAAATAAGAAACATTATAAGAGTACAGCAGAAATGATTCGAATGATATATTTTTATAATACACCTGAATGGACGGCCGTTCAGACATCAGAAATTCACTGTGACAGCATATATTTATTTGGATTATTGAGATTTTGTACACTTCCATGTAAAATACATGGAAGTGTACAAAATCTCAATAATCCAAATTTGATATTGAAATTCCATCAAGCACCCTCAGTCGATGTCTTAAAGCATATATTTATATTGACGCCTGTTGTTTAATAAAGCTGTATACATTTTAATCATTATAAAATAAATAAAATAACTCATTGACTAGGGGTACTTTATATATTTCGTGAACATTTTTGTATGACTTATGACTAAGTTAATATGGATAAAGCAATCAGGGAAAATGTACAACACTGCCACCCAGTCCTGTCATAACTGCAAGCAAAAACATAACAGTATTTCTTAATGGCCGAATCACACTTACAGTCGCAAACAGTAATGAAAAAAACTGACGTGAAACGCGCGGGAAAACTGCGTCGGAGCTTATTAGTGTCACAGCCTATCGGAGCATGAACGAACTAATCTGCTTCATCAAAATGGCCGGCGCATATTATTGTTTCCCGCCAAATGTGTTTGGGACGTACTGGCGCGATAATGGGGATTGGGCGATTGTAATAGAAATTGTAATGTTAACACTGCATTCTCATTTATGAGAAAACCGGAAGTGCCGCAACGTTTGAATTGTATTATTATTACTGTACATTAGGGGAGTTCCGTTAACCGTTGGCATAAAATATAAAACAGTAGTATTGTTATATAGTCAAATATGATGACGAAATTGATTATATTAGTATTTCTGAGTCACCTGTGTCCCCTTTTTATGCTAGTAAGTGTGTGATAGTAATTCCGCTGAAAAGTAAAATTTGGGGTCGATCATTTGGTGTCGATAGGCGAAATTCCTTTTAATCGATGTTATTACAAGTAGATTAAATAGATTCATTAAATAGTATTTACGCGAAGTACAAATTTACATCTTAAGTTCATATTTTTTATTTTTCTGTTTCTTAGACTCCACAAAACAAAACACTATTTTGATTATTTGGTATTGGCAAAAGAAGCAAACTAATTTTCATTCACATAACAGGTATTAGCTTGAGATACTAACGTATTGCACCTTTTGGCCAACATATGTTTCGTTTTTTTAAATGTTTATGATTTATAGCAGGGCTGATGAACCTTTTCATGTCGGAATCTGTTATTTAATAATGTCGTAGAGTAAATTCATTAAGATAGATGCATTATTTTTTAAATAAATGTAAAACAATGAAACAAAATTATTCGATTTCCGTTAAAAAGAAGCATTTTAAGTCTTACAAGGCCTCATATTTTACACCTTTAATTTATTTCCTAGGTACGATTCAATAATATGGACTATGCCCGATAGAAATGATAACTATTTTCTTTTATTTTTTTTTATATATTCATTAACATTTATTCATAACAGAGTTGGCGTTTGCTGTGATTTTTAATCTTTCTTGCTCTATCGCATACGAAATAAAGAGTGTGAGCACGATAATGGAGTATGCTAGTGTTTGCCTTTTTATCCTACTTGCTTATACGAAACATTATATTCATTGAACAAATTATAATCATTAACAAATTTAAAACAGTTTATATTGTTTTAAAATTTTTAGTTGATTGGGTTAAGCCTTTACCAAGCATCACTCGAATGTGTAGCTTATTAAGAATCAATATCCTTTCGTTACACTCATCTCACTTACACAATTTTCAATCCCACGTACGTTAAAATAATATTGCGATACATAGTTATATCAAGGAGTGTAAATGTAAATGACAGATTGCTCCCGCCAAAATGACACGATGAGTGACGTCATCGACCACAAAATTGTAACGGCAAACAGTAGCGGCGGTGATTTAATTATCCGGCAAATATTAATCGTTAACCCCTAACCACGCGCGAACCACCCCCACCTCCTCTACTCCTCGCGAACCCCCCAGGCAAACAACATTATTGTTTCCGCGGATGCGAAAGGGTAAACCGTAATGTGTAATGTGACCATTGAATTATTAACGGTCACAAAATCCACTACAGCAAGTGAGGCACTGATTTGACTTATATGCTGAAAATAAATCTCACAATTGTTTTTAATTTTATCATTTATCCCATCAAGCTTAAGCATACGTGACTGACAATAATGTGTTTCAATATTTGAAGACTGGCTCTCAACTAATGGCTTTTTGGAAAAAATAGTGTTTTTAATTCGGTTATATTAACATAAAAATCTGAATGGGTATTTCTTTATTCTCTCAGTAACGTTGAGCTCTTTAATAAAGAAAACGATGGCCATGTTTTGACTGACGGTACATAAAGTTGTTTAATGCAGAAGTATGTCAGAGAAAATTACGTCTAACGCCCCACTAAAGGTATTTTAGTAGTTGAAATCTGTCAAATATTAAAAGAAAATTAGTGATGCTGTGATTCATATATGTTCTGGTATAAGATTAATTAACTCTATGAGATGTTTTTAAAAGAGAAAAGACATTAAAAACACCATGCCAAAGATCTTAAATGTTAAACGAAAAATCTACATTTTAAATTGAAGTTTCTTGGACTTGAACCCAGACTTATGTGATTGCAATTTTTATTTAATCATTCATTGAAAGTGCATAGTGACCAATAAGATTACGAAAAATGAGTGGAGAAAATAATGTTCTGTCTCTAGAATGATCAAATGTGGCTAAACCGAAGATGAAACATTTTACCTTCGCGATCAGATGGTTATGGGTTCAAATAACTCAGAACCATCTAATCGCTAGGGTTAAGCTTTTAACACTGGACCATATAGGCCTATAATTACAATTTGTAAATGAAACTCCTGAAACTCAAAATATAGAAAACCTTTATTTGTTGACCTGGTAAAATTCCATGATGTTAGGGTAAAATAAGGCAAAGTATTTAGTCACATGACAAGTCTGTAATATCAGGCCATACATGTGATTGATTGTTTCGATGGCTTGATGCCAAAATAGCTATCAAACTGCATTGTATAATTATAATTATGGAATTTGATACTTTGTTATTTTTTTCTAAACAATTATTTTAATAATGATTATTGGTTGGGGAATTAATGATGGGAATTGGAGATTTATAACATGCCACAACACAAACGTCAGGAAAAATTATTTTATATTGTTTATAGACAGACACCGATATGAAAGATTATTGGCATAATTGAATCGCATTTTTTCATCACTGTACCGTGAATTGCAGGTGTTAAATTTTTAATAGTTTCATGAATATTGAAACTCAATGTGGTTTCCGTCCGCTCTGTTCACACACAAATGAACGAATTGTTTGCTTTGTAAAATTAATTATACTGAACCGACATAAAATAATTGTTTGCCATGAATATAGCAACAATGAGTGTCGGACTGGTCATTAATACGATATTGTAAGCATGGCATTTTTCCATATTCATTTATAAAGTCAATACAATATATATTTAATTTTGTTTTATTACGACGTAGATTAAAAGCTTAATCTATTTTAAATTGTTGTTCCGTTCAATTTTCAGGTATTAATCTTTTATTCGAATTCAAAATGGTAGAAATCAATGAAATTACTTTTTGGATTATTGAGATTTTGTACACTTCCATGTATTTTGTCACTAACGACCCGGGTTTCGCTTTTCGGCATCTTCAGGCATTCGAGCACACGAATGGACTCGAACTGACGAAAGGCGAAACCCGGGTCGTTAGTGACAAAATACATGGAAGTGTACAAAATCTCAATAATCCAAATTTGATATTGAAATTCCATTAAGCACCCTCAGTCGATGTCTGAAATTACTTTTCTTTAAATATATGAGCGGAGAATACAAAAGAAACCCGTCATTTGTTATCCTCATTTTATAATAACGCTTGTCTGCAATAAAGAGAACCTTTTATGATTACCGGTACATAGCCGAGTGACCACATCATATTATAACTTTTGTCTTACTAAGTTACGCGGTCAAGAGTACGTATTCATGAATAGTATCCATTTGTAGAGCAAATACAAAAATCATAACGTTTTGCGTAAAAGTGTTAAGCGTTACTGACCGAGCTCTATTTGTGTCCGAACAATAATAAATTTGAGAATAGGACAGCAGATGTCCTATAACTAAATATATGGTTTTTTTCAATACAGGTCATTGAACTTTCAAAATGAACTTTTCTGAAGAAGCAAGAAAAAAAGCTAGCTTACTAGGAAATCACTCAATGTCAGATTTAAAGAACAAGATGCAAGAATAAATATTACTTTTATTACGTTTTCATGGTTTTCAAAACAGATTTGAAACGAAAGAAAAATCTTGAAAGTCAGCTAATATTTTGATTTCTGTGAACAACCCTCAAACTCAGACCAACTGAAGTCCAACTGAAAACATCAATATTATATATTATTTTGATAGAATCCGTTTTAACCGATCGGTGGACCATTCCGTTTATGAGAAGTAAGTACTGCGCAATACTTCAGGCAGAAAAGAGAATTAATTTCGTATGATTTGACATGGCGGTATTTTCGTATTCGTACACAATAAAATGTATACAGGTCAAAGTGAGGAACGTATACGTGTATTGAAAGAACCCTTCATTTCGGTAGGCGGGTCGATGCTCGCGCCCTGTGCGTGATTGCTGCCTGAAAAATATAATTTATCATCCTTCGTCCGTAATTTTTGTTTTGTATTATTTTTTATTTGACTTTTACGTGTTTTAGTATCGCTATAACAGGGTGTTGCCAACGAATTGAAAGATTTTATAATAATAATTAACGGTTGTATGCTTTTAAGTTACGTCATAATTGAGCACGTGTCACAAGAATGCTCTTATCTTATTGCCACAAGAAAATAACTAAACAAAATGCCATATTTTCTGACGAATTGATTTAAAAAAACATAAAGAGTTCGTTTTCAAATAAATATAACAACACTAATAGAATAAAATATCAAGAACTTTGTAGAACTAAATACTTTGATATTTTATCCTATTATAATGGAATTGAACCATGTGAATGACAATTCAACCAATAAAAATAAGAACCCTTAAGTTTCAAATCTCAATAATCCAAATTTGATATTGAAATTCCATCAAGAACCCTCAGTCGATGTCTTACATTAGAATCCTTAAGGTTTAATATAGTTAAAATCGATAGTTTTTATTTTTAAATTAAAATTCCATTCGCCTATTTTCAGATAGTTGCAGAAATTGACTTCATCAAAATGATATCTGTTTATTTATTTTTAAAATAAATTTCAATTGAATATTATAACTAAAGCAAAAAATAATAATTGTATTTGAAATATATATATATATCAAATTTGGATTATTGAGATTTTGTACACTTCCATGTATTTTGTCACTAACGACCCGGGATTCGCCTTTCGGCGACTTATTAGTGACAAAATACATGGAAGTGTACAAAATCTCAATAATCCAAATTTGATATTGAAATTCCACCAAGCACCCTCAGTCGATGTCTTAAATTAATTATATATATATATATACTTACCTGATATAGGTAATTCGGGTTTTACTTTTCGTCATCTGTATAAAACATTTATTCTACTCTAAATCAGTAGATAATAATGTTTCGACATCACCAGCCTCGTTAAGATTCCGTACTTTAAAATAATCGTAAGTGTCATATGCTATTCAAGCGTAAATTTGAAGTCAAATTATTGATCAGTTAATTTTATAAAAAAAACATATGATTTAAATATCTAATAATGTCATAGGTAAGTAATTCATTTCCTTTTTTGTTTTACGACTATCCTATGTTAGCCAAATGTGAAACGGTCGCACGCAATAATGTGAAAAGTCACTCAGTAGGTAAATGTTAACGGCAGAATAAGCCTCACCTACGTACGGAAAATCACCTCCATTTTTATACTTTTATGAGCCTTTATGTAAAACTTCATACAACCGAATTAGGCCCCGCGAGGTTAAACGACTTTAAAAGTAATATTGAAAAACAGCGATAAAATATCGTGTAGCAGTTCTTTTATACAAAGGTAAATTGGATAACTTTAATAGCGTAGGAATTTAGCAGCAATGTAAGTTACCCAGTTGGAAAATTATTTGGTATATGTTAAAACATATTATAGTTTTGCTGGAATGTAGCCGAATGATCAATTGTCCTATTTGCTAACGGTGTTCACTGGCTTGAATCTCGGTATCATATACAAGTTTGTATCCTCACCTCCACCTATTGTGTGTATGCAACTGCTCTTCTATAAAGCAATAACGATAAAAAGAAATCGAAATTACTCCTCATGTTCTTGGCACGATATAGAGATGGATGGGACTGATCTTTTAACCATGCACTATTCATCGTGTGTAAGAAAAACAAAAGTGGAGGAAAAAAAGTAAGTGGTATATTGTCAATATCGTGAATTGATTATTCAATCGATTTATGTTAGACGATATAGCTTTCTACGAACACTTTTAATAGACCATTTTTGTATTCTTACCATTACCAAAAATTTCTTGTTGAGCTGATCCAATAGGATTCCGTATGCTCTATATTGCGAGAGGATATGGCTGAAAAAACAGTACTTCAAATGGATATAGCATATTTATGAACTCTCTTCAATGTATTGGTAATCATTGAGTAGGTAAACATTTACTAGAATAATTAATAAAGGACTTTGCTATCTTGTTGCAAAACTATGACAAGGTGAGACGGTACGTTCAGCCATAATAACGTCATTCATTACTGTACTGGTGTTAACTGTCAATTCTGGGTAAGTAAGCATTGTATATCATAAAATATATCAGCTTTTATAGTACTCATCGAATCAAAATTTTCATGTACCAGCGTCAGGATCAGTTTCTTTCAAAGATGAATAATTTTCAACTAGTGAAATATGTGATTTCAATTATGTTTAATTTGAAAATATAGACATAATGTCTTTCCAAAAGAATTGAAAATTTCAATAAGTTTAAATTACCTACTTAAAATATCTTTACAACTACAAAGTACATAAAACAACGTTTAAATTTTATCTTTTTCCATAAAATCAAAGTCACAAGGTATTAATTACCGTGAACTACTTAGAATAGTAAATTATGAATACTTATTATTTATGCGTAAAAAAGGTTAAAATATACACATTTTTATTAAATAATAAATAAACTAATAATTTTGTATTTTCTTTAAAAAGAATTGAATAATAATGACGTGAAAAAAAATCGTTGAGAAAAAGCAAGACACCATGAAATAGAAAATCACTTTTAAGGTGTTAACTACTGTCAATTCTTCGTGGAAAGACATTATATTTTTAAAAATTAAACACAATTAATCTGTACTACTTCCACATGTTTATAATGATCAGGACCGGTTTCGCTCATCACGATCATTATCAACATTCGAAACCGGTCATGATCATTATAAACATGCGGAAGTAGTACAAATGAATTGTGTTTTATTTGAAAAAAAAATAGAATATCATTAAAAAATAAAGCCCAGAAATGAACTGACATACTTCATCAGTTTGCGGAGTCATACGAAAAGTGAATAGATCGTGTAAATTTTCGTTTCATATTATCCCCTTTTTAATTCTGATTAGTTTCGATTCAATGCAATTGAGACACTCTTGGCAATCATTTGAAAGGACGCAACGCTGTAGTGTTGCGGGATACACATATTGAAGTATTTAAATCCATTTGTGTAGTATTGATAGTATTTATATGAATATTGTCTTGATCAACACCCAGCACTTTGTTCAACATCAGTACTGCACAGCCTAATTTTTCAAGGGAAGCACAGGGTAAAAGTGTTGGAAAATAATGCTATATATTATAAGACGAGATATACATTTTATTATTTTTAATTTAATAGTTACATAATTTTACTATTTATTACTTGTTATTTTGGGCCGCACGCTTGGGTCTTGGTTTGTGCATCACTGATCTACATTTTGAAATTTTGAACAACGAATTTGAGAAATATTTCATATCAAATTTGGATTATTGAGATTTTGTACACTTCCATGTATCTTGTCACTAACGACCCGGGTTTCGCCTTTCGGCATCTTCAGGCATTCGAGCACACGAATGGACTCGAACTGACAGACAGTAAACAGTGTCTAACGTTTATATAGAAGATACAAATACGACAAATATTATTTACAAGGTAAAATATTATACGTCTGAGAGCCACACTGATACCTGAGTTAACATTTCAAGAATCGCCTTAATCCTTATTCCGCCAAAGCTTATTACAACCAAATTTGAATAGAACGACTAAAAACTGTTTTATACCTTCGATTCGCCAACAATACAATTACTCACCGTTGGGTTAAGTTTTAGATCATATATTCGAATTAATAAAATCAATCATTTTTTTTATTTCAATAGAGATAGCTTTATTACAAATTTAAAATGTTTAGTATTGTACAAATTGCTTTTGAATGTTTTCTTTCTCCTTAATTATCAAGAATATTATTAAATATTTGAACACACAAAACGGAATAACACGAGATGTCTGCGTAAATATTTACTTTCTATAACGCGCTTCGAAGAGAAAAGGTCCTCAGACAAAAAGCTGCTTTTGAAACGTTAAAAAATTGAACCTTAATCGGCGATGGAAAGAAGAGAGCCACGCTTGCGTCGGAAAATTTATCGAAGAATTGCAAAGCTGTTTTCTGTATGCGGGAAAATACAATCATAGCAGTTGCGTCCAATCAAAGACTATAGAGTTTCACTCAGCTTATTTCAATTGTAAATTGAGATTAAAAAACTTCACATAAAAATACATATTTTAAAAATCCTGTGACAGTTTTATTTTAAATATTATTCTTACGGTTTAGTAAAAAATTGAGCAACGTAACTTACTAAACAAATTTCTAGCTAAATATAAATGTAAAATCGAAACATATCCCTTTGTTGCTTCACTTATTGTGTCAACAAATAGTGGAATAACGAAGTTATAATTCTAACGTTATATTATATTAAAGATAAATCTCTATTAATTCATCAGTCCATCTGAATAATTCCTTCCTTAGTCTACAAATAAGATTTAGAAAATATATATACTAATGTTTACTTTAAAGGTATTAACTGTTAGATATTATTTTTTAAAAAATAAAAAAGAATTTGTTTTAATTTTACTAGTTTGTTTCCAAGTGTATTTCACTTATTTAGAGATCATCATACGAACGTTCAACACATTGTAAATTTCTACCGATATTCAGTAAATTCACTTAGAAATTCTTTTAGTAGCTTAAAGATAATCGAGTTTATTTTATAAATTCATTAATTGATATGTGAATGACCAAGAAAATTAATTATGTTGATCTTTAAAATTTGTTGAATATTTAAGTAGTATATTTTAAAACTAAAACTCAATTTGTTTGTACTACTTCCACATGTGTATAATGATCAGAACTTGTTTCATCGATAATGCTTCGATAATGCTCGTGATGAGCGATGAAAGTGTGGAAGTAGTACAAAAAAATGTGTTTTATATTTAAAATAATGCCTTTCCACCAAGTATTGACAGTTAATACCTTAAAAGTGATTAAGTTGTAAAGTTAAATTTTTACGAAGTAATTTATTGAGAAAAAACAGTATTCAATAATGAAATTTGATAATGGTATTACTTACTATAAATTAAATCCGTGACCATTGAAGTGATCAATTAATTCAAATTGAGTATAAATATTTGACTACAACATTTCATTTCCGGTTAAATTATTTTCAATCAATATGCGCACCCCATATATTTTTCAAAGATATATTTCGCTTTCATACTTTCATGGGATGGGGTAGTTTCTATGGTGCGTTCCACTTTTACCAAAGCGCCAACAGTGTAATTAATCATTGACATTTTGCCGAGTAATCCCCATTCTTTTGTAACTTATTCGGAAAGGTTGAAAAACTTTTTTTATTTTGCCTGCTAGGGACCAGCGTTTTTCTACAGCTTTGATTTTTCATCAAGCAAAAAACCATAATGATAAACTGACAATAAAAACAGTTTTTGTGCCAGCCAACTAGCGGGAAATTAGTTTTTATTTGCATAAACACCGTTTAGTGTCCCTTTTTACTACTGTAGTTAGCTGTTATATTAGCTAATTTTTTATGGTTAATACTTTCACCTAGGTTCAATCTCTGTCAAAATTATACATGAGTTTCTTTGTTGATTTTTTTAAATTTAATACTGTACAGATAAAAAGGCATTTTAAATTTTCTTCAGGAGTAAATCTTGGGTGATTTTTTGAATTTTCGTAAAATATTTTGACCATTACAAATAAACTGTGTTACAGAGTTGCAGCACGGGTCATCCCCACATATAACACTAAATGCTTTATACTTTAAGATTAAATTTAAATTATGATCAAAGAGATATTATATGTACATCAAATAATCATGAGACAAATACAATAACTTAAAGATATTCAAATGACACACAGTAATATAGCTGTGTATTTATATGTTGAAAACTTGCACGTAATTTTTGACAATTTTCAAGGAAAGCTAGGAAGATTTTCAAGTAACACTGAATCTTGAATGTCATCGGTCAGTTTATCATTTCCTTCGATCAATAGAATTCTTTGAAGACTGTCGGATAGTATCCTGTGTGTAGAGTGGAACTAAAAGATACCGGCACGACATGGTAGAAAGTAAAGCAATTGACGTGCGATGGAAAGGCACAGTACGGTGATAATAAAATTTGGAGTTAGGAATTGGATAAAGTAAAAGAATGAAAACATTTTATTTAAGAAAGTATGACGATTTTAGAACTACAGTGAATAGTGAATGTCATTGATCAGTTTATCTCTTCTTTCGATCAATATAAGTCCTGGAAGACTGTTCTGGATACTATGGAATTAAAGGATACTAACACGACACGGTAGGAAGTAAGGCGATTGGCGGGTGACAGGAAGAATCCGGATGGTGATCACAAATTTCAAATCAAAATTAGACAGAGTAGAAGAATGAAAATGATTCTTTTATTGATAAGGTACATATAGAAATCAATCGGACAATGAAATTAATAAAAAAATAATTTATTAATTTAGATATTTTCAACATGAACAATTTAAATAGCTGCTGTACCAATTGAATACTTGCAGTAGAATATGACTCTGCATTCCCATTTTATTGACATTTTTATTCGAAATCAATACGTTAAATTTATAAGCAATAAATGTAGGGCAGTGAGTATTCATGGGCTTTCTAGCGATGTACAATTTATTCCTCCATGAATCGTGCACTAAAATACAGTTGTGTCGGCTCGATGCCCGTATTTTTCGGCAATAAAAGTAAACGCAAGCTGTTAGGAACATTATTTAAGAAACAGACGGTGAGACTAACAGTTCATTACTCTTTAGAGGCAGGATTTGTGCACTATAATTATCTACAAAACAGATTTTTTTCTAATTTAACTGATTCATTTCAGAAAGCGATTTCATGAAACGATACTCTGACGCTTGGAGATACTATTTAATAAAGTTTAAAATGGTTACTATGGTAACCACATTTCATTGCATTTGCTTGGCATCTTAACAAATTAAAATTATTTATTTTAAAGGGTAAAGATTGTACTGAAGAAATATTATTGTAGATGAATTGGTTAAGCCCCCATACCTCATGTAGCTCACTTGTAAGACTAGAATTATAATATACTGCAGAAATCTATAGTATGAATGAAGCTCAGTGCGGAAATAGTAAATTTAATTAAATAATTAAAATTTCATTATTTCTTTACTATGAAGATGAAGGATTGAAAATGTTTTTTATAGACGTCCAATACCCTTAAGATATTATTCAATACATCATCAACAATTCTTTTGTGAAATTGATCGTCAGACACTTTAGTGTGTCTGACCTCGCCTTATGATCAGTGGCAATAAAGACAAGACAGATTTTAAAAATAATTAAATTATCCGTATAAAAAGAAATGCATATATTCTCTATGAAAATAAGACAAATTTTAAATATCATTGATTCTTGACAATGATTCACTAGACGAGTGATTCCCAAAGTAGTTCCTACGGAACCCCAGGGGTCCTTGTGACCACTGAGGGGGACTGTGGCAAATCAGAAAGAATTTGCGGGTGTGTAGATAACGTTGGAGGGTCCGCAAAAGGTTTTATATAAATAAATATTTATGTCACATTTTCATTATTATGAAAGTTGAAATAAACAGCACTACATGAATTGCTATCGATTTGGTGAGTGTTTTGTTGGGACCCATTTGAAAGCAAATCCACAATCTCAGATGAATCCATACTTACAAAGGCGCAATTTATTGAATGATCCACAAATTAGGAGCTGAAAGTAATATTTGAACAAGAATACCACTAATTAGGGTTACAAAAACAGATACCAACTTTATATATTGCATTATGGGTCACTGTACAGAGGCTTTTGATTGCTATCCCGTCTTCCTATTTAGTAGGATGTGGATTTAGTGCAGTTATGAACCTCACAATACTTTAAATATCAAATTGTTTTATTTATCTTTTATTTTTACATCACCATTTACCATTCAATACATCACAAATCAAATAATAACTTTTCTAACACGCAGTTACGTTGAGCTATTCTACTTGGGGTTTCATGGTCAAGTTTTTGGATTCAAAAGGGGTCCATGGGCATAATTAGTTTGGGAACCACTGCACTAAGCCATCCTTCACATTTATGAGACTAACATCCAAACTAATGCATATTAGTAGCAAAGATGATGAACCATATCGTTATGTCGGCCTCTGTCGACCATGTTGGCCTCTGTGGTTTACTGGTGAGTGTTCGCCCTAGCAATGTGGTGGGTCCTGGTTCAATTCCCGGCAAGGTCAATATCAAATTCAGATTTTTTCAATGTGAATTTGTGATCTTGGACATGAATGACTTCTAAAAATTCTCATCGAGTTTATCTTGTATGATTTTCTAATTTTCAAAATATTTGGCGAATTGGCTGTCAGCTGTAATGCCAGATGATTTTTTTTAATTTACTTAAAAACAAATATCGCCAGAGTATTTTATATTTTTAAAGATCTTTTTACCATGTCGACTACCAACGTGGAGCATATGGCTTCCTAATGGAGGTATGCCATCAGAAGTTTTCTATGAGAACTGCTTGTTACTCAATTTATCAACCTCTCTATTTTTTAAGAGAGTAAGGATAGAAGGATAGGGCTAGGATAGGACTAGTGGTTAGCTAATTGCTACGAACCCTTTTTTCAGATTGGATGGAAGAAAGTTTTAGACATCACAAACATGAATACGAACAGAAATCCATAAATGGATTAAAAGATCTATTTATAACTGTCTGCACCGGGAATTGAGCCCGAGACATCCACAGACGACGACATATATTATTTCTATACTTATTTACATCAATAAAGTTAAAAATTAGCTATCATAAATTTACATACAAAACCGTTTTATGTATAAGTCTATTATTCTTATTATTTTTATATGAAATTCAACTTACGACCATTTCGAATTACAAAGTGACGAAATAGAACCCCATCGCAAGTCGAATGCCGACTGTACTTCAATATCCCTTGTATCTGAAATATTTGGACAATGGTTGAAATGAATAATCAATTATGCAAACTTTTTTGTGGTACGGGATTAATTAATCAAGTATATTTTCACATTTCATTGTTATCATCCTCAGCGAAACTCAATCCGCAGATATCAGAGCTTTTATGGAAGCGTTGGATTAATGATGTTTTATTTGCACGTGACGTGAATCACAGAGCTTTCAGCAGATGCGGGACAACATCCCATTGTCTTTTGAATAGACGCCACCACCTTATTACCAACCTCTGTTTACCCTGTAACCGCCTATTCAAATATTGACTTCCAGAAAATCGATATTAATGCTTCGAATTATATACGTAATCACTAATCAGCACAAAGTGTTGTGTTAATTAATATTCATGTACTGCACTAATATAATACCATTATTATTACACCTAATTCAAATTGTATTGTTTTGCTATTGGCAAAGCAACAGATTATAATATCGAGAACTGCTTGTTATTCAGTTGCACAACCTCTCTTTTTTTTTAAGAGAGTAGGGATAGAAGGATATGGCTAGAATAGGACTAGTGGTTACCTAATCGCTCTCGCTCACAAACACTCAGACTACGAACATAAATCCATAAATCGATTGAAAGATCAAATTATGAAGCTGTCCGCACCGAGAATTGATCCCGAGACATCAGTAGCTGTAGCCAACGGCGTTAACAACTGCGCCACGGAGCTGACATATATTACAAACCAATTAATAATTTTAAATGAAATGCCTATATTTTTGGATACAATAATTAATTTTGGATAAAGATTTTGTAAGATTATATAAAAACCTCAAAAAAATACATAACGATAAACGTTGGTTGTCAGAAAAACTTCCAAGCATGTTATCCGTTTCTTCAGTTAACAATTTAATAGCTTTAAATCTATGACGACTTATATTCTAACTATAAAAGTTAAGTCATTGAAACCCTGATCATATGTTTTTGAAATACAGAGTAACATGTTCTTTCCATCTTATAAAAAAAACTATAAAGTTAGCGAAATTTCCTATACTTAAAATTTGATAATTGTATGTGCTGGAAATAATGAAGAATAACTTAATTGTTTTTTGTTAATATTAGTGATAAAAAAATTCTAATGAGAAGTTACGGACAAAATGTGTAATAATGAATTTTCCATTTCGTATACGATAGCATATTTCCCAAGTTTATACTCGCATAAAGTGAGGGTATATCTTCCACACCTTACGTAAGGCGAAGAGATATTCTGATCGAGGAAGTGAATCAATCGTGAAATTGCAAGATACGGGAAGAGTGATTGATCGAAGCCTCGAAGTAGGCAGGGTTTCAGGGTGTGTGTGGGCTTTGATTCGTAGACCGCCGGGTGCTACGCCACGCGTGAAAAATATAAAAATAGCGTAGAGTCCGTATTGTGGAAGACGCTGACCTGATAAGCATGCATATGCTGTGATAGATTTACGGATATTGTAATATAATAAAACACATTTTGAATATTGACAACTGATAACGTTTTTTGGTAATGAGAAAAATAAATTTCAATAAAGTCATTGAAAAAATTGATCCAATTTAAGTATGGTTGTTTTAAATATTTTTACTTACCAATAGGAAGGCATTATATTTTCTTTGTTTCTTATAATAAAATATTATATGCCACAACGCTTACCTGAAACAGAAAAAATACGTAATATAAGAAATGATGCCGATAAGTTTTCGCATTATAAACATGTGTAAGTATTACAAACAAATTGTCTTTTATTTTTAACGAATGAGTACCCGCCATGCGTTGCAATGCCACTAGAATAAAGAAAGAGTTTGTGTTTTAATTCTGCCTATTGGAGTTCTTTTGAATACACAACACTTTTTGATTTCTGTCTGGTGCGTACACGAATAAATCAGAAGGTTTTTCACTGTTTGATTCTTTTTTTTAGATTTTGTTTTTCAGAAATCTTCACGGGTTTGCGCACAACAATTCACCAAAGTTTCATCGAAATCAAATGAATGGTAAAGGAACGCATAAAAGGCAGACAAACAAACATTCATTTTCATATATATATAGATGTATAATATAAAAGAAAAAAAAACAGCAATTAAAAACATTCATGAACAGGTAATTCTAATAAATATGATTGAAATATTCTCATTTTTTTACTTTAGTTGTTATTATTCGTGGCAATGTGAATTATTCAGTTTTATATGGCTTGAAACAGAGTATTCTCTTCTGTAAATTGTGCTCATATATTATGAAGTAGGACCAGTTGCGAATATGTCGCTCTGGCCTCGTAAAAAGTAGCGGGTTAAACTTGGGTTGATTATTATATAAAAATATAAATATAAGGATTGAAAAATCATCGTTTCTAAATTGCAGTATTGTAAGGATGGTTTTACCCCTCCTACCACGAGAAATTTGGTACGAATAGGCTATCGTTATAATATAATAATGTATTAATTATGGATAAGTTCGTTGCAAAATATATTCAAACACTTTAAAATTACTGATTATTTGGGTCATATCATTACTTGTGTAAATGTATAAAAATATCAGATATCAAATGAAATAACGCTGAATGCGCACTTCACTTCAAGAGAAAACAATTTGAAAATACTGAACGGTTATTCATTACGGTCCATTGGCTCGAATAAAAAACACGATTTAAAATTTAATTGAATTTTTGAAACATTTTTTCAGCGAGAAAGGTAATGATTGTAAATATTTTTTCTGCAGGGTCAAAGCCAACAATTTGTTTTTGAAATATCAAGGATCTTTTATTTATAATTTGGTTTTAAATTCACACGTAAATAGATTATTTTTCATCAGTTTTATTTTTAGTATAAATCATCTACTTTGATACGACAAAAAACTTTTTTTTAGTTCTACACAATACAGTAATTTTAAGTATTATCAACTATTGATAGTTTTTACTGCATTTTGAGGTATTTGATAAGAAATTTCAAACCATATTTAATACTAAAAAGTTTATCTTAGTGCCAAAGCAGTTACAAAATTGTTCTTATTGAAAATGGACAGAAAACGTTTTTAACAAGTAAAAATACAAATTTCTTTCAATGGTAGAAGATTTCGATTTTTTATTGAAAAGTTATATGAAGTCATATAATTTCATATTTCTGTTGATTTTGGTATCTATTGGTTTCGCGAATCCCTGATCCTATGATGAAATCATTTTTTGAATCAGAATAAACGCGGGTTAAAAGAGGATAGAGAGGTAATCAGCAGAGGGGTGAGTAAAGCAAAGCAGGCAGGAACAAGAGGGATTCAGAAACTGAAGAGTTCAGAGGGTATGCTGAAGAGGTCCAGATCCAAAAGGAAAATACATCCCTCCAATTAGGAGGAGAGCGCTGGCTGGAGACTGTGTCTAATGATGCCACTACACTCGCGGCGGTTACCCACCTCGGTGTAGCGGGGTAGCGCAGGGGTGCGCGGGATGTCGTCCTTCTTTTCACTTTGAAAATTTTTATACGCCGGATCAGTGAATGGGGCGGATTGAGATATCAATATACATGATTCAGGAAATTGTGTACGAATTCATTTTTTTTATTTTCATTTTTTATCGAGTGAAGGTTTTTTATTCGATGAAGAGGACACGTGAGTGGATTGACTTTAATGGGGTTTTTATTATTTGGTTAAGAATTGGAATATTGATATCTGTCGAAAAGTGAATTTACAAACGTTTTTATAACAAAGGATTGGATAAAACAGTATTTTCACATTCGATTTGCTGCGATGTTTTTCAATTTAAATCACAGCTTAGTCGTTTTTAAAACAAAATATTGTATATACTCGCCATACGATGACGAATTAATAATTAATTATTTTTCATGCATAAAAGAACAACTGAACGATAAAAGTTTGTTAAATAGATCTACTCAAAATAAGTTATTGATTCAGTGTTAAAAACAAGTTTAGCCTCGGAGACAACTTAAAAAAAGAAATGATTTAATCAATGAATTTGATTTTTGTGGATCATTTTATCACTTATTTTAATTCATTTTGTGAATCGAAATTTGTGATTCACTTCATTCTCAAAAAGAAAAATCAGCACGCACGTAAAGAATCGTAGTTCTGGCGATACTATGATGCCAAAATAGTTATTATTATTTAAAGAATATGTGCCTCCGTGTTGAATGTTGGCGTGATTAAACCGCAGGACGGATGATGATGATGATGTCGGTAATCCAGTCCAGATTAGATGTTACACGGTCGGATAGTGGCGTTCCATATTCTTTACTCGTTGTATTGCGTTTTCCAAATATCGCATTTGATGATTCTCACGCTTGCAGACGGTCTCCTTTTACAGTTAGGTATTTACTTATCTTTGAACTCAGTAATATCACATTTTGTAACTGCTGTTGTGTGAAATGATTACTTGATATTTCGTCATTTTATGGAAAATTTTTCTATTTAAAAACAATTACGATTTTCACTGACTGAAGACAAAACATTTTCTCGGATATCACATTTCGAAAATCCGTTATATATCCCTACATAGTTATTTTACGATTCTTATATAACTATTTACTTTGTTATTCTGTATATTGTTGCAAATTCCAATTAAATCAATGAAAATTATAGTTGTCTTGCATATCAAAGAAAATCAATGGTATAATATTAGACGTCACGTTGTAGAAAATTAAAAAAGGTTTACTGACTTAACTACAACACATCACAGTTATTTTTTTACATTATTTTACGTTAAATAGATACCGATACTACTCACGCATAGGATTATAAAAATAATTTCACAGAAACTTTTCCGCAAAATTTTATTAATTAAAAAAAATATATTTCAACCAAAGCTTCATAATTGTCGTACAGTTGTGTTCTCAACGCTCGGCGAATCATTTCACCTCGACGGCCGTCAGTTAAGCAACGGATTTGCGATTTGCATAATGCGAGTTTTGCCAGGAGGAGCCAGTGTATTTGAACAAAAACAGCAAAGGGTCTTTATGTAAACATTCAATTAGTAAAGCAAATGAATAATAAATGGTTGGCTGATAACGGATATTGTCGCCGCACGTGAATTTTCAAAATATCTCTTGACTTTTTAAAAAGGGCACAATGATCGCAAAGTTTACATTTTGTGACGACTACAAGGGAGTTTGAACAGAATTGGTTAACAAAATAAATTTATAATGACGTCAAAATAATCAGATAATTTTATTTCCGAGAAATAAAATTATTCTAATGGCAATTTTGAAATTTGTTTCAGTAAAAGCAATTTATTATCACCACACACTGGATAGATTATAATATATAATTGATTTTTAAAAGTGTGCAAGTGATGAGTGAATTTGTGAGGTTAAAACAACTTACAACAAAGTATTATATTGTCACATTTACAACAAAAATGTTTTCAAGTGACAACAAAACGAATATTTTTGATAAAAAAACTAATACATAAATATACACATATTCATTATATCATTCAAATTTGAGCGCTTTCAATGTCCAGCAAATGGAGTCTTAATGGATAATTGCAACATAAGTTCTTTTTCAATAACTTTTAATTATTTGGTCACTCAACAAACTAATAGAAGAAATAATTATACTCTCGTTTAGGGAGTCGAGCTTTCGAACAACGCAACCTGAGCGGACGGTTACAACAGTACCAGAAGCCTTTTTATTATAAATGCTTACATTTTTTAAAAGAGAATATTTACAATGTCTTACTTGAATACTGGAATCTGTTTAAAACGTGTAAATATTTATTAAATTAATATTGATAAAATATAGTTAATAGTAACTAATAATAACACATATACGGCTAACATAATATAGTACTGAGTATAATTCATTTCGTTTCATGTGTTTTGAAATCTTTATTTTCTACGTGTTCTCTTACTTAATGCGATAAAATTAAATTCAGCCTATCCCATATAAGCTTATGCCACAGTATATTCCTCAAACGCCATAGTAATCAATACGTTTATCTACGCGGTCCTAACGTATACCCAAACCCTTATCAAATCTTCCCTCACAAAGCCGTAGCAAGGCATCTTTCAATGTAGAATGTCGTCCGAATTTGGAGAGCGCGAGCTACATGACAAAACGTAGAGGTCTGGGGTCTACGGTCGTACCATCTACGGATACTACGCCGTGTTACATTATATTATCGCCGCTAACGACCTCTCTATACCCGATCTTTCAACGATAGGGTTGCTTGTGTGAGTCTAATAGGATTTTCCAAATACGATATGTGTTTTATTTGTTTGGTCGATGAGTGATAAATTCGATCACAAATTACACGCCAATTAAATCGAAAAAAATACTTTTGGGAATAGTTTATCTTTATTATAATCATTGATGGTTGAGATATATTAAAAAATTATTGTAAGGCCTAACAAAGAATAAATGAAAATGGATTTGACAGTACTAATATAAGATTTTTTATTTTGTCGATATTTCCTATGTATGTTAAAATTTTCATCAATCTTCACAATGTAGCAAAACCTTATTATTTATTTCTTCACTATCTATTTCTATTCCTTACACTGAACACAAACAAGTAGACAGGTGTGTGTGAAATACAAAGTAACTATAGTATTATGCAGTTTTCCAAGCACCAAGACTTTTAATTTCAATAAGTTTAAAGATTAAAGGCATCTCGAAACATTTACAATCCACGTCCAACTTCAATCACTCACTGTATTTATATACATGTTTTAAAATTATTAAGAAATTGCATATTAAATAATTTAAAATGTCATCAATTTATTCTTTTTAATTTGAGGTGCTTCATCATTTCATAAATAATATTACATAACATATTTCATCTTCGCGTGAATTGTATAAAATTGTCAATTCCCTTGATACTCAGTATTTATTTTTATAAACACTGCCTGTCCCTGATTAAACCTTGCAAAGAAAAGGAAAGGAAAGGGGCAGTGACCGAAAATATTACAAGAGGAATCCTTTTCAAGAGAGCTGGGGGTGATAAAGCGTTTCGTAGCTTTCACATCTCAACAGTTCTCCAAAACCAATCAATCGTATTTATTATATAACATTTTTTTTGTGGAACAATATTGTTCTTTCACTTTTACTCAATGTATATGTTTAAATAAGTTATGATAAATTTTCTATTGGAGTAGACCTGGATAGAAAATATTATGTGTTCTATTTTCCGGAAAAAATATCATTGTTTTGTAGGTTATGAAATTAAATTGGAACGGTTTTTATCGGATGAGAAAATTGTTTAAATACAAAATATTTTTGTATAATTAATTGAAGTATCTGTAAAGGTTTTAATTTTTTTACTGCCGAATTAAATAAAGAACGTAGTTCCTTATTTTTTATTAACGCGTCTATACAACTGATTATTCACTTGATAATTTAATATTTAAAAAAATCGATTAGCTCTGAACACGTCAGGAACCTTCGTGATCGCTTTATACATATTTACCTGGCGTTAAAATAATTCGGTATGTTCGATTATAAAAACTAATGGTTACTTAAAATTGTGGTGTTAATTAAGTTATTTATCAAACCATTAGTAACGAGAAAACGACTTCTAAAAACACACAATGCTAATTAGTTTTTATCAAATAATAAATAAAATGTAAGGTGTGAACTGTTTGAACGCTTAGTGCAAATATGCACCCCCAAAAAGGGTTGAAAATTATGTCACGTCAGGAGAGAGGCTAATGCGGATTAAAAGTCATTGGTAGGGTATTTTGAAGGAAATATGAAAAAATTCCCTCAGTAGGTAAACAAAGATAAATTATAATTCTGAAACAGGGTGGCAACTTAATTATGCATTTTTTGTAAATACTTAAAGCAATATACAGATATAAAATATTGTCTCTGGCAGTTTATTATTGATACCATTTTTAAATTAGTTTTGTAATTTATTCTTTAAACAAAATAATATTTTTTATATGTCCCATTACAAATTTTACAATTATCGATGTAAGTTTTACGAAAATCTATTGTGTTCATAGTAATGTAAGTGAGATAAAATACACCAATCAAAACAATAGCGTTTTCGAGTTGTGCACAAAAAAGCAAATATTAGCCAATTATTTTGAAAATAAATGTAGCACTAAGCAGAATAGAAAATCAAACAACATTTGTTATCAATTTTACAGGTGGATAATTGGACGATTTTGAATAAGCCTACACTTCACTCCGAACTTTTTTAACAACAATTTGATTATAATTGTTTTAAAAGCAAGCTTTTTTATAAGCGAATCTTTTTAATCATTCCATATTTAATTTATAAATATTAAAAAACGTTTCCAACATATTAATTAATTTATTAACAGTTAAGGGTTATTTCAAATGAAATCATAAAAATTAAAAATATATTATATTATAATTATAGCACAAAAATATAAATATTACTTGTATATTAACTGCATTTGAATAAATACATATTACATACCTGAATCATCATGAAGTATTTATAAAAAAGGAGTACGTCTTAATAAACGTAATGGAGAATTTATAGAATTGATTTATCAAAAAACAAAATACGTCACAAAATAACCTTGAAAGTAAATGTAGGTATGTTAAGTTATTCATAGTTTTTATATTATTTAGTTATCACCGTTAAACTATTCGATACATTTGAGCCCTCGAGAAGTGAAGTAAGCCAAGTGATAAAACGGTAAAACTGGATCATTAAAAGATTTTGTTAAATAATCTTATTACATTAATTTACACGTCGTTTCATTTAACTTCTTGAGAAAAAAATACTTTTGCAGTCTGTATTTACTTCACTTCAAATTTGGATTATTGAGATTTTGTACACTTCCGTCTATTTTGTCACTAACGACCCGGGTTTCGCCTTTCGGCATCTTCAGGCGTTCGAGCACACGAATGGACGTCAGTTCGAGTCCATTCGTGTGCTCGAATGCCTGAAGATGCCGAAAGGCGAAACCCGGGTCGTTAGTGACAAAATAGATGGAAGTGTACAAAATCTCAATAATCCAAATTTGATATTGAAATTCCATCAAGCACCCTCAGTCGATGTCTGAAATTAGTTCACTTCACTTTTATGGTACTTTATGACATTAATAATACCAAAACGCACCTAACTTATTTTGTTGGCTCACTTCACTTCGTATTGGCTCATTTATAGTGAGATTTATTCATTGTTTACGTATAAAAAAATCATCATTTAGTTTCTGTTTGATAAAATATAATTCTGACAAACTGATATGCATGCTACGTAATATATTAAATAATATGAAAAAATATTTTACTTTAAATTTATATTGATACTATATGTTGTAAAATAGAGCAATCAAATTTGTTCATCTTTTGTACGGAGTGTGACAGGTACCAAAAAGCGTCGAAGTTGAGTCGACGCCGTCAAAGTTAGGCGTCGGCATCCAAATGCGACCTGATTGGCGTCACTGACGCGGAGATACATCAAAGTGAATATCCTTTGAAATTGTTTTGACTAAGAAGGTGAGAGAAACAAATTAGCTGAGGCATTTATCTCACAGCCAGGATGCCAGACCTTAAATAAGACGGGGTTGATCTTAGAGGGTGGGAAACTTGCCTGAAATATATAATTGTAATGTCCCTCTTTCAATTCGATCAATAAATACAACCTGAGCCAGATTATAATTGGCGAAGTTTGTAGGGAGTTTCAAATGAATTAGTCGATTATGCGTTTAGTAATATCAATCATTAGTATTACCTATAATTAACCTGCTAATCAATTTAAAGTGGAATGCTTAACTGAGCAGAGAATCTATTATATTCAGTTATATATGATAAGCACATAAAAGGAAACGGAGATTCAGGCTTTACATTATATTTTGAGGATGAATGCTTAAGATATTAGGGTAATCAGAAATAGTTTTGAAGTTTATTTATTTAGGTAGAGGTTGAATAAAAGAACAAGCTGTACATAATATAAATGTCGTATAAAAATAAATTTAGAGAAAAAAATATAAGTTCCACCAAAATAAAGAAAATCAGAGCTATATTTTATTTTAAGTTTTTACTGTATTTTTATGCATTTAATAAAGTAATAATTAACGTCAATTCTACTTAATTTTGCATCGTCTCTATTTACCATTTAAATAAGACTTGTTTACTTGATATAAATTGGAATTAATAACTACACAATTGTAAAAAACAAATTGTATGTTAACATATAAATATTCTAGCCGGTCCCGTAGTTGATTTCTGTGAGGCTTGTTCTACATGGTTTTCGGACAAGGTTTCAAATCTCCAAATGGAAGCATTCAAACACTGACTTTGCAATCGATAAAAACCAAGACACTTTCTTATTCTGCGAAAGGGACGGAGACATAGCAATCAGATAACTACTAGCCTTTTTAATATACCAATATATTTGGTGGAAATGTGACTTTTTCCTTTGTTTTTTTACGATAAAAATCAAAGGCCGAAAATGCATGTTTATTTTAGTTTCCAAACCGCAATAAATTTTACGGAAATTACATATAATCAAACGGATATATTTATACTCAAAATAAAATGACATCATAAAAATGCGTTGCCTAAATCTCAGAGAGAATGTTTTATTGAAATAAAATTGAGATACGTTACTTTTTATTATTAGAAGTTGAAACCGAGATCTTTCTAATAATGGTAAATTTGCTGCCAACTTAAAAAATGAAAAACCAAAGTTGAAGCAGCAATTTTGTTTGGGCCTAAAATAGAAAGATAACAGTGAGATCGCTTATCCAAGTGATACAGTTCAAATGTGAACTAAGATTCCACTTATCAACAATTCCATATCTAAGCTCAAGTGGCGATAGACTGGCTAAATCTGTAACAAACGACGGGGAAGTAATGTCTTGGGAAAGAAATTCAGGACATCCAAGAGAATTGCCGGGCCTATTTCGATTGAGTTAGTATGGGGCAGAGTGGTTGAAAAGTATTAGAAGAGGTCCTGACTTTTCCACCAGTCAACTAACACTGGCTTAACGTAAAAAATAAAATATTGTTAGTAAGTCTAAGAAAACTGACAATACAAAAACAAAAACTGAATATCGTCTGCTTCAATTTCATAATACGACGAGGAAAATTACATTGTATTCGACCTAATCGATTTTATTGAAAGAGGATAAGTTGTAAATGAATTAAAATTCATAAATGTGTATAATTTTAATGGGAATTGTAATTGAATGAACTATGAGGCTGACTTTATTTTATAATATAGTGGTGTTTCAAAGCGCAAAATAAATAGTATACCTTTAAAATATAAAAATTTATCATTGTTACTTGACGCGTATTCCAAAATAACAACTGATATCATTACATCGTTTCAATAATCTTACGACATTGGTTCATTCTTTTCTACTTTCTCTAAAAGGGGGTGGTTTAGTAAGCGTGAAATCGAACTTACGAAAACGTGTATCGCCTGAAACAGGAATGAAAGAAACTTTCGAATAATCCACTATCGTTTTTATAACATGCATACTATCTACGTCTACTCAGTTTTTGAGTTGGTTATGTATAAGCTTCATTATAGTATTTGATATCAGTTTAAAATAATGACAATTTAAATTTCTTTTTAATGCAATCTATAATAGTCATTTATCCAACTATCGATACGCTCACGATGGCTGTTACGGCTAATTTTAGGATAATGTTTAAATTGAATATTTTGTATCGAGACAACCCAGGAATCGAAGATTTTTTACTGCCTCGATTCTGAGAATTACTGAATGAAATTTAAATAATATGTATAAAAAGTTATTTCATTTGTTTCAAACACGAATAATTACAGTTTAATAGTGGATAAATTTACAACCTACCCATATGATTTCAACGTGCATGAAGTAATTGAAGTAAAAAAATACAGTCCAATAATCAATTCCACAACTAAAAAAAGGAAGAATCAGGTTTTCTGATATACCGATCAACAAAAAATATTGTCTGCAATATTTAAACAATAAGAGGAAATAACGTTAAGTTTCCCATGGCATTTATGTGTGAAATATTAGATAATTTGACCGTGTCGTGTTATTCCTAGAAATAATAAGTATCTCTAAGACTCTGTCGTACACGATAGTCTTGGTTTCCAGTGAGCTACACGACATGTTTCATATCCAATCTTGTGACTAGAATCCCTATTTTACATTAAATTTATGAATCTAATTTCTATCGACAAAAAAGCGATATTAAAATTATACACAGCATAGATACTATTAAATCACTTAATGGAGCATGATCACTCGTTTTATCAGGGAATTATTAGGTACTAGGAGAATTATACTTAATTTTTAAAAATAAATCATATAAAACAAAGGAAATATTGTTTATTGCGTAAGGTATTACTTACTTAATTTTTGACTGAGACTATAAATACTTTATACACCTAGTTTTTCTTTGTTTTACTATTTTCTGTATTACACATATAAGTAAATATTTTGTATATGGAGTCGAAGGTCTCTTTAGCTATAGTTATGTAAATATTGTTTGATTTATAAGTAAATTTGGATTATTGAGATTTTGTACACTTCCATGTATTTTGTCACTAACGACCCGGGTCTCGCCTTTCGGCATCTTCAGGCATTCGAGCACACGAATGGACTCGAACTGAAAATCTCAATAATCCAAATTTGAGTCCATTCGTGTGCTCGAATGCCTGAAGATGCCGAAAGGCGAAACCCGGGTCGTTAGTGACAAAATACATGGAGGTGTACAAAATCTCAATAATCCAAATTTGATATTGAAATTCCATCAAGCACCCTCAGTCGATGTCTTAAATTATAAGTAAATATTTTCGTTTTTAACGTTCTACTAAAAGAACATAATTTCCATTTATAAACGTGTCTTAAGTAAATAAATAATTATTATTACTTTATGAAATTTGATATTCAAGTTTTTGAAATTTATTCCAGCGCACAATTCGACAGAAATAAACTTCTGTCGCTGAAATCCCCAAAAATAAGTCACCGAAAACTTAGTTAAAGAAAAAACATAATCACCAGGTAGGCAAGCATTACAAATAAATTTATAATGAAGTTGTTTTTCGAAAACAAATTAAAACACCGAGTTTTACGCACCGATGGAAACTTAAATCGTGAACAAGGTTTATACAGGGCGATTCAATAATAAGGTAGAGCATTTTTTTTTAAATTATATTAAATCAAGGAGTAATTACAGTTTTATCTGATTTGAAATTGAGTGGCAAAATATAGTATTTAAGGAGTTTTCTTATCATTTTAACGTTTCTATGATTTTTTTATTAACATTACGTTTGTTTACCAAATGGAAAGTTGCCCGGTTCCACTCCTTATAGGAATACTCTATCTTGGAATGAATCTTTTGCATAAGAAAGATTTAACGTCAATCTGTCACACATTTCTTGCTCTCAAATAAACTTATTGATAGCGCATCGAATATAAAATATATTAATTAGATAATCAATGTTTATTGGTTTGTAGTTTTATGTTTTTGGATTTTTTCTCTGCTTTACTACCATCAAATGATCACTATAATCGAGTGTCACTACTTGGAAAAGGTAGTAAATAGTACCCAACAAAATAGTTTAAATTTGAATCGGCATCTTCAGGCATTCGAGCGCACAAATTCCTGAAGATACCGAAAGGTGAAACCCGGGTCGTTAGTGACGAAATACATGGAAGTGTACAAAATCTCAATAATTCAAATTTGATATTGAAATTCCATCAAGCACCCTCAGTCGATATCTTAAAATAGTTTAAATTGACTTTTCAACGGAAAGAAGATTCACTGGCGCTTACGGACAGTTTGAACTATAACAAGTTAGTCTATGATCTTTATTCATGATTCACTGTCGGTTAGATAGTAGAAAAAAAACGTTGAAGAACAACTTCAGAAAAATGAATCGTGAAATAAACCCTTATATGCATGTGAATAATTACACTTATTTCATTATTTAAAAAAATGTATCTAACATGAAATCTTGAAGATAAAAATTCAAAAGGGATCCTATTATTAATTATCCATGTTAAGTTGATTGTTTGTTCGGACTAGATTCTATAAGAATTGGCATTCATTTTACATTATAGTTTAACGAGATAAAACTGCGTACCTTTAGTATAATATTTCATTGTTTTATTGCCAAATAAATAAAATAGCGCAGAAGGTGTCGTTTAAAGAAAATAATAACATATTCTTTCATATAGGTGATTGGTAAACCGATTCTATGTTTGTATACAAAATAAAATAAGTGCTTCTACGATTCGATTTGACTTCATTTGAAATTCAGACTGAATGTGGTATTCATTTTAAATTGTAGTATCGTACAAAATAGAAACACACCGTACAGAATGGTGTACGTGTAAGTAAGTGCGTTAGACGTTGGAAGACCCGCTCTCTCCCAAGTATCGAATTTCGGGAGAAAACGGAATTCAACGAATCCCCTAAGACTCTCATCCGTTTTCTCGTTAAAATTTAATATAACTTAAAGATTTTACATCTGGCTCATAGCCTGTGGGGGGAGGTGGTAATACAACTAAGGTTCAGGGTATTTGCGTTTTCGGCAGGCGAACGAACGAACAGAGCCGATTGCGAAAGACAAGGTTCAACCCTACACGAGCAATACCTCGGATATTAACGTCAAAAATGTTTAAGTAATTTTCAATTTTAAACATCACTACATTCTTATAAAACAGGCAATTGTGTTTTTCAACTAAAAAAAGCTTGTCAATTAAAACTTGACTTGACAAATAGAGTAGTACAATTACAATATAGTTGTATGTCTTGAAAGCCCTTCATAACTTCAATATAATACGATTTGTGAAAATAGGAAAGCGGAAAATAAGAACATCTTAATGACAACAATTTAGTGAAGAGTTTTTAAGACATCGACTGAGGGTTCTTGATGGAATTTCAATATCAAATTTGGATTATTGAGATTTTGTACACTTCCATGTATTTTGTCACTAACGACCCGGGTTTCGCCTTTCGGCATCTTCAGGCATTCAAGCACACGAATGGACTCGGACTGACAGACAGTAAACAGTGTCTAACGTTGATATAGAAGATACAAATACGGCTAATATTATTTACGAGGTAAGACATTATACGTCTGAGAGCCACACTGATACCTGAGTTAAAGTTTCGAGAATCACCTTAATCCTTATTTTGTAAACACCACATTTACAAAGTGGCGAATGCCGCTTTCAAACTTATGGAATTACCAGTGTTTTTACAATTATAATAGTATTGTGGGTTTCGACGGGATGCAATTCGACGAAAGGGTAAATATATACAATCATTCCACGTTTAGTGACAACTGTTAGGTCTTTCAACGTATAGGATATAATAACGGAGAATTAGGAAGGTTCAGCTGCTCATTCAGAATTGGCAAGGAATTTAACTGGGCTCTATTGATTTCCAAAATTTCTTGATAAAATAATTTATGATCCCCCATGTTTTTATGCAACAGTTTAACCCCATAATCCGCATTAAACGTATGGTTCTCCATTAGCATGTGATTTGCGAATGTCGAAGTTTCTTTTTTTAATCTAAAGGCAGCTAAATGTTCTGATACCCTTATATCTAATGTACGTGTGGTTTTACCCACGTAAAAATGTTGAAACTTTAACTCAGGTATCAGTGTGGCTCTCAGACGTATAATGTCTTACCTCGTAAAGAATATTTGTCGTATTTGTATCTTCTATATAAACGTTAGACACTGTTTACTGTCTGTCAGTTCGAGTCCATTCGTGTGCTCGAATGCCTGAAGATGCCGAAAGGTGAAACCCGGGTCGTTAGTGACAAAATACATGGAAGTGTACAAAATCGCAATAATCCAAATTTAGTGAAGAGTATTGTAAATATTTTAAAAGCTTGGTCAGGTATTTTAAACATTTCTCTTTTTTTATTTTATATCGTCTAAAATAGTGAATAGTGAAAAACTCCTAACAGAAGTGGTAAATAATGTTTATAAAAACTACACATGCATCTTTTAAATATAGGGAAACAATTTAAAATCCATTTTATTTAAAGCTAGCACTGTGAGAAACTGTTAGGCGGTATTGCCAACCCGTTGCTGAAAATGTTTGTATAAATTCAAGACGCTTTGGGTTCAGCAATTCAATTTTTAGAAATTGCATTATGAATTAAATATTTTCTATTCTCTAGTGCCCAATTACTTTATTTCGGTATTCTATGTTGAGAGAATTTATCATTTACGTACAGTTTAATGACAATTTAGACGGTTTGATAAAAAATTACCAGGATTATAAATTTATTTTATTACAGCAAATTATATTTTTTTTAACGAAAAGAAAAAAGTATTTTTTGTAATAGTAATAATTTACCATCGTTCAGGACAGTAGTTTTTTTTTATTTATTTTCATCAAGAAAAACTAGTGAATTCAAATATAAATGACAAATTGTTCGATAATGTACGACGATAATTTATCATTCCTAATTCACATTCATAGTGATTCTGATACTTAGATATAATTTTCATCAAGTAATTTATACACAAATCTGTTAAGAAAATAAAATAGCAAAGATAATTCATTTTTGAAAATACTTGTCACAGGTGTTTTTCAAGCTTTTAATTCATTACGTATTATTTTGTTAAAAATTTCTGATCCATTTTATATCCATTATGAATCATTAGACAAGCTTTGGTTTATTTATTTATTAAAGACTATTGGTTTATAAATATGTAAATTATACAATAATATCAATAATCTATATAATATATGCTTATAATGCACGATGGAAATCTTTAACTGTAAAAAAAAACAATTAATTTAATCGAAATAAATAATTTTAGATTATTAAATTGTGCTAACAATGCAAATTTTTATCAAGAAATTTTCAGATACAAAAACGTCGTTTCCAATTATTTCGCGACACAATAAGCTTTACCATTTTTAAGCCTATGACGAATTGCTTAATCTCTCAGATGTTTCAGCATTCAATAATGACAACCTTGCCAACAATCTGCCTCTTTGTTCACACTCTCCCCTTATTTCCATCCGATTTTCTTTCGTCTCAATTTTCTTATTAAAATTTTCCCCTTCCGAAAGAATTCAGATTTCATTTCGTCTCTTTGCGAATGCGAAACGCTTAGGTTGGTGTGAGAATTGCATTTGTGTGTTTATGAAAAGGATTTTTTTAAATAAACACTCACGGATAAAAATAGCATACATGTGTCATATGAGATTCTTAATAATAACATGAAAGCATCTTTATGCGTTCGAAATCTTTTAAATGAAATAATGAATTGTTCATTATTTAAGCGTGTATTAAATCAGGATTCTCAAAAATTTTTAGCTTAAGAGTCACACTGACTACTCCATTAAGTCCCAAGAGACAAGACCTAGCTAGTTAATCATACGAACATACTTTTTTCGCTTTCAACACTATTTATCTGTGTGAAAAAACATTCTCCAAAATGAAATATCCAAAAAACATTCTTTGCTGATAATTTCCACCAGTAAACTTGATCTACAACTGCAAACAATTGTCAGTGGAATGTAACAACTACATAAATCTCATTAATCATAATTGTAATGTTTAATTTCAATATGTGAATTATCAAGATATGTCACATATTCTAAGTTTTTAGGATTAATCGTATATCATTAATTACAGTTAAAATGTTGTTTTACATTATATTTTTCAGTTATCGTGTTTCTTAATTGGTCGTTAAGTAAAAACATCTGATTATTATTTTGTATGATTTACATGAATAGTAAATTTTACAATGCAATCAAAATAAAATATGGCGGGCCGAATATCGAGTATGTCCGGCCAACTACTGCAGGCCGGATTGGTGGTGCTCGTGGGCTGTAGTTTGGAGGCCCATGTATTAAAGCGCAATAAATAAAATTTTATAATCAGTATAAACACAAAGTGTGTTGTGTAAATTTACCAACTTGTACTAATATAGGTTTATACAGAAATCACTTTTGAGGTGTTCACTGTCAATTCTTAGTGGAAAGACATTATATTTTAAAAATAAAAAATTATCTTTTTACTACTTCCACATGCTTATTCTCGTAATGTTTATACAGACGTAAAATGTATTTTTTCTTTGGTTTTATGTGAAGATTTTTGTATAACGAATAATATAAAATTAGTTAAATAATTAATGCGCGACGAGATTACTCTTCACTTTATAAAATCAATTTTATTTGATTAACTTATATTTAAAAAAAGTTGAAGCGAAAACATTTATATACATATATTGTAAATATATTTATTTCCCTCACACCCATCCGATTCTAAAAACAAGCGGGTAGTAAGAGCGATTAGCTAACCAAAAGTTTAGTCCTAACCTTTCTATCCTTCCATCCTTACTCTCTTCAAAAAAGATAGGTTGAGCAACTGAGAAATTAACAGGTCTCGCAATAAAACTTTTGTTGAGGTAAGCTCCATTAGGAGGAGATTTGATCCACATTATGAGCCGACATGGTAACACATATACTCCTATGTATATATATATAATGTATTCATATGTTGAACTTAGAAAACAAAGTGATAATCTTAGTGATAGTCCGTAATGGAATTTTTCGAAAGCATTTATTTTCATATGTAATTCTCATTTTTATTTCTCAGCGTATAAAAAAGCCTGACTTGGGGAATGAGTCGATTATTGGAGACACAGGAATCGCAAGTCAATTGGCCGAAGCTATTCATTCTAACCAACTCATTAGGCCAATGTGTGAAGTATTTTTTTTGTTTCCCGCCGTTCATTTCAGCAAATGTAGGTAATTGGTAAGGATTATGAATATAAAAGCGCATTTATCATACATGAGATCGCGACTCGCAAATCGGCTGACGGATCGGTTTACAAACCATAGTAAATCGTGATAATTTTATTTTGTTTTGCAGTAAATTTTTAGCGGTTACAAAATAAAAATATATCTGATATGACTTATTGTCGTTAGCGAATCGATTCGTGTGTTGCAGTACAATGTTGTTTTACTATGAAAACATTCGTTTGAACAGTTCTTCCGATTCGCGATTCGTTCGTGACTCTCGTTCACTTAAAAAATTAGGTCGTTTAGCATCGTTCGTTCGCGAACCACGAATGTCTACTATATATATAACGAATAAATTAGCGCCTGTCTCAAAGAACGCATATTTTCATCGATATTTGTATAGATTTATAAAGTAATGGATAAACTTAAATTTAAATCAAAAAGTTGAATAACGTTTATAAAAAAATGGTCTCTGTTAAAAAGTTGTCCATTCGGAGTTTCATTCTTGCGGAACAAAATGAAATTACCGGTCACAATACGGCAAATTCAATTTCATCCTCAAAATTTTACTTACGATCCAATATAGTGCTGTGTAATGGACAGGTAAAAAGGCGACCCTCGTTACTTTATCTCTATGCCCAGAATTGGATCGTTGGATTTTCTTTCAGATGCTACTTCACCATGATGGCAGTCTTTGCAAAAAAAAAAGAGTTTTTTTTTCTCTAAAACAACTAGACAAATCTGTTCACAAATCACGAGGAAGTGATAGTTGGGCTGAGAAAACTTTATCTTAAATTCACAGCCTCAGTTTAAATCTTAAATTTCATATAGAATTCTAAAATTTGATTGAGATATTGACCTTAACTTTCTAAACCATGGTGCATTTAAAAGATAGAGCACTCTCTCCTGAATGAGTATTTTTCCAATAGTTTTAAGTCAGACTTCAAGAAACTGTTAATTTATAACTTGTTTAGCTCTTTACACATATTTTTTATTTTTACGGTGTTAACTGTCAATTCTTGGTAGAAGTGAATTATATTTTAAAAATAAAACACATTTTTGTACTACTATGCAATGATCAAACTCTTAAATTATAAAAATATGAAAGAAGTACCTATAAAACAAATTCTCTTTATTTTTAAAACATAACTATATTTTTCCTGGTTTTAGAAATCGCTCTTTAAGCATTGGATACAATGTTTAAATGAGTGCATGCGATAGGAAGGAAACATTGCATTGTTTACACCACGAACTGATTGATGCCTTAAGTTTAGGGGGGGAAAAATATGCATGGAGAGTACACACTTCCTATATGTTAATGGTTACTATTTAATATCGGTATTAAGAGAATGGGGTAGGTTGTGGTAAAATATATTTGTTTGAATAAATTATGAGTAGTATTTTTATGGCTGGATATGACAAATAAAAAGAATATCGTTCCATAGCTTACTTCAGTGAGAAATATTATATTCTTTCATTCCTAATTTAAATCGTTTAAGACTCCGTAAGTTAATGTAATATACTAAAATGATATACCTTGTGTTTAGTCATAAATATTTTGTTTTGAATAATCCTGACTAATATTAATTGTATGAGTTGAAAAAATTTCCTAGCAGAGAAAAACTCAGACTGATAATACCATACAATTGTGAAAAAAGTATAGATAACAGTATTTCAAAATCCCCATAAAAATATACGTCATGCGATGTATAAATGCTTAAAATTTTGTGAAGCATTCTAGTAATCTTTTAAGCATAATGTAATATTTATTTAAATCATTTCGAAGTGCCTAATCGCCGATGGCATTCTAACGATAAAGATTAAGATTTACAGTGATAAATGAGTGGAGCAAAATAATGTGTGTCTACAAAATGATCCAATATGACTTGACCGGAAATGGAGATGGATTATCCATAACGAATCTAGATACGTTAAAATCAAAATTATATGACGGCCCGTCTGAAGATAGCGCGGTGATAAATTTGAATATGTCAAATCGCATGTCTTTAATATTACTCTGGGAAGTTTATGATTAAATAGATAATATTAAAGTCACTGTACTGAACGATATGTTTATATAATGAAGACGTTATATTACATCTTCAGATATCTAGTCATATACATTATATAGATAGTCGCATGAATATCGCATTTTCAATTTAATATGATATACATAGTAATGATTGATAAGCTTCAATTAAAATCACCGTCTTTGTTAATCCACGGTAGCAAACAAATATTGATGGATTTTTCACCATATTAATTGATCTGTAGTGTATAAAAATATAAAACACATTCAATGATAACTTTCAGCTTTTTTTCAGGAATGTTCTCAGAAATCAAGGACTGTCAGGGTACGTTTATCTTCTAACGAAGATTCAATTAAGATTATTTTTAAAAGCTTTGAATATCAATAGCAGTTTTACCATGTTTATACACTTCGATTTTTTGTCATATGTTGCTCATGCAAGTTTGGTTAAAAATGCATTTTTTAATGTAACAACCTCTGTAAAGAAGAATAAATCTCAATTCTTAGTAGCTGTAAAATTTTTTAATTACTGAGATAAGCCGAAAACTCTTGAAAATAGTATTGAAACAGTTTCATACAGATGTTTTTATAACTATTGACGAGATGGAAAAAGAATCATCTCATATAAAAGCACGTCAAAACGTTCAAACTAACCAACAACTTGAAGTACAAAACCTATAAACCCAAAGTATTGACCAGCGTTGGACGTTCGCCCACTGGCTGAGTTGGACGCATACTTTTTTATTGGACGTTTTATGTCTGAATTAAGAGCTTCCGGTCTACGTCGGCGTCGGAAAACTGACGTCGAATACATAAATATTGTATGAAGCCAAGAGAACTTCAGGGGTGTTTTCGATAGATTAAGCATTATTGATTATGTACGTTGGCTGAATAATACACGAATATTTATGATTGCTTCTACCTTCTACACCTATTAAAGGAAAAACAAATAATAACTAAGAATTTTTGTTACCAAAACTTTCAAGTATTCATTGTTTAACTGCTGATGTGTGACTATGATTTTTTTAAGAACATTATGGAGTTGTTTGTTTATTGATTGAAATGGTATTTAGTTGACACTTGTAATGAGGTAAAAAATATTTAATTCTACGATAAGATTCTTCAGAACTATTTAGGTTTAAATAGATTTTTCTATATCTATAAAAGAATTCTAAATATACGTTGAAAACAAATATTCGAATGTCGAATATTAAAACCTTGTATTATTAGTATTCAAATAAAATGACATACGAATTTCATCATATATATTATATTTATAGATGTTTTCATATTTCTGGCATATGTATAGATATAAATGTATAATCTGCGATTATGAAATCATAAAAAAAGATATTTTCAATTTGTGGAGAGCATCAAGACGAACAAGTAACTGTTTTGGCAGGTGAATTTATATGAAATCAAATTATTTATTATATTCTATTCCGCTTATTTTCGGTGTCTGTTTGTTATTATGCGTGACAGTTAGTCTACGAATTAATTAATTAATTGTGAATTCGGCGACATTCTGTAAGCCGTTTTCAATTCCAACTACTCTAGCATTTGCAAATGTAAAGAGTTGAGTTATATTATACGGTTGTCAAAAATTTAGCCGAGCACCACTTAAGTCGACCCAAATTACTTTAATATGCCAAATAATTCTGCGGAACGTCAGCAAGATTATTTAATAATCTCGTGATTGCTTGAATCAGTTAAAATACAAGTGTACTTGAGAGACTTTGAAACATTTCAAGAGTACGTATGAAATTCAACCAAGATATTTTAATTTATTTAAAAGAACACTTGGCATTAAAAGGAGCCAGATATTTAATTTTTTTAATTACTTAACATTAATCAGAGGAGAAAAGACACCCATATCAAAGATCTTATTTTTTTAGTTTAGTATAATAGTAATAATTAAGTTATCAGCTTAATCGGAAAAATCTAAATTTCTTATAGACCGTACCTGAAACTCTAACCAAGACCGATTGCTATCTGATCGCTAGGATAAAACTCCTACCACTAGAATTTGGGAAATGAAGTTTACATTGTACATTATATCACTTTTTTCCAATATTCTTGTTTCATTTGAATTTCTCTCTATCATTACCAACATTTTGATATTTTAATACATGTATTTGTTTCTTGTAGATGTTCACCTGGAAATGTAGCAAATTGTAATGGAGAACAGTCAGAGTAAAGATTTGTATTGTAAGAATGATACAATACTATTAGAACATTAATACAAGTATCAAAATATTTATAACAAATATGTCAAAAGCATTGCATCGCACTTGTGTGAATATATTATAAACATCTTAAATGGATGCAACCAGGAAATACCCGCTCTCACTATTTGCCGAGAAACATTAATTATTTTGAAATATCACCTATCTCAAATTAAATTCAATCGTTTCAATTACTATGTTGATAAATCTTAGGTTTCCTGCATTACTCTATGGTGCTGAAAGTTCTATTAAAATGTGGTTATTAATATTATATTTATGTAAATAACTCATAGATTTATTTACATGTTGTTGAACATAATTATAAAACCATTATTTCTCATCATAATACATATTTTTTACTTTTATAAAACCTTTAAATGACTTATGATTTATACGAGTGTCTGCATACCACCAAATTAATTCATATTTGTGAATAGCCATTATTGTGAAGGCCAAGATCCATCTTTAAATCTGTTTACCACCTGAATTATTATAAGTTATCGTTAAAGGCATTCTGAAGAAGTGCTTCATAAGTATTTCATGGACTTGGAGCCACACAGACAAAGCTGGTGGTTTGTGGTTTCAAATATATTGTTTTAAATAAAAGAATAAATTATGATGAAACTGCAACGAAGCTTTTTACGTGTTCTTACTGCAAAAACGTTAAAGATAACTTGAGTAAATAAAATAAATATAAAAATTGCATAAATAATGTTCTAAGTGAATGATTGTGTCATGCCAATTATAAAGTTATAAATAACAGAGTCACAAAGGCAAACAAGAACATTAATTGGACAAGCTGAATTCATTTGAAATCATCACCAGAGATAGGTGAGTAAGGTATATTATTAAGAATCGTACATCAGTAGCGTTTTAAAGGAGCAACCAAGTAAAAATATTTTTTTAAATGATTTAAATATAATATATCTTTGCAAAACATAGATATTCCGATGATATTCACAATTTTAGGTATAAGCGTGAATCTATATTAAACCAAGATTATTTGTGAAAAAGAAATAATATATAAATATTACACACTTAATTCCTAAGGAACTATTTTCACATCAGACACCAAACTACTCATAGTGATGTATAAATTGAATCTATAAATACATTCGTTTTTCAATCGAGCTATGGATTTGTTATCCAATGATACACGGATGTGATTACTCCCCACCTACCCCCTTATCTGTTATCTGATCCTGCAAATGAGTCGTTGAGATTAATTAAATACAATTTCGTTCCTAACTCTCTTCAAAGAGATGTAATTACTGTTAAAAATTTAAAAAAAAATGTTCATGGGCTCTTCATTGAGAACAGACATTTAAAAAAAAATAACAGCTGTTTTATAATATACTACTGAGTACCCGGTATGCGTTGCAATGCCACTCAAATAAAGAAAGGGTTTGTGTTTTAATTCTGTTTGTTGAAGTGCTTTTGGAATTTTTATACAATATTGTTAGATGTCGCTAGTTGTGCGTATTTGATTATTTTTTTTCTTCAGAAACCTTTACGGGTGTGCTCACAACAACTCACCAAAGTTTGATCGAAATCGGATGAATGGTAAAGGAATGCATAGAGGACAAAGAAACACACAAATCTTCATTTATATATAGATATATATATATATATAGATATATCTACTAGAAATATAAGTATTTACTAGAAATTACAAGATGGTAGTGTCACCTGTAAATGCTTATGTGAAATCAAAGACAGTATGTGTTTGTCTGTGTTGTGTTGTTTTTTACCTAGCGTTATAGACAAGCAGCTAAACCAAGAAAAATATATATTCTCATAAATATGATTAAATTGAAGGGTGTATTTCGTTTTAAAAAGAAAAGAAAACTGTGAACCCATAAAAAAAGAGTTTTATCTTGAACTTCAAGTCACGAAAACAATGTTGCGCGTCACTGTTAACGAAAGGCGGCTCTGCGGACGACTTACAACAGTTGCTAAACTATCCATTCCGCGCTATGCAATAATATGCCGCCCACAGCATTAGGACATACTTACGAAGATGAAATGTTGTCGAGAAGCTCTTACCAGACTTAACCCTACAAATGACAATATACAAAGTAGAATCATTTGGATTTTATAATTGTAATTGGCGAGAAAAACCATACGGAGGGACTGTGATAAAGAAGCCACCAAAACGACTGACATTTTCTACTCCTGGGAAGGTTTCGATGACCGCGGCTTTGCTGAATGAATGGATGCCACAATACCTATGAGTAGTGAAAGTCAGCGACCGGTGAAGGAAAGCGGAAGACTCAGTGGCTGAGATTGATTGAGGTGGCAGAGTTTCACTCTAGACTAAAGCGCCGGAGAAAAGGAAGAAAATACAACTTCTGTATGCCGAATATATTAAAATAATTGTCCTAGTTAGGGAGATATAGGAGTAACGCTTATGCGAAAACCCTTCTTGCCTGCATCATCAATGGGTTCAGATGCCATAACCCAAATGAACTCATAAATCGATGATTTCCCATTTGGCAAAAGGTACGTAGGATAGTTCTACACATTTTTTTTCAATCAATTTTTGGTAACAGTATTTAATTTTAATAAAAATTCAATTGAATTAAAAAGGAAGTTACTTAAATATTAATATATATATAAAATTTAAGTTATTGAGATTTTGTGCACTTCCATGTATTTTATCACTAACGTTCTGTTAATGTGTTTGGTTACACAACATGGATTAAGGCGATTCTCTAAATTTTAACTCAGGTATCAGTGTAGATCCTAGACTTATCATATTTTATCTCGTAAATAATATCTGTAGTGTTTGTATCTTGTATATAAACGTTAGACACTGTTTAATGTCTGTCAATTCGAGTCCATTCATGCTCTCGAATGTCTGAAGATGCCGAGAAGTGAAACCCGGGTCGTTAGTGACAAAATACATGAAAGTGTACAAAATCAAATTTGATATTGAAGTACCATCAAGCACCCTCAGTCGATGTCTTAAATTATATATATAAAAAAAGTACAACTAACCGCTGATACGCTATGAAATTGTATTGTTTTTAAATTACTTGAAATTAACTTAATTGTCTGTTAAATGTTAACAGCATTATTTTCTAATAAATAAAATGAAAGTAGCGAATATTATAAATAAATACGTAAAATATGTGCGTTTCTAATCATCGTTTAGTTTTAAATAAATTGTGAGACAAAGTTGTCTTGGAGCTTTTAGGGTTGAATGAAGTGCTGTTTGCGTCTATGTAATTATTTGTTCGATCAAAGCTTATCTTATAAATAAACGGCCGATTTGAAACCAACAAGACGTGCTTTTGCTAGTTCAGAATCTTCACAGTATGCCGAGCTCCTCCCTACTTACGATAATTTTGTTTTCAAACGCCGCGCGATTTCGTGATGCGGAAACGGAAAAAGCGTTTTTCTCACAAGCTTTATCTACATATAATTTACTAAGTGCCCACTCCTTGTGCAGTTGATGAGATCCTTCGCTGCATTTTAATACGGTTCTAAGAGTCGATGAATAATAAATAATAATTTTTAAAGGCAATTTTAAAACTTTCAGAAAAGAATCAACCTAAAAGTAGCAGATGAAAGCATGGTTTATTATTAAACAATATACAAGTAGGCACTATTAATGCAGATGTACAAACGATTATAAAAAAATAAGATCAAGAGAAAACCGCACACTTTTCAAAACAAACTTCATTTAGTTTCATTGATACCGTGTTCATTTTAGTTTACCTAAAGCTTTTATTCTAAATACTTGTATTTAATTGCATGCTTAGCTACAAAAAATGTATCACTAATATATAATAAAAAAAAATAATAATTGTTGAGTATGTTTGTGCAGTATTTTATTTATTCATTTGAGCAAAGCTTAACCAAGGTATTAGAGGTAATTTAATTCCAATGTATTTTTGTCTGTACATAAAATAACGACAAACCTTGAACACGACATTTTTGCCAAAACTGGACTATTCATACATTTGCTATAGTATCGATCCATTGTGTAACATTGAATAGCTATAATTTTTACGACACTTGAAGATACAATATATTCCCCATTTTATTGCTACATAAAAACTGTTCATCGATGTAAAATAGTTAGTGTCCGAGCAAAAGAAGTCCCTGTGTATTAGAGGTCTGCACGGGCCAAAATTTGATGAAATTACCCGGCCCGAGCCCAAGTCTTAATACCACGTTTGTTACCCGAGCCCGACCCCGACCCGAAGCCTAAATTTATAAATCTCGGCCCGATAAAAACCCGGTTTAAAAAAAAATACAATAGCATAAAATTGATGAAATTTAACACACTTAACGTACCTACCTAACTTTTCCACATGTAGAAAAATCTATTATTTCACGAAATGATTTCCACATATAACCACAGTCACCTTTTTTTAACATTTTCTTTATATCGTTGAAAGTCATTTTTACCAAATCTGTTATATTTTTTTGTAATGAATTTTTCGGCACATGACACAGTCGATTATCTAAAACCAATAGAAAGCAGATACTGAATAATATCACACTTTATTCATTAACGAACCATTAAAACTTACTATCGGTGATACTTCAATAAATAAAGCATTGTTTCAAGGATCAATTACAATTTTATGAGCTCAGTTTCAGTTTAACAAAACATACAATGATGTCTCCATACTTAAAAAATAAAAGACTCTATTGTGTCCAATGATATTCAAAACGTAATAAATTATTTTTGTTATCAGGAGTATTTAGTTATAAAGAGTACTGATGATCCGAACATAGTCTGAAATATTTTTTTGAAGAACAAATCCCTTACTCGGGCCCAGCCCGAGCCCGAATAACAATTCTCTCTACCCGCCCGAACCCGGGCCCTGCAGACCTCTACTGTGTATAAATAATATAATATTTTTAAACCGTAAACTTTCATTTCACCAAGGAAAAACAAATATCAATATAAACCTTTGTAATGTTCATTCCACTTACTACCAATAAGTTGACGTTTCGATGCGTATTGTATAGAAATTTTTACTCAAATAATTACAATACTTTTACACGTTTATCATCAAGTACAAGGCTTGAATATTTTAACTTAATTATTATAAAAAGTTAGAGCTAAAATAGAAATGAATTGTTGGCGTTTTTTTAGATTATAAACAAACATTTTTTGTATGAGAAGTAATTATTCAAAAGTACACAAACTGAATTCTTAAATTTAATACAAGTAACGAGAAACATCTGTTTTTTTCGCGAAGGTGAGATATGAATTTTAAACAGAACAGGTAAGCGTCGTTAAAACATGAAATTTCCTCACCGCTTAGCGAATTTTAATTCGGAGGCAAGTGTATATTTTGCATAGGGCAATGAATATTATAAAATGGAAACAAGCCCAACTTTTATCTGTTAACTTTTTAAATTAAAGTAGAGGTCTTGCCTGCAAAATATTCATCTTTATCTTGGTGCTGGGAATATTTTCCTATTGTTTATTCAACATGTATGCGAGTATGGCATAATCGTCAATGCATTTTTACAACAAAGGAATACAAAAAAAGCTTTTTTATATTGAAACACTATTTGTCAGATAATTAATGTATGAAATTCCTTACAATTTTCATCCTCAGTAAAATGAAGTTACTATGACTTCATGAAAATTGAATTCCTAAAAACCTGTCTTTTAAATAACTATGTTTTATATATATACACGATATGTGATCGGTCATTTTAAAGCCACCAGCAATTTAAACAAAACAATTAATATTTAACCATACTAATATACTGACCAGACAAATTATTCTCTTTTAATACAGTCAACCTTTGTAACTTTGAGTCAGTTCTGAGGGTTTTTGTATTTTTGTGGTTCGCCATTTCATTTATGTGTAGTATTGTTCTACATAGAAATGAACTAATGTCTTAAGATGAAATTTAATCAACATTAACAGATTGTTACACTTTATATACAAATATAGATAAAACATGGTGGGAAAATTTTCATCCAAATCGGATAACTTTGGCCTACGATACAAATAACCACTATAATTACTATAAATTCAGTGATTTTAAAGTCTTGGCAACTTTTTTTCACACTTTCATATGTTATTTACATAATTGAGATGGGAAAAAATATAAAGCATTTGGTTTTTCAGATTAATAATACAAATTGAAAATATGGCTAATCCAATGTATTTCAAGAATAGTTTTTAATTTGTGTTTTATCATTCCAACCTGACAGCTTATAAATTCAAAAATAAAACAAATTATGTTGCACATTAATTCATATTTTTACCATCAGGGGCTACTCAATACCATTGCTTGACTAAATAATATTCATATGGCATTAGTATTATCATGATATTATAACAGCACCATTTTCCATGTATTGGGTCACTCAATCTTAGACCGATGGGCAAACATACCCAAATTGATGGTATGTAATTCTATTAAGATTAAATCCCCTTTTTAGTTAGTTAGAGACAATAATGTGCAAGTGATTTTTAATCAATGAAAAGGTAGGAACGCTGCAATGACTTGAGGCAATGAGTAAAAGCTTCGATTTAATATTCGAAAGATATGATTGCCAGCCTGTTATTTAAAACGGCATCGAGAGAAAAAGAAAAAAATAATAACGCAATGAGTAGTTTTTAACAACAGATATTAGATATTATGCACTAACTATTTAATGACATTAATATAAACGAATATCTTGTTTCACTTATAATGATACAAAGTTGATACAAAGCTTAAAATGAGTTATTTTTTAAAATAAATTCCTTTCAAAATAATTCATCGCTACATGCCCGCATTAAAGATACAAACAGAGCTATATGAATTGCACCCACCAGTGCATCCAAATTGAAGAAATCGGCTAACCTTCAGTTGCCATGGCAACGACGCCTACGGGCAGACGCCGCGGCGCCCTACGCTACCCCTCTTACTCTCCCCGCCTCAACCTTCCCCGGCGTGTGGTGCCGGTCCTCAGTTATGGACGCCTACACGCGTAAACCGTTGACTTTGAAGTAACATCGCCGACACACACAGCTTTGAAATATATATAAACGTATATTTTCTTATGGAAAAAATTAATCAATATTTTAGTCCCAAAAATTTTCCGAAATTTCTAATAAACCTAATTGACTACTAATAGTTACCACGCAAAAAAGGTCAAGCAAATGGTTTTTTAATCTACAATCACTGTTAATATTTTCTGCAAAATAATTTAATTTGAGGTTAATTTGTGCTGCGTGATATATTAAGCACACTAAATCGATAATAAGAAGGTTTTTGAATTGTTTTTGATAAGAAGCACATGTATTGATTTAAAAAAAAGTAAATACAGTTTTACGGAGACGCCTTGTTGTATTTTTTTGGTTAGTACGCCTATAAAGTTAATATCAAACGATTGCAATTTTCCGTCACAAGGATAACCTAACATTTAAAGAAAAAAAATAGAAATTGATATATTTCTGGTGATATACAATCATTTATTGTCTATTGATGGAAAACACCGTGTTTTGATGCTATGGTGTATTCCTAAAATATTGTTTTAATGAATACATGTCGTCAAATCTAAAACAATGATATGAATTGATGATATTTGCTTAAGTAACAAAATGTATCATTGTATCACCTAATATTAGATTTATTTAGAGTTTAATTGTTATAATTTAAGACATCGACTGACAGTGCTTGATGGAATTTCCATATCAAATTTGAATTATTGAGATTTTGTACACTTCCATGTATTTTATCACTAGCGTTCTGTTAATGCGTTTGGTTACAACACATGGATTAAGGCGATTCTCTAAATTTTAACCCAGATATCAGTGTAGATCCTAGACTTATCATATTTTATCTCGTAAATAATATCTGTCGTCGTAAATATTATCTGTATCTTCTATATAAACGTTAGACACTTTACTGTCTGTCAGTTCGAGTCCATTCGTGTGCTCGAATGCCTGAAGATGCCGAAAGGCGAAACCCGGGTCGTTAGTGACAAAATACATGGAAGTGTACAAAATCTCAATAATCCAAATTTGATATTGAAATTCCATCTAGCAACCTCAGTCAATGTCTTAAATTATAAATAATATCTGTCGTGTTTGTATCTTGTATATAAACGTTAGACACTGTTTAATGTCTGTCAATTCGAGTCCATTCATGCTCTCGAATGTCTGAAGATGCCGAGAGGCGAAACCCGGGTCGTTAGTGCAAAATACATGGATGTGTACAAAATCTTATGTTATTATTTTCACTTGCAGCGGTGGCATTTAATTCGAATAGAAAAGAACCTACGACAGTAAGCTATAATGTAAACTTTTCCATTAGTTTATTAAGATATACGTAAACAAAGATTTCATTATTGACGTGAACTTCAGCATCAGAGCTTCGAGAGGCTTTAAGCTCCCTGCAAAACTTGGTCATAAGCTCTTAGAGTTTCTTCATAGCTTCAACTTGCACGGTTCAAGTATTCTGCTTTTCTTTTCATCGTGAGATATATTCGTGTTGTGTTTCTCTTTTGTTATTTTTCAATCTAAAATGTACAAAGTATGCGCCTTTCATGAAAGTATTTTTACTGTATAAAGTTTAATAAATAACTTAAGTTCCTTTAATTTTATTCATAAGATTCTTTATGATTCTTTTTTTCAGGCGGTGCAGATTTAAAATAAAAAAATTATCCTATTTTTTTTAAATTTCGACTAAGGTAAACGTACCAGTAGTGACCGTTTAAGACAAAAATTCAACAAAAATAAGGATTAGCGTTTAGCATTAGACCGATTGATTACAAAGTAAGTGTATTCATATTGGATCAAACGTGTTAATTAATATGATAAGACAAAAATTAGAAAAGGTTCTGTCGCAAAAAAAATGTGTTCAATTTTTAACAACCATGTTTTTGTGTCAGTAGTTGACCATCTAAAAAATTGAAAGTTCCAGTAGTTGACCATGCCTAATCAGAGGGTTTCATGACAACCTTTCATCAGAACTTCCTGTAAGACCACTCTTGGTTGAATCAAGTAGCGTATGCTTACATTCACTGATATCTTTAACAATTCTCTTAAGAAATCAAAAATAAAATACTAAATGCATAAAGTGTTGTTTTAAAATAGCCACTATGGCACGCAAATGGCTTATATGATGATGTCTTAGTTTCTCAATCCGACAAAAGATGGTTTCACCTGACTGAACTCTACAAATTAGAGTAATCCCTCGTATACGTTTCTTATTTTGGGTACTTTTAATGAAAAATGCCAACTACTGGTGCATGGTCAACTAAGAGTACATTTACCTTATCATCATTTTTCAGTTATGACTTATAACGTGTAAGCTTTAATCTAATTAATAAGAAATGTATTAAGTACAATTAGAATTGTCAACTATTGCTGATATCAGGTTTTCTTTACAATTTGACTTATGGGGTTTTTTTGACGAAGTAGAACTTAATATTATACATTTTCTTTTCACGTCACCATAATAAAGTTTTACCAGGTATATTTATTTCTATTCCTTAAATTCAACCTTAATCTTCATTTTTTTCTATAAAATTTAGTAAAAAATAGTTTTACTAATATTGTTGTTTCTTTTGCATATTTATTTATGCACATGTATATATTTCGTAGTACATATTGTTCCTTGGGCCGTTATGCCCGTTATCATCTATATAATACAGAATATTATATATTCAATTTATCGAACAATTTGCTTAAATATCATATCAACTTTTTTTTAATTATATTCCCAAAAAAATATTTCCCTCGTCAGTTAGAACAGTTTTAAAAAAGTGAACGAACAACAAACAGTATTTAAGCTAAATAACAGGGAAGAATATTTATTAACCACTCTTAGTATCTTCCTGTGCCCTTCAATTTAAATATAGAAGGGAATTAACAAACGATTACATGTCTATATTTAATTTTATATATAGAATGTTTAATTACGGCTGTATAAAATGTATTTGATATTTCATTTCCATCGTTTGGAATTCAACAAGGTTAGTAAAAAATATGACTCACATAAATTTACAAGTTTTTTCATTATTTATAATTTTTGTGCATTTATTTTGTTATAAATTCAAGCTCTCTATTTTGATAGCAATAGTGAAAACCAAAAGTTTCACGAGTAACCTAAAAAGACGGTTATTAAAATCATCTCATAACGGCGTGTATTTTTCTTTTATGAAAATATCAAGATGGATGGTTTGAATATAACAACATGCTTTCTGGAGAAATCATAAGGTGTAGCGCAAAATAAAACACAGCATATACAGGAATACACAGCCTCCTTAAGTTAAAGATAGAGGCAACAGACAATAATTTTGAAAGCGTACATCCAAAAGGAAAGCTCTAACACTTAAGGGTGAAAAGCTATTTCCTTACATCCCGGTCCATGCATACGAGAGCGGGTGCGAGGCCCTGGGCGATCATAAATGTGCATAATTGAACATATTAAAGAACTACTACCTCCTATGGCCGTAAGTTCTGTGCTGCAAAGTAAATTTTTGGATATTTGAAATGATAAATATTGCCAGACAGGATGATTTAAAACAAAAAGATGATTCTGAAGGACAAACAGAGGGTATCCGATTGAACCATTTCACATGGGTTTTCCAACACTGTGGTGTTGGATTCAGATTTAAAAAATCAGCCAATTACTGTTGTATTGTGTTCACCCTTTTTATTTATACCTTTACTATCATATATATACACCAATAAACATATTGCGACAGAAGTTACAATTGAAAAATAGCATTTTCTTTGTAGTGGTTGCTGAAATTACACTGTACACGATAATGGAATTTTGCGTAGGGCAAACACCAGTCCAACTTAGTTTGTTGAAATGATATTTGTAATTTTAGAGTAAGATAAAATTGTAGTTGGAGTTGGTACGTTTTTAAATGATTCTGCAGTATATATTAGTAATATAAATTACTTAAGGTTTGAATTTAATATGCTAATTGTCATAAAATAAGGTATTTTAACCCCTTTCTGAACAAGGGCATTAAATTTTCCATAACAATAAAAATTCTCATCACACCGTCTATTTTAAAACGTAACATGTTTCGTTCCAGGTAAAAACACTCTGATTTTTTATTAAAATGTCACCGGACCCGCGTTACGCATTCAAGTAGAGCACAAAACACGCACTCTAGAGTTAACTGCAACGGAAGCGCATATAAAAAACATTGGCAATCATTTTTTTTCATATTGTGTAGTGCTTACTGGATCCTGCACGACCTTTTTGCAGGGCGGTGTGGCGATCGTTAAAAATTATGAATTCCGGCGTCCATATTGTCGCGGCCCGCCATTTTTCCGGGACATTGTGCTATGGTCGTGAAAAATAATATTAAAAAAAATGCTTCGATTGTACAAATTTTGCCAGAGAGCTGTTCATTTGGGTTGAGTATACGGACTGTTTCAAAAACAATGTTGGAAAAAGTGTCATTAAAATATTATAAACCGTTTTATGAAATACGACATGGATTCAAATAAACTATGTACGATAACACATGAATATCATATTTTCCACAAGCTTAATCGGTAATTATTTAATTAAAATAGTTAAAAAGTAATCTAATGAACTCTTCATTATATTTACTTATATTTTTGTGAGTATTTTATAAGTTTGATTGACAAATATTGATTAGCTAATTTCTATCGTAATGACAGAATCGAGTTAATAAGATAAAATAACAATGGGCATGGGCTTCTTGTAATGGTTTAAGTAAAGGTGAGATGACGTGATATTGTCTATCTCTTCTAAATAGTAAATATAGCTAGGCAAAAATAAGTTAAAGTATATGTAAATATTTGTAGAACTAAATACTTTGTTATTTTATCCTATTATAATGGAGTTCTATGAAGTAACTGCCAATTCAATCAACAGAATTGAGTTATTAATAAAATCTACCTTTAAATCGAAAAAAAATGTAATAAATACCTTTGCCAACTTTATTCAATGTAGCTAGAAAGGCTTTAAAGCAATTGGTGAGCATTTTCAACTGATGAACAGTTATCTAGAAAATACTCGTTTGTAAAGTGAAACCGGTTCTGAAACATATTTAAAATGTATTTTTGTCACATTATTCTTATGCCTTGAAAAATATGAAAGACAAGGATTATTAGCCTTACATAATAATATTTTTAGTTCTACAAAAATAAACAAATACGGTTAATACCTTTTTGGGATCACTACCATTTCAGCTTAGTTAACGCAGAAACATTTTAGCACAGTTATAATGTTGGTGCAATTCTCAAATAAGTATTAATAATAATAATTTATGTTATTTTAGAATCGCATGCAATTTTTTTAAGTCAGTTAGATAATTTTAATTTGTGACGTTTTTCTGGCACATTCAGTATGGCATGTAGAGAAACTTGGTGGCGGAAACTCTAGATTCTCGGCAATAAAAGCGGCCCACCCTAATTACGAGTAATAAAAACTAATTGCCGGGAATAGCAACGTGAAAATTGGTATAAATTGGACTGGTCCGTTTGTGTCCTCGTTCTTGCTACCGTCTCGTCCACATTACGCGAGGCTGGTCACCATTTCCGTCATGCCACCGGAGCTAGACGGAAACTGGAATCAGCATCGCGACTCTATTGATCGGCAAGAATGCTGTTGGCTCTATTGAGATTAAAGCATCGGCTGGTAAATAGATTAATAATTTGCTGCGTATGTGAGCGGATAATTTCAATTTTAGTTAAGAACATCAACTCCTAAAAATCTGTCAGGGGATTTTAAATTATGATTTTTTAGTATTTATTTGTCTGAATAGTTTATTATTAAAAAAATGTCAAATTTAAATGTTTTTAAATATACACTTGGACTTCGTATAACACAGTTTTGTTATCACACGGTTGATGAATTGTGACATATTTTTGTACAAAACGCTTTATGTAACACGGTTTCAGGATTTTTTTTATCGAAAACGATCCTATAATGGAAAAAAATTGATATTCAAGAGGGAATTACACCAGATCTTGGCCACTTATTACGAAATACGTAAAGATTTATACGCTAAAAGCAAGGAATCGCTAATTATAGAATCTTTAAAGCCGAAATCCAAAAATAAGTTTAAAAGTTTAAAAAAAAAAATAAAACACAATTCATTCAACTGAAGTTGATCAGTTGATAATGCTCGTGATGAGCGAAACGGGTCCTGATCATTATAAATATGTGAAAGTAGTACAAATAAATTGAGTTTTATTTTTTTTAAATATAATGTCTTTCCACCAAGAATTGACAGTTAACACCTTAAAAGTGATACTCCAAAGTCCTCCGATAATGAAAACTCACAAACGATCTCGAAGAGTCTAACATATGTGATAGCGATGATGAATGAATGATCGATTATATTTTATTAAAGTTTTTTTAAATAAATACATAAATTTGGATTATTGAGATTTTGTACACTTCCATGTATGTAAATACCTGGAAGTGTACAAAATCTCAATAATCCAAATTTAATATTGAAATTCCATCAAGCACCCTCAGTCGATGTCTTAAATTAAATTAAATACATAAATGTATATTTTTTTGGAACGCATACCATAATTTTTTATGAATTTCAAATATTATATTACACGGATCTGTATTACACGACGTTTTTGAGGACCACCATATGACGGTGTTATACGAGGCTCAAGTGTAGAGTCGGATGTAAAAATAATTAAATTAAATTCTAAAGGAAATGTAAAATATTGATGATGTCAAAAAGATATCAACATTGATATTTTTGCAAAATTTGATTGATATTCTTGAATAAAAATGGACTTTTTCCAAGGAAATGTTAATTCTATAAAAAATATACATCAATTGAAAAATTAAATGAACCTTACTAAGAAAACTTGAATGAATCGAATTGCTCATGGATAATAGCGGGTATCTATTATCTACTATATATAAAAAAAAATGAATCACTATTTTGTACATTCTTTTGAAGGTGAAGTTCAAGGTGAAGGAATCACTTACGGCTTTTCGGTTAAAATAATTTTAAATATGAAAATAAATACTGTTATGTTCTGAACTTTTATAACATCATTAAGAGTAGGGATTGTCAACCTCGTTCCCACTGACTGATTTGTGTACGCACGCATCTACTATTTCAACTTTATTTTAAAGAGATTCTAAAATAATTTTTTTTCACAGACGAGGACTTTTGGAATACAGTGGAAAGAAAAGTTTTCATTTATAAAAAAGCGGCATATTGGATAAAAGAATATTTAGATTGCACATAACTTTGGCAATCATTGTTTTCAAACATGAATTTAATAAAATCAAAATAAAGATCTCAACTCACCAATAAGCATTTTTATGATTGTTTACTACTAGGAACAATATCATTATACTCTCCTAATAATTATGAGACACCGGCCAATGAAATGCAGTGCCAACAATTTAACTGACTGAGATTGATATTTTAATTTTCATATAACGTTTACATACTTTGTATTTATGAGACAACCATGAAGTGCATGCATATATAGAAATGAAGATTTGTTTGTTTGTTTGTACTTTATGCATTCCTTTACCATTCATCCGATTTCTACCAAACTTTTGTGAGTTGTTGTGAGCACACTCGAAGACAAAAAAATAAAATCTAAAATCAAAACAACAAAATCTCAGAAAAAAGAATTAAATACGTACAACCAGCGACATCTTTGAACCAAAAGGAAATACAAAAAAATATTCCACTTATATCCACCATTACCCGGCCCGGACTCGGGCGAGTAAAGACAATTCAGATTCGGGCTCGGGCCTAGCCCGTATAAGGAATTCAAATGTAAGAAAAAATATTTCGTATTATGTTCGGGTCATGAGTCAGACAATAGGGCAATAGTTTTTATAACTTAAATAATTTACTTCACATGTGCTATGAATATCGTCGGAAATATGGAAACAATGACATATATTGTTTTAAAAGTGTAGATGAATTACTATATTAAAAAATAAGCCGGACTTTTTTCGGGATGAGAAAAATAAATCTGGGTTTCGGGTCGGGTTCAGGTAACAAGTGTGATATTGAGACTCGAGATCGGACCGGGTAATTCTATGATATTTTGGCCCGTGCAGACCTCTCATCCAAAAGCACTTCAATAAACAGAAATAAAACACAAGCCCTTTACTTCTTTGAGTGGCATTGCAATGCATGCCAGGTATTCACTAGTAGAATATAAAAATAAACAATTTTTATATTTTAAAATTATTGTTTACAACCTACTCACATCAAACTATAAATATTCTTTAAAAATTAGGTGGTGTCCGCCACCTTATCCATATTTTAGAATGCACTCTAGTGTAAAAGTAATTTGGGAGCCCCTGATTTAGAGTATTGATAAACCAAAGTACTAACGAAAACTTACGTTTGTAGATGATATTTTTAACAGTATTTAGTTCCACATTTTTTTTTATTAGGTAGTTGATAGCTATTTCGGTTTTATGCCATCGTCAGAACTATCCTGTTCTTAACTAAATACTTTGTTATGTTATCCTATTATAATGGAGTTCTACCAAGTAAATGCCAATTCAATCAATAATAAATTAAAAAAATATTATACTGGACAACCCGAAACATTCATAGGAAATGTAAAGTAATAATTGTTCTCTCATTTGGTTGCTTTAGACAAGTACAAAACAAAACCAAGAGTGGTTTTATTTGCGTGATGAATCTAATTTTTATTTAAAGTTTTTAGTTTAGTTTTATAAAACTCAGTGTCACACTTCTTACTTCTGCATAAAATCTTATTTATTTTACTCATCAATTTAGTAAAATCGCTGGGCGAAATTTTGAAGTTTTTCGCCGGCCTGAGATATAAAATCCAAATACACTTACGACCCTCCCGTTTTCAAATAGGGCGAAATTCGTGTAAATAAAACGTTCGAGCGCTGTAGATGCATTTGTGAATATTACGTAGAAATGCCATGTTGATTTTACTAATGCAAAATAGTTATTGTTCAACTAGCTGGTAACAATACTCAGACAAACAAGCTAACGAAAATTAAGCACTGTGCGTAGTGGATTGGAGTTCTTTTTCAGTGAATACGTTAAAGACTTTAAAGCTTTTATTCGATTAATAATTTTTTTTAAATTACTTTATTGTTACTTAAAAGCTCGTATATTGTAATACTTAAATATGGTACCGTTAAAAACTGTACAACATTTTTAAAAGAATTCATATTGAACGTGATATTTCTTTCAGAAAAGTAAAATAAAGTACTTGATTTCACAAGCAATATAATTATAATTTAAAACATCGACTGAGGGGAGGGTGGTTGATGAAATTTCAATACCAAATTTGAACTGTTGAGATTTTCTTCATTTCAATTTATTTTATTACTAACGACCCAGATTTCACCTATCGACATCTTCAGGCATTCGAGCACACGAACGGATTCGAACTGAGAGACAATTTTTTTTTCATACCTTGAAACTATCATGTGGAGTTCGCGAAGCGGTCTCCTAGTTTCCTGGTTAAAGTCAGAACTATGGTGTAGAGTAGGGACAGACAGTAAACAGTGCCTAACGTTTATATATAAGATAAAATATTATAAGTCTAGGACCCACACTGATACATGAGCTTAAAAAAACCCTAGAATAACCTTAATCCTTGTTGGGAAAACAAACGCATTAACAAAGTAGCGATTGCCTATGGCCAACTAAAATGTTATAAATACCAGTGATTTTACAGTTATAATAGCATTGTGGGTTTTAAAATGCAATTCTAAGAAAGGATAGATATATCCAATTATTCCAAATTTAGTGAGTTCTGTTCGGTGACTATGAGATGAATTTATTAATATGGGAATATGATTATTTTGATTGTTAATTTATGTTTTTTTACGAAACGATTCACGTAAACGGTACAGCAACGGGGAGTTTGGAAGATTCAGTTCTTCGTTCAGAATTGGTGAGGAATTTAACTGAGCTCTATTTTCTATTTTCAAAATTTTATTTCAGTTGGTGACAAATTGCATGGAAATGTACAAAATCTCAACAGTTCAAATTACAAATTTGCTAAAAATCGATCAACTATATTTTAAATCCTACGTTGTTATTTTTACATTTTTATAATAGAGTTCTAGCTGATAAATGCCAATTCCATGAATACAATTGTTATTAAAACTATGTTAAATCATTTTTAAAAGTAAGTATAAAATATATGGCCTCCTGATGGAGCTATCTCGACAGAGGATATATACGAGAAATGCTTGTTATTCATTGCTCAACCTCTCTTTTTCGAAGAGAGTAGGGATAGAAGGATAGGGCTAAGACAGGACAAGCTGTTAGCTAATCTCAGTTGGAGGGAATTTTAGACATCACAAACATTCATGCCTACGAACAGAAATCAATAAATCGGTTGAAAATCAATTTTTATGAAACTGTCCTTACCAGGACTTGTACCCGAGACATCCATAACCGTAGCCAACGACGTTGACTACTGCACCACCGGCCGGCAAAACATTATTAGTGCGGAATTAACAAAAGATGGTTTCAAATCACTAGTTATATTTTCTTATTTTACATAAATGCAAGTATACTAGCAATGACAATAATTGCTTTCTTTTATTATTCCCAAGAGGCTGCATTTTTTAAATAAACCATTAGTTGATTTGACATCATTATTCTTAAAATTCGGATTGAGGATTAATCTTAATCTTAATTAAACTAAAAAAGTTTTTACGATAATTTTTCCACAACTAAATACTTCATTATTTTTACGCCATTATGTCATAGTTCTATCATTTAAATTCCAAGTCAGTCAATTAATAAAACATCTCGATTGTGAAGCAAATTTATGACGAAATCCTTACGTTCCCAACGACTGGTTCACGACCCCAAGAGGGATTCGCAATGTTTTCTGAGGGTTAGTCAGATCATAAATAATAAACTAAAAAACGTATTAAGAATGGTGCAAAATTAATTTAGTAAGCTTTAATTTTTTATTACGAACTTCCCGAGTTTTGTCATTGAGTGAATAAAGGTTTCAGAGAAAATTAATTATGTGATATTTACCAGATAGCTTAGTGCAGTGCTCCGAAACCTTTTCTCACCCACGGCACACCTAAGCCCTCATTAATATTTCGCGGCACACCATATGCCGAAATATATAAATTGCAAAAACAAAACTTTCTCAAATTTGGATTATTGAGATTTTAACAAAAAAAAAATTGTAAAAAAAATGTACATTTAAGACTGTCGATTTGATAGTTGTATTGATACATTCGTTCATTGTTTGTAATAATTTCACTGGGAAATTTCACCATCTCGCCATCCATGCTCCCCAATTAATACAGCAATGTGTTATTTATACGGTACGATTGTAGTGCTGTACACACGAGACAAGCCCCATTTTATTTTTCATCATTACAGTTTCACTATCGGTGCAAATACTGATACAATTATTTCATTTAATATCAAAATAATATATTATTTAGTTCAACAAGAGTAATTTAAACGGATATCTTAGCCACCGTATAGCTTTATTTTTTTCTTATATAAAATGCTCATCTTTTTCTCATTTTCGATGCACTGCGCCGTGGCACACCTTGTATCATCTAGCGGCACACCTGTTCCGGACCACTGGTTAAGTGGGTAGTATTTTTTAAAAATATATTGCACAAGGAGTTTATTTCTATTTTTTGTTGGTACTTTTTACGTGTAAAAGATATTAATAAAGCTATGAAACGAATAGCATTTCAAAGAGTCAAGAGAAAATATAAATGGGAAAATGTTTGTTTTCAAAAATATGAAATTCTTTTTTCTCGCGTACTTGCCGTGCATAAGACGAGAGAGGATAGCGATCCATTGACAAGATTAAAAACGGTGACTTGAGGTTATACCTCTTAAGAGAAATGTTTTCTCGGGAACTTTATCTATCTCTTTAAAAATCCATAAAATCTACCTAATCCGCAAAAGCACAAGCGAGTTTACATTTTCTCTGTTTGCATTAAAAAAATTAAAAGCATTTCCGCCGGATTTGAAGGAGGTTTACCATTATTTTTTGTGTCTTGAAAGTCACTACATATTTCAAAAGTTTATTCAGTGTGAAATATTTTTCATAAAAGAACGTGAATGACTTTATATTATACATTTTTTTATTAGTAAAAATCTTGAATATATTTTTATATGGTAATTCAAATACAGTTTTGCTTATTTTGTATTGTTTTTATAATAAATATATAGTTTATTGTTAATCAAATTTGATAACTACATCTACAACAGTTCTAAGAGTACTCAACAATGTATCCACTGCCTCTCGTTACAACATAACATCCATGTAACAGAGTGTATTCCTAAGGCGATCAACGTTAAGTGTGTTTCATTTCAGGAATGTCATAGAAAAATTCCTCAACTACTGCATACAATTCCATTTTAAAAAAGTAACAAACAATTTGTTTCTACCACTTCCACATTAGTATTTACAGATTTGTAAGAAGTCCGTAATATTTTTATTTTATTACAAATTATGTATAATTTGTTTGATGACCAGTAAATTTTGCAGTTCATGAACCAACTGTTTTATATACCTTAATTTTGAAGATTCAACTTTATATAATTAGTCCTGTTATGTTTGTATTTGACGTGACGAGTGAAACCGGTCCTGATCATTATAAACATGCAGTACAAACAAATTGTTTTGTTTTTTAAAATTCCATTATTCAGAAGATTAATTCTATTTTTGCAATAGTTGGATATAGTTTGCCTTATAAAGAAATATATATATATATATATATATATATATATATGTAAATAGTTTTATTATGTTTTGTGTTTGATGTAGATTATTTGAATCACTTTTATGGAACTACGTGACGTTCAAAAAAATTACACAATTTCACGATACGGCTTTTCATCTACATAAAAGTGGACTTATACCTGATTTATTCTCGAAATTAAAATAACCATCGGTATAATTGTCCCAATGTTTATATGTATAAAAAATATCTAATATCTTAATCAACAAAACGCAATACCAAAAAACACTCACCAACCCTTCAACAATACAAAACGTGTAACTTTAAACATCGTAGCCCTTACCTGAAACAATAAAAAACAAACAATCAACAATTTTTCAATACATAATTATCTAACTGGCATTAATTTATTTAAATTACAATGTTATACGCCTTTAATAAAATTACTGTACCTTTTAAAACGCGGCCCAAAATAACAAGTAATAAGCAGTAAAATTATGTAACTATTAAATTAGAAATAATGAAATGCATAACTTGTCTAATATAGTATATCTTTTTTTTTCAGGACTTTTGCCCTCTGCGGCCCGTGAAAGATTAGAAAATGGATAAACTGGCCTTTCTTTCAAATAGGTTGTACACCACTGTTTTAAAATAATATGTAGCACATTAATATTTGCTTAATAAGCATGAATGTTTAAATAAATATTGTGTTTAATCGTCTTTAAAAAATCACATATAAGAAAAAAGATTTTTTTTTCAATTAAGTATAGGTACATTGTAAGAAATATAAACATAACTAACGTCAACGAGTGTTTGGAAAGATCCATTATCATAAAACCACAATTGTAACTAAATAAAGGTTTGTTTACAAAATTATCATCTGTACGCGAGACCCGATGCTGAAAGTTTTTTTATTGCTTTATTTACTGTGTCTTTATTTCAGCTGATTATCTGTTATAGTATATAAGTACTGCATAGGAATAAATGAGTAATCATTCAAATTCATTACGACAAAGTATATTGCAATCAGATTTGAATATGAGTCAACAATCGACAAAAAATCGTTCTTTTACTTTCGATTTGGAAAAAAAATCATGATTAATGTCAAAGTACTAATACAACACTTTTATCTGTATGCAAGATAATTAATAAATTTTCTACATAAAAGCAGGATACTAAAGTTGACTTCGGCGATGTTGAAAATAACATTATAATTTGTAGACTGACGATATTTTGTGTATGTAGGAAAAGCAAATGGTGTCTTCTTAGCGACAGGTGTGCATGATTGCCCAGTAGCTGTGCAATTCGCATCCCAAGCATCAATTTAGTCTAAATTACTATCGCTTATAGCTAGAATCTATGTTTCTTTACAGAATGTTCTATGTAAATTGTGTACCTTTAAAACGATGATCGTTTCATAGGCGAAGCATATGCCTTCACTTAGAAAGATATCTCAACAGAATTTGTTTATAGAAAACTGATTGTAATTTAGTTGTCGATGTTAGTAAGTATGGAAGTACGGGGCTAGAAAAATACAAGTATCTTCGTATCGATTTCGGATCCTCCTGGACTAAAAAAGTGTAGCAGAAATCAACGAACTTCCTAAGTTTTCAAAAAAGTTTTCAATCAATGTAAAGGCCGCGATTTCACAAATAAATGATTTAAGGATAGCGTTAAGTCGTATACAATTTACTGTAAGTTTTCTTTATACGAAAAGAATATTTAAATACACTAATAATAAAAATCAAATTTGGATTACTGAGATTTTGTACACTTTCATGTATTTTGTCACTAACGACCCGGGTTTCGCCTTCCGGCATCTTCAGGCATTCGAGCTCACGAATGGACTCGAACTGACAGACAGTAAACAGTGTCTAACGTTTATATAGAAGATACAAATACGACAGATATTATTTACGAGGTATAATATTATACGTCTGAGAGCCACACTGATACCTGAGTTAACATTTCGAGAATTGCCATAATCCTTATTTTGTAAACAACACATTAGCAGAGTGGCGAATTGCCGCTTTCCAACTTCTTTTAGAATTACCAGTGATTTTACAATTATAATAGCATTGTGGGTTTCGACGGGATGCAATTCGACGAAAGGGTAAATATATACAATCATTCCACATTTAGTGACATCTGTTAGGTGTTTCAACGTATAGGATATAATAACGGAGAATTAGGAAGGTTCATCTGCTCATTCAAAATTGGCAAGGAATTTAACTGGGCTCTATTAATTTCTGTTTTATTCAATAAATGTTTTTATTCAATAAATTACACTAATAATAATTGTGACATAATTTGGTTAATATCTAACAGTAGATTTCTATTCTTAAACGTAATAGTACAATTATGTTTTACTTATTAATAGAGATTTCTTGAATATAATACATCGGCGTTTTTTTAAAGAGTTTTCGTATTTTATCGCAGTCATATTTAAATCTCATTTTTAGTTTTTTTTTATTACTGCAAAATTAGTGCGCCCTAAGCTCAACGATATAAATAATAAATAAACTATACTTTTTATCGTACTGTACGTTTAATACATATTTTGCTGTACTCAAATCTCTCATCATTTTAAAGCATATGCTCATCAAAAGACCTCCTTTAGTGGGACCTTTTTTCAATATTAAATATCACTCACTTGTTTGGTGACATCCTTCGCTTTAGAGGTCGACCATAAAAAAGGTGCGTTTCCAAACAGGGTGGAGTGTCATTATGTTATAAAGGTTTTCATGACATAATCGAACATCAATAACGCCGGGCGGACGCTTTAGAATTTTTTCTTAATAATATTACCGTATACAAAATGAAAATATATTTAATAATTACGTCATGTACCTAATCGATGTTAAGTATGTTTTCTAAATTTTAATACTAAAAAATTTTGACGGTATTTAAATTGCAAAATATTTTTGTGTTTTAATATAAATTTATTTTTGCCTCAGTGCTATTAGCATTGACTAGTGATATATCGAGGGTATTCAGGAAACAATGGACAGGCTGCAGAGCAACTCGTATCGCATTGGCCTCATAGTCAATGCGAGTAAAACCAATGTGTTCTGCAACAGTTTCTGTCCAGACCCAGATTACCCTCTGACGAGCGTGGGGCAAGACATCGAGAGAGTCGACGGCTTTAGGTACTTAGGGGTAAACATCACGGGAGATGGCAATCTGCGTAAAGAGCTCGCAATCCGGTTAGGGATAGCTGGAGCAACTTTTAACTCAATGCGGAAAGACTGGGACTCACGGTTGTACTCTGTCAGAACCAAGTGGAAATTATTCAACGCATGCATCCTGACGGTGTTGCTTTACGGTTGCGAGTCACAACACCTCACCAAGGCACAGGGTAAAAGTATACTGTGCTTTGAAAACAGGTGTTTGCGGCGAATACTATGGGTACGGTGGTTTGATTTTGTCAGGAACTCGGAGGTAAGAGAGCGAACGGATCAGCCTCTTATTAGCGACGATGGACCTGGCTTGGACACGTGCTGCGGATGCCCCAGAGGAGCCTGAATCCTGCCTGTCTCTTCTGCCAACCAGATGGATTCCATCGCCCTGGAAAGCCGCTGATGACCATCCATAGGATGTATTCGGCGGAGCTACGGGACGCTGGGGTGACCTGGGAGGAAGCGAGGAGTCTGGCGGGGGACAGAGAAGATTGGAGGAACTGCGTGATGGCCATATGCGCCGAATAGGGAGCGAATATGGTTAAAAAAGTGATATGTTGAAATTATAAAACTTGTTTCGTTTGAATATATCCAAAGAATATTAAAGTTACAATATATATTGAAAAGAAAAACTAAATCTCTATTGGCTTAGTACAAGATGCATAAATGTAACCGAGTGAGAATACAATATTATGACTTTGATAATCTAGAGCTAAAAACAAAAATCTTTTCTGATATGATTCGATGAAGGCAACTACATACATACACTTCTAAGTTTTGTTAAGATGCACACTATCTTAAATCGCCAAGGAGTGTTTTGCAATGCGTAGTACCGTAACGGTAAAGCGTCTAAAAAATAATACTTATTTCTAATGAGACAATTTATACAATAATTCTAATTAGATTTGGTAACTGTGAACGTAATCACTTTTCAAACTTCTAATTAATTGTAAAAATCCTTTGAACACGAATTTCAATATAAAAGTAATTTCTCTACGCTCTATGAAGAAAAAGGTAGTCAGCTTGTTAAATTCTTCATAAAAATACTCATTATTTAAATATCAAATATAATATGCTTTGAAGGAAAGTTTTTTTAAGGCAAAATAAAAAAACTTAATATACACATGGCAACCTTGTGCTTAAATAAGCTGATCCCAACGAATGCCGGAACCGAAAAAAAATCCGTTATGATTTTAGGATATTAAATATAACAAGAAAATGCGAGCGGGTAAGGTATACCTGTCAGGTAGGCGCAGATGCATGTATGTAGTATGAAGTATGGAATGCTGGCGGCACGCGCTGCTACGTGGCAGGTGGCAATAAAGGGATCCCTCGACTACGACAGGTAGCTAATACAGTCTTTGTCGAAAGAAGAATATCGAATTACAAAATATTTAAAATACTATTAAACAAAATACAAATAAACATACTAGCTGTGTCGAGAATTGAATTGTTTAATTATGTTTACTTACTTAAGTTTTAATTTAACCTTTGAAACCTTTCGGTATCTTCAGGTGTTTTAAAAAACATATTTACTTAATCTGAATGTGCATTTCCTTAAGAAATGTCACCGTAAATAAAAAAAAATACAATAAAAATAATTTTGTTTAAACACGTGTTAGACTGGGATAACTTGTTCCCTAACGTGCCATAGGATTAAAAGTTGTCTAGTAAATATAAAAAATCCCATTCAAATAAAATATTTCAGTTAATCAATCAGAATGGTTTTTTCAAGAATTACTTGTAACTATATTGCTTATCCTTGGTGGAAAAATTATAACAAACAATAAAAAAAGAGTTTAATTGAAAATACTAAGCAAAGCCGTGGCCATTTTTGATTAATAAATAATTGTGGAATAATTACGATGCATACATAATTTTGTATTTTGATAGGAATCTTACCGAATACTCGGAAACAATTTGTATTCAGTGAAAATATGGTGTGAATATCATGTATAATATTTATAATCAATATAACTTTACAGCAATCGTAGGGTTCTGGCTTCTCGAGATATTTAATTTTCTCTCTAGCGAAATTCTGATTCCAAGAACGTGGATATCCCTTTGAGTTATACTAGCATAAAGATGCTTACCCTCCTCAAAGGAAACGTATCGTGCTTGAAGGTTATAATTTTAATTATATATTTACATAACAGTTTTAGTGGTGTCAGGGTACCCAATATCTATCTCGCAAAGTGGACTTAACACTTATGATACCTGATGATACAAAACTTTAGTATATAAGCTGAGCTTAAATGAATTAAATTTTGAATACTTTAATTTATACTCATTTAAAGTAGTATTTAATTATTCTTTGATATTGAATACAAAAAATAAATAAAATACAGTAACTATTTTAAAAAATTCTATTGAAACAGTTAAAAAGACGATAGAAATACTAACGATCATTTAATATTACAGGTACAGTTATTTGAACACCGTGTATTCCATTAAAAGGGCCATTCGTCATATGGTACGACAGGCTGTGTTTACGCGAGAAAGAGTAAAATATAATGTAACATTGCATAATGGTTCATTATTTGTCAATTAAGGGTTGTTTTGAATGAATGGTAAACTATTGACTGCTCTATAAGTTTCCAGCCCCACGACAACACGCTACATTTATTGTTTTTAGAATCATTTGAATAATAATATCTAGCAATTAAAAAAAGTATCTTTATATATTCAATACTGCTCGAAAAGTAAGTATATTGATTATTTAGCTAATAGTTTGATTAATCGTTGTTTGCTAATGTTTTCAATAATTGTGGTGGTATTATCTTGATTTCAAAGTTCTTTAGTTTCACATAAATAGAGAATTCTAAATACACGGAAAGAGTCTAAAATACGAAATGCAATCTATCTGTTTTTTTCTTTTTACATCATATCGAACACACGCTTAGGTTTCCATAACTTCATATTGATGAAAACACCCAAATTATTTTGATTATAACACACACAGCGTACACACGGAATATTAAGGAATTATTTTTTAACTAATTTAAAATAATGCACTGTTACTAATCCAAGAATTTGCGCATTTACTCGCACACGTCGCACAAGACAAAATATATCTGCAATCAATTACTTTCTTCGCTAGCTTTTTATGACATATCTTTATTGACTTAAAATGAACATATTTATAATACATGAGCGCGATGTTAATGTTTTATCAAAACTTTATAACATCGTTGGCAGGATTGTAGAGGAAATAATATTTGAGATAAATTATATAATATAATCAATGTTTTTGATCATTATTTAACGAGGCTAAAAAAATTGAACTGTGTGAGAAATAAAAAACTGTTTTTCCCAGAAAATGTATGAGACGATTGCAAGTAATTACTAATTAAAAAAATGTATTACCAATTTAATTAAGTTAAGTACCTAGTAAAAAGAAGACAATAAAAACTAAATATTTCAAAATAACGCTCACCTTTTGTTTTGTGTATTATGGGAAAATAACCGTTTTATTATACATTTGGCACGGGGTCGCTTGGGGCCACTACCCCTTAGTATCTAACTGTCACACTATGGTACAGGTGTGAATAAATTTTATTCTCTACAATATTATATGAAACAATTCAATTCTATTTTAAAAAATAAAACACAATTCGTTTGTACTACTTCCGCATGTTTATAATGATCATGACCGGTTTCGCTCATCACGAGTATTATCAACAAGCAAGTTTATCCAAATACGTGCTTTCAATATTACGTGTAATCTTGTATTTCGTTTTTACGGAACGTAAATTAGCTTTCATTTCATTAAAAGGTTAAATACTCATGGGAAAGGGAATGTAATATTACATATTAGCAAAGCCTTGATTTGAAATGGTTTACTAACTAGTATAACCTATAAACAATAATGTATAAACTGCTGTGTTTATTTCTGCATTCTATGTTTTTTTTTCTTATGCAGATAATTTAATATATATCGATAAAAAAAAACTGTTGAAACAATGAAGATCTATTTTTAAAAACGTTCAACTAGTTATTACTCAAAGAATATACGCACAAATTGCTATAAAACTAATGAAAATTTCAATTATCCACACAATTAATAAACACTCTCATTATTGAGAACTATCACAAGGTGCGCGTAATATTTTTTTTAAATAATAATCACTTCAACAACTTTATATTGAAAATTTATAATAAAATAAATTTAAATAGGTTTATTTTTTTAAATGTATACTCTATATATTAATTAAAAAGTATTCATTAAACTGTGCCGAAAACCTACAGCCCTCAATTGAAAATCGAAACATAGTAAAAAGCTTTTATCAAATACCATTCACGTAACTATCTTTGTTCATTAAAAAGATTGTTTCTTTTGATATACGAATCAAAACACTATACAAATAATATCACTATATATGTTCTTTATTTTAGATTATTTTTAAATTAAATGAGAACCATGAATGATTGTGATTTTTTTGGAAGTATAATAGTATAAATGTCATAAGAAATTCAGTTTGTGAGCGGCACCAGTAGTGTCGCTTGCCGCACTACTTTGAAATTCAAATCGTCCAGGGTTATGAGCCGTTATTTATTTCATATTTTTCCAATAAAGTTAATTGAATGCTCTGCGAGCACTCCAGGTTTTTTAACTTTTTAGCTTCATGGTACTCACATATTGACTTACTGTGCTAGAATTCGTTTATTGATTTATATTATAATACAATTTAAATATATTATATTAAAACAAATTATCAGTATCGCTTCGAGTTAAAGTTAACTAAAATTTTCAAGTGTGTAACATAATATTAACAACCGCCACTTTCAATGCATATAAAAACTTATGTTTCATGTTTTACATTTTTATATTAATCTTAAGTAATATAATTTTATAATTTTTCTATAATTTCAAAAAAATATGATTTGTGTGTGTCTGAAACCAGAGTAAAGTTGTATCTGACAGAACTGGATTAATCCAACAATTAAATTTATAGTGCCATGAAGGCGCCTTCCTTTAACAATGATATGTTCGACTTGAAGAAATTGATTGTTTACTAATAACGTGATAATCTTAAAACACGAAAAATTCTTTCAACCCTGCAGTGTGAATGTATAATGCGTTATATTTTTATACACGTAGCATTTATATTCTTTTTATATGTTGCTAGCCATATGTCGCTCTGCGGATATAAAGTGTTTTATGTCAAGCCCGCTGTCTCGCAGGGTTAAGACGTGTCGTAAAGTTTTTGTTAGGAATTATTCGGAATATATGTAAACATTTTGCGTTCAAACGTAAACCGCGCAAGCTTCAATTTATCCAAACATGTTTGGTTACGCTACACCGGTATATTAAATTGTAAGAACTTAACTACGTTTAAGATTATCTCATGTTTTTACTATATAAATAGTTTACAACAGTTTTATAATAGGTTCTAATATGGTAAGGTGGTCTTAACAGAAAACAAAACAGAAATATCTTCAATGTATTTCCAGTAAAACCATAAGATTAATCAACCTAAAACCAATATTCAGTGTTCTTTGGAACTTTCAGGCATGAAATCAATTATGGCCAAAGTGACATTTCATCTTAAACATACTCTTATCGTGTAAAGTAATAATCACGATGGGAGTAGGTGGATCATTTTCATATGGTTGTATACTGCAAAAGATCTAATATAAAAAGTATTTTGCATCATCTCCAGCAGATGATCTTCATAACTAAATAACTAAAATCAGTTGTGGTCGTAAGGGCTTATTCTAAACCTTTCTCAATATTCAGAGCCTTCGGTTATCAATATTTTTTTGTAAAAAAACAAAAATATGCAGGAAAGTGACAGCTTGTTTACTAGCTCCAAATGATTTCAGTTGGTAAATTTAGCTAGGAAAAAACACGATGTTTTGTCAAATTGTTTTCAGACTAAATACAAAACACACTTATTTCGGCAGACTCTTTTATTTCCAAATTTTAGATTTTACAATAATAATAAATTTTATAATGTAATATTGTAAAAGGCATAGGTACACGTTGTGGCATAAACAACAGACCCATAAATAAGACAGAGCTTTTCGGAATCATCTCGATAGTAAAAAAATCATGTAAAAGACGAGCAATGAAACCTCTATAAAAAACCCTGGTCTCGTTACATGACTTATGGCAAGTTCAGGTTGTGAAAAGGGAAATGCCTGCATATATAATGAGAAGCGGAAATTCTAAAACTTTCTTTTTGTATTGAAGCCTTTCTTAAAAAAAAAATGTGCTACGAAAATGAATTCAATGGAGAATAAAAATTATCTAAAAACTCAATATTTTTTGAGAAATGAGGTAGCTGGGTCGTTTGTTATTTACATGATTCAAATCGGTCAATAAATGTTTTCATAAATCGATTTTTTAATGAATATTTAACATTTTTTATCCCTTTATACCGATAATATTCAATGAAAATAAGCTATTAATTTGGTCAGTAGCTGAATTCATGAACGGTAATTAAATATTTTAAAAAGCTGTGGGTAGCAATTATTTTTTATACGTACATTGGTACGGTTAGGTAGTAAAAAATATAGGTTACTATAGGTGAATTATAGGTTTTTATAAATAACTGATTTTTTTTTATATCGGCTACATAAGTACAGGCCTATTTTAAAAACGCTATTTATTTTGAAATGTCTTGAATACGATAATATATGATGTTACATAATTCTTTGGGAACGACTGGATTTAAGTTTACGCTCAGTTTCTTTCAGCGGTACAAAGATACGAAATAATACATTTCCCTAAGTGGAAACGTTTTTATCGGTCCTAAAAAATATCAAGGACATGGCGTATAGGGTAAAATCGTTTTTTTATTATTTTATTTTATACACTTAAATGTAAAATTTCAGAGATGCTTATTTTATCTGTGGAATATGTGTTTCTACAAAAATGTAACCTAATAAATACTAAAAAATAAATCTAATTTATTAAATATAAATGCTGTTTGTATCTTCCTCCTCGCTGAGGCTGTTAAACAAAACATCCCATTCCTAATTTCTTATTTATAATAGTAAACAATTAGAATCAATGGCTACAAGGCCTAGTAAAAAAATAATATGGAATGGAGCTACTTCTCAAAGGGGCGAATAACTTGTTACAGCTGGTAACACAAGCAGTGGAGTAACAAATTTATCAATTTCAATGCTATATTTAAGCAAAATATAATTTTAGCATAAGTAATTTCTTATGTCTGCAATACAAACAACAATCTACGTTTAAATCCGTTCAAAAGTAAAGCGAATCCGATATTGATATTTAAAGTAAATGTTTACTGTACACATATTTGTTTGAAATTGCATAATTTAATTTAACCAAAAACATGCGGTAAATAATATATTATACTATTATATCGTCGTTATTCTGGAAGAAGACACTAACTAGAAAATACTAGTTTTGAGTAACTGGACTTTGAAGTTTGCCAAATGCTTGAAATGCGATACGTTTTTCATATTGTTTGTTTGTACAAAACGGTTTTTAAGTAAAATTATAATTTATAAAAATAAGTGTGTTCTGTCATGCGTTAGAGTTTGAAATAAGAAACATTTTATTATAACTGACTCAATATGTAATTTTTTCGATTTAGTGTTTTCTCCTAGAAAAACGACGATATTATATTGTAAATAATATACTATGCTAAATCTTAATTGCAATATTGTTTCAAATTTTACGAACGTTATTGGTTCCCTCTTAAAAGCTCACTGGTTTTAAATTTATTGAAAACTTTGTTTGACTATTATTTATATGTTATCCATTTTTATTTGCCTCAATATTTCATATAAATCAATACTGTTTTTCTTTTCTGCAAAAATGGTTAAAATGGTTTTGTTCTTATGTAAAGTTAGTAAGAGTATGTAGAATTATTTCATTGTATAGTTTTATGTTTTTTTTCTGGTAATTTACAGTTAAATGACATACATTTATCATTGAGTCAAATAATTACGATAAGAACTTTTATGGTTGGAAATTTATGAAACGAAATGTAGTTTAAAGGCGATATAATAAAATAAAGAAAAAGGGAACAGTGATGATGGTTAGTGTGTCTCATTACAAAAACGATAACATTACGTTAATTGGCACAAATAAAACATAACATCCCTTTGAAAATAATTCGTTACGAATAAATGTCACCCCGTCCCCGGGACCCTTTCAATTCATTTGGTGTAAGTATCTTTTCTGTAAAACATTTCTACCCTTTTTGGACAGCAAAAACACCCCTGCCAGGTCATGAATTAGCGTCACCGTTAATATTTACGTCTAATTTAACACGCGGGACGAGGAAGAAGATTTCGAAAGGTCTCCCAATCCTCCCCCTCCGATTCCAATTTCTGTAAAATTAATTTGTTTTGACCTTTTTTAAGGCCCAGGCAACAGCGTGTTGGCTACACTTAAGTTATTCTAATTGATTTTTAAACGGTTTAGGTTTCAAACCAATGCATTCTATTGAAATAAATAACTTCGTACATCCGCTTAAAAATGTAATTTGTATATTTATTTTGTAAACATTTCCACTCTCGGAGGGAAGCATGAAGAATTATTGTGGACTATTTTATTAATATGGATATCAAAATTTCTGGCCGTGAAATAGTTGCATTAATTTAAAGGAGTGGAAAACAATTAAACGTCACACATGTTCATTCATTTAGATAAAATATAAAAAAACGTTCTAACTATGTCGTTATGCTGAAATAGCTGTCAACATTATTTGATTATTATTACAGAACTAAATAAAATCTCATATCCTTCTTTTATTCAATTCTGCCAAATACTTAAATGCCTATTCAATAAATTTATCAAATCTTTACTTAACGATACATCATGTATTTAAACGATACAATAATGATTTTCAAAAAATTGAAACACGTGTCACTATAAATCATACAGCAATTAAAACAAAAAGTTTTCACCACTACTATTTTTGTAGATTAATCAAAAAACATTTCCCTTAATATCTTGCTAATCCTCTCATATAAACTTCATTACTTTATTAAAATAATGATTAACGTCTAAATCAATTATAACGTATTTTTATTGCCACTGCGATGCGATGTTGTTAAGTTTTTTAATAACTAAATTATTTCTTATTCGGAGGCTTTGAAATTTCTACATATCCTCAAAAATAGTTTTAACCTGAAAGTAAATCCGCAAAAACTTTCTTCGGATAACATTAAATGTTATCAAACTTGTCAGTACGACACGTTTTTATGAGGATTGTTTTAATATCTATTGGTTTCTTGTCAATATTAAAAAGCAACAAAGACTCAAAATCGAATATGCTGAAATATCATATTGCGTTTCTGAACAATTACAAGGCAGTCAATGAGTTCACAACGTCCTATGGAAAGCGAGTATAAATCAATTCCTAAAAATTCTGTCATAAACTATTTTTTTTATTACTTTTAATTTAACTTCTTGCACGATGGAGTGCATGCAACCAAGTGTTGAAGAATTTCTCTTCGGAAATTCCTGGCAAAAAAGCCGTAGCGGCTAGTGGTGGGTAACATGTTGAGTTTCAGTAGGATAATAAAGGTAGGAAAATAACGTTGAGTAGCGCAATAATTTTTATAAATTTATAATACAAAATGTCAGTCTAGATTTTTTAAATGTTAAATCGATACGGGCTCAAAATCCTTAATTATGTTCAGTTTTATTCACTGCTAGATGAAGACGACATTAGAATGTAACACACGTTCAGTAAGAAAACAAACAATACGGTAGAAAAAAAAGCGTTTTCTTGAACCACTAATGCCATCTTTCTTAAGTGTGTACTAAAAGCAAGTATTAAGCCAATTTGTATTAACGGCACATACGTATTCTCATCCAAGGCTTATACAAACGTAACAAAATAATCCCTCAGTATTAAAAAAAGTGTGCGCACTACGCAGACGCGTTGCCAATAAGAGGAAGCATCATCCCTCTCGGAGAGTGATAAATTGCAACCCTTCACAAAGCCAGAGGCCCACCCTCAGAAATTCTGGTAAATTTTACCTTAGTGCTAGGTAAACCATAACTCTTAATTCGGAAAACAGCATTTGATTTGATGTGTTTGAAGTTTTAATTAAACAAACAAATCTATTTTTTTGACCATCCTTTTCACGTTACTGTTGTTTATCGACTACATTTAAATTTTTTAAAAATAGTATTCCTTAAAATTTCTAATTCTGTTTTCCCATCACTAAAACTTCCATTATTTATAAGGTAGGAATGTGAGATGGTTTAATAGGATCTTCGCTCTCCGTCCTAGGATAACATAATTTTGTGTGCATGAAATTACTTAATTAAGAATGTTAGAATAAACTTTTCAAGTTAAAGTAGGTTTTGTAGCTGAGTCGTGAATGATCGTGAGCTTTCTTTCTACTAAGTTGTGACTCGTAGAATGGAAATTTTCATGTATTGATGGAGTTATATTCAATGGCATGGATTTTTGTGATATTTTAATACATTATCATCTACCCTTTATGATCCTGAGAGAGCGATAAGTTATCCAGTATTTCTTCTTATGATTGACTTACAACCAGGTTTCGTTACAAGATCTCTTTCCAATTACTCTAAGATTCGTCTATATGCTTCACATTCGTAGCGGACATCGTTTTACAAGAAAATGTGACAGTTTCAAAAACCGCTTGGTAGAATTTATATATTTATTGTTTACATATACTTTAGTAATAATTCAATGTACGCGGTTTAGCGAGACGCACAACCAACCATATAGCTGTAATTCAATCCTTACTATCAATATACTATTAGACTTGAGTTAGTTGTATTACTTTTTGATGTCGGTAAATTTTTATACAATAATTAAAACTGTGTAATCCTTAAATTATGAGTGATACCTCTGGTCACCCTACATAAACTCATCCGTGCAAACAAAGCAGGGGAGTTTTTGCACCCCCGCTAGAACCAAATAGAAGCACCAACCACACTTTCCGCACTGCATCCACCCACCCCGGTGTCCAACTAATGGCTAATGAATTAAAATGACACATTTTCCACGGGACAACCTAATGGGCTGAGTCGTAACGGGTCTGTCAATGTGCCTGACATTACAGACAGGGAGTCTGCCCGTAAACAGAAGACCTCTCTATTGTGACGTTTATGTCCAGTATGTGGTAAAAAGGTCGTTTGCAAACATTTTAATAACAGATGCAGTATTGTAAACGCTACTTAAATCACGGGGAAAAGCGATACAATGAATAGAATTTTTTCTTCGACGAAACTAACGCCAATGGTTTTGTCTATCGGTATCTCTAGGCCCACAAGCACATGAATCAAATCGAGCAGCAAACAAATGGTTGACATCGCCTTTCTAAGCTAAATCACGAAAACTACATAACAGTTTTAACTATCTGGGAATACTTCCTAGATAGTCGTTATGGTTGATAACAAGCTTAGGTTAGTAAAAAAATATTAAATAGTACACATTAATGGATTCCATTATATCATGGCTGGACTCATTAAAAGATTATGAAAATATTTCTAGCGTTTTCTGAAAATATTAAAGGGATTAAGTGCAACGTCAGCTCTTATGCTTATTTATTTAAGCGAGCTAATTTTTGTTATATTTATTCCCACGTTTTAATTAAGAAAATTAGATAAAATCGTATTTAATTTTAACAAGAAAATTCTAAAGCTTTAATTTATACTCCTTTCATTTCGTTTTCATTACACCCCCACATTTTCGTTTTTCCTCTCCCCTTCAAGACGGTCGCGGTCTACAAATACCAGGAGCAAAGAATACCGTAGGAGGTATACGGTTAACGGCAATCACAAGTTTGCTATGCACTCCGCGCAAGCGTTGTAGCCTTGTGTTGCTAACACCGGGTCCTTCCGCCGTGGACGGAATACTAACGAGAACTCTTCCGCCCCTCTGGTCCCCCGTTACATTTTCACGCGGGATTGAATGCTTCTAACAAAGTTACTTTATTTGAATGCCTTCATTTGGGCCAACGCTGAACGACAAATAAAGAAAAAACAGTAAAACTTTTAAGTCTTTTCGTTGATCTTGCTGATAAAGAAGTGAGGATGGAAATAGGTCGTCGCTAAAGAATGTTTTTTAAGAAGCTAAATTTCTTCTAGCTTATTTGACACAAACACTGATAATTCTTTTATCTTATACTACATTGAAATAATTTCTAATTAATTATTTACTGCAATGCATCCAAGAAAAAAATGCAAAGCTCCAATTGATACTCAAAATTGATATTCAAAATTGAACGATTCAAAAATGAGATACAGTGCTTCAATCACACGGGAAAATTGATTGATTTAAATGAATTAACAAAATAATTTGCATTTCGTACATAAAATTATGACAATGTTTAAAGTAGTAAATAACAAGAATTATATTATAGTATGGATCATCAATTGACTTTAAAATATTATTACAGTGATCGGCTTTCATTTGCATAAAAAATAAATATGGTATATAACAATACGCAGTTCAAAAAAAATAGGCACTCATTGTCTTAATGGCCATTTCTCTTCTTGTAAAATTTTGTAGAACTAAATACTTTGTAATGTTATCCTATTATAATGGAGTTCTACAGAGTAAATGCACATTCAATCAACACGATAGATATAGTTATTCAAAATCATATTTTGATATAATATCACATAATGAAAACACCGTAGTGTTTTGTAACAAACGAATTCCACGTAATAAACGTAGATTCAGCAACGCGATATCCGATTACGGAACAAATTAAATTATATTCTTTGTCAAGTCTGAGCGCGTATTGGATCTCTGGCGTCAAAAGCTCCACCACCAAAAAGCTTTCGGCGTCAAAGACTCGTCGCGACACCGGCGTCGAAATGGTGAAGCGATCCGTAAGTTGACGCCACGCACCGAAATCACCTAGCATTCCGTCGTATTTGTGTGCAAACAAACACGTTCCGAAAAAATGAAAACAGGCACAGTACGTACTTAACAAAATATACCCACGTATCGATAAAGCATCAATTTACATTGTATTTTTCATTTGAACGTGATTATCATTGAGATTCTTTCGCATACTTGTTTTTTGAATGTTTATTAATTTTCTGTAAAGGAAGTAAACTAATATTTTCATTGTAATATTGCTGTATATGGACGTACAAGAATTGTGATTTAAAAGTATCAACCATGGAAAGCAGCTTTCTTATTTTTCGTTTCGTTTATAAACACTGTCCCATTCAAAAGCATTTCTATATCAATTCATTAAATACAACCATATTGTAACTATGTCTTGTATTATTTTCACCACGGGTCGATCCACTGCTGAATGAAGGCCTCTCTCAGCTCTCTCCACTCTTCTTAGTTCCTCACTTTTCGCTGCCACGTACTTCCACCGAAACTGACAATTTTGTCAATCCAGCGGGTTTTGGGGCGCCCCTGTGGCCGCTTGGTACTTTTCAGGGACCATTGAATGATTGCATTCATCCAGCGGTTGTCCGTTCGCCGTGCAACATGTCCGGCTCACCACCATTTCATCAATTTGGTGACTTCTAACACATTTCTCACTCTTGTTTGCTTCCTTATCCATTGGTTTCTTCTGCGGTACTTAGGCGTTATGAGCAACATGTACCTTTTCATGCCACATTGCGCCACTCTCAATTTTTGGACCTCTCGTGTATTGAGGGCCCATGTTTCGCAGGCATACGTTAACACTGGTAGCACACATCGGTTGAATACTTTACGCTTCAGGCATAATGGAAAATCACTCTTGAAGATATTACTTAAGCGCCTAAGGATGTCTTGAATGCTTGGATAAAACATTACATGTATATGTATCATGTATTATTTCAAAAAATTTAAGATCGGTGTTATTTAGATGTATATTAAAAAAGTTAACAAAGTTGCATACACATTCAAATAAGTCTTTGTCAGAATTCAGTCATCGAAAGTGAAAGACGCGAGTAAGCAGTAATTTCTCTTGCTAAGCGACCCAGTTCTTACTGATAAATGTTATAAAACATACAGTGATCAGTTAAAACCAATAATATATTTTTTCTTGTTTACACAAATAATGGCTATGATAATGCGATTAAAATTAATTGTTACTGCTTTCTGTTAATTAATAAAGAATAGTATGAAAAAACGATATTAAGATTGATTAAGTGAGAAATTAATTAATAACATTTTTTTATCAAATGACAAACACCAACAAATGAAGGTATAATTTATATTTTTACTTATTTAAATTTCAAATTCTAAAAATACTCTCACTCAAGAAGTGGAGAATAGATACTGCCGACCCAGTAGAAATATCGGAAAATTCGTTGAACTTCATAACAGATATACGAAACCTTGATTTTTATTATAAAAATATTGTTTTATAGAAGAGGTTTCCACCAGAAGAACTGGCAAGTTTTATTTTCAACATATATTTATATAATTCATTATATTACGTGAAATGTCCAATGCAAAATGTGAAACATTTTACCAAATCGATTCTATCATTAACATGTTATATTATGAAGCTTACATTTATACATATACTTAAAAATGAAAAAAAAAATATTTGTATCTTACGAATCTAAAAAATACAAATTAATCTCTCTGGGAGTATGGACGTACTTTTTTTCAGTATCTTTAAAGTAATATTTGAAAATTTTTGTGACTACAGGATTAAGCGAACCGTTTTTAAGGTATAAAACTTGTAAATTGTAACTAAAATTTTTTTAGTTATTTTTTTATCATTCCTCCTATTGTAATACATACATTTATTGAAAAAATCATACAATTGTCATGTAAAAAAACTTAAACCTCAAAAGTTTAAGGATTATTTGATATTTATTTCATAATGAAAACTTTATACAATTTTATTTTTTTCCATGTCCGCTCCCAATATGGAGCATATGGTCTTCTAATGGAGGTATCTTAACAGAATTTTTCTACGAGAACTGCTTGTTACTCAGTTGCTCAACCTCTCTTTTTTGTCGAAGAGAGTAGGGATAAAAGGATAGGGCTAGGACAGGACTAGTGGTTAGCTAATCGCTGTCGATACGCCCCGTGAGGATGGGACGGGAGGGAGGGAGGACTCAGACTACGGACAGAAATCTATAAATTGATTGAAAAATCAATCTATTAAAACTGTTCGCACCGGGAATTGAACCCGAGACATCCGTAACCGTAGCCAGCAACGCTACCAACTGCGCCACGAACGCCGACAATACTAGACTATACAACTACCACATTAAAACTGTTTTAAAAGCGTAAACAAAAATTTGAACAGAATATAATATCATAATTAATTCCATAAGATTGTGTATAAAAACACAATTTAATTTTAAAATTGCCAAGTTTCATGAAAAGGAAAAGCTGAAATTGAAAAAAATATAAATATTAAAAACTTTATAAATAACTATTCAATCATTCATTAAATGTTTTCTTTATGGTATCGTAAAATTATATAAATAGATTTCATTTAAGATTTCATAGTCGAAAGATTTCATACAAGTTCAATTACTAACAATGAGTCAAAATAATATCAAAGACCAAAGATTTATTGAAAGGAAAATTGTGGTAGAGAAAAGTTTATCTACGCCTGACAGAGCGAATGCTATAGTGGGAGGTAACGGGAGTAAGCGGATTGCGGCAATAACGATTGCCGCCGTTGGGAATAACGGCCGTTCGGCCGGTAACGGCGGTAACTCGACCAGAAGTAGGCTCTTCTGTCACACTTTGCTCGCCCACTCGGCGGGTCTATACCTAAGAGGTGAGATCCATAAACTGATTGGCAAAGTTTAATTGTGTTCTTCTCATTGAAGATGTCTCGACCTTTCGCCGATATTATGACCCAACTTAGGGCATGATATAACATAACACAAAACACAACTTATAATGCTTACGCAACCTATCTTTCTGCCTACTTAGTTTAAATGAAATTGACAACGGTTCTCTTTGATTGAGCTTTTACTTAAAGATGATAATAATATCATATAAATATTGCCTAATGATTAGGAAACCATTTACAACATACATATGGTATAATCCTCAAATTATTAATGTTAAATAAGTAACTTTTGTTTACGAAAAAAGAAAGGTACATTATTTTTAATTTTAAATTACACCTATATCATCATCGCATGTGTAATGACAGTAGAATATTAACCCTTACAGCTCGAGCTGTTTTCGCACAAATTTATTTTCAGTCAATTGATCTGTTAAAACGCTCACTATGGCTAAAAATAGATAAATTTCAACAGTAAAAAATAGAGAATTAAGTGAAATATATATAAGTTTTAAAAATACACCAAGAAGTAAACTCAACTCGTCGTATTCTCGCTAAAATTAATCAAAAAAAGAAGAAATGTTTAATAAACGATTTTGAAAGTAAAATGGCTCCCGCCAGTCTTCATATACACCGCATAAGTATGTGTAAAACATAGGGCTGACGATTAATTCTGCGTATCGGCAGTTTAAATCTTAAATTCGAAAACTGAATATCTAGAGTTCTTTTTAAAAATATATTTTCTTTTGGTCTATTTGACATTTTTATGATCAGTTGCCTTATGTCTCTACCTAAAGGTTTGAACTATTTTTTAAAGTATATATCCACAAGTGTTTCCTTCTAGTTTAGCCGGAAATATGAGATAGAGTCAAGCGCGTTCATCGGGTTAAAAAAGTAAACAATTAGTCGCGGCGGTTGATAGAATTACTACTCAGTTATCAATGTCAGACCTTGAATAATATAAATGGGAACTGGAGATAACTGTAGTGTTAGGTACAATCGGAGTCGGTAAACTTTTTTAGTCTGAATGTAGCCATCAAGTCACAAACTTTAACTTCAAACGGTCATAAACCAAAAAACGTTAATATAAAACATGTCTCATAAATTGTCATTCAAGTAAGTAAATAACTGACTTGCTCAAATATCTAAAATATAATAGGAACGAACAGTAACATTTCAGTTAATGTGTGACATAACAAGTGGAGTTAATTGTTAAATTCAAGTTGCCGGCTTAAAACGGAAAGTTTAAAGGAGAAGATGCACTGTTGCCACGCATCACAATGATTCCAACATATATGCAAGTCGAATTCAAACATCTGCAGTTTCCGGTGACTAGCATTTGCAATGATTATAAAAGTACAGGGAAAATCGCTATAAGTGTGTGGACTAAATTTGAAAAATTCATGCTTCTCACATGGGCAGATGTATGTGGCATACTCACGCGTCGGAAAGCCTTCTGATTTTTTCATGTACGCATCAGACGGAAAACAAAAAATATTGCGTATCCAAAAGCACTTTAATAAACTGAATTAAAGCACACACACACTTTCCTTCTTAGACTGGCATTGCAACGCTTGCCGGATACTCGCTATTTAGCGATAAAAGATGTTCTGTATATGGATGTGATGCTTTTCAAAGAGGTCAAACACATAGCACACCTAGCTACATAGCTATTATTTATCTTTTTCAATTTTAAATATATAACGTCTTCCTGATAGTAACTAATGAAGTCATCGATATCTTTAAGTTATAAAAAAATATCCGCCGTTAAAATACGCGAAAATATGTCAAATTATTTTGATGTTTAAATTCCGAATTTAAATCAAGCTTTGTGTTATACAAGCTTGAGTAAAACATTAATAATGAATATAAGCCAGTTGTCACACTTGTGACAAAGAGCTTTCTTTTTGTTACTACAAACATTCGACCAATTTACATGTGTACACATATTTTTTTAAAAAAAGTATTGTGCATTGTCCATAGAAAATGTTCTAATTTTGTAACAATAGGTTACTAGACATACTCTCAGACGTTTAAAAAAGAATCACAAAGCAGTTTACTTAAAACGATCCAGAATACTATCATTACTCGGTTCCCATACTTAAAAAATGAATAGAATACTCGAACACTTTAAGAGCGAGCTACTAAATACTGACCACGCTTGCTCAAGTAAAAAAACAGCATCGACAGGATATTAATTTTAAAAAATGTTATTGATTGATATTTCTTGATTGAAATTTTTTTTTTCATAATGTATAATTTATATCAAAAATAATAATGTAACAATAAGACATAGATAGCTACACATAAAAAGAGTAAATAATGTATATGAATTAAATAGCAGAGTGGACACTTTTGAATCAATTCTGAGTGGAAAGGCTTGGTATTTAAAAAAAATCAAAACACATTTTTTCACTTTCGAAACGCGAAACTGATACAAAAAAATAGTAGTAAAATTCAAAAATTTATGTTAAACTTTAATTTATATTAGGAAATTGTTATTGCAATGAAATTGATTTGATTACAAAGGCGTGGAACAAAATACCTCGGAAAACTTTAGGAAATGTTTCCCAAATGTAGTATGATTAACAAGATCTAACTTTAGGTATAGGATGGTATTTTAAAGTGAGGGTTATGTGGATCCGGAGAGATGCTTTCAGTTTGCGACGCGACGACAGAATGTCGGTAATTTTTAGTATGATTGTCCATTTATACTGTTTATCCGTAATCGGGTTGTATTATTTTCTGCATCAGTCATCACATGATTTGACGACTGCTTATCCTGGGTGTCCACCTTTATAATTACGTATGCAGAATTGCCTTCTTCTATATTGATTACTTACCACAAAAATTTCATTTAAAACGACGTGTGTTTTCGTATTACATATTTGCGCAATATCTTTACTTCCATGAATACAAATAGTTTCTTTATCTTTTAATTAGTATGGATTCTTTTTCAGTTTTTAGTGGTAAGTTAAGCAATTATTAATTTTATATTTCACATGGCATTGGTGTCAGTCAACGTTAACCGGTTAAAGCCATGCCTAATGTTTACTTCACGGCGGCTTTTGTCGAATGAAGCGATAATAACAAAGTGCGTGATTCGTGGATCGGTGATACTTCTTGTGGCCGCGAGTGTTCCATCTACAGCAGGGTTGGCAGTGTACGTATTCGACGAGACTCGAGACTCATTGTGTACAAATTAAGATACAATATATAATATTTCGTCAATACATCCGCCACATTTTAGTTTAAAAAAAGGAATGTTGATATTTTATTATTATTAATAAAAAAATGTATTACAAGCATAATCTGAAATTCACGGCTTATCCCTCAATTTACAGGATATATTGGTTCTTCAAAAACGCCATGTTAAAAATAACCTTTGGATTGTATTCAAAACAAAAATTGACTAAGGGCATATTACTAACGTATATTTTTAAATAAAATATATATTGTTTGTACTACTTCCACATGTTCATAATGATTAGGACCGGCTTAATTTTGTTTACAAATAATTTGTTTGATTACTCGTAAATTCTAGTCTTAGTTCATGAACCAACTGTTTTATATACCTTCTAATTGTTAACATTCAATTTTATATAAATAGCCCTGTTAGTATTGTATTTGTATCACTTGATAATGCTCGTGATGAGCGAAACCGTTCCTGAAACATGTGGAAGTAGTACAAACAAATTGTGTATTATTTTAAAAATATAATGCTTTTCCACTAAGTATTGACAGTTAACACTTTAAAATTGATTACTTATAATTTAAATTAACATTAACAAAATATATTATCAATAAAATAGTATATAATTTATAACATGTGAGGTATTGAAAGTTGAATAAAATGTCGTTTACATGGATGAAGTGTTTATAAAAATCATTTATATCTGTATTAAGCTGAAACTTTTTCGTAAAAACTGAAAACGGGATACAAATATTTTACCGTATAAAATCTAATATATTGTCTTTATTGACAACAACACTCTTCAGGGCACAACAAGGGATAATATTATTGCATAATTGTGGTATACAGCCTTTTAAATAACTTAATATATGCTAGTCGGTTCAATGTTGAGAAACCTTATATTATAGTAGAAAGAGTGGTGAAATTAAGCCTCTTGCTCTTTTGGCAACCCTACCAATTAATCTGGTCAGCTGTTGCTAGGCAATAAAATGCATTCCCACGCTGACAAGCGTTCATCAGAATGACCGGAGATCAAAAAATGGACCGTGTAAAGGTGATACGATTGAATTCGTCTTAAAACTTAATACTTTTCTAAATAAATTCTTTGAGACGCAATTGTGATACATTTGTTATTGAGCCATACTGTCGTGCTAATCGAAAATGCATAAGTAACGACAAATTCAAGATTTTCACGTTTTGATGAACTGAAATTCATCATTAGATACTTTTGGAAGAACTATTACATCACTTAATGATTGAGAATTCACTAATGATACATTTGTCGAGAAAATTCATCACAAACAGAAGTGTCACGATCTTAAAAGCTTCAAATTATGAGCTATATCTTGAAGTCTTGGTTACACAGTTTCAGTAGTTAAACGTGTTTCGGCCGATAATTGAATGCTCGATTGGCCACGCCTAGTCATATGTGCTTCATTCATTTACTCAAGAAGGCAGATCGTCGTAATTCTACTCTAAAAATATAGATTAAGATAAGGGAATTGATTTACTGTTTAATAAAGAAATATAAGACTTTCAAAAGTTGTAGTCGAGAGCGCCACTTTTTATGAAAATCACTTAAATATTTACCATGTTCTTAAATGTGTAACTATTTTAGGAATCAAATTTATTTCGCAAGGAACCGTAAGTTATGAATATAGTAACAAAGCAAAGTTACCCGCTTACTCAAATTACGGCAAAGTATAATAATTATTTCCATTCCTTACCACATTTAGATTCCAGTATTAGGGTAACGAACAAGATGCTTTTAGAATCAATTTGGTGTTTAACTCGTTATCTCTCTAATTGCCAAATGAAATTCCTTACCTGAAACAAGAGAAATAATTTTGATATAATGAATATAATTGTTATCCGAGGAAATCATTGGAATTGCTCAAGAAATAAGTACCAATTTGAACTTCAATAGATGGTGCCATGTTATAATACCCACACATATTATATCAATTTATTATGTCATATTAACAGAATAATATTCTATTTATTTTAAGTATAAATTAATTATTTCATTCAAATTTGGATTATTGAGATTATTAAAATTAAAATTATTCCGGATAGAGAAAAAACTGTTTTCATCGAAAACATTATATGGTTAAATTTGGATTATTGAAATTTCGTACACTTCCATGTATTTTGTCACTAACGACCCGGGTTTCGTCTTTCGGCATCTTCAAGCATTCGAGCTCACGAATGGACTCGAACTGACAGACAGTAAACAGTGTCTAACGTTTATATAGAAGATAGAAATACGACAAATATTATTTACGAGGTAAAATATTATACGTCTGAGAGCCACACTGATACCTGAGTTAACATTTCGAGAATTGCCTTAATCCTTATTTTGTAAACAACACATTAGCAGAGTGGCAAATTGCCGCTTTTCAACTTCTTTTAGAAATACCAGTGATTTTACAATTATAATAGCATTGTGGGTTTCGACGGGATGCAATTCGACGAAAGGGTAAATATATACAATCATTCCACATTTAGTGATATCTGTTAGGTGTTTCAACGTATAGGATATAATAACGGAGAATTAGGAAGGTTCAGCTGCTCATTCAAAATTGGCAAGGAATTTAACTCTATTGCCTGAATGCCTGAAGATGCCGAAAGGCGAAACCCGGGTCGTTAGTGACAAAATACATGGAAGTGTACAAAATCTCAATAATCCAAATTTGATATTGAAATTCCATCAAGCACCCTCAGTCGATGTCTTAAATTATTTCATTGATTGAATCTTCATTTAGTCAAACTCAATGATTATGTTAATTTATAAAAATATAAATTTGTTCGTATTTATTCCACGATTACATCAAATCAAACCAGACAAAAATACACATTTTATAAAATTTTGGAATTAGTAGAAATTGTGTTTTGTTTATATACATATAATGTCTTTTTTTTAGCATGTCTGCTCATAACGTGGAGCATATTTCCTCCTAATAGAGGTGTTTCAACAGAACTTTTCTATGAGAACTGCTTGTTACCCAGTTTGCTCAATCTGTCTTTGAAGAAAGTAGGGATAGAAGGATAAGGAATCGCTCTCGTTAGTCCCCGTTTTCGAGGATCGAAAGGGTGGGAGGGAGGAATTTTAGTCATCACGAACATGCATGAGTACGAACAGAAATCCATAAATCGATTGAAAAATCAATTTTATGTGACTGTCCGCACCGGGAATTGCACCCGAGACATCCGCAACCATAGCCAACGGCGCTACCAACTGCGCCACGGACGCCGACATATAATGTCTAGCAAACAATAATTGACAGCTAACACTTTAAAAGAGATTAATTATTATACGTCAAAAATAACATAGCAATGTATTTATTGTACATTAATCTTAATAAGAATTAGAATTATAGCAGTATTTCGTAATTTGATGAGTTCTCACATTTACTTAAATTTGATTTATCTATCATAAGTTTGACGGATAAGTATTTTGATTAGAAACACAGTCATGACTTTATAATATATATAGTGTTACTTTTGAATTTATGTGGTTTATAATTGTTGTATGCGTTGTAAAGAAAATTTCGGATTAGAAGATTGCGCATTGATATCATTTGTAGTGTATTTGAAGATAAGTTTTTAAAGTAATTTATCAAAAAGATGCCGGTTTGACTTTGTTGACACAATTGTCACTTATTTCAATGAATTAACTTGATTTTCAAATATATATATATGCTACGCGTCTCGTTGTTGATCGATTGAAGATTTTACCGGAAAGTTAAGTAGAATTTTAATATGTTAGTTAGTTAACCAGCTAAAATTGTTATAATCTAATTTGATCTTATAAGCATCATCTTGATTTTATATCAGCTTCTGAATAGTCGAAATCTTATTTTCGATGGATTCGTATATAAATTAAAATTTATAACTTTCTTATTTTACTGATTTTGTTACTAATTGTGACACGTCTCATATAGGTGAAACACGTGGTATCAATTACAACGTTATATTACCTGAAATCATTATTACAAAAACAAATATCCTTTACAAAAGATATAAATTTAAGCACCGTGACCTATCAGACTGAGTGGACTGCTATGCATTTCTATAGTTGTGTTCAAACATTATTTCAATATTAGAAAACAGCTTCCAAAATTCTGTATAAATATTTTAATTCCAATATACTATAAAACACTAAGCAGAAAAGAATTATGAGAAAAATTTACATTTCCCGTACATAAGATACAGAATTCGCAGAATATGACAATTTTTATTCAAGCATCCCCAAAAAAAACGTCATAACAACAGATACGATATTTAAACGAAACTTATTCTTGGGTTTGGAGTATTTAGAGATGATATTCGACTGCTTAGATAACAGAAGAGGGTTAAAAAATATACCAGCATGACGCGACTTTTTTCGGATTATTCCTGTGTCAGATGGTGCGCGCCTAGCGAAAGTATATTTAAAATATTTTTTGTTATGAAAATTGAATATTTATGATTCGTCTCTGGAAGTAACTTTATGAATTTTATGCAGTTATCAACAATATTTTTTATAAAATAATCAATGTGGTAAGCAGTTGGATTCTTTTGAAGATTTATTTTTAAAAATTTAGTAAACTAATATGAATAATTGTGTGTTGACATGCGTTTATAATATAAACAAAATAAAAATATCATAAAATTCATTGATTGTAATTGCATAGTAGGTAAAATATTTCGTTGTCGATATTTTTTACTTCCGACATCTTTCTTTTATAAAATGCAACAAAATGACGGAAATTGCTTTATTTCTCTGAAAAATACGCAACAATGAATCTCTTCCTAATGATATAAGCCATTAATATTCTTTGACTTGCATTGACAGCAGCGTGATATCACAAATAATGATAAATACATTTATTAATCCTGTAATTCGATTATCGTTCATTGAACTGAACATCTATTATCCAAAAAATTTGTTGTTTATAGCTAGCAAGATGACACGTCATATTTATATACCAGCTGAAGCTAACGATTATTCACTAGACTTAAGTTAGTATCATAGTTAACTGTTCATCCTTAGGGAAAAGACATATCGTCGTTGAACTACAATATGTCATATCGATGGTTTTTTAGCCAATTGATGTAACCCTTTAAAAATATTAAAATCAGTTAATGATTGGATCTCACTTTAAAGACTACAGAGCAGGTCTCGGCCAAATGACATAAATTATAAAAATAAATTGACCATATTTTGGAATAGAAACATCATTTTACATTGGTTTTAGGTTCAAAAATTCTGACACGGCCACTTAATGTAAGCCATAACTATATCGACACTACCTACGTATAATCCCATATCTGCAAACATGAGAATTTACAGAAGTGCTTTTCAAAGATTCATAACGCAACTCACGCTATTTATAAAGTTTTCGATAAAAACTCTCTCCTGAACAATAATTTTGGGGGTTAAATCAATTGGCCAAAACACCATTGATATATCAAAAATAATTCAAAATGATACTTTAATAGTAATCAATATTAATATATCAATACAATCAAAGAATCACAAGTCAGAAAGTGGTGTAAGCATAGTAAAACATCCTAAGTAATCTCAAAAATGTATGTTAATAGTATATAAATCTTGGGGTTTATTGACTTACGACCTTTTGCAGTCTCAACGAAGATATGCAATTATGCAATGATAAGTCCAAAACTATGTAAATACATTTATTTTATATGAAAACTAGCGGAAAAACTACATTTTAAGGAATTTCATCAAACAGACAAATAATTATTTACTGCTTGGAAAAACATTGGTTAGTTTTCTTTAAGTAATAATTGACCTTGTAACTTCACGAAAATTTATTATTTTATTCAATTATTTGAGAACATTGTATAGCCTTTATATAATACAACAAATTTATTTTACATTTATATCCTTTAAAATTGTCAACCAAGCGCCCTGTCATATCATGTTTTGTCTTTATCTGTTTCAATATAAAATAATATAATACATAAACAATTTTCTCGCGGCACTAACGATTTCCCGCGGCCGCATACAAAGCATCGCGTCTCCGCTTTTCCGGGGAACCCGCCCGATCCACTTCCGGTTGACGGTTACAATAAGCAAAGTGATCAATCACCTAACAATGAAGCGTCTGCTCCGGCATAAGAAGTCCCGGATCAAATTGGTTACAGACCCAGAAAACGGCGACTGTGGCAGTTGTCCGACGAAACCAACATGCGTGAAGATTAATTCGAGTTGAGATTTTTACCAACCCTGTCTGTCGCGTGCGAAGTAATTTTTCAAATGTTTATCTAGATACAAAAATAAAAGTTAGTAACATTTTTGATTCTACAATTGTCTTTTTCCCAGGAAAGCATGACATATTGTGATATATTTTAAAAGAAATGCTCTTTTAATGAGCCAAAATGAATGGATTTTATTCATTAGAACACTATAATTAAAGTATAAATTTAAAAAGCATATGCTGTCGGTGACTGTTTTTCTCTAACGAAACCTGTTATAATTTATAAGTTGACAACAATGACAAAATGCTTGCAGAACTAAAACCATTGCTATTTTTCTTAGCTTTATTGTTTAATTGAATGATCACAGCTAGATAAGAACCATTTGACAGAGAAAAATAAATATTATCTAATATATAAAAATCAATTTGGGTTTGTTCGTATCTTATGCACTGCCATATTGTTCATCCGATTCCGATAAAACTTTGTCAAGTTATTGCTTGCACTTACGCAAAAGATATAGGCATAGTACAATCAGTCCCGGCTCTCAACTTTTTAATTTTTAACTTACAGTAGGTCTTATTATATATATAAAAATCGATCACACAATCCAGATATATTTAAAATCTAAAATAAAGAATCAAACTCTTACAAATAGCGACATCTCGGAAAATCTTCTGATTTATTCGTGTACATACCAGATAGAAAAACAAAAAATATTGTGTGTCCAAATAACTTCAATAAACTGAATTAAAACACAAACACTTTCTTTCTTTGAGTTGCATCGCAACGCATGCCGGGTACTCACTAGTATGTTATAATAAAAAAGTCGTCTAATAAATACTAAAGCGAAGTCGATAAAATAATTCTCACCTTTTCAATACACAAAAATGATATAATATTACAAATTTATTATTTAATATGTACTTTTTTGTCGCCCAATTTTATCGGGTATTTTATTTCTGGCATTCTTCCACTACTCATTACTCGGTAAAGAAAGGCTGTAGCGAACTGATAATTGATCTTGATTTGTAAGAGTTCACCATTCTCAAGTTTGTAGGCGACAAGACAAACATATAAACTTTTTCCTTTATAATATATAAGATTTATTACATATTATGTAATCCTCGAAATCAAAAATAAAAAATTCCTTCCTCAACACACAATTCGAGGAAGGAACAACGTATCGAGCTGAAAATATTCTCATTCATCCTGATCTGTACAATTAAAAAGACGCGTATGTTGTGTATCTAGGTAAGAAAATCAATATAAAAAATATGTCCGGTAAACTTCGTAAAAAAAATTCTGACATATTTTTAGTACTTTAAAAACAAATCATTTAATAAATATTTGGAAAAATAAAAGTCCGCTGATCGACTCTGGCCAAGAGCTAGTTTCTTCATAAGCACCGACATGAAAATAGCTTCGATGACTTCCGAGAAACTTCATAAAAACTCATTGTAGCGGGGTCAGCCGTTAAATTTTATTTCCAGTGACGCTTTGCAATTGCAAAGTTGTAAAAGCTACCCGGTGTATAAAGAAATACGTTATTAGAATAGATTGTCGAATTCTTTATTTGATACAAAAACTTATGGTTAAAAGATTTCTCAAATATAAAATAAAACTTAGTGCTTAGCGGTATAATATTTAAAAACCCAGTCTATTTTCCAGGTATCATATATAAAGATTGTAGAATTTATGTATCGCAGAGTTTCCCAAACTATGCTCCGTGGAACATTTGTGTTCCGCAAATAGCTTGGAATGGTTTTAAATGCTGCTGCAGCTGCAACAAATTCAAGCATTATTATAAAACCAACAAAATATATAAGGTGTTCCGTTAAAATTTTTGTGTTTGCAAAGTGTTCCATCGCAAGAAATGTTTGGGAAACCCTCATGTATTGAATAGGAGTACACATTAGTATTTAAAATTCTATTATATATGTAAAAAACTATCAACTTATTTAGTTCTACGAGAATTAAAGGAATTGGTTGATGGATATTTCGCCTTCACGCCATTGTCAGAACTATATTTAAACTGATTTTAGTTTATTTTTATTATACTGGATTTGAAAAATATAATAAAGTAAATAAAATATTCCGTCTATGTCTTCCAAACTAAGCTTTAAGTGTAAGCTTTGCGAATGATATATAATAATATATCTAATGATTTTACAAGACATTTTAAGCCTTTCTAAAACCAATTTTGATACGCCTCTGTTTTTGATTCTCTTTAACCGATATTTTCCTGGGGCGATGAAAATAATATGCAAAGCTAAAAGGATTTAAGGAAGATGACAGGAAGAACCATATCGTTTGATGTTTGGTTAAAGATAACGTACAACGCTTGCTCGTCCTTGCTGCACGCCCACCTCCTGCCTTATCGTGATCCTTTTGTATTGCCTTCCTCGTAATTTTATTCAAATGAATCTGTGACTTTGGTTTTTATATTAAATTAAAATTTAACGTTTAATTGTGGTAATATTTTAATCGCTAAAATTATATTTTTATCAAAATGAATTTTATTTATCTTCAGTGAAATTTAATTTCAAATCCTTGTTTACGTGTTTATATAGAGCAATGGTTCTCAAACTTATTATGCCTATGGACTCCTTCTTAAGGCAAAAAGCTGATTATGAAGCCCCAAATAAAATAACTCACATATAATAGAAACATTGCATGTAAAAATAAAATACAAACAAAGCATTTTGATATTTAAAGCATGATGAGGTTTATAACTGCACTAAATCCACGTTGTACTAAATAGGAAGTCGGAAAAGCAATCAATAGTCTCTGTATATTACTGATAATGAAGAATATAAAATTGATACCTGTTTTGTAACTAGAATTTGTGGTATCCTTGTTCAAACATTGGTTTCCGCTCCTCATTCGTAAATAATTCAAAAAATTGATCCTGTACTAGCATAGATTCATCTAAGTTGGTGGGTCTGCTTGTAAAAGAGTCCAACACCCAAAAAATCATTACCAATTTATTAATTGCTATTTATTTCCGCTTTCGTAATAAGAAAAATGGCTCACAAATATTTTTTTATATTAAACCTTTCGCGGATCTCCCCAACGTTGTCCACGTACCCCCAAATTATTTTCATAGACCCCCTCAGCGGCCACAAGTACCCCACTTTGAAAATCACTGATATAGAGCATATCATTATGGATCCATAATGGTAAGTTTCAACACACAGATCATTAGAATAATCCATGGTTTGGTCATATCCTTCTACTGGCACCATTGCATTTATTTTTCGTATATCTCAATTTTACTTATGTCCACAATAGTGTGAGTTCCTAAAGTTATGTTTGATTGTAAACATTTCTACATACCTATTTCTTTTTATTTATACGAGGCCAAAATGAAAATACATATTTACTAACCTTCTTGAAAATGGCAAACTTCTCCCAATCATGCCCTCTATTTTTATAGAGCAAATAAACATGTTTTGGAACATTTGAAAATAATGGAGTTTTCCTGAGAACTAGTTGTTTATCAGTCACTCAAATTCTCTTCCAAGACAGGATAAGGATAGAAGGTTTTCGTGAGGAAAGAAATAGTAAATAGTTTGATAATCTCTTTCAACGGTCGGGAATGATGAATGGAAAAGAATGAATACATCACAAAAGTTCATACCTTTGGGCACACTCACAAATTGATTGAAAATAAATATATGTAAAGTTTTTATTCAAAGATTCGAACCTTTGACCGCACAACCGAGTAGGAGACGAAAGCTCTACAGCGTAATTATTCGGTGACAGAAAGCGGTAAATGGATTTTATCATCCATGGCCGCTCCAAATGATGGGCATAAATATGGACTGTTTATTAATGAGCATATTTACGGAGGTTGCTTAATGAGTAATGATTGAAAGTCAGTTATCCAACCTTTCTCCTCAATGAGGGGATGAGGATAAAAAGATGAAATTAGAAGAGGACTTTTACTGTTAGCTAATCTTTTTATCAACCGGTATTTTAACAAGCCAATATGACAAGATAGCGTTATTTGCAGAATGAACGAATTGTTATTACACTTTTCTCGAATAATCTAATACATATATATAACAATACAGTGTACTAAATGGATTGCATATTGATTTATGTCGATATCGCAAATGTTATCTTTTGTATTCCGAGAAAAATTTAGAACTTTCATACGTCAATTGCTTTTTATCAGTTGTCGGCAACTTGTTGATCGTGGTTAACTCACGCTTTTGATGATTCTACATTGTTTTTGTTTTTGCTCAAACTTCATTTCAAGCTAGTAGCTTAATGGTAAACGTCGTGTTCTGCGGTTGCAGTGTCAACGAGTTTTAATGCCAGTACGGTCAGTATTTATGAATCCATGCCATGAACTCACCCATCCACCACTCCCATCCGATTCTAAAAAGCGAGACCGATTACTTAACCACTTGACCTATAGAAGACAAAAATCAAGTCAAAAAAGAGACGTTGAGTTATTGATAATAACAATTTCTGTTTAAATGCTCTCTAAGAATTCTATGTGATACCCATTGGAAACTTTTTTGATTTCCATTACGTCTTTTTTGACACTAATTGCGTCAACACAATTTTAACACAGCATCTCTTAAATAAAGACGAAGGTGTGAGTCACCACAAGACCCAGGTATCTTCTACAGTCTATTTGTTTTCGGTGTCAAGTGCCTGTGAATCAGTGTGTCATTAAAATATGCAATAATCTCGATTGGTTTTAAACATTCTATTATATACAACAGCAACGACCCAAAAATCAAACCGTGGAATTAAGTAACTACCGGTTACTAAGTGTCAAAAAATTCGAAAACATTTTTATTACTACAATGGAATTGAAATACAGTTTGTTTTCGTACCATTCTAATGTGACATGACAGAAGAAAGTGTGTTTTTTTTACATTCAACACAGAAATTGAATCAAACCAACATCACTGAGACCAATAAATTCTAACATATTTCTGTAAAAAATATAAAGTAGCAAGCATCAAATAAAATAAAACAAACAATTAAATATAGAATTTAAATTATTGAGATTTTGTACATTTCCATGTATTTTGTCACTAACGACCCGGGTTTCGCCTTTCGGCATCTTCAGGCATTCGAGGACACGATTGGACTCGAACTGACAGACAGAAAACAGTGTCTAACGTTTATATAGAACATACAAATACGACAAATATTATTTACGAGGTAAGATTTTGTCGTATTTGTATCTTCTATATAAACGTTAGACACTGTTTACTGTCTGTCAGTTCGAGTCCATTCGTGTGCTCGAATACCTGAAGATGCCGAAAGGCGAAACCCGGGTCGTTAGTGACAAAATACATGGACGTGTACAAAATCTCAATAATCCAAATTTGATTATATATATATAAAATAAAATAGGACAAATCTTATCGCTGTGTCTAAGAAATTAACACCTGGACTGAACAGAGGGGTGAGAGGGGTTTTTTAAATGCAATTCCAAGAAATCCCAATTTCAAATTGGGGTGACCATGGACCGATGTATTAATATGGGAAATACATTACTTTGATTGTTAATTCATGTTTTATTTTTTACGGACTCATCTCACGTACAGTATACAATAGAGGAGAGCTTGGAAGATTCAGAACTGGGTTCTATTGATTTCCAAAATTTCTTGATAGAATAATTTATGATCCCCATGTTTTGTTGCAAAATTTTAACCCCATCATCCGCATTGAACGTATGGTTCTTCAATAACAAGCGATTTGCTTGATGTATCTTTTTTTGTTCTGATACTCTTATATCTAATGTACAAACTGTGTTTGAGTCCACGCGTGCGCTCAAATACCTGAAGATGCCGAAAGGCGAAACCCGGGTCGTTAGTGACAAATTACATGAAAATGTACAAAATCTCAAAAATTCAAATTTGATATTAAAATTCCATCAAGCACCCTCAGTCGATGTCATAAATTAAATATAGCTGAAAGGTTTCACTTTGTTTTAAAATAAAAGTTAATCTGTATTGATAAAATTGTAAATGTTGGTTGCCGGCTTCTGGTGATAAGTACATGATCCAGTTTATCTTATCACAACGTAAATATTTGATCAATGGCTAAGGGCTTTATTATATACGTAAACCAATTCAAATATTACTTAAAGTTAGTGTGACAGCTAAACGTAAATCGTATTTTTATATAAACTTTATTTTATTTAAAATAATTATTAACATAACAAAAAAAAACTAGTTTCTTACTAAGCTATATTACTGCTGAAATTTAGTAAATACTACGAAATGGGCTCACAGTTTCCAACTAATTTAATGCTAGTGTGGGCACAGTTGTTATACCTCGTTCCGACATGTTGTCAGTCATGATTTCAGTCTTACTTAAGATTCTGTCAAGCGCAGGATTTGAGTTGAGAAAAAATTCCGACGTTAGATGTATTCTTACAGTTTATAATAACTTTACTATCTTTAATGAAGACATGATATAACCGTTCAAAATAAGTTTGCGTAACGATTTATTGATATATAAAATGAAAATTATTTATCAATGATAATTTTTAACAATAGTTTATATCCGAGATCAAAATTAAATGGTTTTAATTACGTGCTGAAGAATCTTCAAAATTCATTAGCTGTAAAAAAATTAATAATCAACCAACCGTCATAAATTATAACAATTATCTAAATTTATAAAGAGGCTAAAGAGCACAATTATTGTGCTCTTTATACAAATTCACCACGTGCACAAAATGTCAATTGAGATTGGAGATGCTCATATTTATCACTGTGACATTGAATATGACAATATCAAAAAAATATATTTCTACTTCAGTAACTGAGGCTGTAGGAGTTTAATAATAAATCTGTCGAAAAGTTGAATTGAGTAATTGGCCGAAAAAATTTTGACGCATAAAAATTGACCAATATTATTGATTTTATTTGATGTCTAGTGAGTACCCGGCATGCGTTGCAATGCCACTCACAGAAAGAAAGGGTTTGTGTTTTAATTCTGTTTATTGAACTGCTTTTGGATTAGAGGTCTGCACAGGCCGAAATTTCATAGACTTACGCGGTTCGAGCCCACCATCTTCAGGTCTGGCCCGACCCGAACCCGAGTTTCAATATCACACTTGTTATAACACAATATTTTTGTTCCCTTCACCCTTCACGGGTGTGTGCATAATAACTCACCGAAGTTTCATCGAAATCGTGTGAATGGTAAAGGAACGCGTAAAGGACAAACAAACATTTATTTTATATAATATTTCCCGGCATGATTACAATAAGTCCTTGCTGAAAGTTTCGTCGCGATCGGTTGAGTAGTTTAGGAGCCTATAAGATCCGGACAACCAACAAACCAACAAACCAACAAACAGACATTCATTTTTATATATATAGATAACTAACCGCATAATATAAGAGTACATAATTCTGGTATATTACAACAATGTCACGAAACTTAAACTCTTTTTACGTGTACATTTTGTAATTGTCATGATTTTTTTCTTGAAAGAGCGATATTTTTTTATTTAAATATTATAATATCCACTATTAAAAAAATAATACTTTTGACTCTCACACTGGTACAGCAAAGATGTTACGTGGTATTGTGAATTGGTTTCACCATGGATTAGTCAGCCAGATAGCGGCGAGACTTTTTTCAATAGCAATGTATGCAATAAAATGGACCACACTTTACCCCTACTTTGAACATGAAGAAAACCAAGAGTTTTCTGAAGGAGCCTTCTGACAAATACTCCATAATGTAGTTAGCCAAAATAAACATAAGACTTGCTCCTGCAGACATGCCGAACAGAAGCGACAAATGGTGAATAAATCATGCTTTCGTATAATTAAAACGAACAGAAAGCATAACCAAGACTCACCCGTCGGCTCTATTTGCATTGAAAACAGTTTTTAATTTTTTGTAGCGTTTTTATTTTCTCCGTAGCACTATGGATATTCATACGATTTATTGCCTTTTTCTTCAATCCAAAAACTTAAGGAAAGGTTTATTAAGATTTCAAACCAATATATTTTGACCATGCATGATACCTATGAAATACATGAACTCCTATTAAAGGCATCTCAAATATGTTATTCCGGGAGAACTGTACGTTTTTTAGTCACTCATCTCTTTTTTCAGGTATGATAAAGGGGCTAAGACAGGACAAGTAGCATCGAATGAGGAGACAGGAATTTTAGATATCAAAGACTTCAAACACAAACTCTCTACAGGGACACGTGGAATCATGACATTAACCACTCTGCTACAAGCCCAGGAAAAAATATGTTCGATTATAAATTTATTACATTGATTGAAGCCGAAAAAGTACAATACATTTTTGAAACTATTAAGTATATAAAATTCTGCACTTATTTGAAAATTCTATTCTGTATCCATAACGGAACTCACCTATTAAACGTCATATTCTAAACAATAATACAAATGACATAATCGCTTATTTTGCGTTCAATCTGACACGAAACAATATGTCGCGACACGAGAACAACCGGAAGTGTCGAGAGAAACGCTTGGCTGCTCATGCGGACGACTACGACTGAGACTTGAACCAGCGAAACCAACATCCGAACCCATTCTGATACCGGACACTCAGTACCAATGCATGCCCTTGTTGTAATCCAGTTTATTATTCATAGACTTCAGAGCTTCCAATGATTTTGGATATGAAAACAATGATTTATTGTTAAATCTAATTTAATACGTAGTTTTAAAATATTTTTGCATTGTCATTCATAGAGCATGAGACTATTTAATTTGAAGCTACCTAAATTTACTTTTTTTCTTTTATTTTAGCTTTCGTATTATATTTTTAAAGTAAAACATTAACATGTATGTAATATTAAAATACAAAAAAAAACTTGCTATATAATATCTAATAACTATACCAACGTTTTTATAATGATCAGGGCCGATTTCGCTCATCACAAGCATTATAACCTGATAAAAATACAATCATAGCAAGGCTATTTATATTAAATTGAATGTTAACAATTACAATTTATTTCAAACAGTTGGTTCATGGACTAAGACAATAATTTACAGGTAAACGAACAAATTATCCATAAACGAAATTAAGTCTACAATACAAATATTGTGGGCCTCTTAAAAATCAATAAATACTTATCTGAAATCAAAAATAAAGCTACATTAAAAATCCATTAACTGAGCAAAATTTCAACGAGTTTAACTAATGCTTAGATATTCATTTTTTGTTATGATTTTATTTTTATCAGATGATAACGCTCGTGATGAGCGAGCGATACCGGCCATGATCATTATAAACATGTGGAAGTAGTACCAACAAATTGTGTTTTATTTTCCACCAATAATTAACAATTAATATCTCAAAATTGAAGATAGTACACTAAGTCACGGATTCTTTTAGTGTGAAGTTGTAGTAGGTTATGTCAGGATTGGTCTGGTTTGGTTTGTGTAATGCATTCTAATGCGTGGAGCAAAGACAATATAGGGTAGAAGAATAAGTGACATTTCATTACAGCTTCGTGCAAATATCGATTTCAAAGTGTGAGTATTTATAATATATTGAGTGAAAACTACGTTATCTCTGTGGAAATATTTTTTCGTAAGTGTAATATATTTCTTCAATGTTAAAATATATTTTATTATGTGGGATCACTTTATTTTTAGTGAAAGAATTCGTTTTTTTGTGGAATGTATATGTTACACGTGAAAACTATTTTTATGAAAGTGAATACGATCTAAACAAAAGTGCATTTAATTGTAAGCCTATTTTTATTATAACTAAGACTGCTTGAGCTCGGTGGGCAAGTGAGTTTGTGCTGTACACAAAACGAATCCGGTCGTTTTCATAATTGTAAAAATTGTGGAATAAATATTTTAAATTGCATTTTATTTTTGTACGTGTAACTAACTGTGTTACTTAAATACTTGCAATTTTTATTTTCTATATTTATCACAGTATTTTTTTAAATATTAGCGAACGAGTTATGTTTATGCTTTTGCGTTAGTTGCTTAATGGTTGGAATATTAATTAACGTGTCTAATTGATTCGGATAATGATACCGAGGACACAATTGGTTCAGGTCTATTCTGTCAAAAAACGTGTTATTATAAAAATACCGTCTAATTATCTACAGAAACTAAATAAAATAGCAAAAAGCAACCGAATGACATATTATCTATATAATAGCCATATGAAATAAAAATATTATGTATTTTAGACTTGTAATTTCAAAATTCTTCAAAGTTTTATTTGCACAGTTGTCTTAATTGATCTTTTTTTTAGTTTTGGGTGTATAATTTTAAAAATTCAAGGTAATGTGCACATGCAAGCCTACGTGGATTTATTTCGCGTTACAAATAAAAGTATGATAACAACGAAATATTGGGTATAACGAATACATTTTATAGATTTCATATTATTACAAATCATGCATTGAAGAAGAGACATTTTTGAACTGTTATATTATAGTTGTTTTATAAGTTATTTAATTAACCCTTCAGTAATCATGGTGTAACATTGCATTACTTCGGCCTTTAAACCTTTCAATTATCTGTGAAATAGATCATACAAAAAATTGAAAATTTTTTTTATTTGTAAATAAAATAATTCTACATATAATTGAAAATTAAAAATACATTATATTTTACGTCTTCTCTGTATAATTAATCATAATTTGAAATAGAAATATTACAGTATAGTATAGTAGCGATCCGAGATGCATGATCGTACCGTACACAACAGTTTTGTTTCAAACGGCACTGAAACACGTCTCGAGCCTGTTCTGCTATGAAGAATTTCTATTCTTACGTCTTACGATAATTTCGTATAGTTTGATATGTATTTCAGGTTTTACAGACAAAATATAACGTAAAATAATTACTTAATACTACATAAAACCATATTTCACTCTTTGAAATTTTCATTTCACTTTATAAATGCGTTTATATGACAAAACCCACACGGTATCAGAATGTGACTGCATGAAATACGAAGGAATTTTTTTAGCATGAAAACGGGAAGTTTAATGTAAATTTCATGGTTCTATAATGAATAGTTAAACTAAATTTATTAAACAATATAACAGAAGAGATTTTCTTCATTTTTATAAATTATTTGAAGTCCATAATAATTATTGAAATACATATAATTCCCAAAACAACTTCCACAGGATGAACGGTTTCTTGTATTTTTGTGTATTAGAATCAAATGTGTTTTGCACCTAGTTATATGTCTTAATTTACCAATATTGGCGTCAATAATAATTATTTTTAAAGGATTTTCTAGTATAGAAATTAAATTGACGGTGTTTTATAAATAAGATTTTTATAATGTCTATTCTTTCGGCTTTTATTGTTCAGACAAGATGAAATGATTTTATTCGTATGCTTCTTTATTGTATCTCTATACATAAAATATAAATCAGATGAATATTACAGTAAGCAAAATAAATTGGAACACTCTACGACGCTACAAATGGTGATAAATAAATTCAAAAATTGCATTTCTTTTTTTACCGGTTTAAAAAGTATTTACGATTTAAATAATCAAAAGAGATATTCACATTATTCACTAAAATATTGTCTGTGAAATTAAATACTTTGAGTGTATAGTGTGTATTAATATTTTAGCCAGTATGTCAAGGATTTCCTATTACTGTATTCGTTTCATGTAAAATAAACTATATTTCTTTATGTGATAGAATGATTTTCGAACGGAAGTGAAAATTTCACACATTTTCTGCGCCTCTCAACGATTATGTTTGCATTTTCAAGTATTCACGATTCATTCCAACAAAAATGCTTCAGTAAACATCCATTATTCGTTTGCCATCTCTTCCGAGCGTTTAATTCAATGAACGTATACTAAATCTAGCTGAATTCACTACACAAATTTGACAAACCGTTACTAAAAAGGTTTTGTTCCCACAGATCTATTTCGTTGAACTATTATATTTTATCACGTTAAGTAAATGTGTTAAAATCTTGGATTAAATGTCATAAGCTGGATTTTGTGCCTGTACTGCGGCCATGGCTTCGAGCTCAGTTGCGGTTCAGTTGCGGTGGCCATGGCATCGACCGGACACTTTTATCATCGGTGTATGATTTTGTTTTCAAATTTTTGTTCGTGACGTTTACCTGCTTCCTATTAGATCATAAAATTGAGGCTAAGGATAAGCTAATAGTAACTATCAGTAATCCTTTCCATGACCCATCCTTCTATCCTTTTCCGTAAGTGAAAATGAGAAATTAAGCGACTGAATTCGCTTAGAACGCAAACTTATCGTTCTTTTAGAGCAGTGCTTCTCAAACTTCATTGAGTGCCACTCAATGAAAGAAAGAGTTTGTGTTTTAATTATGTTTAATGAAGTGCTTTTGGATACACAATATTTTTTGTTTCACCGTCTGGTGCGTACGCGAATAAATCAGAAGGTTTTCCGAGATGTCATTGTTTGTACGTATTTGATACTTTTGTTTAGATTTTAGATTTTTTTCAGAAACCTTCACGAGTGTGCGCACAACAACTCACCAAAGTTTGATCGAAATCGGATGAATGGTAAGGGAACGCGTAAGGGACAAACAAACAAACATTCATTTTTATATAGGTACTAGTGAGCACCCGGCATGCGTTGCAATGCCACTCGAAGAAAGAAAGGGTTTGTGTTTTAATTATGTTTATTGAGGTCTGCACTGACTGAAATTTTATAAAATTACCCGGTCCAAGCCTTTCATTTTCAGGCATAGTATATTGTTCATATAGGCATATTATATTATTAAATAGGTAAATCACACTTGTCATCCGAACCCGACCCGAAGTCCTGATTTATTTTTCTCAGTCCGAAAAATGCCCGATTTTTTTTATTCACTTGTACTTTTTAAACAATATAATATGTTACTGTTTTCATATTTCCAACGATATTCATAGCACGTTTGGCAAAAGTTATTAAAGTTATGAAAACGATTGCCTTGTGGCTGAATCATGACCCGAACATAGTACGAAATATTTTTCTTAAATTTGAATTCTTTACCCGGGCCCGGCCAAGGCCCGAATCTGAACTGTCTTTACACGCCTGAGCCCAGCCCACGGGATAGGCAGGATGAAGGTCTCTATTTTTAATATACAATATTTTTTGTTTCTCCGTCTGGTCCAGAGATGTCTCTAGTTGTTCATAATTGATTCATTTTTTATATTTTAGATTTAATTTTTTTTTCTTCAGAAACCTTCACGGGTGTGCGCACAACCACTGACCAAAGTTTAATCGAAATCAGATGAATGGTAAAGGAATACATAGAGGACAAACAAACAAACAAATAAATCATCATTTTGATGTATATATTTAGATAGATAGACATAGATGTTGATACCGTAAGATCTATACCTTTATCCACTATCTCGATAGAAGAGAAGATGAGTGTGATCAACCACTTAAGTACCATCCTTAAAATTGACGCCAATAATGATAATGTCGTAATTATGTGAGTGATTTATTCAACATACGCACAACTCGGCAAGTCTGAAGTGGTTGTATTTTACCCAAAGATTGAAGCTTATCCGTAAGGGAAATGTATGGACGATGTAAGTAAGCGCGCATAAAAAATAAATCTGCAGGGTACTCGCTCAAGTGCCCTCTCCATCCAAAACATTAATAAAATCAGGCGCAGTCCTTAAATTTAATGCGGGGCGGTATCTTATAATGACAAATGGGTCGCAATTTATCTACATTAAGAAGAAAAAATACCGCTCAGTCTTCGTTACAGCATAACCCAAATACCTATAATATTACCAAGATTACACAATGTAAAAAAAATTATTACGACGATGAAATATGATTAAAGTTTAATTTATCTGTCTCTCAATAAAAGCAGTATTGTTATCATTGGTGGAATGATACTTTAATGTATGTGTCACTTAAAATAGCAATAGTATAACTCCGAAATTACGAAAAATGATTTTATACCTCAAACACGTTCAAAAGATGTTATTCTATTAGTTTAATAATGGCGCACCTACATATACACTCATAATTTCTTCAAATAACTGTTTTTTGTTTTTATATTCACATATTTAACGATATTTTTCAGAATAATAGCGAGGAACCTGCAATATCAGAATAAGAGTGAAGTGTTCGGACAGATTTCACTACTACACTAACGTTTAAGTTCTTCAGTTGATTGACAAACAGTTATTAATGGTTATCCTAAGAACGTTTTACTTGATTTTCTCATAACTTCAAAACTGGAGTTACACCATTACTATTGTAAGTGACACATATCTGTCTCTGTCGTCTAGTGGTAGGATCTTAACCCTAGTCAAAATCAAAGTCAGTTTAAATTTGAAATGTTGGACATGCGTGTTTGTGATGTTTTTTCTTCTCGAGTTGATCTCGAGTAACTTATATATCACATGTGATTAATATGTGATTAGTTTATATTTTAGGCGCATTAGCAATTATTAGCAGTAATGTCAATTTATATTTTTTCTTTTATATATATGTATATATTAATATATACGGTGGGCAACCTTTTTACAAAAACGGGCTCCCTGATTGGTTTGCTTATGGCCAATGTCACTTTATTGTAACTGTGATGTATAAGAGAGTTGGAAGCTTAAGGAAAGATCAAAACACATTCTATCCATGTGGGTGTCTCCCATATACCGCCTTATGCCATGAGTGACCAATAAATCCGTTTGTTCACTATACTTGGGTAGGAGACCGATATACACTACCAAGAAATACAATTGCAACATCATCGACTGTCCCAAACTATATATATATATATATGTATTTATAAATGTGTGTTTCAATGCTACATTTGTATCATTTTATTATACGTCAATCAAATGGTGTCGAAATAAAAAAAATCCAATGTTTGTGAAAGACGCCATAATTAAATTGTCTCGCGAATATTTGGTCATCCGCGAGCACCTGGTCAAGACCATTGTATTACGTACCAAAGTGTAGTGTTACATGACTGCTGCATAAGGACAAAAAATCATTTCTATTTTAGTATGGTAAATTAACATGACACCGAATAAAAATAAAACAGAAGTTTTATCATGATTTTGCAAGATGACTATCAAATGACTCACAATAATTGTACTGCATTGCAACTTCCGCAAGAAATAATTTTCAAGGCCATTTCAGTTGCCTATTTGTCTGTTTCCATTGTTTTTTTTTACGATGTCACCTCTCACTCTATAGTTGGATAAAAACAGACCATAATTGAGTGGCATTCCAGAACATATTTGTCCCAAAATGACAAAATGTTTCAATGGACCGACGAGTTTAAAATCTATTGCGTCATTCAAAATAGATTTTCATTAGCTTAATATTATTTGACGGTACTGTCAACTGTGGGTGATCCACGGATACGAATATTTCGATTCCCCTTATAGATTCGTAAATTAAAAAAATCTCAAAACGGAGCGCGGCTAGTGTGATTAGCTAAATATTTATTTTCCTAACCCCATCCTTCAATTCATACCTTCTCTGAAAAAGCGTTGAGCGACTGAATAAAAACCAGATCTCGTAAAAAAATACTGCTGAGATTCTCCATTAGGAAACTGTATTTAAAGAGTATCTTAAAAGGTAATTTAAACTTTAAAAAAATCTGTTTTGCCAGACGATAGAACATAAAACAAATAAGCATTTAGGGAAATGAAATAATTGAAAACACGACATTTATAATAAGACTCTTGAGTACCCGGCATACGTTGCAATGCCACTCAAAGAAAGAAAGGGTTTGTGTTTTAATTCTGTTTAATGAAGTGCTTTTGGATACACAATATTTTTTGTTTTACCGTCTGCTGAATACACGAATAAATCAGAAGGTTTTCCAAGATGTCATGTTTGTACATATTTGATCCTTTTGTTAATATTTTAGATTTTCTTTCAGAAACCTTCACGGGTGTGGACACAACAACTCACCAAAGTTTCATCGAATTCGGATGAATGGTAAGGGAACGCATAAGGGACAGACAAACAAACAAACATTAATTTTTATATAGGTACTAGTGAGTACCCAGCATGTGTTGCAATGCCACTCGAAGAAAGAAAGGGTTTGTGTTTTAATTATATTTATTGAGGTCTGCACTGACCGAAATTTTGTAAAATTACCCGGTCCGAGCCTGTCATCTTCAGGCATATCACACTTGTAATCCGAACCTGACTCGAAGTCCAGATTTCAGTGCTTTCGGAATTTCGTATATACAATATTTTTTGTTTTTCAGTCTGGTTCAGGGATGCCACTAGTTGTACGTATTTGATTTTTTTACGATTTTTTTTTGATACTATTCTTTCTTTAGAAACCTTCATGGGTGTGCGCACAATAACTCACCAGAGCTTGATCGAAGTCGGAAGAATGGTAAAGAAATTCATAGAGAACAAACAAACAAACATTAATTTTGATATATATATAGATTATAATATTTATTTTTTAATATATTGTACAGCTGTTGGCCGTTTGTTTGCTTTGCTTAAAATGATATCTGTATAAAAGATGATCTCTTATGTAATATGGATATTGCCATGATGCATACCTAATTTCCATAATTATGAATATGATTCATGAAAAGATATGCAGGAGAATTATTGAATTAATGGTCTTTATATTCAGTTGAATAGATAATTACCGTCAATTAACTGATGTCCATCTTTGACATTATCACAAAGACACTATGAAATCAATTGTAGGAGGAATTGTATTATATGTATAACCTTTTAAGTTCCATATAAAACGTCTGCAAATAGTACGTAAAAATTACTTACAGATTATTTAATGTAATGATATTTTTTACAATTTCTTAAAATTAAGCGTATGAACTTTAAATGTATAACTTCTGCACTGACTGCTTATGACAAGAACTACTTATTGTAAATATTTTTCATAGAAAATAAGGATACAATGATCAGGAAAGTCGAGTACTTGTTATTAAATAATCACTTGACCAACATAGAGGGTGATAATAACAAGAAGGATTGAAACAAATACATATCTAGAAACATCAGATCATCTTGCAAAACAAATTTGTAAAAAGAGATTTAGTGAATATAGGATAATGAAAGATTTAAAGATTATTTTGTTAGAATCAGTGCTAATAAGCTATTTGTTCATTTTATTTAATCTTGGTATTACATAACCGATTAAAAATAACCGGTTTACCTGTTTAAAAAAAAATCTGCAGCTAGTACCATATGACACACCCTGGTTTTTTTGTTAAGTTTAAGTTTTATTGGGCTCGATAACTGAAAACGCAAAGCGTTAATGACAATGATTCATAGAAGTCGACCAACTCTTGTCGTGAGGGCCTCGGTCAATAGCCGGCGGGCACGTTCGCTGGACGAGTCCATTTTTAATGGAAAGGGGTGGCTTCGACGGTGTGTGAGTCCTTTTGATTTTATGTGTGAGTAGTCGATTACCAGCCTTCGAGTTGAGGGGAGCTGCCGGCCAGCGTGGCCGGCACCGTTGACTTTGTGGATTGTTTTGAAATTGAACTTAATTTAAAATCGTTTGTCGTGTACTTGCATTATAACTTAAAGTAAATTCATTTGTTGAATAAATATAAATGTATATTCAATTTTATGTGTTAAGAATATTTTTGTGTATTTTAAACCACTGCGCATCTTTGATTAAAAATAAATAAGTGTTGAACGGATTTGAAATGGTGTTTGTTTGAGATCCCAGTCTTTCCAGGACGTCGATAACCAGCCATTCGCCTCTCTTCGATTCGGGTCTTCTCACATACTAAAATACTTCAAAGCATTTTTTTTTTAAATGTAGGTGTATTGAATAAGTACCTTGCTAGAATATATGTTCAATATACAATTGTCAACTTGTACGGCCATGCAAATTTTCTATATAGATATTCTCATATTCAAAGTCTTTTAAAGCGATCATCTATCGATACCTCGCGGTAAAAAGCATGTAGGTATGTGCTTATATTGTTGGTCTCGAGTGTACAAGGCATTTTCGTTCTATTTGCAGTGCTTAACAACCCAGTAGAATAATTTCTAAATTAATAAACGTAACATAAAATCTCGGTAATCAACACAATGTAGTTTTGATTATAAAATATTCACATTTTTACAAGATTCTCATAATTATAACAAATTACAAATCAACACGACACGGCAAGAAAAAAAGAGACAGTTTCCACCACTCTTCTGTCCAACAAAACTATTTTCATTTTGTTTTCCAACAATATAAACACAAAATAAGTATATTGAAATATTTGGATAGAAGAATAATATTTTAGACACATTTTATTCCAAAATTAGTTTTAATCTCAGATTTATATTCTACCCAAAAGTTATGATAGGTGTTTAATGACTGCAAACTGTTTATCGTAAGGTATTAATTAACATCTTAAGTTATATTTTCTGCAACAGATATTGGTAAAATTCAAGACATTAATATGAATAATCTTTTAATGATTTTCAATTTAATGTACCTTTAAATTCATATTTGCGTTTCAACCAAAAAGCAATTTTTCTAATAGTAAGTTATTCTAAAACATATTTTTTTAACCATATTCGCTCCTAATGTCGATCATATGGCCTGTGTTAACAGAGTTATCTTACCTCAAAAAACTACTAATTCTTCAGTTGCTCAATCTCTCTTTTCTAAGAGAGAAGGAATATAAGGTTAGGACTAGGACAGGTCTAATGGTTAGCTAATAGCTCTTGCTACAACCTGTTTTTTGATTCGTATACGTGTGGAAATTTTATTCGTCACAAACATTCATACCTTCGAACAGAAATCAATAACTCGATGGTAAACCCAAACTATGAAACTGTCCGTCCTAGGATTCTAGCCCGTGAGATCCGTAACCGAAGACAACGTCGTTGACCACAATACCATGGGTTCTAGTGAAAATTCAGTAACAATATATAATATTATTAATAATATGAAAACGCTTATTATAAACATTGTAAGTAATTACACCGAACCAATTAAGTATTTACTTCTGCAAGAACAGCCTACTTCGTAGGTATGTATGTCTCATTCAAAATTCCTAGCTAATAACTAACATCTCTTCATTCCTATGTTTTGCTACTTAACATAATACTTTATGCTTTCAGGAATCGCTATTGTTTGCTCTTAACTTTTTCCCTCAAGTGTTTTAAACTAATTGTTGCAATTTAAAATATGGTAATTTTGATCCAAGGAAGATCCACATTTTCACAAAATGTGAATGAAACCGATTTTTAATTTCATATTGAAAATGAATTACCTCAAACTATCAACATAATTTAAAGAATTCATTGGCACAAGTAATTATAAATAATTAAAATAGCTATTTTAATTTGAAAAAAAAACCGTTCTCAACCCCTGATGTTCTGCGAGTACGCCGGATAGTATGCAGCTTCAATAAAAGAGACCGATATAAGGAATTTCATGTGAATAAAAGAGACAGAAATAACGATTGAAGACGATGGTAACTCGAGAAATATATTTCCCGGTGCACTCTTTATGCTTCACTAGTTCAATGTTATTTGATACATTACTATAGCTCTCTTTGCGAAACACGATCTATATTATGATAGTAAAAATAATATTAAATTATAAAGTGATAGTTAGTTGTGGCATAGAAAGAATTTTTGAACGTGAGAATCCGAAATTACGTTCACATCATTAATTGAAAATGTATACGTAATTTAAAAGAAAGTCATATTTTGACGTTGATCGTTTTAAGAACATCTAAAAAATGAGTAGGGAACCTTTTCATTTCGGAAGGTTGTTCCTAGTAAGTAAGACACTTCAATTATATTAAACAAATTAAAATAATGTAATAAAAAATTAAGTTTTAGTCAATAAAATGATCTTGAAGACGTAGATGGCCGCAGGTTCCCCACCACTGATCCAATGTATCTTAAGTTTGGACCTATAGAATATATCAACAACTATATCTAATATATACAAATTAATCTGGATTTGTTCGTATCTTATGCACTGCCATGCCGTTCATTCGATTCCGATAAAACTGTGTCAAGTTATTACTTGCACTTGTGCGAAGGATATGGGCATAGTGCAATTAGGCCCGGCCCAGCCCGAGCCCGACTCTTAACGTTTTACTGTTAAACTTACAGTAGGTTTTATTATATATAAAAATCAATCTCACTATCCAGATATATCTAAAATTTAAAAAAAAAATCTAAAATAATGAATCAAATTTGTAGAAATAGTGATACTCGGAAAAAATTCTGATTTATAGACAGTCAAAAAATCAGTTTTGTGTGTCCAAAAGACTTAAAACACAAGCACTTTCTTTCTTTGAGTGGCATTGCAACGCATGCCGAGTATTCACTTGTTAGATATAAAATATAATTCACTTGACAGTCATAAGAAAGTGTTGTTTATTTAAAAAAAAAAATTTAAAATGTCTTGATATTTTCAATGGCTCGATGACTGGACAATATGATTTGCACTTGACAGATCCCAAAAAAATGTAAGGTTGTACAGATAATTAAATATGTACCTTTCAAAGAATATTTTGCTCATATTATTTTCTCCATACTGTTATGTCCATATAATATTATTAAGTACGTATGGCATAGCTTTTCAATCACTTAAAGATACATTTTTTTGGCCCAGCATATGGAAAATCCCTACGCATGATCAATTACACTTATATATATTATATATTACTTTGTATATTGTAAAAGAAAACTTACATACTTTGTTTGCTACATAAGATGCATATTTCGAAAACTCTTTCTGTCTTACCTGAAACAAAAAAAAAGTAACATTAATATTTCAATTTATAATAATGGTTATTTCATAATAAATTCATAATAATGGCATTACATTCGTAGTTTTAATAACAATGTTATGCGTAAATATTTACATACCATACAAATGGAACTATACCGGAATACAAATTTGATTCAATTGATAAATTCGGTAAGAATTATTGTCTTGTCTGTTTCTATTTGGTTAGTATCTTAATTCTATTGCTTTGTAAGTGAAATAATTAAATTTTCAGTAATTTATCAAGCTTTTCAGCAAGTAATAATTAAAATGTGCATTATCTATAGATAAGATTCTAAATTAAAAGGTAAATCAATATATATAAATGAATGTTTGTTCGTTGTTTTGTCCTCTAGGCTTTACTTTACCATTCATCCGATTTCGATGAAACTTTGGTGAGTTGTTGTACGCACACCCGTGAAGGTTTATGAAAAAAATCTAAAAAAAGAATCAAATACGTACAAATAGCGACATCTCGGAAAAACCTTCTGATTTATTTGTGTACGCACCAAACGGGAAAATAAAAAATATTGTGTATCCTAAAGCACTTCTATAAACAGAATTAAACAACAAACACCTTCTTTCTTTGAGTGGCATCGCAGCACATGCCGATTACTTACTAGTAATTTATGAAAATAGGTAAAATTACAGTTTTATAAAATAAATTACTAACCTACTGGCCATTTTTAAAATAAATTGAATGAACAGACTATGCATGTCTATTATGTATTTAGCTACTGAACGGTATGCGAAAGATAAAATTAATATGTCTTTGAAAAAACGGTGTTGTAACATTTTATAAGGAATCTTTAGAAAAATAATTTCTTTCTTAATGTGCCTGTAGTTAATTATAAATGTAGCGAAATATTTTTTTCCACACTTTGTATGTCAGAACGTTTTCTATAGCAAACCGTCAATTAATGGATGTGTAATTATCATAAAAACCTATACTAACCACTATCCATTTGCCTAATTGAAAACGCGATTCACCGTATAAACGTTGGTAGTATTCATATGCAGAGAAAAAATGTACTTTTTATGTCATAATTGATTAATATCTATGATACAAATGATACGTTTCGTTTTGTTTCCATTATAGATTTTTTTATTTTTTTCAAATACATACTTTGTATAATCTGAGGCACGTGAATCCCATTGCTATAAATTTAAGTCGATAAATTATAACTAAATGGAAAAAAAAATGTATATGTAACGAAATAATCACAATATGTATTCGATTTTCGTTTACGACTGGTTGCTTAAAATGCGGACAATAATGTAGAGCATGGAAAAACAGTGTGCGAAATGTATTTGGATTACAAACCTATCAAGTGATAGTGGAATACCACCTCTTTTTCATTTCCTTTCTTTCTCAGTTCTTCAACATACGATGTCTTTTGCAATTTTCCTACTAACTTGAGATATAACATATATCTATCCATTGGGAAAACAGTTTTCCAGTGTGGTTAAAAATCAAGATTCATGCAGTTTTCATAAATATATTTGTATATATTTTTGTAAAATCATAGGTTTTTCGTCGTTCTGCATTTGGTTTTGTTTATATTTAAACTTTAAACGCACCGTATTTGGATGGGATGTGGCTTAAATAACGACAAATCATTGGTCGTAGCGCGTCAAACTCCTGCAGTTGTGTGATCACGTGCTAATACTGTGAATCATGGAGGGAATATTGTTTACGAGGGGTAACTCTTGGATATAAGTATGCATAATCTAACTAATTTCATATTTCACAGGAAATTTTGTTTGGTTATATCGACGTATTACTGTATTAGTACATTTATAAAGTTTCCATCTAGATGTCGTTAGTTGTTTGGAAATTGTAAAAAAAAGCATTTTGAAATAATATATTTTTTTCAAAAATTCTATTTTTGTCGTAAAAAAGTAACCACCCAAACATTAAACATGATAATTACCTATATGGCAAAAAGCCACAAAGCATTAATTTCTTATAGTAATAGTTTTTAGAACTTTAGTTCTGATAAAAGCGTGAATTCCATATATCGTCATTGTTCTAGACGAAAACACTAAATCGGAAAAATTACACATTGAGTTAGTTATACCAAAATGTTACTTATTTCGAACTTTATCGTATGGAATAACAAACTTCCAAAAGAACGACTATATAAGAACCTTATGTTCTTGTTGAACTTAATACTTCAATTATTATTTACTTCATTAAAATGGAATTCAATAAAGTAAATCCCAATTAGATCAATTAAAACTAAATATTTTCAAAAAGACATTTCATACCAAATCTCTATTGATTTTGGCAGCTTATATAATATGTTTGTCGAATGAAATAAAATAGTTACCTAGACTCCAAATACTTTACAGAATTAAACAATTTCGACTAAATTAACAGCGTATTTTTTATCAGCAACTTTAAAAGAGTGTAACCGTCATCAGTCACAAACAGCAGCCATAATCGCAGAACTTATCACCACTCGCAAAACAAAAAAATAACGCGAAAAAAAAGGCACAAATTCCCAGTTTTATCAAACAAGCCAGACTAGGAGTGATGCATACATTAACGCTAATTGCGATATTACTTAGTTCGCGTATTATCACAGAAGCATTTTAGGGGAGAAGAGGGTAGTTGAATAACAGGAGTGAATTTAGCATAAAATTTTTCTCTCATTTATAAAGACAAAGTTAAAAATACCAATGTATTAATTTAATTCCACAAAAATTATGATATGTAATGCTTAAATGGTTTATATTATGTTCAACTATATATTATATGTTATCAACATAGAAGAGACATATTTTCTATTGATTTGACGGTAGCTTTGATGGTAATTCATTTTTAACTTAGTTATTTCACTGGTTTTTTCACCTCTTTAAGAAGCATTAGACTAACTAAGCAAGGTTATTTATGTCTAAGGTAAATAATGATTTCAATTTATAAATTAAAAATGGACGTGGGGAGGGGGTAAAACATAAACACTGTTAGTACTAATTATCATAACACTACTAATTTCAAATTAGTTACTAGTTTTGAAGGTGAATATCCCAAGGAAAATAAATTTAATAGTGGTGAGCCACCTGTCTTATTTATTAATACTCGACTACTGTTAAATAATGTTAATAATTGATTTATTTTTAAAATACGGGGTGTAGGGAGAGATTAGCTAACTACTGTTCCTGTCCTAGCCCTTTTTTCTACCCTTATTACTCAGAAAAGAAAAGTAGAGCGATTCAGTAACAAGCAGTAATGGTAGAACAGCTTTTGTTGAGATAAGTTACATCAGGGGTCCATGTGCTCCAAATTAGTATATGAACTCATTCCAAGTGTGTAGTATATGAACTCCTCAAGTTATTTTATTACAATTCATTTTTATTCAGCCCACCAAGCTAATTATAGAATCATGGAGGTTGGAAGGGACTAGTAGTTTGAGAAGACCCGAATCGAAGAGAGGCGGATGGCTGGTTATCGAGGTCCTGGAACGGCTGCGATCTCAAACAAACAACATTTCAAATCCGGTTCAACACTTATATATTTTTAATCAAAGGTGCAGTTATAATGCACACGACAAACGGTTTTAAATTACGTCCAATTTCAAAACAAAAAATCCACAACGTCAATGGTGCCGACCACGCTGGCTGGCAGCTTACCTATACTCGAAAGATCGTAATCGACTACTCACACATAAAATCAAAAGGAATCCCGCATCGTCGGACCACCCCTTTCCTTCAAAAATGGACTCGTCTTGCGAACGTGTCCGCAGGCGATGGCCGAGCGCCCCTGACGACAGTTGCGTCGATTTATCCGAACCATTGTCATTAACGCTGTGCGTTTTTAGTTCCGGACTCTAATAAAACTTACAATTAACAAAAAAACCAGGGTGTGTCAAGTTATTTTATCGCTCCAGTTACTTCCTAGTTTTACGATCGGTTGAGCGGGATGGAGTTTTAACATTACGGACATTCACGCCTTTGAACGCAAATTCACAAATAAATTGAAAAATCAATTTATGAATCTGTCTGTTTGGTAATTTGAACCTTTGGATACGGTGACCGGATAGGACGAACAGCCAAGAGCGTTGAACACTACGCTACAGGATGGCGAGTATACTTGTACTGTCAAAATAATACTGTGAATCAAATAAGTGATAGGGTCGTTTCGCCAGTGCTCAGCCAGTTAAGCGACAGGTGTACTTTAAAAAGTGCTTTTGAGTCAATGAATGACAAATACATATTTTTTCGCTGTTATAACAGGGATAAAGTAATGTAACCAACTTAAAATAAAATAGTTAATATTGTACCAATCATAAAATAATAGAAGTTTACAAAAAAAATGCCAATTGTCCCGGTGGTCGGCCCCCAAAATCCAATGGTCGGCCTTTCGTTTCCCAGTGTTCGGCCATCACTACGAAACTTTATGAATATCGCGAAATAATCTACTCATAGTACACAGAACAATAAAAACATAATGATGCAAAGTATGTCAATATAAAGTATATTGAGGAGGAGATTGGTAAAATCATCCAGTCGTTAAAATCTGGCAAAGCTCCAGGTCCAGATTGTATCGATAACACTCTTGTTAGACGATCCTGGGCTCTCGCTGCGCCAGAAATAACAAAACTTCTATGTCAATGCTTCACTAGTGGCATTTTTCCCGACTGCTGGAAAACAGGGATACTTATAGTCATTCCAAAATCTGGCAATCGGTTGCCGTCAGACCCAAAAGCCTATCGACCCTTAACACTTCTGCCAATTTTTGGCAAAATTTTGGAAAGACTCATGTGTTCCAGAATTGAGGCCCATCTGGCTGAGATAGCACCACTATCTAAAAATCAATTTGGGTTCAGACCAGGCAAGTCTACAGAAGATGCAATCCGCACTGTACTTGCCACTGCGAAATCTTCTCCGAACAAATATGTTCTGGGGATATTTTTGGATATTGCTGGAGCTTTTGACAGTGCTTCTTGGCCACTTATTCTGCTGAAACTTAGACTGAGATTAATCCCTGGAAATATATATGCTCTAATCCAAAGCTACTTCAATGGCAGATCGGTTCTTTATGAAACTGGTCAAACTATATTAAAACGGAACACCACAATGGGCTGTCCACAAGGCTCCGTTCTTGGCCCTTTGTTATGGAATATTTTATTCGATGATCTTCTATCGATCTCTCTTCCACCTGACTGCAACATTTTTGCTTACGCAGATGATGCCTTACTCCTGGTAAGTGCGAACAGTCGCGCAGCACTAGAAAAAACAGCAAAAGAGGCGCTTTCATCCATTTCAGCTTGGGGTATCACCAATAAGCTGTCATTTGCTCCCAGGAAAACTGAAGCTATCCTCCTTAAGGGTGGTGTTGCACTCAGTAGACATAGGCCTCCCACTATCCGCATGGGAAGTACCACGATAAAAGTTTCTGAAAGGGTCACTTACCTTGGAATAATTCTGGATGACAGACTTTCATTTGCATACCATGCCAAAACATCGGTAAGCAAGGCTACCACTGCTTTCTACCGAATCTCCCGTTTAGCTGGTAGTAACTGGGGCCTGAGGGCTAGTGCTCTTAAAATCGCTTACGAATCCATTTACATGGGAATTGCCGGCTACGCTGCTAGTACATGGTACAAGCGATGCGACCTTCTGTTCATCCAGAAAATCCTTCTAAGCGGCCAACGTAGTGCGTTGATAGCCCTAACTAAAGCATACAGAACTACTTCAACAGATGCATTGCCTGTCCTGGCTGGTATACTTCCGCTAGATCTACATATTCAAATAAGAGGTGCAACAGTAATGCTACATAAGGGTTTTGAATCTGAGATGGGGGATTCCTTTACTGCCTCCTCCTCGACTAAATCCATACATTCCTAATGTTCATAAAATTGCATCTCGTAGTGTAGCAATGGATGCTGCAATGCGGATATGGCAGAATCGATGGGATAACTCTTCTAAGGGCAGGCATACTTATAAATTTTTTCCGAAAATAAAGTGGCGAATGGAGATAACCAAAGTCTTGACTCCTGATTTCTGGACCAGCCAATTCATAACTGGCCATGGTCACTTCGCTGCCAAGCTCTTCCAGCTTGGCCGGTTGGTAGATAGTCCACTATGTAAATGTGGCAATATGATCCAGGATGCTGATCACATCCTTTGGGAATGTCCAGACATGAACAACGAACGGGAAAAATTGCTCAAGACGATACGACTATCAGTCGGATCTGTCGGCCCCGTCGGTCATGCCGACTTGGTTGCATCTCTGACAAATTACAAGGCATTTAAAGAGTTTACGGCGTCTTATGGAAAGCGATTGGAACGCAATTCCTTAACACATTAAACCCCTTGTTTTACCTTTTCTTTTTTTTAACACTTATTTTAAACATAACCTACTGCACACTAGAGTGCATGCAACCAAGTCTTGAGGAATTTCTCCTCGGACATTCCTGGCAAACATTTGAAACACGCATAACGTTGTTACGCTGCGGAATACACTCTGTAAGAGTGTGAAGCCGTAGTGGGTGGTGGTGGGTACAACGTTGAGTACCCTAGGGCATTTAAAAAAAAAAAAATATAAAGTATATTTTGTTAGCGATCCCCATACACCATGAATATGTCGAAACTTGCGAAGTAAAAATATGCTTTTTTTAATTGAGTATTGCATCATATAGGTCAGTATAGTGCAGATATACATTGGCAAGTGGCAAGACTACCTATAGAAATTTTTAAAAAAATCTGTTTTTTTTAAATATATCCACTATTATTTAAGTTTTAAGCTCAAAAGGCCGACTACTAACAACGGCCGACTTTAGGAACAAGCACCCTAGTTAAATAATTATAATAGAAAGCTCCATTTCCAAAAAACTAATAAAATGTTATTATTATTAATTATGTAGAGTACAGTCCTGGCCAGTTTTCGAAACGGCAATGGCAAGAGGCGCCATGTACGATGGGGTGGCAAATTGAGTCGGGAGTCAGTGAATTGCGTGCGAATCGCAGAGGTCGCAGCCAGGGTTAACCGCCAATTCGTCATATTTGAGGGTGACGTATGAACAGTCTGTGTTTATGCGAACGTGAAACATGCATACCTATGACATATGGACCGGGTTAAGTGCCTCGACACTTAATTGGGACAAAGTTAACAAGGTGGCAATGAGCGATGGGCAAATATTCCATGCGATGAAAACCGCTGTTTTAATTTAAATTGTAGGTACTCGGATTAGTTGAATTATCAGATAAAAATATTTCACTACAAAAAAAATACAGTACAAAATGTTTTTTCACACCTATATTTATCTAAGAATACCTGGAAGCCATAATTTACTCAATAGCGGATGTTACATCTCGTTTTAAAGCATTAACATCTGAGATGTATATAATTTAAGACATCGACTGAGGGTGCTTGATGGAATTTCAATATCAAATTTGGATTATTGAGATTTTGTACACTTCCATGTATTTTTTCACTTACGACCCGGGTTTCGCCTTTCGGCATCTTCAGGCATTCGAGCACACGCATGGACTCGAACTGACTCGAACAGACACTGTTTACTGTCTGTCAGTTCGAGTCCATTCGTGTGCTCGAATGCCTGAAGATTCCGAAAGGCGAAACCCAGGTCGTTAGTGACAAAATACATGGAAGTGTACAAAATCTCAATAATCCAAAAAAAAAGAATATTTAGTTCGACACTATAAGGGAACGGACTAGAGATCGTCTTGTTACGTCAGCACTCAAAGAAAGACGTTAGAACAGGCATGCTGGAGATACCTCAGGATACTCTCAACCCTGCGTGCTTCTTCTTCCAACAGGTGGAATTCTGGCGACCGTCCGTCGGGTACTATCCATAGTAATAGGATAAAATATCAAAGTATTTAGTTCTAGAAATATTTATTAGGTAGTTGATAGCTATTTCAGCCTAACGCCATCGTCAAAAGTATCCATAGTGTATACTCAGAGGAAATAGCGGTTGCTGGCATGTCATGAGAGGAAGTAAACCATTTACCGCACAACCGACTAAGAAGATATCCCTAAATAGGTATTTATCACTCGGCTAAGGTGACTGTTTATTATTTATGTGCGCATCCATGTGTGTCCAAGATGTATTATATTATAATATTAACTCGACAGCCCTTAAAATAATCAGTCTACAATATACAGCCAGTTTGAAATTGTGTTTAAATTGAGATCCAAGTATTGTTACGAAACCTGAGCTATTTTGTATTCTGCTGTTCTAAATACAGACGCGATATATGATTATATCACTGCGTTCAAATATAACTGCACGCAAGCGAGGTGGAAATAAACAATTACGGGATTTGAACCCTACCCTAAAAGCCTCGGGTGAGTTTTAGCAGGCTTGTGCGGAGCGGGTTGTTCTGTGGTTCATGCACTAGTAACTAACTATCAGTTAATTGCAAGTGTGCAGTGCAATGCAATTTTAATTCAAAATTGCATTATTGATCGAGAATCAACATGCTGGTAATCGTTATGGAAATGAGGGGATGGCTTCTTATCATAGTTGATTAAAAAATATATTTATTCTAAGTATTCTTAAATACACCAGATATAAACCATAAATAGTGACGTGTATTTTTTACGCGCAAAGCAAAAATCGTAAGAAAACAATTATTGTACTTCATTATAATACTGTCGTATATAGAGCATGGATGAAATGGGCAGAATCGTTTTTCTCTGTCGATAAGGTTGTAGAAGTTAGCTGTTACACAACTGGTGGTGGTGGTGGGCACAAAATTGCCTATTGCATCATAATTAATTATAAAAACAAACAATTAGAAGGCCATAGTCGATATCTTCTGTAGAAATGTTTTTATATATGTACTCTATTCTCAGTGCTGATTTGCATTACTTGAATGTTGCGTAACATAAAATAAATTTGTTTTTTCCCCTGGAAACGGCACAATAGTATCGGCTGGGTTAGGGGTAGCAAAACTGGTATTATCGAAACCAGGAACCCGATATTTCGGCTGTTTATTCAATACCAAAATATTGGTCTTCAAAATTCTATATACCGATACATATTCCATGGTTGAATATTGGGAAAAATCAAAATGTAATTTATTTTTGATTTGACGTCAACTTGTGTACGTCTGCCGCTTCTTGAAACCTGACCGATCTTGATTGCACGTTGCATGTGCAGATATTGTTCGTGAAGTTGCTACACAGCGTTCTTTATCGCAAAGACGCATTGTTCTTTCATATATCGTGTAGGGTTACGGATCGACTTTGATAAATACTCCAACATTGTCCTATTTGTGATGAGTCGCTTCAATATTGCACGAATTTGACAACGAGTTTAATTTTTATCACACATAGTCACATTCCTACGTATTGTTCTTTTATAATTATTATCAGTCACGAATTGATTTTGGCAAAGCTGTAACTAATCTAGAGTCTGCTGTTAGAGTTATGATAGTATTTTTTAAAGTATTTTGTGTTACACTCGTCTTATCTTGAATAATCAGAAAAATATTGTTGATATTTTAATTACCGTTATTGTAAATTTATATTTAGCAGAATTATTCAACAGCACGGAAAGAGAACAAAGAAGTGAAATAATGCAATCCCATTAGTTATCTTCCTTAACCTTACCCTTACTATGTAAAATAAATCCGCGCGCTACGGTGGAGTGTATTTATTACACACCATGCATTTATGACTGATTATAAGTGATTGATTGACGGAAAAATAAGAATATTCACAGACGTCGCTTAAATTAATTAAAGTTGAAGACGACATAGTCGACATGAAGTAATAATTAAAATTGTATCCCTGAAAACATGAAAAAACATCGGCCGACGACAAACGGCTTAGCAAACTACCTCAAACGTAGGCTCGAAAGCTACTGGCTTGCGTTTGACACTTTTCGTCTCGCACAATCTTGAAGAAACGACGCAACTGGGCCTCTCTGTCTCGCGCGTTGTCATTCATATGTGAATTAATGTGAAAAATGTTCGGTGTTCCCCGCTGGCCGTAGTATCCACTTGTACAACTCAGAATATGTACATAACACACTCGCACACGTATGATTGTATGGATAAATTTATCCAGAATCCGCTGCACCCAATGGCATGTTATTCTTATTACTATTATTATGGTATTGAATGCGTAAATGTAGAACGGAGGAATATCTCAAATCTAAACGCAGTATTTATTGTATGTATAGAGATATTTTAATTATTAGAAGCTATGTGCACTAAATACACATCTAAGAAAGGGAAAGTTAAAGGGACAACAAATGATTTTGTCAAATGCAAAAAGATTTAAAAATAATATAAGCTTTGTGTGGCAGTACTGGTGGATGGATTACACACATACTTAAAACAATTTGTTAAAAAGATTACATATTTTCACGACATTCTCATGAAAATTTACTCTCCTGTACCTACCTATTTTGTCGCGATAGCGGCTAAGCCCATGATGTAAGAAGTACAAGGTGAGCTGGATCATTGTTTTTGTATTATATGTGACGTCACTAAAACACCGATGTAAACATAGTACATTGTAACTGGATGAGCACTTAGTGACTTCAACAGATACAAAAATGGCGACTGTCACCTTTCATCCAGCTCACCTTTTACTGTTATGCCATGGGCTAACCCTAACATACCTTTTTACAATACTATTTAATTAATATATTATGTTTTGCATTTCTACTCATTAAAGTAAGATATTAATTGTTGGACAAATAGGTAAATCAGCAGTGATGAATAGTTTGTTTTGTCTTATTTAAAACAAGTATTCTTAAAAGTAGGATTTTTATACTAAATACAGATTTTTTTAAATACCGGTATTTATATATTCGTTCGGTATTGCAATCCTTGGTCACAATGTATGTAAAGAATAATATTATTCGATTAATATAACTAAAAAAATAATAAAGTATCCATATATACGGCATTAAGTGAACGAATAAGATAAAACATATATAGGTATTATTTAGGTCAATTTAGTTTCTGTAATTACTAACTAGTTATATCATAACAAAAATAGCCATATTTCTTAATATTATGTATCAACAAAATGTATCGATAATATTATGATCGTATTTTTTCCTAACATATCGACGTGGGAGTTGTTACTTTATATTGATTGATATAAAATAAGTAATACATAAATATACTAACAAACACTCAAAACATATTGTTTTTGGAGATGTTTTTTCCCGAATCGTTGTTTTAGTTTTTACTGAGTAATGCAGTAAAACGTACAATTTTAATAAACTCACATATTCCGTCATCACATCGCATCCGGCCAACACAAACAGTAGATACAACACATAAAATAAATTATCTCAATTAAAAATACATTAGATAAGAGTTGCCACAACTAATAAACAGAAATTTAATTGAAGTGTTGCAAAGTTAAAAAATGGCATTACTATGTTATTTAATGAGATAAAAATAGAATAAACAGAACTGTTAACATAAATGTAGTGAAACTTAGCGATAAGATCACTGGCAGGCGATCAGAAAGTTACGGGTTTAATTTGTGGCAACGTTTACATCGGATTTTATTTAAATATTAATAGATAAGAACGCTACAATTTATAAAAATTAAGCACAATATCTAGTACTTCACAATTGTATAAGATCAAACCGATTTTGCTCAGTGAGAGAGCAGAATCGTAGAATAAGTGTCCATCGAATAATCATCTGTTAAAAGCATAATTATGCGACATGACACTGTTAAAATAAAATTATAAAAAGTCAAATTAAAGTGATGGTATTGTGTCAAAGTGGTGATATGATTAAATAATTATTTTTATTTTTCGATAAAATAACCGTTAATGTTTTTTAGAATGGCTTGCTAACTCTTTTATTAAACTAAAAGAATAATTTAAATTTTAGTCTTTAAAACTAACTTCTTTTCAAATGTTTGTATCGGAATCTTTTCTACCTTACCACATACATTGCCATTACGCCAGGGTTCAGTAGTTGATCTATAATTAAAGTGCCAAATTGATTCTTTGAATAAGTCCCAAGGGCCAAGACTTAGCCAGCTCATCATACCTATGTACTGTAGTTTTGAATTACGAGCAATACTTACGGGTAAGTGTCAACGACATTTCATTGCGGCGAAGATAGCCGATAACCGACAAGGAGAAAACCAGCTTCTGCCTGATTTATACACTCACATTAAGTCCTTCCTACAAAAAAATTGGTTTATCAGTTGCATAAATTTACTCGTGGCTTTTTTCCGCTTTAGACACTAGATACTTATCTGTGTGAAAAAACTATGAGGGACCGGATACAGGGCATGTCCAGCTAGCTACCGCGGTCAGGATTGGTGGTGCTAGCGGGTCTTCTTCTGGAGACCCCTGGTGTAAGTTTTAGAACAAATCAAAATAATTCTTCTAAAACTAATTGAAACTTATTCATATAAGATGTCGTAAAGGCATTTTTAACGTAGAATACCATTCCAAAATTCCATACTTATCAATTGATATTCTACCATTTTTAATCAACTCGATTGAGTTACATAATTTAAAAGAGAACCATTTACATATACGTGCATGGTTTTCTCTTACGTTTTCAAGCGTATTGTCTATTCAGCTCAAGTATGTAGTGAAGTTCGCTTAGAACCGTTTCAAAATCAGCTCAGCGAAAATGGAGCGAAAAGACTTCCCTCGTATACAAATTATTTGCATTGCGTTACCGGAGTAAACAGTTCAAGCAAAAGTTTAGAAAACACGAGGTCTATATTTATGTGCACAGTTAATTTCAAAGTAAACTCACGTTGACCGCTATTAACTTCTTTTTTCTTGGAGCAATACAATGATTAAAAAAATTCAATGTATAAAGCTGATTATGTACATTAGAGGTCTGCACGGGTCGAAACTTTGTAAATTTACCCGGTCCGAGCCCAAAATCTTCAGACCCGGCCCGGCCCGAGTCCGAGTCTCAATATCACACTTGTTACCCGAACCCGACCCGAAGTCCAGATTTATTTTCTCAGTCCATAAAGAAGCCCGATTTTTTCAATATAGAAATTCTTTTATACTTTTCAAATATATATATATTACTTATTAAATATTTCCCACGATATTCATAGCTCATGAATATCGCACGAGGCTGAATCTGAATTGTCCTTACCCGCCGGGCCCGTGCAGAACTCTGATGTACATATATTGCATTATCAGTGAAACAAGCGTTGTAACGATTAATAAACTATTAAAATTCGTCTCAAGAAATATTTTGAAAGTCAAAAATGAAGTTTTTTTTATTACCCATACTTCAAAAAACTTACTCTTCCAAGTTATTAGCAAAATGTATCATACCAGTTCAATTAACGGTTATAAATAATTGAACTTTGTGTTAGATAGTATTCACTTGGTACACTTGAATTTTTATTTCCATAGTTTGCACTTTGGATTAGATAGTATTAACTTAGTACACTCAAACTTTGATTTTAATAGTTTCCACTTAGTCACGGATTCTTTTAACAAAGTGAGTTAAGTTGTAGTAGGTTATGTCAGGGTTGGTCTGGTTTGGTTTGTGTAATGTATTCTTATAAGTGGAGCAAAAACAATATAGGCGGCCTAATATTTATATGGTAGAAAAATAAGTAACATTTCATTACAGCTTCGTGCAACTATCGATTTCAAATGTGAGAAATATTGAGTGAAAAATATTTTATCTATGTGAAAATGTTATTATATATATATCTTCAATGTTAAAATATATTTTATTATGTGGGGTCACTTTATTTTTAGTGAAAGAATTTTTTTGTGGAATGTATTTGTTTTAAGTGAAAACTATTTTTATGAAAGTGAATACGATGTAAACAAAAGTGCATTTAATTGTAAGCCTTTAATTAATAATGAGACTTCAGTCAATATGACGTATCACGAATCGCCACTCCGAGAAGTATCTAAGTCTGTATTTTATGATTTATGGAAAAATATCCGGTAAGTGAGGTCTTGGCTAAAGACAACGTATCGGGTTAGGTTAGGTTAGGTTAGGTAATTTAATAGACTTCCTTAACAGTCCAGCCTCGTTAAAAGAAACAATTGTCTACCACCAATATTGTTCAAAAAGCTTGTTTACTAAATCGATACTAAATGAACGAATTTTATTTCACTCATATTCAATAAACTTTCAAATAAATTGGAATGATATCAAATTTATTTCAAAGACAGTATACTGTATATCAAAGGAAATAGGATAAAAAATATTCTAAACAGGCCTTGCCCATATGTGACCTAAATCATCATCAACGTTCGATTGTGGGTATGGCAATAAACGAAGAAGATAAATTGGCTAGCAATGAATCGTGAATATTAGATGTCGGCCCTCTTAAAACTTAAATTATTTTGGAGAAAATAAATCCAAAATAAAAAATATGGAGTCGCAAAAAATCCTTGTCATCCTGTCTGAACGCCATCGTAGCATAGCATACATAGTGTAGAAAACGCGTTGTAAGGGTGTAGTTAAGTTTCGCTCGTCCGGGCAATTCTACTGCACGAATGATCGTCGAATAAGGTTACGTAATACGTTTTGCGTTGCATTTTTTTTGTGTTACCACTACTGTGGCGAATTGCAGTCCGCGACCAATCTGAACTGGTTGCACTTTTAGGTGCACTCAGCCGAAAGTTATTACATTTAACCGTAGTGGTTTTAAAATAGCGCTTTTTGACTCATAACTAGAGAAGTAGAGTGTAGATAATGAACAAGCAGCCAAAGCGATGGCATTAGATTCATTTAATCTTTATCAATGTTCTTATAATGATTGCAAATTGGTAATTTGCGACACAGGCAATGCCAGGTAGTCTTAAAATCAATTTACGGGGGAGTATTTTCCTAACTGAGAATTATCAGTTTTCTTTTTCAGAATATGCGAAAATAAATTAGAGCAATTCATTGTAACAGTTCTTCAGTTATTGTGAAAATATAAGAATCATCGATATGACATGTTCATCTTAAAGAAGTATCTCAACCGAAGTTCTTTCAGGAGAACTATTGGTTATACAGTCGCTCAACCCATATTTTCTTGAGAGGGTAAGAGTGGGGGTAGTAAAGAACTAATAGTTAGTTACTTACTCCCGCTAATCCCCGTTTTATGATCGGATGGGCGGGAGGGGAAGTAAACATCACACACCTCCATTCGAACACAGATCGATTGTAAAAATATTTGATGAATCTGTCCACAACGGGATTCAAACCCGTGTACACCATAACCGAATAAGAGCACTCTGCTCATGTACGGACAAGCAAAGCAGTTCTACGCAATTACAAATAGTATCCATTAAAATAAGAGCGTAAGTATAAGTTTCCATAATGCGTTCATTATTATCAGAAAATACAAGATTGGCCAACTTTTGAGAAAACTGTCGAATAAAATGGTGCATTCTTGATATCCATATCTATAAAATGTTATAGATAATAATTTGAAGTGATTTAGAGTCCTCTCGCGGATTCTTTAATGTTAAGTAGGTCACAGAAAGTAATCTAGTGAGCTGTAAATTTAGTTTAAATTATTTAAATATGCTTTATAGTTTTATACAAGGAGATTCTAAAAAGAAGTTGAAGCATATAAGCTAAGTATTTCGTCTCTCTCATTCAAAAGCAGTAGTGATGCCGGAAAAAATATTATTCATCAAATATACGCAGTGAATTTGTTTATTAAAAATAATAAAATAATATGATCAAACGATAAAGCACTAACGAAAACCTGTGTTACATTATTGAAAATTTGAAATGTAATCACTCATGCAGTGAAAGCGGCTATGATTTATTTTTAACACCTGTAATATTGGCTACTGACTCGAAACTAATAAAATTAATGACACTCAACATAATTGCAAAATTGTATTATTAATTTAAAAACGAAATAAATCAGGCAATATTGTTCTGATAATTGACAGCATTTAAATAAAACGTAGGCTCATAAGCAATATAATTCATTATTGCTTTGAAACAAATAACCTTTTATTTCAATTTTTACATGTTCTCTATCCTCAATTTCGTAATATTACCAATGCCTCGCTGAACAATCACGGTCATTGTACAATTATTATGCTACCTAAGTAGAAGTTGTCCATAGTTTTTTATTTTTAAAAGTATATGATAATATCTTTGCGCCAAGAATTAACAGTTAACACCATCATTCAATTGCATTTTGTAACATAAAAAAATATTTACATATTTCTGTGGGGAAAGAATAAATTCGATTGACAACACAGAAGAGTTGCCAACACTGGAGTAAGCCGAGATACCTACAGAGCACGTCATACCATACACCGAGACCGGCGATACATATAACGCGATCGAACGTCATAGAAGTCGGACTACCTTACACACCGATACAGGCGACAATAATTTATCACTAGATCTTTTCTAAAATGTTAATATATCTGTAACTACGCAAGACAGATAAAAGTTTTCAAAATTTTCATTTTTACAAGACCGAAAATGACCTCAGTATGTCTTGGACTTCAAAAAATATATAAATCAGGCATGCAGTATTTTATAATGTATGCAAAGAAGCTTCTTCATAAAAAAGGTATTATTTCAAAACTTATGACAGAAAAAAACCAAAACTTTAAATCAATAAATAATCTATAAAATTAAATGTAAAGTAAATCATAATTGTTAAATTATGCAATTACTTAACCCGAGATAAGAGTCTAATGATAATTATAATATTAATTAGAAAAAAACAGTGGCGAGTAACGAATAATCCGAAGCGATCATGGAGATTTCCTTGCATGACTGAACAGATTTATTAACAACAAAGTTGTTTATTTATTTAGAATAAAAATTGGACACGGTCTTGTGAGAATTCAATCCATCAGAAAAATCATTAGCGTGTCATAGGGATTGCACTACCGATATTACAGCAGCTGAAATCCCGGTTTTTAGACTGTTTTTGCAATACCGAAATACCGGGTATTAAATGATAAATACCTGTACTAGAAATTCTTACGATGACATTATTTATTAATGTTTATCCAACAAACATTTAATCACACAGGGATTTTCTGCAGCCGGGCTTATTTGCACGATCAAGTTGGATGGAATCCAGCATTGATAACTAGCCTAAATAGCTAGGCCATATTTTTTTCTAAGAAAGAATAATTGAAAAGCATTTATGAAAATCAACCTATTATGATTATGATATTTTTTATTAATGGCCTGTTTGGTCTGGTGGTAAGAGTTTAACCCAAGCGATCACGTGGGTCAAGTCCCGGCAAGGTCAATATCAAATTTGATTTTTTTCAACCTAAATTTGAGATCTTGGACATGACTATTTGATGTCTCTCCTCAAGTTGATCTCGAGTGACTTTTCTAATTTTCATTTCAGTTGTGAAAACGTAATTAAAAATTTCAAAATATAATTTTTATTAAAGCATTGAATATTTTTTCATTTTTTGCGATGATTTTTACGTACGGTGTTGCGATCCTAATCGGCCGTATTTTTTATTATTATTCCTCCGTTATTGCCCTGCCCCTATCTTGTCCAACAGCAACATTCTTCTTGATTATCCGTGTATTTACGCCTAGATTAGTTTGCGATGTAAACATGTCACAGATAGTTAATAAGATACTTATCATTATGTAATGAATAATTATAGAAGTCTTGTGGAAATTATTAATCAAAAAAGGGTGTCAAATTTATCTGTATTACCAATGCAATAACTATCCATAATACTAAATAACTTGCAATTGATTTTGGTGGAATTAAATGAAATACTTGGAATCATAGTTATAATCATAAGAACGCAATATTTTTCCAATGATTTAATCAAAATTTCATATTATGTAAGAAATTATTTTATAAGTTCAAGTTTTCTCAAACTGTCCATAATCTACAAGCTATTAGGCTATGCATATTAACTCTTCTTTAAATGGAGGATTCAACAAAATCAAACCAATGTGAAAATAATCTAGCTTTATCTACAAAATGTGGTATACAATACATTCTAATGGTGTTGAATTTTTTTTCCATATCCGCCCCCAACGTGGAGCATATGGTCTCTTAATGTAGGGATCTCAACAGAATTTTTCTATTAGAAATGCTTGCTATTCGGTTGCTCAACATCTCTTGTTTTTTTTTTAAGAGAGTAGGAATAGAAGGATAGAGTTAGGACAGGACTAGTGGTTAGCTAATCGCTCTCGCTACGCCCCGTGAGGATGGGACGGGAGGGAGGGAGGACCCAGACTACGAACACAAATCCATAAATCGATTGATTGATCAATTTATGAAAACCGTTCGCACTGGGAATTGAACTCGAGACATCCGTAACCGTAGCTAACGACGCTACCAACTGCGCTAACAAGTATTGAATAGAAATTAATAAATTCTTAGAAATACAAGTACTTTTATAGCTTGAATGTCTCGCCTCTGTAACAGAGCCGTGGAATTATAATGATTACCAATAATTGGAAATTTCAATAATATCTAACGAAAAAGTTTTGCAGGTGTTTCAAAAGTGGAGGCAGTGAACCGGAAAAGGCACGATTTCTTTTGCAGCGGCGGGCTCTGTAAAATCGCATGAATAATCTTAACACTTCACTTGCAAAGCTAAAGCTGCATTAATAGGTGAGAAGTTTCTTTTTAATTCCACGAAAGCTTTAAACTTTATTTTAAATGTCAACTGTTTTGATATATATTTCTTTTTGAATGACACTTTAAAAGAAGAGAACTAATTACTATAAGTCAATTAGTCAACAACTAAATAAGAGGACGTGAGGATAGATGGTAGTGATTATGGGAACGGTATTTATCCAATTACTCTGCACTCTATTTATAAACAGAACATTAGGAAGAGCTCATCACACACACGCACCAACATTGAGGTACTATTTCTTAAATGAAAAATAAATATGTGTCGGTGCCCTGCTAGGAATGCAAAACGGTTGAATAAAACCCAGAAATGTATTTAGTTGTACGAGAATTATAAAATATTGTTGGCCATTATTTTGCTATCCATTTTATATACTTTGATCCTATTACCTGTCTACATTAAACGAATTTTGAAATATTACTATAAAAACTATATTTTACATGTGTACATTTCCATGTAGTTTTGAAATTGAAATTCCATCAAGCACCCTCAGTTGATGTCTTAAATTATATCTTAGAAAAGATAGACAATATGACAAACTTTAATACTCTTAATATGTTTAGCGTGATTTAAACATGATAAATTTAATTGGAGTTGTATTAGAAAAAAAATAGGTATAATTAATGAGCTTATCATAATATCATTATTTAAAGATGAATAATCATTGGAATCCTAATTATAACTCCATTTAACAATAATTTATTAATTTCGGTAAAAGGTTAATCCATCAAAAATGAGGTTTGGGCATTTATGAGTTAATATTATCAGTGATAGTTCGTTTAGTACCTCAGGAAAGCTTCACGCTCTGAAGAACTTAAAACGTAACTTCTTTAGCTTACAGTTAGCTTACAGGAGAATCAATTTTTTGTGGTGATAATAATTTATTTTAAATAGTTTTTTACCCTGCGTTCACCAAGAATAATTATATTCAACAGCTGATAATAAGTTTCTCATGCATTTTTTTTAAATAAATCTTCGTTGAACAAGCAAAAAATCATTTATTTTAAATCCACATATTAGGAAAACAATTATGAAAAATGATGGAATATTTGCTGCTTGTATTTATTGAACAACTAGTGAGCACCCGCCATTGAAAGAAAGGAAGGGTTTGTGTTTTAATTCTGTTTAGAATGCTTTTTGGATACACAATATTTTTTGTTTTACGTCTGGTGGGTTCTCGAATAAATCATAAGGTTTTCCGAGATGTTGCTGTTCGTACGTATATGGTCCTTTTTCTAGATTTTAATTTTATTTTTCAGAAACCTTCACTCTTTTATAGATGGCTTGTCCGGTGTAGGTATGCTTGTAATTTTGCACCAATTTTGTTTTGCGGCGCTGACTTTGTTTCCCAATATCCGGCAGTATGGCCGTGATCAGACTCTTGACAGAGTGAATTGAGGCTAAGAAAGCCGGGAGAGACAATTCTTCTGTCCGCTTAATCCCAAGACCACCGTATCTAACGGGCAGCGTCGCCTGTAGCCATGCAGGACCATCCAAATTGACGTTGGTTATTTTTATTTATATAGATAATTATATCTGAATTTGAATTCAACTTCTTCATCCTTAAAAATTTACATTAGTTGGTGAATGGTGAGTATTTAAAAGAATAAAGAAAGAGATTTGTGATTAGTGATTTATTTTTAATTATCTTGAGAGTTTTCAAATGCTCTTGGTTAGAATACTCCCATAAAAAATATCTTTTTATTAGAGTTAGGTGTAAATGTTTATTTTATCAATATTAGTTGAATTTCCTTCGAAACTTTTGACGGATTGAATTTATAATATTTATGGTGGGCGCAACGAATGCGTGCATGCAATCAAATTAATTTAGTTACAGAACTGTCACTTTTGTCACAGAGATTCAAGCCTGATCAGAATGATCAGCGAGGCGCAATTTTTATCATTGCTCTAACAGTTAACAGGTCGAAGCGTGTCAGAGCGAATTAAAGTAAAACCGATTTCTTTAATTTGTTTCATCACTTGATTGAATCTATAAATAAGTTCTGTTCCGTAACAAAGTATTGGCAAAGTATTTAAAGAAATACTCATTTTATAATTATCTTTAAAAATTACATCCAAATCTTCGTTGGAACAAATAATATAGCAAAATCTCAAATTTGTATATTTCAAAATTATTTTCACTTTAATAGGCTAAATACACATTTCATAAATTACAATAATGTTCTTCCTTACAATTTAAATACGAAATATGAATATTTTTGTACATACATTTATAATTACTGTGTTAAGAGTTGAATAAATAATGGTCGCTACTGAAAATTTCATAGTTTTGATATTCCACTTTCGGCAAAATTTACATTTAATTTCAATGTTTCTTTATGATGAAACTCGAATATTGCATACGACATGGGTAAATTTTATAGTAATATTAACGTAAAAATAACTATTAAGCGTTTCCTCAATGAGAAATTAACTTGCACTGTAACTCAAAAAGCTCTGAGCTAGGAAATCCTTTTCTCGCATAAACAGAATAACGACTTTTTCGTTGGAAAAATAATTTTCCATGCACGGTCATAAATAAAATTATATGAAAATTCTTCCTTTATAAATCACTTAAGTATACGAGTACATTTTTATGTTTTGTATATTTTAAAGTATTATATTTTACACAGAGGATTTATAGAGGTTTAATATTTCTAAAACTTTGTGTATACGTAATATAAATACCGATAAACAAACAAAATATACAAACTTAATTACAGATAAAATATTTAATTGTGGTTCGATATCGTAATTATTCTTCATCTCGAATAAATACATATAATATCACAATTTCATGTTATTTTTCAATTCAGAAAGAATAATATAAACATTAGCTATTTGATAATTAACGACTTACTTTGTCATCACATAAACCAATTCTTTAGTCATGATAGATTTTATTATAATTCTCGGTTTTTTAATTTTAAAAATCTGCCAGTGTTGTATTTAATTAATTAAAAAATTACCACTCACTTCACTGCAGTCAAACTATGTGTAACGTAACTAGTACACAGTACCAAAGGTAAGGTGTTTTGCTAATTGCACAATGCACTCATTGTTAATTCAATGCACGAGCAAAAATGCATTCCTATTATACAACTTGCGATAGCTCATTCTGTTTTTTTTCTGCAATACAAAACTAGGTCATCGTTATTTAGAAGTGATTAAAACGCACTTGATAATTTCATTGTTAAGTTTCCCATAATATATTTTTTTTAACTAACAGGTCCCTCTTTGTAACTCTTTGAAACATAAATACGATTGTGTATATTAAATTTTTTGCTGTAAATACATTTTTTTGTCTTATTCTATACTGATATCCTACCTGCAGATAATATCATGAGACATTATATGCAGGTAGAAGGCCCACATTATCAAAGACAAACTGTTTAAAAAGGCAATGCATTAAATTTTATTCTGACATTATATGAGTTTACGTATTCTTTCGGACTAAACGTACCTACTATGTATTCAATATACTACCTGCTAAACCAAAGTTTCCCAAACTATGTTTTGCAGAACCCTGTTGTGTCATCGATGGTAAAGTTTGAGAAGCCCTGTTTTATATGATTTATTTTAATGTAATGATCAATTTTATGTACACCCATCCCTCGCTTAACACGGAAGATAGGTTTTGCTAGATCATCGTGTTCAACGAAATCGTGTAAAGTGAGACTAAAAAAAATTAGAAAAATGGAAAAGAGGGGATATGTTTTTATTGAGATCTCTAGAGAAATTTGTTTTCTAGTGACTTTTGCTTGGACATAATAGGCTAAAAAAAATTGAGTGTATTTCTCAATCAACTCAATATCTTTTAATAATAAAATTTCAGAAATACGAAAATTCTAAACGTACCTTTAATTACAGGTAGTCCTCACCTCTTCGCGCTTGCGATTACGTGCGTACGTTACGTATGTTAAAAAAATGCAAGACACTACAATGCAAGATTTATTTTTAAAAATTCTCCAAAATGAAAACCATGTTAAATCGAACCCGTTTTAAGCAAGGGATGGTTGTATATGGTAAGAATAGAACTGCTCGAGAAAAAATATGTCTAATTATACTAAAAATAAACAATAAGTAAGAGCCTTGTTATGCTAAGCAACAATTCCGGGTATTTTTTCAGACTACCATCGGATTTTAATATTCTTGAATAATATAATATAGTTATGAGAAAATGTTAATTCAATGGCATTGCTAAAACTTTTTACATACTTGTCATAATTTATATAAATCTTTACGATTTTATAATACTCGACGTAATATTATATTTATATAGACAAATTATTGCGTTTTATCTCTGATTTATTTATAAAATATTTATTGTGCGTAGGCTTTTCTAGCGCAATCAGGTGAACATAGCCTTGGTTATAAAAAAAACATACCTTAGGTTTTTCAAGAGATCATTTATGCAATAATGATATAATAAATGAATTCAGGGCCGAGTTCACGCTTGAAGAGGCCTGGACTAAAACGATTTGGGGCCCAGAAAAAAACACTCATTTTCATTATTTCTCTATCGTCTCTAAAGTCGTAAGAGCAGTATTAAATGTCATAATGTATGGGTCAGAATTACAGAGGGGAGAATAAATCATTTATGGTCAGTATTTCTAGTTCATCCTAACCGAACCTCTTACTCAGACCGTCAATAATTTTATTAAGACGGTTCATATTTTCTATTCGAATTCTGACCAAAAATTGATTTAAATTCTGACCATTTAATCTGTTGCCCAACAAAAATGTGCAGATTCGCTTAACATCTCTTCCACTGCTGGATACTGCCGTATTAAGTCTTAATTGAGTCAGAGTGCGTGTAATCAGTAGTAGCTCGAGGAGGCCCCTGTGGAAAATTCGGCTCTGAATGAAATTTATCCATATGCATGTGCATATTCTTATCAGTGATTTTTCTACTCTTGAGATAATGTAACGAAGTAAAAATAGAGCTACGTTCAAAGAGTTGCCGTGGCTTTATGCTTTATGACCTTGTCGTGACGTCTTCTTATTATAGAATTGCGTCGCATTTTGCAAACATACTAATCTACTGAAGAAACTTTACCGAGTAGCTAGTTGCATTTTCGTTTGTATAGGTAAGTGGTATGTAGTTCTTTTTTTAAAAGTGAACATTTTTTTGAATTACCTACAGTCAATCTGGATAACTTTGAGCCATTTGGTTCGCCATTGCATTTATGTGTGGTATTGTTCCACATAGAAAGGAACTAATGTCTAAAGATGAAATTTAATCAACATAAATAGATGTATTGTTATAATTGATATATAAATATAGATAAAACAACGTTCATCCAAATCGGGTAACTTTGGTCTACGATACAAATAATCACTGTAATTACTATAAATTCAGTAATTTTAAAGTCATGACAACTTTTCTTTATGTTTTCATATATTCTGTACATAATTGAGATGAGAAAAAATATACAGCATTTGGTTTATAGATTATTTACACAATTTTAAAATATGGCTAATTCAATTTATTTCAAGAAAAGTTTTTAAACTGTGTTTTATCGTTCCAAGCTGGCAGCTTACAAATTTAACAATAAAACAAATTATGTTGAACATTAATTCCAGGGGCTACTGAATATCTTTGCTTAACTAAAAAATATTCATATGGCATTAGTATTATCTTGGTATTATAACAGCACCTTTTTCCATGTAGTGGGTCAATCTAAGACCGATGGGCAAACTTAGCCAAATTGATGGTACTGATTTATTTCACTTCTTTTGGACGTTGATTTGCAGTCTGACTTTAGGCTCTGTTACTCTAAATAACGCCAAAATATAGTATAATTTTTTACTTAATAAATATTGAAAATCAATTAGCAAACATTGATTGGGAAGATTGAACAATTGGAGAGAAGTAGAGAAGCAATAATTGTTAAAGATAAGTAATACCAGTATAAACTGTCTGTCATGTTTTTGAGTGGTCAACTTTTTGAGGTTATTTTTACTCGAGGCTCGAATCACGGAATGCATTATTGTTTTTATACCTACTAACACATATTGGATCACGAAAACTGGTCTATACGACCACAATACACTATTTTCCTAACTCCTACTTCTTTCATTACACTTTCTGGGGAGAAAGGTTGAGCGACTTGCTTACAATTAGTGCTCATAAAAACAAACGTCTGTTTAGATGCTCTTTGTATATATATATGCTCCATAATGGGAGTGGACATGGTAACTACATAAACAAATGTGTAGGATTCAAAGCTGTTATTCATTCGATATAATAGTCGGCGGTGATTTGGCCAATTGATGCAGTCCTCAAAATTGAAATTGTTCAGAACAGAGGAAAACCTATTTTTATCTAGGTATGGTGAGTTTCGTTATGACTCTTTGCAATGCACTCCTGTAAATTTCCATGTTTACGGGATTATACGTAGGTAGTGTCGATATAATAGTGGCTTACATCAAGTGACCGGGTCAGAATTTTTTAAATGTAAAATGATGTATCCCTTCCAAAAAGTAGTAAATTTATTTTTCTAATTTACATCATTTGGCCGAGACCTGCTCTGTCGTCTTTAAAATGAGATCCAATCATTTACTCATGTCGGTATTTTTTGAGGGTTACATCAATTGGCCAAAACACCGTCGATGTAATATAAGACGAGTTTATTAAACACTTCTAAAAATTGCAGGAATATAAAATAGATAAATACTAAAATGGATATTCATCCAGATGGGCACTTACTAATATGTCTGCTTACGTGGGCTCATTGATGGAAGAAATAAGTTACAAATTTAATCCATTTCAATAAAAACTATGCTTATAAAAGAACAATGTTCATTCAAACTATATAAAGAAGTACGCAATGCATTGTTGTTGTTTAATTAAAGCTTAAATATGATGGGTTGAAGATTAATTGGAAATATTTTTTTATCTCATTGTTTCGAGGGTCATGGCTGGTCTTATTGATACAATACATCGCGGGCATTAAAACAAAAACAAAACCGTCCAAGCCACAGCGGGCGCAGAGTATAATTTATCATTATTGTGGGATGGCTTGTATAGACAGCCAGAGTCTCCAACTATCCTTTTGTGTTTATAGCACAATAGAATGTGTACAACGCCTACTAGAAATTGTACGCGCAAGGTCCCTGCGAGTTAGTTGCACACAGTGTTTTTCGCCATTTTGATTAATCCAACGAAATGGAATCTAAAGTATAACCGAAAGTGAAAATATATCGTGGCTGTATCATTTAAAATGTTTACAAATAAACTTAAACAATTTTCAAAAGCAAACAAAATCGGGTGAGTGAGGGCAATTGTGGCATTTTTTAAAACATATTATTTTGCAGCGTTTTGACAGCAATACTTAAAAAAAACAACAACATCGAAAAATTACGCGTCCCTTTTTTCGTAAATTCACTACAATTATGTAAGAAATGGCAGTGTATTTAGCTCTAAATGAATGTGCATCATCGGTTTTATAACGTAGTTTTTGAGAAATTGCTATCAAGAATATATTATTATACTACAGAACTAAATATATTCATTCATGTTTTTCATTATTATATCAAAAAACCGTATGTCATTTGAAATGCATGGATACATTTTTACGATGTCTGAATAATTAAGAAAAAGTCACAGAAAAACATCAGAAAACTTCACTTTTAAAGCTTGTAAAAAAATCCCCTGAAATAAATCATATCAGAGCCTTACGTTCCAAAAACAGGAATTTGTTTAATTGATAGCCAATGTTTTGAATGAATTGATAGCCAATGTTTGTTCTCAGTTTTAGTTCCACGTGAGCATAAAAAAGCTATTGTGCTCTTTATTTTTCAGACCAAAATAAGAGGAATATTTCTTATTGTGTTCATTCAAAACAGAATCTATTTTATTGAACTACTATAATTAGTAGCTTTTATTTATACGGATACCTAGTTATTTTAATAAATAACAAATTTGCTTTGCAATCTACCTCTCTCTAAATCATATGGTTTTGAAATAATATTAATGAACCCAGGCACAATAGTACCAGAAGACGTTTTTTTCATAGTCTGAAGAACACATAGGTTTATTGAGTTCATTCATATTATTTGACACACCCTGGTTTTGTTTGTTAAGTTTTAGTTTTATTAGGGTCCATAACTGACAGCGCACAGCGTTAATGGCAATGATAGTCAAACCTAGTTATTGTCGTTGAAAGCAATCGGTTGCCTTAGGACTATAGCTAAAAATTATAAAGCGTCCAGTGGACGGGTCTATTATAGACAACGAGGGGGGGACCCTACAGTGGTTGAGGTTTAATTACGTCGGCCCTCGGAGCTGGTCGGCGTCGCAAGTAATTATAAATTGTTTTTGTTTGTTTTGAAATTGGACTTAATTTAAAATCGTTGTTGTGTCAGTTACATTATAACTTAAAGGTAAATTCATGTGTTAAGTAAATGTAAATGTATACTTAATTTTATGTGTTACTGATATTTTGTGTAATAAACCACTGCATCTTCGTTAATTAAATAAAGGATGAACTGGATTTGAAATGGTGTTTGTTTGAGATCCCAGACCTCCCGGACGTTGATAACCAAACATTCGCCTCTCTTCGATTCGGTCTTCTCATATTGCACGCATGTGAGTTGTGAGTGCCGCAAATTTTACATTATGATTTATAGAAACTTGCCCCATGGACGCACTTACTCTTACTCACCTTAAATAAAATTACAAAATAATCGTACATAATAAGGTTTCATTATTTTTCGGACAAACTTTCTGGGAATTTGTTTTGTAATAAGTCAAATGAAATAAAATTCATTACTTAATTTTAATCACTGGTTCATTAGAGCCATAACAATAGCGAAATAGAGGTAATAAGATACAGCTTGCCATAATTACACCTCGAAGCATTAAAACAAATTTGGACACAACTGGCACTTGACTATATTTACTATGAGTGTATATTTCTATACCACACATTAAATATATACATACAGTTGTTTTGTGGATGATTATGCATCGATTAAAATAAATGTTGGTGGAATATTATATTAAAGTTTTCATAATAACGTAGTTATGTTTATAAATATGGTATCCACTTCAATGACAGAGAAAATAATGAGGAAGAGACATATAATCTTGAGTTCTAGAAGTCTTATAATGAAGTATAAGATGTTAACGAAACACTCAAATGCATTATCATCAAAAATATCAGCACCATACCACGGATATTTCATAGTAAAAATAAACCAAAACGATCGCATTTTCTGACAATAGTTAAAGCAAATTTGAATTATTGAGGTTTTGTACATTTCCATGTATTTTGTCACTAACGACCCTTTCGGCATTTTCAGGTATTCGAGCACACTCGTGTGCCGAAAGGCGAAACCCGGGTCGTTAGTGACAAAATACATGGAAATGTACAAAATCTCAATAATTCAAATTTGATATTCAAATTCCACCAAGCACCCTCAGTCGATGTCTTAAATTAAATTACAAAAAAATAGTTAGAGCGCAATAAGAGGGATTTCAATCGAATATTCGAATACGTAAATTCGTTTCCTTTTGATATTTGAATATTAGAATATTTGATATATTATTCGAACAGAATTCGTTAATTTTATTAATGTATATTAAAACACTAGGTTTATACAAAACGTCATTTGGCGTCGCGTTATGTCTTGTTTTAATTTATTATGTTTATATGAACACCATAAGACTCGTGCTGGTAATTAGTATATGATAAGTAAAAATTATAATGCATCATCAGAAATATGAAAAAAAAATGAATATAAGTGGTGAAATTCACACATTATAATATATTATTTGAATGCTCAAATACTGTAAGGATTTAGTATTTTAATATTTGTTTTCAACAAATATGTGGAATCCTTATTACCAACAAAAATTCTCTTTATTATAATTTCGTAAGGTTTTTAGATATATTTGGTAACTTAAAAATATTAAGAGAGCATTGTTTTTTTCTATTATTGATATTTTTTTTACATTTAGCACAAAACTATTTGTATACCAACTTGCTCAAGAAAACTGACGACGTGATCTTAAAATGATTTTTTTTATTTGTAATAAACGTTTAAAAGGATAGATCTTCCTTGATGCATGCTAGATTCCTACAGCAGTAATCGAATAATAATGCCACTTGAAATTAAAATGCGTCCGTAGATAAATAATTACATATTATTATAGAGTTGGTCCAGTGGCACAGTGAGGCAGTGGGACGGACATAGTCAGTGAGAATTTCTTGGGTTCAGTTCCCACGATCCGATATAATAGTTAGATTGCATTGTTAACGGTGGGACAATAAAACAATGTTGATATTTCCACCGAAAGTTTTGCTGTTAAAATGAAAACAAGTTGTGTTATTCACAGATGGTGATGCAACCTGACGATCTTGCGTCGTAAAACGGCGCTGCATATTGCACTATGCGACACTGTGGTGTAACGGTTGAGTGCTTGACACTAAGGCCAATGTAATTGGGTCTTAATTATTTTAAATACAATTGTGACTAATTACTCAGCAGTGTTCGTTGTCTATGACATGAAAGAGATCCACGATTTACGCGGTTTATAATATTATAATTAATAATGGTTAAAAAATTAACTATGATATAAGTTGTATGCTATAAATTGCTATGCGTTTAAAGTAAAAAAATAATTGAGTACGTGCTCCGATAAAATCTCATCAATTTTTGTATAACTATTTGTTAAAAGATCTAATCAGCGTTAAGTGGCATTGGGTTAATAGACATTATCAGAAAATTCGTACTTGTATCCTCCCGTGTGACAAAACTTCATTTGGATCAACTATTTCACCAACGTAAAATCTGTTCAGCATAAATATAAACCTAAAACACCACTATGCACCGATAGTGCTTTCAATTATAACTTTTTTTTTTATCTAAATACTAGATTTTAAAGAAAATAAAATATGGCACGCGGGTCAAAACATTCACATTCATGTAATTTAATCTATATGAATCATTTCTTCAATTCAGCTTTAAGTCACTGCGTGTCTCTGGAGTACCCATGAATAACTCAAATTTTCCAGCTTCTCTGTGGGTATTATGAGAGTTGTTAAATTTATTTCATCCAGTGTTGTTTTTTGTCAAAATTCATTTACTTACTTTCTGTTGTTTGATAAAACGACTTTAACCTTTCCGTACCGATGGTGTAACAATGTGTTAAATTAATTATCTTTAAAATGTGTCATACAAAAAATTTAAAATTTTGCTATATGTAAATAAAATAGTTCTACATATAATTAAAAATTAAAAATACGTAATAGTTTACGTCTTCTTTTTATAATTAATCATTATTTGAAAATCTTACTATCGAAAAATTTTACTATCGAAAAATACGAAATTATAGTATAGTAACAGTTCGAGATGCATAACGTAGTGTATACAACCGTTTTGTTTCAAACGGCAACAAGGCACGTCTCGAGCTTGTTCTGCTTTGAAAAATTTGGATTCTTGGGTCGCAAATTTCACATACACACAAAATATTACGTAAAATAATTACTACATAAAACCATATTTCACTTTTTGAAATTGTCATTTCGCTTTATAAGGGCGTTTATATGACAAAACTCACACGGTAACGAAATGTGACTGCATGAGATCCGAAGGGATTTTTTTTAGCATGAAACTTCTTTTTTTAAATTTTGGGCTATGATTTCGTTTTAAATTATTAACAATTTAATAAACGTACTGAGAAGTTGGTGCTGTACTCATGAAATGGTTTTCATAACTGAGCCTTCAAAAAATATAACATATCACACACTCTTTTGTCACTCTATCAATAGTTGACCAATTTGCCTTCTTATTTATTTAATTAAATTGTAGACATTAACACTGACGTGTAGAAATGATAGTAATAAAACACAGAAAACTAAGTAAGAGCAGTTTTTATAATAATGTGAACATGAAAGAAAAAAACAATGTCGCAAACGTAAGCAATCATTTTGTAGTTGACAGAAAAAAAGAGAAATTCAAACATTATTATGATTTCTTTTCTCGTTAGAGATAATTATATTTATATTAAGAAACTTTCATCATAATTTTGCAACTTGTTTTCAGGTCGTTATGCATAGTTACAGTACAAAAAGACATCAAAAGTATAATGAAACTGCAAGGTGCAAACTGCATTCATTAAATCCGCTCTATTTATGTGTCACTGTGATATTGTGAAACTTTTTTTATGATCTTATGCAGATCTTTCGAATAGTTATTATGAATAGATTTTTCAGTAGGCACGCTTAGTATAGAGGAAATAGTATAAAACTAAAAATATTTTTTAATGATCGCGTGAGATACGAAAATTATCTTGTAGTATTCCAGTTTTAGCAGTCGTAATGTTAGGCTAAAAAAACGTAATACACAATCAAAATAACGTTGTTGACATGATCCTAGCTAGACCGTTTTTTACAATACGATATGCCTGTTTTATATCCATGAAGAAAGCGTTTTCGTGGTGGTGGACCAATGAAAAGGTCGGTTACCGGGGACTGGCGAAAAAAAATATTCTGGAAACTGTTCGGGTTTCGTCGTAGATGAGCAAAAAATATGCATGGGAATGAATTTGACATGCGAGTAGTTAATTGTGAACTATTTCACAATGTTCTCTTCACCATATTTTGTAGCGAACCATAAAATCAGTCAATAAAATCACTTAATATAAACATGATTGCAATACCAGAGATTTTCAGATTTATTGACAGTTTAAAGCGTATTGTCTATTGTCAAATACAATTCTAGCAACGTATTTATATAATTATCCAATAAAGCCCACATGTGATTTTGATCAAATTCATATAAATTCATTTACAAAACCCTTAATAATATTAACAATTATGATATATTTTACTTACAGTATATTTTACTTGAGGATCAAACAATTGAATTAAATACTGACAAGATAAATAACAGACTTATTAACTTAACGGTTTATAAAATAAGATTATTTATGTTAATATTGCACTGGTTTAACTCTGGACGAGTAAAGAAAAGCTGGGAAACCTAGCAAAGGCGTTAAAGTATGTATATTTGCTGTTATATGCAAAGAGTTGTTTGTAAGTATTTGTAAACGTTTAAAGTATTATCTTCAGTACAAGTGTTTGATAAAAAAATGTTTTTTAAATACTGCAAAGCCTCTTACTTTAATAAATAACAATAAGCTTTGTTGCAATACTTTAACAATATGTAATGGAACCTATAATTATTGGCAATTGATTTTATATATTATTTAATAACACTTCAGCGATATCATTCATACCTTTGAATGACTACAAAAAGTCTTACTGATTTTTAGTTGAAATTTTTAAAAAAAATGCTATCAGGATTGAATTCATCATTGGGCTATACTTGAGTTTTCGACGCTGGAATTGGCAGGGCTCCCTAAGTACAAAATATAAATAAAAACACTAAGGTACTAAGTTTTTAATTTATCGAAGGCCTCAATACATGATATGCCTAGGGTAATTTTAGGGTAAATCTAGTCCAGGAAAGTTCACAAGGTTTAATTATCTACAATGCAATTTTGTTGTACTCAAAAAATGTATATTTATATTCTTTACTTTCACAATAAATTTGGTTGTGGAAATAGGAATCATACTGATTACATTTCTACTGCTCTGTATATTTTAAAGAATGGTAAAAAGCAAACTTCTCACATAAATATTTAGTAATGAAAGTATATACAGAAGAACCCGGTTTATCTTTTTTAAAGACCCCTCAAAAAACGATGGATAGGGTTTCCAGTATATTGCAAAAACTTGAAAAAAATAATTTAACTTATGTACTTGCCGATTTCACCGAGTGTAAATCATCGTAAAAGAATGTACACGCGTTGCAGCTATTATGGAACGTTATACAATTTGCAATATATTGTTTCGCAATTCGATATTGTTACGTGCAACATTTCTGAATGATATGGATATTCAACAAGCAATGACGTGTTCAGAGTGATTTTAAATACTGCTTTCTTTCGAAGAACATTCATTTCAATCCCTTCTTAGCTCAATAACCAACATGTCATCATTTTCAGCCGGGGTCGAACCACTGTTGGATAAAGGCCTTCCCCAGCTCCTAGCTTTGCGCTGCCACGTACTTCCACCGAACCTGACAAGTTCGTCAATCCAGCGGGTTTTAAGGCGCCCCTCGGGTTACTTAATGACAGCATTTTTCCAGCGGTTGTCAGTTCGTCGTGCGACCAACATGTATTATTCATATAGTATAACTGTAACATGAGTATAAATCTGTGGTTCCCAAATTTAATATGCCCATAGACCCCTTCTTAAAGCAAAAACCTGACCATGAACCCCCAAGTAAAATAACTCTACATAACGGCATAATACAAAACATATAAATTTAGTTTTGATATCTTGAATGGTAAATGGTGATGTAAAATCAAATATAAATAAAACATTTTGATATTTAAAGTATGATGGGGTTCATAACTTCACTAAATTCACGTTCTACTAAATAGGAAGAAGGAAAAGCAATCAATAGCCTCTGTACAGTGACCCATAATGCAGGACATAAAATTGATATCTGTTTTTGTAACCAGAATTTACGGTATCCTTGTTCAAACATTGGTGTCGACTCCTCATTTGTGGATAATTCAATAAATTGCGTATGTGGGTCTGCTTGCAAAATGTTGCAACACCTAACAAATGGCTACCAATTTATTTATTACTACTTATTTTAACTTTCATAATGGGAAAAAGGAATCAGAAATATTTTTTTGATATTAAACCTTTCGCGGATCCCCCGACGTTGTTCACGAACACCCAAACTATTTTTATAGAGCACCTTCATGATTTCTTGCCGCCAGAATATATGACGTATCAGCATATTTCAATGAAAATTCATAGTGTTATTTTTAATTACTTTTTTCGATCATCAGCAACGGCACCACAACCCGCTTGGCCTCCTCCAGAAACTCATTCATACCTGTATATCCCTTGACGAGTCTACGAAGCTTCAAAGGTGCTGACTGCTCTTCAATACCGGCTTTTTCGGTTGGGTATTCTCCACCCTTTCTATATAACCTGACCAGCATAGTTGCGCAATTTTTATGTATGGGTATAGTGACGACCGGTCTTTTGACTCATACAGTGCCATCTTACCTTAAACCACCATGCACCATACTATTCATTATTTTTTTAACAACCTTCGTTTCAAAACGTATTCAATATCATCATATATATATAATAGCCCGAACCGCTCTGTAGACGTTTTATTATTACCACATCTTGGTATGAAATTTTCTCATGATCCAAGGCGTTCGCGGCTCGCAGTGTATCTCTACTATATAGCACAAAATACATGTAGGAATATATATGTTTGTATGTCTGTCAGTCACACTTCTCTCAAACGGCATACACTAGCGAAGTGAAATTTTCACACGTCATTTTGGTTGCAATTGTTAGTTCAATTTATAATTTTCAACTGCGCTATTTTCAACTCTCAACTCTCAACATTTAACTTTTAACCTAAAACTGAAAACGCGATATTTTTGACGTTTCAATGCTTGATGAAAAAAGTAATAATAATAGTCGCCTAGCAACAGTTCAATACTAACATATTCTGCAAGTGACAGTTGAGATAGTAACGCGAACGAAGATATTTGTGTTAAATATTGAGTTTCATGTTTGTGATTTGGTAGAAAGTGAGCGGTAAATTTGGAGTGAATCTGGAATCGTCATCGACAATTAGCGTATGACTCTGATCGTATGTTAAATTTGTGGCGCTGCAGGAGCCATTATTAAATGCAGACCAACAAGCTGACTATCGGGAAGTTCTGCGGCGCCATAACAAGAGTGCAGGTGGAAAAATTGTTATCTTTTATTTTAACTGGTTTCATTTATTATCATTTTTATTAATTGGTGGACTTTATCTTGTGAGTGTAACAAAATAGGTACGGTTGAAGGTGATATTATCAAATTTAAGCATTAGCTAGCCAACGTCTAAATTTAATAACCTAATATCGGTTATAATAAGCGTTCACCATCTTGGGCGAAGCCAGGTAAAAAATACTAGTAATAAAATAAAATGTTAGGCAATGCACACACAGTTCCGACGTACTAGCTACTTTAGACTTTCAGTATTTCAATACCGTTATCTATGACGGTAATGTTTACCAGTATCATATTTACAAAACTCAAAACCACCCGACAGTACGAGCCTATCGAAGGTTTTGTGCTGTTTGATTCGACATTCTTTCAGAGATATTTATATTAACTGATGATTATTCTTATTATTCAGGATTGTTTGTAAATAATTTCATGTAAATACTACGGTTTTGTTCATAACTAGAAGCGATGTTTATCATACGTTGATTTCATTAATAATTTTAATTAACCACAAAGGTGTTGAAATATGAATAAATATATTGCATTCATTAAGCCAGAACATGGAAAAAAATAACGGAACCCAGTTGCAGTTTTTGCGTATCATCAAATTCAAATTATGTCAATCCTTTACGCAATAATTTCCCACAAAATCTCTGCCATAAAGATACAACAATGGCGCTGGAGCGATGCTATCGTGTTATTACCGCAAACAATGCTGCAACACGCAGTCATAATAATAAATAATGTACGTAGTTGCATCATGAAATCATTAAATGACCATATCAAAAGGGAGGTCACTGCACAATGCCGAAGGAAAATATGTATAGGTGCTACCTGACACCTACATACCGCCTTGATTCATTTATGCAATGCTTTTATGAATATTTTTGCCGGCATTTATATTCATATTATATTGCTGTCGCGATATAAATCAATATTATTTATAAAATTAATATCATCAATAGGTTTATGTATAATTTGTTTGATGATCAGTAAATTCTTGTCTTAGTTCATGAACCAACTGTTTCGTAGGGTGTTTGTTCCTAAAGTCAGCCGTCGCCAGTAGTCTGTCTTTTGAGCTTAAAACTTAAATAATAGTGGATATATTTAAAAAAAACAGATTTTTTAAACTCGTGTTGGTAGTCTTGCCACTTGCCTATGTATACGCAATTAAAAAAAGCACATTTTTACTTCGCAAGTTTCGACAAATTCATGTTGTATGGTGATTCGCTAACAAAATATCATTTATATTGACGTGCTTTGCATCATTATGTTTTTTATTGTTCTGTCTACTATCAGTAGATTATTTCGGGATATTCATGAAGTTTCATAGTGATGGAGGAACACTGAGAAACGAAAGGTCGACTATTGGATTTTGGCGGCTGACCACTGGGACAATTGACATTTTTTTGTAAACTTCTATTATTTTATGCTTAGTACAATATTAACTATCTTATTATAAGTTGGTTACATTGCTTTATCCCTGTTATAACAGCGAAAAAATATGTATTTATCATTCATTGACTCAAAATCTCTTTTGAAAGTACATATGTCGCTTAACTGGCTGAGCACTGGCGAAACGACCCTATACCTTAATTTTTAACATTCAACATTACATAAATAACCCTGTTATGTTTGTATTGTTATCAGTTGATAATGCTCGTGATGAGCAAAACCGGTCCTGATCATTATAAATATGTGGAAGTAGTACAAAAAAAATGTGTTTTATTTTTTAAAATATAAATAATATACTGAACGAAATCCATTATCATAAGCATCAAGCATTAGTTATTATAATTTAACTTTAATCAATTCAAGAAAAAAAAAATTCAGGAAGATTTTGAAGAAGAATATCTTGTCTTTTAGAAAAGAAGTTTACTGCTTTTTTAAAAGTATTTATTTTCAAAAACAAAAGTGTAGTTAATGTTAGACATCGTCTGTTTTTTGTATTTATAATTTATGTAAATCTCTAGTTTTTGTTACTAATTTGTTCATTGTGTTATGGAATATGGAATACAAATTTTATTTTTTTCGTTTATGCGTTCAATTTATCTGTGCGACAATTTTTTTATATTATAAGGTGGGTATATGTTGAGGCTTAACTCAACATATTATGACAGTTTTCTTAAAATGTAGATACGACAATTGTACCTAACGAGGTAATATATTATTCGTTTATCAATATCTCAGTAGTATTTTGTGTATACAACATTTGAATTTTTGCTTCTCTTTACTAACTAACATATTATTTAACATTAATTTACTATGATATCTAAATTATTGTTCGTTAAATATATTATTCAACCCTTTAATACTGGTGATTTCTGTCAACCCTTCGAAGTACACGATTTTATATTTGGTTGGAAATTATTCCTACTCACTGAATGATAAACCTTTACTCTAAAATTATAGAATAACTACAGTAAAATGCAATAATTTGTTTTACTTTTAGAATCTAGCAATAAAAATAGTTAAATTTGGATTATTGAGATTTTGTACACTTCCTTGTCACTAACGACCCGGGTTTCGTCTTTCGGCATCTTCAGGCATTCGAGCACACGGATGGACTCGAACTGAGAGACAGTAAACAGTGTCTAACGTTTATATAGAAGATACAAATGCGACAAATATTATTTACGAGGTAAGATATTATACGTCTCAGAGCCACACTGATACCTGAGTTAAAATTTCGGGAATTTCCCTAATCCTTATTTTGTAAACACCATATTAACAGAGTGGCGAATTGCCGCTTTTCAACTTCTTTTAGAAATACCAGTGATTTTACAATTATAATAGTATTGTGGGTTTTGACGTAATGTAATTCAACGAATGGGTAAATATATACAATCATTCCACATTTAGTGACATCTGTTGGGTGTTTCAACGTATCGGATATAATAGCGGAGAATTAGGAAGGTTCAGCTGCTCATTCAAGATTGGCAAGGAGTTTAACTGGGCTCTATTAATTTCCAAAATTTCTTGATAAAATAATTTATGATCCCCCATGTTTTTATGCAACAGTTTAACCCCATCATCCGCATTAAACGTATGGTTCTCCATTAGCAAGTGATTTGCGAATTTCGAAGTTTCTTTTTTTTAATCTAAAGGCAGCTAAATGTTCTGATACCCTTATATCTAATGTACGTGTGGTTTTACCCACATAGAAATGTTGGCAATCATTGCATTGTAATTTAAATTATGCATTGTAACTTAAATTATGTCTTAAATTAAAAATAGTTTAATTGATAAACTTCTAGAGTTTATTCGTTTGTCAGAAAAAAAATCTATTACATTTATGAATTTATTATAAAGTATGATATTAGATTTAAAAATGAACTTTCATAGAAGAATAAGTAAACTACTGTAATGCTTTGTAAAACAATGGGTCTATGGATAACCTGTGTCCTAAGACCTCTGGCTCAATATCACTTTACTTCCCTTCAAGAACAATATATACCTGTGAAGTTAATGACAGCTAGAACTGAAAGTGGTTGAAAAACTGCGTTCCATAAACTTTTGATGCTTAATCAAAAATCAATTATATCAACATTTCTACTGTGCTTAATGTTTAATACCAAAATACCGGTGAAAACTTCGGTACTGAAATACCGGCTTAACAATCCCTAGGCACGACTGCTTTCATGGCGGAGTTGCCACATTTTTGTTGGTAAACCGAAACTTTTTCATGGTAATAAAAAAAGCATTTTAGACCAAGTACACTGGAGTGATTTCTTTGTTATCCAATCAATGGGTAGGCCAACGACCTGGTACATTTCATCTCGTGATGGTAGGAAGAAATGTGAATGCAATGGTCCGCCAAACGCCTCCGGTTATTAACCCCATTCGTTATAATGAAGCATGGAATGGATATTTTTCTTCTAGCCGGCCTGAGCAGTGGCCTTAGACCAGTGTTTCTCAACCAGTGCTCCGCGGGTTGGTGCCGGTCAGCAAATAATTGTAGTACATTTTAAAGAACATACGGCGAAACTTTCAAATGAATCGTCAATTTTCGATATGAAATTATTACATTTTTTTGTCTAGCCTATCTATAATTGTGAACATTGAGTTTTTTTTTCGAGAGTGGATAAATATATGAATTAAAAAAAAGGAAATTTCATGGTACATTTTTATTGTATTTTCAATTCTTCTGTTATTTGATGTATGATATGTTTATTTTTTATAACATTAGATTTACGAAACAATTAGCACAATACTATTGAAGTAATAAATGCTTTTATTTAAGCATTAGCTGTCCGCGAAATACTTCTACTGGTCCGCAGATGACAATAGGTTGTGTAGCACTGCCTTAGAACATTAAATGTAATACAATGCTGCGGTAATGATAAAATAAATGGATCAGAAACAAAACTGCGTTATACATAAGTTGACGAACTGTCGGTAAAGTCGCATACACAGTTTGAATGATGCATTACTATAAAGTTTTAATTACTAGCGCATGATTCGATTAATCAGTTTCATTTAGTTGGTGTACATGATAATCTGATTAAAATGAAATTTAGAGCGTAGTTGTTCATATTTGATTATTTTTCACTATGAAAATATACGGCTTTTGCGACTTTGTCTTCTGAAACATACTTGTCAACATCAACCCAAGGGATGTGTATGCCGTTTTCTATGGAGTTTTCGTGTAATTTACGTCTATATTACATCAAAAACACAATGAAACATTGAGTAAACTTTGATCATTTACGTTTGTAAATCCAAAAAATTAGTTCTCCTAGCATAATCAGAATAACCAATGACATTTTTCTGATAAATAATAATTCGTTTTGTCTCTGCTCTATACTAAACAAAACATTTATAACAGATTGATTGAATAGTATATTTCTTCTGACTTACACATAACTTTTCAATCAATATTTTATTACACTTACCACTCAATTATAAACACAAATTTAATGGATTTTATCATGCCTGCAAGAAACGATGGGGACTGATTAATTCTGTAGAATTAAACAATTCCAACTCGATCCAATCTCAATGTAACGTTATCTGTGATCATCAGAGTGAAAAAGATCAGGGCCAATCAAAAGCCGGCATTATAGACCGAACATGACGTTGCAAATAACGAATACCTACTACCGGTCCCATTGGTCAGTAAAAGCTTTCAAAACTGTTCAATGTATAATATTGTGTCAACATTTTTGTAACAGTATAGATTTAAAACTTTTCTAAAATAGCATACATCTTGCATACAGCCTGCAAGTTTGTTAATTCACCTAACGACATATTTATGTATTTTTTCGATCTGTTTATTGTTGAAAAAGACTTTCTAGATTTAAAGAAAAAAAATAGAGTTAACAATTACTTCGTTAATTCTTAAAGATGACATAATTATAAAAAATGTGGATACACACTTGCTATTCGTAAAACTGTTGTGCTCAATTAAAAATGAAATAGTTTTTAGTAAGTTGTATTCAATTTTAGCATCTGCATTATAATTTATTGGATATTATTTCATGGCTTAATTTGCATCGAAATGAAAATGTAATATTTACAACCATTAATAACAATTAATGTTATAATACAATATAATTTTAAAAAGCGATTTATTTAATGTGTTAATGTAATAAATTATGCGTTTACATTATTTTTAGTCAATATTATTATAGTAATGCGTTTGAGAATCATTAATACCTTTTAGATAGGTACTGTAGTCAATTTGAATCGGATATAGAACAGATAGATACTCTTACGATGCCGTTACTTATACATTCACGTTTTTTCATCAACTCACCATTATAATAAAGGTATAAATAGATTAATTCAAAATAAATGATCGGTAAACAACAGTCAATATAATATTCTATGAATAAAGAGAAAACACTCGAAAGCAGAAGACGTTTCATAAAGTAATAAAAAAGACTTCTTTAATATTCAATTTATATTCATTATAAATAAGATGGAGATAAATTAATAAAATTACAAGTTATAATAATCAGATGTAGTTTTTTTCAATATAATCACTGTTTTGCTACTAGAATTGGTTCATTCCGAAAAAAAACGATTTGTAGTGTACAGCGTATATATATTTCAAAAAGAGATTGTAAGTAAATAGAAATTGAAACGTCACGAATCGCTTGCTTTCCCAATCCGTAAAATAAATGACTAGCAGACAATCCGACCACGAGTCATTTATTTTCGTTAGTGAGGTCCAGGAACGAATTGATTCGAAGTGTTCGATTCGCGCCAAAGTGACTCATTTCCCATGCCTAATATATTCATAACTCACTTATGGTGAACGAATCTATTTAGCAAGAACTAAAGATCGGTCAGTCGTACAAATGGAAAATAATGTATATCGCTGCCGTTTCACGATCAAATTTTTTGATCGCTGTAGGCATTAATATTGTACAATTTGTATTTTTTAGTTGATCTCGATTTGTGTTTATAGTAAAATCAGTAAAACATCGTATCTTAAAAATCAATTATTTTACTTCATTTTATTCGAAGAAATACTCAAGTTATAACAATGAAGATATTTTCAGTTTTTTTTTTTTTTTTTTTTTCCATGTCCGCTCCCAATGTGGAGCATATGGTATCCTAATGGAGGTATCTTGACAGAATTTTTTCTACGAGAACTGCTTGTCACTCAGTTGCTCAACCTCTCTTTTCTTTTTCGAAGAGAGTAGGGATAGAAGGATAGGGCTATGACAGGACTAGTGATTAGCTAATCACTCTCGTTACGCCCCGTGAGGATGGGATTGATGGGAGGGAGGACTCAGACTACGAACAGAAATCCATAAATCGATTGAAAGATCAATCTATGAAAACCGTCCGCACCGGGAATTGAACCCGAGACATCCGTAACCGTAGCCAGCGACGAAACCAACTGCGCCACGGACGCCGACAATGATGAACTGATGATGAAATGATGAACTTCTATTTTACATGCTAGACTATTTTCAGTGGGTATACAAAAATACGGTTACCGGATACTGGGCTTTGAAAACAAATGCTTGCTGCGAATACTAGGGGTACGGTGGTTTGATTTTGTCAGGAACTCGGAGGTAAGAGAGCGGACGGATCAGCCTCTTATTGCGTCCAAAATAAAAAAGCGACGATGGACCTAGCTTGGACACGTGCTGCGAATGCCCCAGGGGAGCCAGTCTCTTCTAAAAACCAGATGGATTCCGTCGCCCTGGAAGGCCGCTGATGACCATCCATAGGATGTATTCGGAGGAGCTACGGGACGCTGGGATGACCTGGGAGGCGGGGGACAGAGAATCTTGGAGGAACCGCGTGATGGCCATATGCTCCGAATAGTGAGCGGATATGGTTAAAAAAATATCTAGACAAAGTAGGTTTTTGCAGTGATGGGAAAAATTCGGCTTTCTAGTACTTCAAATAGGCCTCCTACCTCGTATTGACTAAATCCAAATTATTCATTGACTTAATTTTCAAAATAATTTATATCTAATTGAAGTTATTTGCGTTCAGCCTTATTTGATCGCAAAGTAATTAATGCAGACTACCGACATGCAAAGGTTCCACACCTCCGCAATATTATCTTAAACTTTTGTTGAACTAACAAAAAAATATATTTTTTTAAATAAACGAAAACTGTTTTGAAACAGCATTTACATAACATAATCTGCTGATATTCTACATCAATTTAAATAATACAAATGTAAAATAATATATATTTTTATTTGATTACATAAATTTGACCTTCCGATATGAAAAAGTTCCGCACCCCAGGTCCAACGCTTCTTTCCCATGATTAAACTCCTAGAAAAATACAATATGCATCTTCATGAGCGGAATCGTCATAATAATAACTGCATTCCGCGAGTGGTGAACACTATTGCGCCATTAAAATAATGCAAAACAGTGCAAGTGACGTTTTCCACTTAAACAAGTAAAATATTGTCTTTAATATAAAAATTTCCGTGAACACTCTAAAAATAATAAATGTTCTTTATATTACCGAGAAGACGTATTTTTCAAAGAATGATATATATTTTTCATAAAAGAAGTGCAAATGCAATAAAGATTTAGCATAAACAGTTTTCTTTGAATTATTATTCTTCAGTATTAAACAGCTTTATCAACATAAAAAACTTAATTTAATTAATGCACGATATTTTTTATTTTACTGTTTGCAAAGTAAGCACTTTGATGAATGTATACTTTTGCTCACCGAAACAATATTTCATACGAATCATATATTATAATAAAATCGTACGGAGTATTTCGTGGTATATGTAACGTCACGCATGTTTTCTGTTATTTTCTCAGGTATGGGGTATTTATTGACCGTTTAAAGTGTTTTTTTTTATTTTTAAATGTATGTTTATTTCCAGTTCTATCTTGACTGGGATGATACATAAGAAATTTACAATTTTATTATTTTTGATGTCAGTTCGAGTTAATTCGTGTACTCGAATGCCCGCAGAAGCCGAAAGGCAAAACCCGTGTAGTTATAGACGAAATACATGCGAATGTACAAAATCTCAACAATTCAAATTTGATATTGAAATATCATCAAGCAACTTCAGTCGATGTCTTAAATTACGTTTATATAATTGTTTATTTCGGATTGCTATGGTAACAACCGAAAATAAAACGACTTCAAAATAGTTTACGCTGTTATGCCAACATCACAGTTGTCAGATAATTTGACTTAAGAGCATGTGTACTGTGGGTGTACCCCTCGTGGTCTTCCTTATCCATGAATCAACCTCCAGTCATCCAACAGTGATCTCCAAATCAGCACCAGAGCAGCGACTTAAACATAGTTTGAGTTCTTACGGTGACATCATATTAAAGACGTCAAAATTAAATATCTTCAGAGGACGTTCACTGGAATACGGCTTCGGGTATTAAAACTGATATTCCTGGTGGTTTGCAGTCATCTGACTGTTATCTTGAAGCCCAGTTCTAAAAGTTATGGTTCCTAGTTTGAAATTAGAAAAAACATATGAATACCTGTGCGAGATGATGTCCTGTCTTACCGTAAGGAGCATAACTGGGTAGGTTGCATTATAATAATGACATTAAGCAATTTAAAAGCACTTACCTTTTATAGATCGTTTGGGTATTTCGTGTTTTAAAAAATATGAATTTACCTGTAAAAAAAAGAGAAAACAGTATTAAGACTTTGATAAAACAGTTATTTTGATTACCTTCAGGAAACAATATTCTATTTTATTTCTCAACACGATAGTTTTGTAAATTGTTAATTAATTCGATACTCGAAGTAACCGACGATGAGGCGATGAGACAAATTAATTGCATTTAATTCGAGGGTTAATTATTACAAAACAACTCATTTGGTACAGAGGAGCAGAATTCGCTTGCAACAAATGGGATTATATTTAATTTGCTGCTCGAGTGAGGTGGGAAGCTCAAGGATTTTTTAAGGCGCGTAAGCGTCGTAGTTCTTTGAGTCTCCTTCATCTCTATTGTTAATTTTTTTCCCCACTTCCATCGTTGCAGATAAAAGGGCGTGATCGCTGCAGAGCTAAGCAATCCACAATGAAGCGAATTCACGTGGGCACCAATTGCATTTATATAAATATATATCCCCGCATACCTCACCCACACAGATATACATATATATACAAACGCATACACACATACACATATGCACATGCAATACGCAAGGAAGCCTCCAGAGGAAAGTCATTTTCTATTACAAGAAGTCGTTTTTATTCAATTTAAACAAATAAAATTCATGTTTATATCTATGGGGGGTCGACGAGCAGAACTGCTCTCGGTCTAAACCGATTCTTAAGTATTGTCTCATCGTAGTTTTGTAGGTAAGAGATCGTTGGGTTATAATGTTTGCCTACATCATTGTGAAACTTTTGAAACATTTCGCGAACGAACTCTCGAATTGTAGATACTTTTAAGTCTCTGTGTAGTAGCGAGTTACGTACGTACAACGGAGCGTTACATATTTGTCGCAATGATTTATTTTGAATAATCTGAAGAGTCTTCAGATGCTTGTGGTGAGCATAAGCCCATACTGGAGTAGCGTACACCATAATTGGGCGAGTTATTACTGTATAGAGGAGCAGCTTGCTTTTGAGAGTAAGTTTGCTTCTCGCATAAATGAGAACAGATGTTACAAATAGGAACACATTTTCAAACAATATTGTGACACTTGGCATTGCAGATTATCAGCTAAATTGTTCTACATAATTACATAATAGTTTAAGCCATGCACTATCATGAGTCATGCATGACCAATGCACTCATCGGTTGCTCTTTTCGGGTGCAACAGTGTGAGTGTCGAAAAAGAATTAAAACAAATAATCATCTGCTGCGATCTATATTTATATACATAAGCCGGATATTGGTCAGAATGCATTTTATATCTGACTGCAGACACCATAAATATGCTCTGTGGACCGGGTTTCCAACAACTGCATTAAGTGATTGTGAGATATGAGGCAAAATAAAGAGTAAACAAGTAAAAAAATCTTTAATTTATTATTGATTTGCTACCAAGCTGAAAAGTGGAAGCATCGAAAATATGATACACATGGCAGCGATTGATGTAAACTTTGATAAAGTTTTAAATTAGCATGATTTCAGACTTCTAATGAGTTTTATCGTGACGTAGTCACCTAGTTTCGCTTTCAATCCTAGTAATCTCACTGAAATTATCATTACCTATGGGATTTATTATATACCTGTAGAGTGATGTGAATTCCATGAGCGTGGTATGTACACAATATTAAGAGAAGAGTAATAAAATGTAAAATTAACAATTTGGCAATAACGGCATAAGTTTTCATAGTTTTTTCGTCTAAAATATCCATTATATCTTATTGTTCTAGTACAATGTATGAGCAGTAAGCTTGTTTATAAATGCAGTGTCCGATTGCTTGACATAAATAGCAATGTAGTTGTTTAATGATACACCTAGAGTTGAGTATAACTAGTAAAGCAGTTCGAATTTCAAATATTTTTTTGCTTATGATTATAAAATACGTGATAATAAAATTTCATAGACAACAATTTTATCTCTTTGAATTGAAATGCTTACTTGTCAAAAATCTAATAGCGCATCTAAAACCATACATCACAATAATATTATGACAATTCATATGAAAGAATTTACTGCTAAAAAAAGTATAATGTACACACTTACATATTTCAAACACAAAATAGCACAATCGAAAATGGCAGTGATTCAAAGAGAAGACGTAAATATAATAATAATGCTTCGATTACGCGAGTGGAGAAGAGAGGACGGTTACTTAGTTTAGTCACTATGTTTCTACAATACAACAAGTCAAGTAACAGTTCAACTTGTAAATATCATAAACATAAATAGGTATCTCATGGCTCAACATGTAGATAAAATGGCGTAATTACAATATTTTGTAGATTTAAATTTAAATTTGGATTATTGAGAATTTGTACACCTCCATGCATTTTGTCACTAACGACCCGGGTTTCGATTAAAAAAAGAAACTTCGACATTCCCAAATCACTTGCTAATGGAGAACCATACGTTTAATGCGGATGATGGGGTTAAACTGTTGCATAAAAACATGGGGGATCATAAATTATTTTATCAAGAAATTTTGGAAATCAATAGAGCCCAGTTAAATTCCTTGCCAATTCTGAATGAGCAGCTGAACCTTCCTAATTCTCCGTTATTATATCCTATACGTTGAAACACCTAACAGATGTTACTAAATGTGGAATGATTGTATATATTTACCCTTTCGTCGAATTGCATCCCGTCGAAACCCACAATGCTATAATAATTGTAAAATCACTGGTAATTCTAATAGTAGTTGGAAAGCGGCAATTCGCCACTTTGTTAATGCGTTGTTTACAAAATAAGGATGAAGGCGATTCTTGAAATGTTAACTCAGGTATCAGTGTGGCTCTCAGACGTATACTATTTTACCTCGTAAATAATATTTGTCGTATTTGTATCTTCTATATAAACGTTAGACACTGTTTACTGTCTGTCAGTTCGAGTCCATTCGTGTGCTCGAATGCCTGAAGATGCCGAAAGGCGAAACCCGGGTCGTTAGTGACAAAATGCATAGAAGTGTACAAAATCTCAATAATCCAAATTTGATATTGAAATTCCATCAAGCACCCTCGGTAGATGTCTTAAATTATTTTGTGGATTTGTTCAAATAGTTTTTTATTGTAAACGAATAGCCGTCAGTATACTCGACACGTGTAAGCGTGCCATAAGAATCGCAGATAGTAACTGCTAGACAGGCGACGTTTCAATTCTGACAGATTTGGCGTCAATGACATTTCACATTTTACATGAGCCGTGTTTTTTTGGTGGTAATTTTGAAGGTTGAAAACATTTCGTGAGTACGAAAGGAAACCTTACAACCGCATCGTGTAATCTGACGAAGAATTTTACTTATTACAAATCGGGGGACACGAAATATTTACCGTGGTGGTGAATTATTATTATCGCAATGAGATTATAATGAAACTCGGTTTTTAATACATATACAAAGCTGTTTTTTTTTAATATTAAGCATCATAAATAAACAAAATCTCGGAAAATAATCACCGAACAAAAGTGCAAAGCTTGTAATTATTTTTTTTAATAAAACACAACATTTTTATACTACTTTCACATGTATATAATGACCAGAACCGGTTTCGTTCATCCATTCCGAGCATCCGTTAACAATAGAAACAAATTGTGTTTTATTTTTAAAATACAATATAATGCCTTTCCACCAGGAATTTCCAGTTAACACTTTAAAATTGATGATTTGTAACGAATTTGAAAAATAACGATTTCATTTTTAGCTTCTATCATTCTATTGTATTATTAATGGAATTATGATGAAACAAAGAATAATACAAAAATATTCAAATAAAGAGTATTTTAATAAAGCTGATAAAGCTTTTCAAATAAAATTAAGCGTGTTGCTAGTGCGTCAAATATTTATAAATACACTAAATCAGGGAAATATTGTGCAATGCTTGTACATATAAAAATATCCATTGATCTATTTAGTTAGCTCGTACAGAGATAGGACTAAATAATTATTACGTTTCAGCAATTATAAACTGTACACACTATTTGACTTATAATTACTTACAATGAACTATAGTAGAGCTCTGAGCTATAAAATATATGTATTATTCTATTCTTTTGTTTCTATTTGCAATTGTTTCTGGCTTCTGGATACGGCTTTTGTACAATATTATTATTATGGGTACCTATGAACATGTATTGGCTGTAATTTCTGACAGTATGCACGTAACACGTTCCTAATTTCAATAATTATACCACGCATGCATATCGATAGTGATCAATTTAAAGCTATTATCTTCCAGTATTATGTAATTTATTACACAGTTATTGCTTCCACGGGTGGCTAGTTATCAACGTATTAATGCTCTTATGAATGTATTTCATCTGTTTCTCACGACGCCATCATTCGTTTTGGCACTTGCCAGTTATCCTTATCCAGAAAAAAGTGTGATTTTTTAAATATATTTTTTAACCATGTTTGTTAACCACTAGTGGAAGAATCAAGAGGTACGATAACTGCTTGTCACTCAGTCGCTCAACAGGACAGGACTAGTGGTTAACCAATCACTCTCGATACGCCCCGTTTTTAGAATCGGATGGGAAGGAGGTAATTTTTAGATATTACTAACATCCATACATTGGGACAGAAATCAATGAACCAATTGAAAAATCAATATATGACACTTCCGTACTTTGATTCGAACCCGTGAGCACCGTAACCGAAGCCTAAAACATTGACCGCTGCATTTATATAGGGTATTTCAGTTAAAAACCAAGGCAACAAATATTTTAAAATTTCAAAATACATCACAAACACCCATGCTCAAGGTCTCAAATTTTATATTAAAAAAAAAAAAAATTCATGTTGTTCTTGAGCCGGGACTTGAATCTAGACCCATCTGATTGCTGTGATAAAGCTCTTATCACAGAGGCTGGTTAAGTGATGGACAGATGATCACCGTGGAAGAGTATACTTGGAATAAAGAATACCCTGTCCGAATGGGAATAGACGCAGCTATATTTACTGTGGGTAGGTATATTAATTAACAAGTAAAATTATGCATTTGAAGGGGAGGTTAATTTGACCCAGCTGGAATCTGAACAAGAAACTTTTAGACAGTATGTTATGATCCGTTTGCCGCGTATTCACAACATACAGCTTGTCACTCATTTAGTTTGACTCAAATCTCAAATGAAATTTAAATCGTGACTCAAATCTTAGAGTTGTAAAATGTACATTTTAAATCACTCATGTGCCTTGCAAGATGGGCATGTTATTAGTACTGGCATTTGCCATTTATAAATAAGGTATTCCATATTGTAATTTCATAAAAATAAAAAAATATTAATTTCACAACTGAAATGAATTTTATTATCAGGACCGATTTTGTTCATTGCCAGTATTTTCAACTGATGATCATCTGACACCAAGAATTGGTGTCTTTTTCAAGTTTTAAAATATTTATATGTCACATGGTATCTCACGACAATGCACATTATTCATATATGTTAATATAAAATATATTAGGGAAGATGTAAAAAATTGGAAAATATTAACGCGTACTGACAATTATAATTAATAATCAAGTCAATAACAGTGAAATAATAGATGGACAAACATATTAACAAATGCTAAAGCAGTTGATGGATGGACATTTAATATTAATTTTTGATGTCTGCTTTATAGGGTGCTTTCATGTAATTACACATTTTGTTATTTCAGATTATAAATTGTGCAGATATTATCAAAAAAGTAAAGCTGTATAAATATTCTGTAATATTTCGCCGGGTTAATTATTGTATGAAATACAGCCCATTTCCGTTTGTTAGTAATCGACACTGAAAACCGCGCTAAGTGAATTCGTCGAATTTCCGGTTGGCGGATCCCAACCCACAACCCCTAACCCCCGGCCCCTGGAGCGAAAGGGTGAGCGGATCCTCTGAGCGAACCGGAAAGGGTGGAGGTGAGCTAACGACACCAGCAAAGGGAATTAAACGTTTACCTGCCATCGCATAACAATATGCTTTGCTTTATATATAATAATATATATTACACATTTTCCTACCCGGAATTTCATTGTGTATTGTAAGGCATATTCAGTATAATGAGTTTTAGAGAGTTTCAGATAGTAAATTAATCCTCATCAACACAGTTTACAGTTTTTTATCAATTGAAAAATTAAGGCAATTCGTGTTAATCTTTGAAAACTGAACATAATAAAGTAGGATTTTTTTACGGAATCAAAAATAATATCTTCGTTACTCGCATTGTTGTGTTGATACACGTGTTGATTGTTTGAGAACCTTCTAACTAAACGAATCATAAAGATTTGAAAAATATTCTTAATTAAATCTGAGACTATACTTAAAACTTTTAACCATATCCATAAGTAGAGAATATTGAAATAGAGGACTAATCAATACGAACTATATCTTTAAAAGGTAGTTAAGCGAAGAGCTTTCTTCAGCGAAAGTGTTCATTATGTACGTTAAATTACATCAGTGACTCATTGATCTAATTATTGTACTGAAATAGTGAAAAATTGTTTTATATTGAAACCAGGACTGTACGGTAAGTCTTTAATTAATTTTGTGTTTGGCGTGTGAACCTATTGAGACTACTCTATTTAAATTAATCAATAAGCGATGGCAAAAAATACGGATACCATTAAAACGGCATGAAAAAGTTATTGGTTGCAGTTGAAGTTACGACTGCACCTATATCTATGTATCTTCGTTGGAACAAAATAATGCATAGGGAGAAAAACTGTCAGTGGTCAATGGCTCAAATCGTTGGGAGAGTTAAAGTAGATTTAACGACTCTGCAGGTCTTGCTTAAACCGAATTGAAATATTAAGCTGACTTATAATATATAATTTAAAAAATCGTGCATCGTTCGAGTAACTTTTATTTAAAACAGTTTTATGAATCAATCAAATTTCATTACAAAATCAATAGCTTACTACCCTTAATGGCGGTTTAATTATTATTGACCAGGTGACACATTGGCCATTATATATTTTTAATGGTATTTTATCACACTGTTAAACTGAGTATATTCGAATACTTATACACAATTTAAATTCAGGTTAGCTTGTATAGGTAGTTAGATTTAATTTTGTGTACGAATGCCGCGTCACCAGGGTAACATAAAGTAAACACGATTATTATTGTAACTAGGTACTATTTTGTATCGGCGGTATTTAGTATTGACTACACAGTCAGTATTGATTATTTGTATTATCAATGCGATAAGGAACGGTCAATTGTATTGATTACTTTCGTTATTGCGTCATTAGTCTACATTTCTGATACGAAATAACGATATTAAATACGCACTACTTATAGAGGCGAAATGGGTTACATCGTTTCATTATGTACCTATTATTTACGTTTTTTTTTTTGTAATAAGAAGTACCAGTTTCTAAATAGTTCACTATAGTGCTGGAGAGGGACGGAAAATGAAGCTTAAAAAGGGTACTTTCTGTTTTGTTCTCTCCATACCTAATGATTTACTTTATATAATGGGTTTAATGCATTTTTTATTGATGTATGAGTTTTGCATACATTTTTATGAGCACCAATGATTATAATTAATGTTTCTAAGAGAATTCAGAATAATTCACGTTTGTTATTCGATTGATGTTTAGTCGGAAAAAGTAATGTAAATAATATAACTGTGCTGCCTCCAATTGGCACACGTTTTTGTAAGTGTCGATATTACAAACTGTAGTAATAAAGTTAATACAGAGCATGGAAACATTTTAAAAATGATAAGTCTTGGTTTTTTGAACTTCAGTCGACAAATCATAAAGTTTAGTTATAATTTACGTGATGTTTAATTATTCTGAAATCAGTTTTTAATTAGAGAACTTTGTGAATTACAAATAAAACTAATCAATGTAGCAAATAGTTCCCAAGAGCTTTATTAAAATTATTCAACAAATACTGTCAACATTTTGGATCTCACCGACCATTAGAATTACAATCTTGATTCACATGCTTTAAGAAAATAGCACAAATATTTTCAAACTAATAATTATATTTTTTTTTGGGCTTAAATGATTAATAAAAATATTTTGCTCAAATGACGTTCCATGCTGCAGTACGAAGAACCGTTTTTATTCCAACCTCACTGCAATATCAAAAATTTCAAATAATGTCCAAATTTCTCCACCGAACATCAAACTTTTCTCGCGGACTACTGTTCGGGTACAGTTGATTTGAAGGGTGATTTTATTTCTAATAAATTGTATAAAATAATAATAAGATGATTCAATGAAATAATGACACACAATGACACCTTGTTTTGTACCAATATGAAGGGGAAAAAACCAGTGAAATGTGCTTAGTCTTGCTAATCGATGGTAGCGGTTCTAAAACACATTAATTAATAATATATATCATATTTTTGGACATCATTCAAGACGTTTGTTTAGCGTAATAATACTAGTTCGTGCCTCGCGAGTTGATTGGATTTAATTCCGAATTGTAAATGGTACGCCGTACGTGACATTTCCTGTGGAACGAGGCTTGGATGACGTTCTTCGTCCAATGCAAGCAGACTTGCGATAGTTTGTACGGCTTCAGTGTGTATTGGGCGAGTTTCGGGTATCGATGACCGACAGCGGAACCTCAAAAAGGAAGAGTTCAAATACGTGACATAATTCCGACGAGTGAGAAGACATTATTTATTTTTATATTGATTATGTCTAAGTCTCTATTTTTTCTGTGTGGAGTTTTAAAATGGTAGGTATAAGAATAGCAATACAGTTGCTGACTTATCTAAATTTAATATCGTTAATGGTGTGGCTATTATTATTTACGACATATTCCAAAAATTTTGTGTGGTAACTATTTACTTCTAATCATATAAAATATCCAATATTAAATCTGAAAACCGGATTTTTACCTAAAATACACCTACCTAAACAAAAGATACGAAGTTGTGTTATGCAGTTGTTAAATTCCGCTAGATTCGTTCAATGTTCAATTACTAAGCTTTTCCTGTACTATTTTTTTTTCTCAAGTGGAGTTGACAGGTTTGCAAATTTAGCAGTCGATATATTATGTCGGTCGTGAAGCAGGGTTGTCAACACTCTTGGACGATCGAATCCCCGATTTTCATAAATTTATTTTTCAATCTTTTTATTTTTCAATACTTATCAGCTTAACGACCGCGGAATCATATATGAGTCCTACATCATACATTCCAGTCTATTGAAAAAGTACTGGGTTATAATTGAGTTTTATAATTGAGATTTCAAATGTCAACGAGAGATGGTCGTATACACATCAACGCATTATTTAAGAAAACATGAACAATATTTTTACCACACAGTTTTGTAAAACTACCCCTAGATGGTACACGTTTACTTTTTTCTCTCTCGTAGTATTGGTTATTATTATTTACACATTTTGTAGTGATTTATTGAAAGGGCCATATGGCATTTTTTATGGTGCTTGAGTCATTATGATAACCGTGTTCTGTCCCGGGGTGACATGTAACATCTGCAACAGAGATGATATGAGAAGCAGGGATTTTTTAGTAGATGTAAGTTTTTTTCACTACACCACATAAGTATGCAACGCACAAATATAGAACCACTGCTCAAACGGCATTGATTTATGCGACGAAGTATCTAGAAACCATCAAATCAAACTTGGTTAAGATATCTTAATTGGTTTACAAATTATAGTGAATTTAGTGAAATGACATTTTTTGCGAAAATGGGAAAAAACACGCGGTCGTTTAACTGTTATGAATCATATTTGGATCAGATATTGTCATTATAAAATATTAAAGAATTGGTTACAATTTTGGGTAACTTCTTTATTAGATAAATACAAAATTCATAAAGCCTAACGTAATTTTGGTCAGTAATCACTGGTTTTATGTGAAATATCACTTTTGATAGACAAAACGAATTTCCGCGACACAGTATTGTTAAGCCTCGATATGAAATTTTCCAATTAAATTTATCTCTCCGCAGATTCAATAGAAGTTTTGATTAAAATATAATGTTAAGAATAACTTTGAAGCAGAGACCAAGCGACGACAAGGAGGCGTAAGGAATAAAAGCGATCGTAAATTCGCAAAGAATATACATTTTCTTTTATATTCCGACTCGTAAATTTTTGTAAAGAACTTTTTCAATAAGAAAGTTATAAAAAAAATATTTATATAGCTATATTTTGATTCTTTTTCATACCACGTCCACCCCCAATGCGCAGCATATTGACGTAAAATTAAACATCTAATCAGTCGTTCTTTTATCGAGAACGTGAGAAAATCATGACATATTTCTTTGGATATGGGTTAAGAAAAAAAAGTAATAATGAGATAAAGAAAAGATTAGTAGGCAGAATTGGACGATTGAAAACATAACAGACACCTCAATTCGATCAAAAAATCAATGTATTATGAAAGCTTTCATCCGGGAATAAAACCTTTGATGTCGTAACTGCAAGGACGGAAGCCCAAGAGCATTCAATTGAACAGTCGGTTGCGGGACCGGCTTTATCCCATCAGGTTGTTTTTAGAAGAAATGTTTCTTGATTCATTATAAATTATCATTATCAATTTTATTATAAAATTGAATAAGAACACTGTGTTTTTTTTTTACCGTCACCAAAACACTGTTTTAAATATAGTAAATTGAAATTCAATAAACACGCCATGACGACAACAAATATAAAAATGGCAACTGTAATTTTTTATTCAGCTCACTTATACTTCTTGCACCATACAGCAGTCTGCAATATCGCAAACTTGCGATATTGGAAACACAATTTACTTCAGTCATCCGACATACAATCGATTAACAACGCTTAATTTAAAATCCAATCACCACTTTCACTATATAGAACTGTAAATGTGTCATCATCAAAAATATAAAGTGTAAACAAAAAAGGATAATTACTCATAATAGAAGACATAATAGAATAATAATACTTTGTAAAAGAAAAATATATGACGTCATTTGGTTTTATTATCTAAAGATCCATTATATTTAAAAGGATTTTTTGCCAATAATATATATTTAAATAATTGACGATTCCTGCAATCCGGGGTCTCTTTTCACCACAATATCAATTATGAAAACACCGAAACTCAATTAAAGTATTTGGAAAGTGATATGCTCCGAAAATATTATCGAGGGAAATATTAATAGTATCATCTTCAATAAAACATTTTAAGTTTCTGTTTAAGGAATTAAAACTAAAATCGTACCTATGAATTGTCAGCGTAATATCGATGTTCGATAGTATTTAAATTTTCCCTCATTTAAAATAATAGATTGCAATGTTTTGTACATAAAAAAATATTAAAACGATATTCCAATGAGTCAGATATTTTCTATAGCTTAAGTGTCCCCAGGAAAACCCCAAAACGAGCAAAGTTATTTACATTAATTTAAGGTCAGCCTTACACAGCGCCAAAGAGATCTGGTTTTTTTTCCTACCTCTATTTTCCTACTGAAACTATAATGTGCAGAAGTTCAATTTTTACCAAGAATTGCTCGTAATGTTGGCTAAAGTTTGAAGAACTTACTAAGCTTATTTTTAGACATACCCAGTTCCTAACTGAATATACGAGCCTGGCTCGTTAAATTTAAGATTTATCTCTTGGGGTGATTCAATGAAGGCCGGCTTGACTGACGGCCTCTTCCGGGTGGAATGTGGTTTTTGATAGCGTACACACAGGAATTGATATGAAAACGAACAGTGAGCGCCATCATGACACACATTTGGTTGCGTCTGTTTACCGTTGTGTATCGTTATGCCTAATTCATTTCCGAGAAATTATAATTATATTAAGAGAATTATATAATTATAATAATTACGATTATTGAGATTTTGTACACTTCCATGTATTTTGTCACTAACGACCCGGGTTTCGCCTTTCGGCATCTTCAGGCATTCGAGCACACGAATGCCTGAAGATGCCGAAAGGCGAAACCCGGGTCGTTAGTGACAAAATACATGGAAGTGTACAAAATCTCAATAATCCAAATTTAATATTGAAATTCCATCAAGCACCCTCAGTCGATGTCTTAAATTATATAATAATTACCTTTGGAATAAATAATAATTATAATCATTCATAAAAAAATCGGAAATGAAATAAAAATAGATATAAATAGCCATAATAGTATCTATGGTTGGGGAAAAATTTTGTAAATGAGAAAAAATTCAACTGAATTTTCTCGTTTTTTTATAATGAAGATAATATGTATTTCACCGATTAAGCAGACATATCATATTATTTTATTTAAAATTCAAGAAAATTTTGATAGAAGTAATATATCAAGAAGAAGATCTTATCCACCGTCTCAACGACCCACATTTCAAGTAGCGTTAATGAAAGGAACAGTGGAAGAATACAAGAAAAAAACACATATCTCCTCTACACCTTGCTTAAAGTATTAAAATGATAACTGAATCACAAGTACATAGTATAAAAAGATTGACCGAGTCGAAATTCGTAAAATTTCATATTTGAAATCTAATTTGATTTCAATTATTTCCATTGATAATTATTCCAACAAAAAGTAACTAAATGTTGTCGTTGAAAGCTTTGCTGTGAAAATTCTCCGAAAGTAACTAACTATAATAGTGGAATTAAACCAAATCGTTCGATAAAGTCGCTCGATAAAATTTTCCGTCTGGATAATTTCAGAACAAAAAAGCTCAAATGAGTATCGTCTGAAGCTTTTACTGCCGCCAACTTGGGTGCATATTTAATTAAAAAGCTTTTTGCGTTGTAATTTTTTAATATAACAGCGATAACGAAGCATAGGAAAACGACATGTTTATTTATTAGAAATTTTGACTTTCGTTTTTAATATTCTTGGCTAATAGCTTATGGCTTTAGTGTCCTAGAAAAAATTGTTTTTGAATACCTCAAAAAAAGTTATGTAACGATAGCCGGTAGTGAGTCAGTCACTTAACATATGTTGGGATAGGGCAAATAAAAGACCATGGGGATAGAAATGAAAAGTAGTAAGCTCTCTTCTTAAGTTCTATAATAAGGTGTAATATAGGTGTTCAATGGGGAGAAATGAAAATCACAAACTTCCATCTATAAATCGATTGAAAAAATATTAAATCAAATAAACATCCATTTGGCGATACGAAATCTTAGTATTTCAACAGAGTATGCAGATTTTTTTTATATTACGGGACTGGCAAGTGTACAGTAGGGAAGAAGAGGGTTTGGTTATTATTACTAGACCAGGTTGCAAAGAAATTGTTCAATTTAACATTGAAAATAGCAAGAAAGGAAAATAATAAGCCATTCAGATTAACTAAAAAATTGAACATTAATATCCACACATTCTAAGATTTGTGATTAAATATTAATTAATATTCATAATTAAATCAAAATATCGCCAACAATTTATCATAGTACAAGCGGTACCTTAAAATGTGTCAAAGTTGGCGCCTAAGACATGAAATTTACATTCAAACTATTCTTTAGAATATTCCGGTATCGTATACCTATTTTACTATAAAATGTATTATACATTATAATAAAATAATGTGTGAAAAAATATAATACATATTTGTGACGTTATGGCAGAAATTAATATGTCAGTTTTACCCTTTGTTACAAAAGAAGAAACATAAACTTGGAAAGTTACCAAAAATTCTAATTAAATCGATAATACACTTTATTCAATGGATCTTCGTCATGAATAATAGCTAGCATATCAAATTTAGCCACTACATACTGACAAATATTTTATTGTGAGAATAAACCCAATATATTATGTGGAAATTGTTGACAGAACAAAAATAACTTAAACTTCTTCAGTTTACAAGAATGAAAGCTCATAAAACTACCAAGTTGTAAAACTTAAAAGTGCTCTAGTGGAAAGTTACAAAATTTCTGATAGAACAATTAAGTACTGGGCCTACGATATGACAAAAATAGACACATTAACTTTTGCCATAACGCCCATAGGTATTATTCCCGAGCGGTTAATACCTACCACAAAATCTGCTAAAAATATCAAAACGATCGAAAGGGTTCGCTGTCTTTTGTTTAAAAAAAAACAAATGAGATAGGAATAAAATAAAACTAAAAAAAGCGTTCGCTTCAACGGGGGTGCTGATTTGTTAATGTACCCCAGGACTTCCGCCCTGATTGGTGGAAATTTATTACCGCCAACGGAATTCGTTCACTGAAATAGAACATACCGTTTTATAAAAACGGAAAACCATTGGAATGATAGTTTAACGGTGATAATCTTTCATGGTTCTATTGAAAATCCAAAATATTCGTTTGGGAATTGCTAGTCAGGTGTTTTGTTACAAGTTTTTTTCAACAAATAATTACTAATCTAAGCAGTGTTATTAGGTATTTAGAAAACTCCAACAAGAACTTGAGATACTGTGTTCAAGGGTTTGAATACCTCCAAGAACACTTTTATAAACTTTTCAATAAATTTATGAATGGTATGAATATCTGTGATGTTTAAATTTTCTTCCCACTAATTGGCATAGGGTAAGCAATTAGTTGTTAACTAGTCTTTTGACATGTCAAGCCTTCCTTCCATACGATAAATAGAGAGATCTACCGACTGAATAATAGCAGTTTTAAAAACAACTTCTATGGCGATGGTCCATTAGAAATAAATTTGCACAAAGTAGGGAGAAACAGATGATGAAAGAAATAGTATTGTATCTTGTACATTATACCCAAGTAAATAAAGACGTTCCCGACATTAAAGTGAACAAACTTCTATTGATAACACGAATATTATCGTATTTTTTTTAATATCCCCGTGCCTCTTTATAATAGTTGATATGACCACAGAAGCTGCTGCGTTGCTTTTTCCTTTAGCGTTGTAGTATGAGCTTGTGAATAAATTAAAGATAGAAATGGATTCTCTCGATGACATAGTTCGTTGAATTTGCTTAATGACCAAGGTGTCAATGTTATATTACCCTTCCAAAATAGGACATACAATAATTCGATTGAAAACTTTCCACAATCGACACCATGAAAAGAAGATATATTTATTCAAATATATTGTAGTCCATAAGAAACATTTTGATAGTTCCTATAGCAATAAGACAGTCTTTTAAACAAATTGTTTATTTATTGGAAACATCGAAATATTTCTAGCAAATAAATAATGTCAGACATATATAACCAATCATTATGGCATGTGACTGTATGTTATTAATTAAACTAATATTATTTGGTGCAAATATCAGAGTATTTGGAAAGATACTATCGACAGCAATTCGGTAGTTATGTCCACTGACCCAAATCAAATAATTTTGTACAGTTATTTTATTATAACAAACTTTCAATAAAAAAAAAAAATACAGCGCCACTCACCCACTTCGTAGTTATAATCGAGAAAGGTGATTTCACAATAATGATAGTGGTCAAAATTCGAAACTTCAATCAGAATACATTTTTTTATTTTAGTAATCTTCTTTGCGCGAACATCACAAAAAATACAAAATGCTGTGTTACTAAAAAAGCTCGTAAATTGGGAAAAAATGGTACTAGTTAATGCATCCAAGTATTACAAAAAAAAAACGCTGATATAACGTAATGATACGATATTTGCACATGGTCCAATGATAAAATTCGAGGCCATTATTACTTTCTACAACTAACAATTTATAATAATTTAAAGTATTTATGCAAAATATTATTTAAATAAATTTACATAATAGACGATGTTTCATCTCAATTTGATTTAAAATATACATTTATTTACGAATATTTTTTCCGTTTAATTCTCTTATAAAATGTTAAACTCATTTTCTTGACCGTGTTGTTTAGAACTTGTGAAAAAATTAAGTTGGGTGTATATTTATCACATATACAATCGGTATATACGAAGTAATTAGTTAATTTCTATCCTCAAATCGATACCATTATGCTATGTCCACACAAGTGTGTTCGATATAATTCTATCCGGTCATTATAGGTGGGTATACTGTTGGGGTAAAATATGGTATCTTCACTTTAGTAATTTAATTTTACATAAACTAAATTTTTCTTTTTATGCTGCTATAAAAATAGCTCACAGTATGTGAGCTAAGCTATAAAATCCGATATTTTATTGACCGCTAGCCACAGTTTGCGTATATTTAGAACTCAGTTCAGCTCTGATTGGTTTTGTAAGCAAATACGTTCGTGAAATTTAATATTCATCTAGGCTTCTGATTTTACTTTAAGGGGTTTTAATTGTTTAAAATTCAAATTAAAAATTGGTGAAAAAGCTAAGCCCATTATTTTCGAAAACACGGCAAATCTGAATCGCTTAAATGCAATTTAAGAAAGCAAATCCTCTCTTACCTAAGCTCAGAGTGAATCTATAATATATATTATAATTAAGTTTGTAAAATAAATATTAAACTTATTATTATATTTTGGAAAAATTCCCTGTATCGAATTCATGTCCGCGTGTGGAATTCTTACTGAGTTCTTGTTTTACTATTAGGACTGGCTGTATTTCAACCATTCAACCTTTGGAGACGGTAAAGGAAGAATGATGAATTAAACAAAAAGAGCCTGTAGTTAACAAGCCGCTATCCCTATGGCAAGTTTGTAATATTCAGTGTTGGGAGGGATGAAATCATCACATACATCCATGCCTTTGTGATACAAATTCTTAAATTGATGTATTCCGCGAACCCCTAATGCCACAACTGAATGGGCGAAGTCTAATAACATTAACAACCGGCTATGGGACTATAACAGATAGAATATCAATAACTGACCCATATTGCAATTTCTCGTGCATAAATACATCAAAAAATATAAGACAGAGTGACCTGTTTATTAATGACGAACTCTTATTTCGAGAAATGGATACAGTAAGGAAATGTATACATCAGAGAACTTATTTGAACAATCAGATTCAAGTCCCGGGCAGCAAAACTAAAACGCAAGTGCATTAGCACTTAGCCACGATTGTAAAACAAATTTATTTTAATTTGTATTTTTCCATACATTTAATAGCAATACAAATAATGTAAATTCATATTCATAAGCAGAAAAAGGTTGCAATATTATCATAATTATATTATTGTATCTATTGTCAAAAACTTCATATACAATTTACCAGTGCATCATTTTTTGATAAATAAAAATTTAATACATTTGAAAGCGAAGTATTTGCAACTAATGCATATTGCTGTTTGTAACATAGCAACTAACAGTTGAACAATTTTGCAGGTGCGTGTTGCGAAACTGGATGTATTAAAAAAGTAAAAGTAAAATTTTTGTAACAAAATCTGCAAAATATTTTTACGGACCCACTTAAAGAAACAATTACGATTCGTGTAATAGATTTCTTTGGTCTTATTGTCCAAAATGTTTTTTTTTAATACGCTTTGTAATGATGGACAACGAAATATTTTATTTAAATCATAGATGCATTAAAGAGAGAGGCTTTTTTGAGAAATATTTTTGTGACGGTAAAATTTCAACGGAAACAAAAAGAAAACATTTTAAGATAGTGCATTATTAGTAAAAATATAATAATTATTGACAGTACGGTGAGCTATCGAAAGTTAAATCAACGAATGGAACGCGGGGAATGGATTCTTAAAGTCAGACATTGAGTTGTACTTTCCAAACAAAATCAATAACAAATTTAACTTTTACCAGATACGTAATCATGTATAGGATACGTGTATGGATGAGGACATTATTGATTGGTGTAAATGAAGACTGGCCACAGCTATTTCGTTTGCCTTTAAGAGTAAATATTTGTCAGTTTCTTCATTTTCTTCGATTTATTTTAGCGATAGTACGACGAGTTTAGTTTACTTCTTATGTATCTGGGATAACTAACATAATTTTCACATATTTTTTTACTTTTGAAATTGATCAATTTTTAGCCATAGTGAGTGTTTTAACAAATCAATTGACTGAAAACAAATTCGTGCGAAAACGGCTCTCGCTGTAAGGGTTAAATGTGGCCTTCCGACAGGAAAAGCTTGGCCACCGCTGGCTTATAATAACGAACAATTTAAAAAAGCATGCATATTTTGAATTGTTTTTGCCATATTCTAAGAAAAAAAAATCAACGATCTGATATTTACAATTTTAAATGAGTTCTAGTTTTGTTTTGATACTTTATATTATTTCGAAGTAATTAGGTATATTGGTATTTTATACAATAGAAGAACTACAATATAATAGATATTATTCACCAAAAAAATGCCAAACACGCAACGCTTGGGCATTTATTCCATTCGTAAAAAATATGGGCAGCAAAAACAGCGCAATGTATCGCACGGTTTCAATTTTTCCCTTTCGATTAAATATGTTAGTATACGCCGTTCAGTATATCTAGTGCATTTGAAATAACAGCGCACAAAATAAAGAATTTGAATGCTTGGAACTATCACTGATGTTATAATAAATAAGAAAACATGTAAGTAATTAATTGCAAAAATGCGAAATTTGTGCATAGACACACTGTGAATTTAATTTGTTTAATTGCTATCTGAATAATTATGATTAATTGTATGAATAAATTTCATCAATTCTTCATAATAATGCAGTCTTCAATATAAAAAAAGTTGGTTTACTGTTTTCAACATTAGGAAATTGGTAGATATTGAAGTAGGTATACGAAATTTAGTTTCCAATTGTTTAATGCAGGGGTCTCAAAACTTTTTAGTCTAAGGACCACACTAGCTCATCCACTAAGTCGCTAGGGCCAAAACATAGCTAACTCATCATACAATCATACTTAAGTTTTAAATTACGCGCGAATTTCGATTATTACTTACGGGTAAGTATCAAGAACATTTCATTGCGGCGGAGATAGCCGATAGCCGACACGAAGAAAACCAGTTTCTGCCTGATTTATAAACTCATATTAAGTCCTTTCGACAAAAAATTGGTTGATCAGTAGTACTGATCAACCAAATTCTTATCAGTACCATAAATTTGATCGTGCCCTTTTTTCGTTTTTGGCACTACTTATCTGTTTGAAAAAACTATGGCGGGCCAGATTGGTGATTCTAGCGGGTCAGTGTTGGCCAGCGTTTGGAGACCTCTGGTTTAATGTGTTTCCAAGCATTTTTAATTTGTAACAATTTATTTTTATAATACTACTAGTGAGTATCCGGCATGCGTTGCAATGCCACTCAAAGAAAGAAAGGGTTTGTGTTTTAATTCTGTTTATTGAAGTGCTTTTGAATAAGAGGTCTGCAGAGGTCTAAATTTCATAAAATTACCGGGTCCGAGCCCGTCATCACACTTATTACCCGAACCCGACCCAAAGCCCAGATTTATTTTTCTCATACCAAAAAATGCCCGATTTATTTTTTAATATAGTAATTCATTTATACTTTTTGCCGTGTAAAGGTCCGCGGGCCAAACCTGGGCCCGTGCAGACCTCTATTTTGCATAAACAATATTTTTTTTTGGGTTTTTCGTCTGGTTCAGAGATGTCGCTAGTTGTACGTATTTGATTGTTTTTTTTAGATTAAATTTTTTTTTCTTCAGAAACCTTCACGGGTGTGCGCACAACAACTCACCAAAATTTGATCGAAATCGGATGAATGGTAAAGCAATGCATAGAGGACAAACAAAAAAACAAATCTTTATTTTTATATATTCTGTCGATCCTAATAACTTTCATATTTTAATCAGTTCAGTCTGATTAATCTTTATCAAAACTAAAAGAATCGCTTCGTATTATCTATAATCGTAATAAGAGTCTTTTTCATTTTTGTCAAAGCAGGTGTGGGTGTTATGATTCTTTAAATGTAATTTTTCAATTACTCTGTTTTCATTAAAAATATTACCAATTAATAATAATATATAATTGAACACTTCTTACTCTTATTCTTTTGGTTTATGCAATTTGGAATATTAGCCAGCGAACCAGGAACAGTGGGGTGACTATATTAAATATATTAACGAATAAATGCGGGTTATCGTTATCTCTTCAGCGCCAGGTGGTGAAGCAGGTGTCGTGCGTCTATATCTTTGTCCCTTTCTCTCCCAGGTGTTTCAAACTGCAGGTGGGAACGTGTGTCTCACTCTTTCTCATTACCGGTGGGAAAACATCGACTAGCGCATAGTACGCTGCACGCGACAGTTGGCCCTCACTGGACTATAATCGAGTATAACTTACATTTTTTTTGATCGAATGCTTATATATAAATATTCTTTGGAATATTTGGTACGATCCTTTTTAACGGCTACAGACGCTTCAACGAAATGAGCATAATATATCTTCAACCAGAATGTATTATTAAATTCCAATATGTGTTCGTATTGAAGATAGAAAAATTGTTCTCAATTGGAACGGTTATTACTAAAAGGGAACATATCCGTATTTTGCCATTATTTATATGTCGACACACATTGTGTCAAAAAATGGGATATTTTGTACATTTATTCCATCAAAAACAGCGGTATAAAGTTTGGCTTTAGTTAAGAAATGGGATATGTCCCGGATAAGTGCAGTTTTAATACTAAAGCACGTTTTGACAGTTAAATTTCAAAATCAAAAAATGTCTTCTCCGGAGAGTGTCAGCTCGAATGTTTCGGGTAATATTTTGGTGAATAGGATGCCGGGGGTAGTCAATCACGATAAATATAAATCTGAGATTATTAAGAAAGTGAGATTAACTCGAAAATGTTACATTAATCACACAGTAAAAGATATGCATTCCTTCTGTTCTAATTGATGCTTCATGCGGATGAGTATAATTTTATAGTACTTAAATATTTTACCCCTTATTCTTTTTGCATAATAAAAAAAAACCTAAGAACATAAGAAATATGATCAATCAGTTCCTGGCATAAATAATACCTATTCTTTTAGTAGCAAGAAAAAAATTGTGGACAGAATTTCAAAAGAAGATCGAAATGTTTTTTTTTTATCTCAGACAGTGGTGGATGAATATATTTGGTACCTTTTCCGGCAGATAGGCATGCATTCAAGGGTTAATCCAAAACATTGAAGACGTTGGTAAATTGATGTAATAGCTAGAACACCAATATTTCTATCGTAAGCATCATCAACATCGACCCAAAACGTCGATGAAACCAAAGACTTATCTTAAAAATGAATAGAAAAACATGTTTACTTTTAAATGGAGACTAGTCCGACATGTTTTCCTGTTTTTATAATAGTCATATTTAAATAGCAACGCTTTGTATCAAAAAATAAATCTCCGGAACAAAATCCTCAATTGAATATTTTGTGCAGTTTTTTTCAACTTCTCAACAGTTTGCTTTTATGGACATATCCCCTTTTACAAACCATCGATTCAATTACACATGTCCAAGAATCGTTATTTTTACCTAATTAAACAAAAACATTTAATTTTATAAATCAAAATTTTTGTTTTAGTAGGTATTATAAATTAACTTTACTGTCCAGCTTCACTCAAAATATTGATTCTAATTTAATCTTCATTTTTTTCAATCTAGAGAAGTGACGTAGCATAACTGAAAATAGTCACATCCATCCATTTGTCAAACATAAAAAATTCATAACGCCAGGACTCAACGCATGAGTTTTTGTATGACGGACAAATACGTGTATTTTCTATTTTAAAGTTAAGATATTTCAATCTAAAATGACATATTTTTTTATTCCACTTTTGATAGAAGTGTGTGTCACGTGTTTTTAGTATCCTCATTTCGTCTCGGTATAAATCCCCCCACTTTTCAATACATAAATGATCCGAATATTATCGTGATATATTCAGTACAAAGATGCTTCAGAAGTAAAATTTGATAATCATACATAAATAACCTTGAAATATAGATTTCAACCGTAAAAAGCTATGTTCACATTCTTGAGATACACCAGTAGATCAACGGTTGGTAATGTTGGTATTGACCTTAAAATATTTTTTTTTTGAGTGACATGTCAAATATATTGGTTAGCAATAATTGGATTTTTCGTTCCAATTTCAAACGTGTAGGATTCGAACAAAAAGCGCAATTAAAATTTAGCACGAGTTATGAATACAAAAATCGAATGAAAAGCAAAAATAGCGGTGTATTATTTAAAACTTGCATGCAGGCAAACAATATTTTGCCGGCTCACTGGCCGCAAACACAATATTTCCTATTAGCCAAACAAATGGACGCATTGTCACGGCAATCGCAGCCAAATTATCCATTTCATTTTATATATATTTTTTTTCGTTTTGTTTTTGCAAAACCATTAAACAAAAGATTTCACCTCGGGCGACCATTTCTATGCGAATCAATATTGGCCAGTCATCAGTGTGCTGTGTTAAGGCCAAGCCACGTAAAAAGTGATGGGCGTTATAAAAAATGACCATTTTAGTCATATACAATTGTGTTTTTTTTATAATTAATCATATGCTGCAAATGACACCACAAACTTGACTCGATGCTAAGGGGCATATTTCATGATCAGATTCGTATTTCATACAACTTTCATCAAACATAAATATGATAAGATTTGTTTGATAGAATCTCAAGGCAACACATTATCCGATGTCATACTTTTCATCATATCTGTCGTAGTTTTCTGTTAAGAAAGAATTTAAACACGTCTCGACAGTTAATTTTTTTACCATGTAACCGAAAGGTCAAACTCGAATCCTGGTAATAACAGTTTCATAAATTGATTTTTTCCCTAACTTAGGTGAATGAAGTATTTGGCGGTGTGGCGTAACTCGATAATATCAAACCAACCGATCGCGCCGTCGAAGCGGCACACCTCATCTTTTCGTCATCTCTCACGTAGGACACTCCCATTGGTGGAGAACGATTGATATTTTCGAGCTATGCCACACCGCCTCACACTAGCAAAGCCTTCGTCCACCTAAGACCTAAGACATCCCGTAAGTGGAGTATAAGGAATCTTCATGGGGCTTATCTAAATATAAGTTCTTTAAAGAGAACCTGCCGTTACTCAATTGCTCAACGACTCTTTTTTCGAAGAAAGAATATAAACATAAGGATTGGACATGAATAGTGATTTGCTAATCGCTCTCGATATGTTCCGTGTTTAGGATCGGATAGGTGGGATGGAATTTCAAACATCTATACTTTCGGACAAACATCAATAAACCGATTGAAGATACAATTTATGAAACTTTCCGTACTGGTATTGTGAGCACCGTAACTGAAGTCAAAAACGGTGACCACGGTCTTAAAGCTTAGAAAGATCTAGGTGTGTTATTTTTAAATGAAAATTTTCACCACAATCTACAAAAAATCAAAGCCATGATAAAAGGATGATTTAAAAATAAAATTGCGTTTTCAATAGGAAAATTTGACATACATATTCGTATGGCGCAATACGTGTAATCGCGATAATGGAAGGAATATTCATTGCTAATCTTTTAATGGATTTTTTCTGTAATGAAAAAAAAATACGAAGGGAAGCGTGGGGTAGTTGTCAAATATTGTCAAAGCTTCCCTACAATTTCCCTTTGAATGTGTTCATTTACATGTTTCAAAAAACCTTTTTATTTACAAAATGAATTCACGGCAAAAAAAGTCAATAACAGGATTGACACATTGAAATCTGAAGGAAAACGATAACACGTAACATAAATATTATATTTATAGGTAAATAAGTTTATAGCAAAAATGTTCTTTTTCATTGGCTACTAACTTATGTTTCCTTAAAAGAATTAGATTATATTGACGGAAAGGAAGGGAATTGTGTGATGTAAATGCAATCATTATTAGCATATGCATTAAAGTAGTAAGTTAATGAATAACACTATGACATTGTTAACCAGTATCCCCATTAACATTTCAATTAGCAACAAAAAACCACATTAATTTGAGACTCATATGATAACTCTTCAATCTAGATGCCAGGAATAACAAAGGGTTCTCTTTGCGATGCAAATGATACTATATGCCCGATGTCTATCATAAAACCACACTTCATTATGGAAATTAATTTAATTCCATAATGACGAGACAAGAGGGGAACGTGTTCTTAGAATATACAAAACAGAGTAGTGAACATTGAAATGACATTAGATATTATTTAATCACTTGATGACACTTTGAAATTAAAGTTTTTGTAGAATTAAACAAGTTGCATAATATGTTTTATAACAGTATGTATATCTAAATTTAACTTTAAGTATTATATATTTTTAATGAAACACTTGCCCTGAAAATCTAAATTAAACACAGTATTTATATTTAGCAAGCACTCCAACAATGAATGCAAAGTTATTTGTACTTCAGTCCATTCGTATTTTAACGAATGGATATAAGTATATAAAGCAGTGTTTTCATATTGAAAACGTTTGCTAAACATTGCATTAAATATTATTCAATTTCAAAGTAAACGTTTTATGGAAAATATCTTAGACAAGAGACTTATAAATCGATATTGAGGCATGTATTGTGATTATTCGTTTGCATCATAAGATTGAAAAGTCTAGAAAAAATCGAACTGACATACCTGGTGGATAGTTACGGAAGTTTATTTAATTATATGCCATGTCGTAAACGACGCTTTGGACGCTTATCGGATTTAAGTCTTCATGCACATTTGTGTAGACATTAAATGGGTTTCGATGATGCAGCTTCATAACCGAAGGAACTCAAATCATGAATTAATGGATATTGATCACTCACTGTAAAGATAAATACTGTCGTATTAAATGTATTTGTTTTGATTTACAAAGCTTTTCTAGGCTGATTAAGTGATGATGAAATGTATGAAGACTTGTATGCGGAAACAATATTTACAGCCTTCTGATTGAATGGCAATTATCAGAAAAATATCATCGAACCGCTGACTATCAAATATATTACTTGCTGTTATAATAGCGGTGTTTATTTCCAATTTACCAGTATTAATCGCGGCAATTTACACTCTTTGTATAATAGTTGAAGTGTTGGAACGAGTAATGCATACAATAGACGAAAAACGCAATAGCAGCAAAAAAAGAGTTTGTGAATAATTGGCAAACAGTCGAGTTGCATAATTTTGCAACCATTAAAATTTCAGCCAACTACTTACTAACTACCTCATCAAATTTCGACATCGCTCAGTGATATTAAACCATTATAAAAAAAACTAAGGTAATGGAACAGCTAAAATATTTGCAATATTTCTGTAATTGATTTAGTCAAAAACAAATAATGACAAGCTATAAATTTCTTCCACTTGCCTCAGATGTATATATCGCGGGTAAACTGACACAGCGCATTGTGTCTGTTTTTGATGATTTTCTGTTTTAAATGTAAAAATGTACTCAATTTAAAACTCTACGTTCTGGTACGCATGAAGTCATGGGATATAATGGTTTGAAAAAAAAAGGTTTGGTTTTTTTTCTGGCAAATAGCATAATACTATAAATCATTGTTAACAAATCTTAAGATTTGTATACCAAAAAGATTATTTACTATAATGTACAAAAAATCTTTATAAAAACAAACAATCGTATTAGGGTTACAGCTAGAGTACATTGAAATAAACGTAAGTCTTTAAATGCGATTATCTCAGAACTTGTTTTTATGACTTAATGCCTTCTGTCAGTATAACTCCGATAAACACAAACATAGTAACTGATCTTGACAATATAATATACTTTCTACATAATATTTATTTGCTTACCACTGGATAAATTTTCCGAATAATCAATCATGTAATGTGTAAGAATGGTGAAATTACCTGGAAAGAAATAAAAGAAGCGTTAATGATATATAAGTGGTCAGTTTAAATAAAACATTCGATATTTGGTATGGAGAATAACCAGCCAACGACCAACAAACTCAAACCACAAAAGGTGTGAAAAGAAAATGATTGTAAATTCAGACCACTTTACAGGTACATGCATATCGACTATGGAAAGGAAAAAGGACGTAAACCACATACAAAACATATTGTGTGTAGCCCAAAAAAACGTGTATTAAATTGCATACATCGTGATTTTGAAAAGACGCAGAGATAAGTTCTTTTGCCTTTCTAAAGTCGATATATTATATATATATATATATATATATATATATATATATATATATATATATATATATATATATATGCCTATATATATATAGTGTGTTATCACGTTCTGTGTGAGTTATACACAATATTTTTTAGTGTGTCTTCCGTCCATTTTCATTTTCATAGTCGAAAGTATACATAGTTGAATTGAATCGCCGAGTAGCTAAACAACCTCCTGAAGGTTTTTAGAGTTTGGAGTAAATCACGAAAAACTGTTATGGGCAGTATGATAGTTTTAAGTATAATTTAAGTTATTTTGTATCTTCCGGTGTATAACGAAAATTAAAATATGCTTTTCACTGTAGTTTGGGAGAAAAATGAATTCCGAACGGAGGACGAAATAGGAAGAAATTTTAGAATGTAAAAATTGATAGATCGGTTGGTATAGCACATACGTACATTAAAAACTTATTTTGTGAAAAATCACCCTTAGCGTGTTTAGCGACTCGATTATATTATATAAGCTGCCCAGTTTCCAAATAAATTTAGCATAGTGTTATATACCTAGTTTGAATGGCATATTATTGACATTTTAATGGTATTTTTTTGTGTCACAACTGCATCAAATTACAATGTGACATGTTCCAAAAACCAATAGTAGATTTAATCAGACAATTTTTTAGTGCCAAGATGCCTTATGTGTACAATCAAATACATACGTTTGCCGTATATTTTCACGTTCACGGTAGAAGAATATCATCGACTAATTTGTTCGGCAGTGGTCGATCATGCACAGAACAAAGTCAAACCTCATAGTGTGCGAATCGCGGCTTAAAATGCAGGTAGGTATTTAAGCTAAGCCCTCAAAGGCGGTTTAATTACATCCGTTTTAATCGCCGATTCATTAACATCAATGAATTCGCAATTAACAGCAAAGAGGAGAAGATTTTAAGCGATAGATTCTAGAAAATTGCTATGCTGGCGTATTTGCGATATGAAATAAAACCTCCGTTCAAACTATGTAACTGAACGTTTATGAATGATAATTTGATATGCGACAAACATTTTTTTAAGACTCAGAATAGCGACAAAATTTGCAAATTTATCCGCACAATAAATGTAGTAAACTAGTGGATATTATAAGTACAGATAGGTATCTGCTAGGTGTACTGGGTAAATAGAAATAATTATCATTTTGCAATGGAATCATAAGAGGAATAAGTATATAAAAAATATTCAGTAAAATTCTTCTTTAAATATCAGTCCGAAAAAGTGCGAAAAAACGAACTCTTTGGTACATTTTAAATATCTTTATAGAATCTTTATATTTAATAAATTGCAAATTTTGCATCGAACACTTTCTTAAAAATACTTTGTTCTACGATTTTGTCTCAGACATCAAATCTCGGTAACCTACAATAAACCCTAATCTAGTCATAGAGCATAAAAGTACAATCACTGGGTAAATGGGGTGTCAGAAGATCAGAGTGCAGGGAGTCAGCGATTGGTTCAGAAGTAGACGATTGATTGACGTAGCAAAGTTGCACCCCAGAATGGAACACAAGTGAAAAAGAATAAGAGAAAGTGCGGTTGCGTATTGGCTATTCTAAATCGTTAACAAATATTATTGAACAGTGTTTGAATTTATTATAATCTTTATTTAAGATTCAAAACATGTTTTAATGTATCTCTAGATATACAAATAAAGATTTTCATGAAGTTTTTGTTTGCTACCTGTCCTGTTTATGAATTTGTGTTGAGGAAAGTGCAAAATAATGCTGCAAATCTGCAATGAAATGCCAGTGCTGTAAAGAAAAATCGCGACTAAGCGTTAAATTTCTCGGCTTGTTTTCCACTTCTAACTCGTGAAAACAACTTTAAAGTTACAATAAAATGATTTTAGTAATATAGAGCTTTAATGTGAAATCACTTACTCAGGTGGTTGGTTGCTAAATTATATTTCTTACGGGAAATATATCTACACCAAAAATCTTCAACTATATACACCACTTTAATTTTTACCGATATCCATTTGTGACATTTTCTTTCTTCGCAATCCTTAATCTGTATATGTCCAGTAAATGATCATCTAACACAGGTGTTGCCAAATTTTCGGACCTTGCGGTGCGTTAAATTGACAATTTTGAATCCCGCGCACCACTAAGTTTTTTTTCCGAAAACGTACATTTTTACGTACGTACATACAAAATAACGATCGCAAAAAGTATGAAATGTTAATAATAAATAAATAGTTGTAATATTTGTGGATGCAGGTTGGAAAATAGTTTAAGGTTACTGGAAAAATTCGGAGAACCAACATTTTCTCGGGGACCACCGGTCAGCGATCGCTAGATTTTAATATTAGCACAATTATTCTGATAATTTTAAGTTAAGTAATAATTAAGTTTGCTTTAATAATTGATACAATATATATTTTAAAAAATAAAACACAATTCCTTTGTACTACTTCCACATATTTACAAAGTAATTAGGTTTTATTTTTTAAAATATAATGTCTTTCCACCAAGAACTGACAGTTAACACCTTAAAAACAATATATATTATTAATAAATCCGAATATAACGTGATGTATTTTACTTATTTTTTTCCGTCGCATTTGGGCTAAGTGGCGACCAAAATTTTCCTTCTTGTCTTTATTTAGATCCCATTTTTAATTACGTTCATATTTAAGGGCTACGTTATATTTGAGCTGATACGGCTTTAGTTTAAAATGAAATTGAAAACATTTTGCTTAACAAAACCTAGAGAAGAAGTTTAGTTTGGTACTAATTTTCGATTTTGCTGAAGGTACATCAAAGAAACAATAGATTTAAAATTTCATTTCATTAAATTGTACGTGTGATATTATATTTTTGAGGTTCGTGTAATTACTGTAATTGGTTAAAAAATCATTGCGGTGAATTTCCACGGCTAATTTTTGTAATAGGTTTTATAAAAAGCTTTTAAATATTCATCAAAACAATGCAATGTTGTAACGTGTCACGTTCCACGCGATCCGATATTTTTAATTGATAATATATTTTTTATGGGTGGATTGCAAAAAGTGCAGTAAAATAAGCCGCCGTATGTTTTTAAAAGCCGATGCTGCTAAACGATCTGTGCATGCTTTGCCAAAATAAAAGTTCATATCACAAAAAGATTTTTGAGGGATCAGTTCCCTGACACAATTATTTCGTATGTAATCCAACAGTTTATCGCGAAGAACTTACGAAATCGATTAGATTTTTTTTTTTTTTTTCCATGTCCGCTCCCAATGTGGAGCATATGGTCTCCTAATGGAGGTATCTTGACAGAATTTTTCTACGAGAACTGCTTGTCACTCAGTTGCTCAACCTCTCTTTTCTTTTTCGGAGAGAGTAGGGATAGAAGGATAGGGCTATGACAGGACTAGTGGTTAGCTAATCGCTCTCGTTACGCCCCGTGAGGATGGGATTGGTGGGAGGGAGGACTCAGACTACGAACAGAAATCCATAAATCGATTGAAAGATCAATCTATGAAAACCGTCCGCACCGGGAATTGAACCCGAGACATCCGTAACCGTAGCCAGCGACGAAACCAACTGCGCCACGGACGCCGACTCGATTAGATAGTAACTACGAAATCCATAACCAAATCTTTATATTATGTGACATCTTCAATTCTCTATTTCATAGTTCAGAGATAACTTGGCCAAATATCTTATTTTTTCACAATAACTAACTCATCACCAATCATTTTCGTGTTATTTGAGGGTTACATCAACTGGCCAAAACATCATCGATATTATCTTTTACTCTTCGACACTTTTATTATTTGATATTGGTACACTACAGAGTCATGTGCTTATTCCGAAGTCTAAAGAGTAAAAACATTACAGACTGGATAAAAATATCTTATGCTTTCATCATAACTATATATGTACAATTCAAAATGCTTCAAATTCGTACGGATATGTAATGTTATAATTTCATATTCTACAAAACTACATTTTTTCTACAAATAGAAACGTCACACTTTGATATTTGACGTCACATATATGCTTGGTTACCCTCTATAAAAAAAAGAAGAGAGGTTAAGCGATGTAGTTATAACTTCTACCAAAATTCTAATTGAATACCTCCGCTATAGTACTTAATTAGTTATCCATACCCTCTGTATTCGGAGTATACATGATTATATAACAGAAAAATACAGTTTGTATGCACCATGTTCGTTTCCATGCGGAGCATATGAACTTCTAATGTAGTATCTCAACAGAAATTATTTGAATGAAGAATCGGGTATTATTCAATAGATGAGCCTCTTTTTTTCGAAAAGAATACGGACATATCGATGGATCTAAGATAGGAATATTATTCAGATAATCAACCTTGTTATGTCACGTTTTAGGATCGAATGGGTTTTATAGGATTGGAGGGAATTTAAGAATCACAGTAATCCATGCCGGACACAAATTTTCCGCACAGGTATATAATCCCTGGACACCACACCCAAATAGGATGAACGCCCAAAAGTGTTCACCACTCGGCTTCAGGACCAGTAGAATGATAATATATCGACGGTATTTTGGCCAGTTGATATAATCCTAAAAATTAAAATTATTCAGGATAGAGAAAAAACTGTTTTTATCGAAAACATTATATGGTAAGTTGCGTTATGTATCTTTGAAATGCACTTCTGTAAATTATCGTCTTTGCAGATACGGGATTATACGTAGGGTGTGTCGATATAATAGTGGCTGCTTACATCAAATAGACGGCTCAGAATTTTTAATCCTAAAACCAATGTAAAATGATATTTCCCTTCCAAAAAGTGGTCAATTTATTAATATAAAATTAAAATTGATAACTTTGACCTGTTCTATCGTCTTAAAAATGAGATCCAATCATTAACTCATTTTCGTGTTCTTTAATGGTTGCATCAACTAGTCAAAACATTGTCGATATTATCTTTTGCTTTTTGTCATTTATATTATTTGATATTGGTACTTTACAGAGTCATGTGCTTATTACGAAATCTAAAGAGTGAACATATTACCGACTGAATACAAATTAATAAAATTTAGTTTACGAATAGATTAAATCTATTAAAATTAATTCACCATACATATGCAGTTTGATAACAAAAAAAATGAACGATGCTTCGTTATGAAGTTTTTTATAAAATTATCTCAAAATAAAATTATACCAGATACTAGGCAAATAATCACTGCAGTGTGTGGTATAAAATAAACAATAAAGCAAGCCCCATTTGCAGTGAGGTGGAACTCAAGCGGGATTCATATTTTAGTATTATCGGAAAACAGTTGTGTCATAATAAACAATCAGCGATGGTTTACTGCGCAAACAAACTGGGAATAGCCGAATATGAAAATATTGCCACCCACCCTCTCGTATCGACCGGAAAGCTTGGGGTGAGAATCCAACAGATAGAGGGAAAAGTTATTTTGGATACCAGATACATATCCTTGCGTAAGCAATACACAAAATAAAAAAACGCAAGTGATTTATTGATACATTGTAAGACATCGAGCATTATATTTTTATTTAAAAATAATAGTATATTAAAACGGACATGTTTTATAATTCTTTAAATTTGACTCGTTCAAATTGTGTACATCTCTATACAAATTTCAAAATTGATTTTGTAATTCCGTCAAGCAGACCAAAGCGATATATACAATCTGCTATCTGATACCAATAATTGGATTTTTTTAATCTCTGAATCGTCTAACCAACACAAATAAAAATCTAAAAGGTATAACTGATGATCCGGTAAAATATATTGCAGGTTCTGTAGTCGAATGGTCAGCGATCTCGAACGTTTAGCGCACTCGATCTCACTAATACATTTATTTTGCAATCGATTTGTTATTTTTTATCCAAATTCATGGATATTATTATTGTTTGAACGATTCAAGTGATTGATTAGAGAGGTGGAAATATTCAGCGATGAGCGTTGTGCATTTTGATTTTTTCCATCCTACTTTTCTGAATTCAATTTTATGGATTGTACTGTCTATTATTCACGTCAAATGCATGACGCCTTGGCGTAAGATTTGATGATATTTACTGTCCTTTTTTTATAATAAACCTTTTTCACTCCTTTCCTCCAACCTTCTATACGATCATAAAAAACGATTAGTAATAGTCCTTTCCTAGCCTCATTTTTCTATCCCCTACTTACCACAAAAGAGATTGAGTAAATAACAATCATAACAGTGAAAAAAAACGAACATGGCATTAATGTAACATTAAACATTGCTGTCTCCAATTTTAACACATAAAATGCCCGCTCATCGCGAGCCGCATTAACTGCCCTTAATCATTATATTGAGGTGATATAATTAAATCTGTAAGCATCGTACATTTTTTAAAAAAATGTAGGTAACGTATAACTGACCATACTGACCATACTGACCATACTGACCATACTGGATTAACAGTATACGATATAAAGATCATTATAGCAAAGATTTTATTCTCTTTAAATACACTTACTTATGCAAAAACTTCATTCGTTTTACAATCAATAATATCATAAATATCGTTTTGATACGCGCTTGTGATACTAGGTGCACTATCGCTTTAACAATCTTAAAGACTTTCCGCTTTGATTATGCAAAACTATATTCATTGTTTTTCTTATCGAGTGCAATGCATTTTACTAGCCATTCGACATAGAGTAAAGGCGTGAAAGAATTGATTTCTGCTATGTAAATACGTACTGTGGCACATTGCTTAGCAATTGCACACCTCAATGGCCCACTTGTTAAATATCATTTAGTAATCCAAAGTATTTTAGTTTATTTTTGTATCTGTTGTAAACTATGATGATTTATAGTCATAAAAATTAAACCAGTAATATATAAATCTATTGTGATACTTTATGATCACATTTGTAGACATAAATTGGTTGTTATTTTCTGAAAAAGAATAAAATACATTAATTAATACTGTAAATTCTTGGTTGAAAAGACATAATATTTTAAGTAGCTGCCTACTTATTACACAATTTTATAATGTGATTAGTGAGCACCCGGCATGCGTTGCAATCCCACTCAAAGAAAGAAAGGATTTGTGTTTTAATTCTGCTTATTGAAGTGCTTTTCGATACACAATATTTTTTGTTTTCGTTTGGTGCGTACGCGATTAAATCAGTTTCTGTTTGTACGTATTTGATTATTCTTTTTAGATTTTTTTCAAAAACCTTCATGAGTTTACGCGCACAACAACTCACCAAAGTCGAAATCGAAATTCATCGAAATTGGGTGAATGGCAAAGAAATGCATAGAGGACAAACAAACAAACAAACATTCCTTATTATTCCGATGTTCCTTATCTATATATATATATATAGATGAGCAACCGTTTTGCTTTTTAGTGTAATCATTAAGTTCCAAAATAAGTGCTGAAATTGTGTTTTATTATTTTTTACATGAACTACTATTTTTTAACTTCCTTAGATTTTTAATTCTCGATGATAAGTTGGTTTATGTCCCCTACTATACCCATTTATATTGTTGAAATCCAAAAAAAATATGCAAGAATTATTTCAAATACAATTAATGTCGGTTTATAGATTTGTTTTTTTTTTTCAAAAATGGGCTTGCTAGGTAATCATAATGCTATTCTTTTCTGACCGTAGTGTCGGAAAATCGTAGTAATATTTTTTTTAGCCATTTCCGTCTATGGCAATAGTTCTTTTTAGATGTTATATACATATTTATGTAAATTGGAGACTAAAATGAAGGCGGGAAATTCTCGACCTAAAATGGCTTAAGTTACCCCACTATGTGACCCTGGTTGACCGGGAGCTATAAATAAATATATTACTAAATCATTTTAAGAAATAAAAAAATGGTTTGCAAGGAAGAATTTATAACGAAGTATATTTTTATTTCTTGAGTTGACGCAACGGTCCAAAATACGTACTAAAAGGTCACGAAAAAATAATAATTTCAGTGAATATATCATGCAAAAATATGTGCATGTTTAAGGAAAATCTATACACCGAAAAAGAAATTGCGTTATGTTTAAATACTTATCGAGATCTTTTAGGGGGAAAAGTAAACTCAGCGTCACGTGATTTTGAATATAAATCAGGCATTATTATGTGAACACTTTTTTGCTGACCAATATTTTGTTATATTTTTAAATTTTATCATTTTAAACAGAAAATCTGAATTATATTGACTGCAAAAACATTTAAACGATTGTTTTTATTTGTAGAACGATAATACTCGCCTGTACTTCAGGCATCCAAGTACTTGGATGAACTCAAACTGACGTAAGCGACAATACTTATGGAAATGTAAAAAAAAATGAAACATTCAAATTTGATATTTAAATCTGAACAAGCACCTAGCCAATCGATATCTTAAGTTTTTATTATGTACTAGTGAGTACCTGGCATGCGTTTCAATGAAACTCAAAGAAAGAAAGGGTTTGTGTTTTAATTCTGTTTAATGAAGTGCTTTTGTATTGGTCTGCACGAGTCGAAATTTCATAAAATTACCCGGTCCGAGCCCGTCATCTTCAGGCCCGGCCCGGTCCAAGCCTCAATATCACACTTATTACCCGAAGCCCAGATTTATTTTTCTCAGCCCGAAAAAGGCCCGATTTTTTTAAATATAGTAATTCATTTATACTTTTCAAACAGTATATGTTATTGTTTCCATATTTCCAACGATATTCACAGCACATGTAAAATAGATTATTTAAATGAAAACTGTTGCTTTATGGCTGATTCATGACCAGAACATAGTACGAAATATTTTTCTTAAATTTGAATTCCTTACTCAGGCCCGGCCCAAGCATGAATATGAATTGTCTACCCGCCTGAGCTTGGTGCAAGGGGCGGGTCGGGTAGAAGCCAGCGGGCCAATCCCGGGCCCGTACAGACCTCTATTATGGAGACACAATATTTTTTGTTTTCCGTCTGGTGCATAAACGAATGATTTAGAAGGTTTTTCCGAGATATCTCTAGTTTTACGTATTTAATTATTTTTTTTAGATTCAAATTTTTTTCTTCAGAAACCTTCACGAGTGTGCGCACAACAACTCACCAAAGTTTGATCGAAATTGGATAAATTGTAAAGGAACGCATAGAAGACAAACAAACAAACATTAATTTTTATATATATAGATTTAGCATTGACTTCTTCAAATTAAAAATAACAACGAGATAAAAAAAAACACTATATATTATTTACCACCCGCTCCTTAAAACGGAGCGCAGCGAGTCCTATCCTATCCTAGCCTTATTTTTTTATACTCACTCTTTTCAAAAAAGAGAGGTTGGCAGACTGAATAACAACTAGTTGTCTAACAACTTTTTCTTCTAAATAAATACATAGGTACTCAATACCGAAAGCGGACTTTTTTGATAAAATATACTAAACTTCGTTCGTTATAGTTCGGTAAACATCGCTTGTGTCTAGCCCCCTCCCCACTAGGAAGAAATAATTCCACTCCACCTTTGTTTTTTAAGTTAAGATTAAGAAACATTGTTTACCTTTTAGAAATACAATTTAGAAATAATATACCTTGAGATATAGTTAGACTAAAGATGCTTCTCAAAGAAGTTTAACACGTGTCACTTTTAGTAATACAGCCAGTGGAATAACAAACTTATAAATTTGAATTGTACATGATGTTAAATGTATTTTATGTCCAGTACGTTTCTAAAGTAAAACATATTTGAGTGTAAAAATAAAATCGTTTTCCCTGTACAATTAAATCCCATAATTATTATTCGACCCTTATATCACCGTATATATGTTTCACTTGAAAAGAAATTGCGGGATAAATATGGCTACCAATTTTTCTACCCGAATTCCCCAGTACGCGTATTTAAAACACATATAATATGGTTTAGGGAAGTGTGGGGCATAAACAAACATTCTTGCCAACCGAATAATTATACACCGTGATGAGAACACGTTGTTTGCATTTCAATACAAGTGGTTCTAGAAGTGTTTAATTAATGCAAAGAAAGCATCTCCGCTTTTTAAATAATGAAACTAAAAATTTAAGCAACATTATCTCATTAATATTATATTTGGCATTAAAGTTTCTTTCCAATTCACTAGGTTTCTTTATCACTCGATGGCCAAGGATGTCCGCAAAGCCCTATGTTCAATATTGTATATTAATATACCTTAATGTATTCAGAACTTGTACCGCCTTATCGCTTTATAGAGGTCTTACCACTGTCCTTAAAAATCTGACAAAATTATCAATTGACTTGGTGAACTAAATGTATATTGTATACAGTTTTATAAAAATCTGTCGGTATCTCAAACAAAACTTGCGGCGATTCATATCCAATCTTAGGATTCTAATAAAATTTGATTTCGCTATAATAATATTATTCGCGGTGTTCAAGAATTGTATCATACAATTTATCATCCGGGTACCTGTTCGTCTAAACGCCAATAATTTCCTGATGAAAAAAAAACATGGAAACAATACATACGTTTATTTATATAAATAATTTCTAAGGCAATTGGAAATTCACGATGAACAGTTTTCGTTGTTACTGTAATGTACATTAATATTGTCCATAAGTACATTTCTTAACTTTTTAAATATTTTGCTAATGGTTTGTAAATTAAAGTTACCATTTTAATGTTCATTGAAAAACCTGTTCTCATGTTTTACATTTATATCTTGACAATATTAAAAACGGTCAGTGAATATCCAAATATTAATATACACGCAGTGAAAGTTTGAAAAACGTTACATTATAGATTAAGCCCACATGGAAACGTAAAAGAGTACATGAGGAAACCCACTTGAAGCTATCCCTTTCGTACCCTCGAAAGTTTGTACGCACCTACCCTTAGCAACGGTATATGACGATCTCCCTCTTTTCGTTTGTATTAATATGCTGGTACTGAGTGTCAATAGTAATAATTATTTAATTTCAAACTTAACGTAATGTTAGTTTACTGGAATTGATGACCACTACACTAGCGCCATTCGGTCGACGGACAATTCATTTACTGAATATAATATAAACTTAAACTTTTTTCACGTTGACAACAGTACCCGATTAATGATTTAGAATCCCTGAACTGAAACTTGGAGGAAAAAAATTAATGTATAAAAATGTTTCAATTGTCATTGTTCTGAATTTTATCAAACAAACCGTGATTAAGAACATGTTTGCTATTCGAAAACTATTTGATAATTTTCATAATTTAATGATTTAACATACCGAGAGTATAAATACTGGACGAAGACATTAAATTATACAAAACAAGTTCTGAGATAATCGCATTTAAAGACTTGTTGTAGTATCTGTGTTCCCAAGTACAATTGTTTGTTTTTTTTTTTAAATATTTTCTTCATCTTTTTGGCGTACAAATCATAAGATTTGGTATCAATGAGTTATAGTTCATCATATAATGCTTTTTGTCAGTATAAAAAAATAACAATATAACTTAATACTGATTTTTATCAAAGCATATAATGGCTCATGCTTCATGATACATTTTGACATATAAAACAAAAAATCATCAAAAACTGACTTATTGTGTTCTGTCAGTATACCCTCGATATAATAACGAAAACAAGATCTAACAAATTGATATTATTCTCATCCAAAATAGTTATATAAAAAATAAAGTATTCTATTATCATCGGTATGGATTGTACGAATATATTGTCATAAGTTACATGCAGATAGGTTAAGCTTAATATTCTCCATATACATACTGTTGGTCAATTTTATTAATGCTTTACTGAATTTTCTTTAATGGCGTTTGAAGAAATAAAAGAGATCGCCACAAAAATGTTTTATTTATTAATGATAATTAATATTAAACTAACGATTGTAATTAAGTGTTATTTATATTATTTAGAAAGTTGTTATAAAAATCTTATAACCATTTCGGATATGTAATAAAAAATAACGTTATAGCAATTATAGCTTAGCGGTGAAACGAAATTAATATGTATTTTTAATTTAACTTGATTTATGAAAATGATGAAGACGATTTAAAAGATATATTCAAAAGTTATTTTTCTATTTGCGTTTTTAATTTATATTCAGGGGTGTAGAGCCCACCTACATTGCGAAAATAGGTTGCAAATAATTACAATTTTCAACAAATTTTTGTGATCTAGGTTTGAGATTAAATATAACAAAGCATTGTTGATTCGAAATTGATTAAAACGACGAGCCATATGTAGCGGTGTTATTCAAGTCTCTTAGATCCTTACAATCGATTTATATTTTCCATTTTTTCAATGTCAAATTTGGTCAAGAAAGGTAAAATAACGCTGGTGTTACTGTAAATAAATAAATTATGATTTTATTGAAATTAAAGGAATAATTGACTAGGTTTTAGTTGTTATTCAATCAACAACAAATCACCGTATATCATAAAAAATCTTTTCAATAACTAATAAACAAATTAGTTTGTTTAACATGTATATGTTTTTATTACCCCAAACCAGCGGTTGAAAACCTTTTATGTAAACTTGTATAAACTTTCCGACGAGCAAAAGAAATACTATATGTATGACAGTTTAATAATATATAAATAATATTATATTGTAAGTCTTGTGTCGGCGTCCGTGGCGCAGTTGGTAGCGTCGCTGGTTACGGTTACGGATGTCTCGGGTTCAATTCCCGGTGAGTCCTCCCTCCCTCCCACCCATCCCATCCTCACGTGGCGTAGCGAGAGCGATTAGCTAACCACTAGTATTGTCCTAGCCCTATCCTTCAATCCCTACTTTATTCGAATAAATAACAAGAAGTTCTCGTAGAAAAATTCTGTTAAGCTCCAATAGGAGACCACATTGGGAGCGGACATGGAATTTATTATTATATTTACTTGAATTGTTTGTATCTTAAAGAAAGGTCGTATTTTATTAATTCAATAACTGGAGAAAATTCTTCTATTAATTACATATCGTCAGTTTTTGTCAGTAAAAATCTGTAAATCATTCTCGTGCCAACAGCATTTTCGCACGTACCACCTCGGGCACGCGTTTCCTAGGTTCGCCAGCCCTGTCCTATACCAATGCGTACAATATATTGCTTTATCAATTTTGTATGAAAATACGTGAACCATTTTTTTCCCGGTGTTCCCAATATTTTTGGTTTTTTTCTTCCCTATTTATATATAAGCACTATCCAATATAAATTATATCAATTAAGATTGCAAGCTAAGTTGGCTCACGTAAGTTAACGTTGGCTAGCAAGCACTCAGAGTGTCTGATCCAGTATTCTTTTTGGTTTAAGCCTGTCTGAGTGAGCAGTGTTTTTTTATTATCAATTTTTATTAGCACAGCAAGAAATGTAATCTAACTAAATTCTGACAAATATGGGTTAAACAATTAGACACAGAATTTAATTCATTTTATAAATAGTACTCCCATGAATAGTAAATAAAGTTCCACTACGTACGACCTAAGCATACACTGCAAGCTTTCAAAGCTCCCGTAAGTAAACAAAAATACTCAGCGATTTCTGCGAGTAATTTGTTACGAAACCTATTTTGTGGCGTAGCAAACAGATAGTTTGTAAGTAATTTTTCATTACATAAAACTGAAATTAAAAATATGTATAATAATGAAATAATAAATTGCGATAATTTTAATAACTCAAATTTTTATGGGAGCTTTATAGAATTAAAACGAAAATAAGATGAAACGTTACTAATATTAAATATATAGCTATACTTACCCATAATTTCGTGGAGTTGCGTTATTTTGATTTTACATTAAAGTTATTCAGTAATTTTCTTGATAAAAAATTAAATCCTATGTCTGATTAACACCAATGTTGGTATCATGGTATTAAAGTCACTTTTTTTTTGATGAAGTTTTTTTAAATAATAATTTTGAACAACTATTTTAAACCATGTTGTTTTCCCCATAAAAAGCACATTCACTTCTCAGACTATTTAGACAGAAATACATTTAATCGAATTACTTCATTCTTCACAGAGGGTAAGGTTAAAAGAATGAGGTAATGACAAGAAAAGTTTTGAGGTAAAAGATCTACCGATGGAAGTTTAAATTCATACAGGAATTTACCAAACTTTCTTATTTTCATATCAATTTATAAATCGATAGGAAAATCTATGTTAACTTTTATTACTCACTTTTAACTGTCAATTCTTGGTGGAAAGATCGGTATCGGTGCTGGCCATTATAAAAATTTGGAAGTAGCATAAAATAAATTATGTTTTATTTTTAAAATACAACTTTTTGTATTTGGGGATTAAAAGTCTCGTTCGTAAAATTTACTTATCACGTAAGATGTGCGATATAATCAAATGAATTGGATTTGTAAAGAATCATTTTGAGACGACCTAATTTTATATCCTAATCATTTAGGCATAACTAAGCGGATGTAATATACTTATGGCCAGATCAGCACCGCTAAAGACGCCAACAGTAACTCACTTTTGGTCATTTTACAGAAGAGCCAAATACATGCTGAAAAATTGATAATTCAAAATTAATAGGTAGCAAAAGAAAAGTTAAGAATTCACAGAAATTAATAAAAGCCTCTAATGCGTTACTTCTTTGTTCGTTGGGAGTGTTGATTTATTATATATAATTTAACGTCATTTTCTATTTTCCATAATATTTCAGTCACATTATTTAAGAAATGTTAAAATACTAGAAACTGATTCAAAGTTAAGTCTATTGTATGTTATATTATATATTATTAAATGTTTTTTTTACCATTTTGTCCCCATTTAAATATCAAAATTCGTAATCTACAGCAAAAAAATAATTTTGAGGTGAATTTTACCCCGCTATAAATGCACATTTTTCAGATTCCACAAAAAGTGTATTTGAACACAAAAAATCCTGAAAAATTCTCTCTAGCGGAAAATATTTTTCCAACAACAGCGATTTATAATAATAGCGCAGGGTGGCGCTAGTTTCCACTGTGAAAGATAATATATTGATATTTTATTGGCCGCATTCCAGCGCTCGCCGGCGAGAAAAACGCCTCTTGTGAGAAATTTTGTCCAACTGACCGGAAAATTGGACGACATTTTGCGGAGAAAAGGCCCTACCATCATTTCGTGACATAAAATATTTATGTTCCGAAACCGATGCACTTTTATTAAATGACAAGATAAAAAACTATCCAAATCGATATGGTATAGATAATTGATACTATATAGAGATTTCTTTTTATTATCTCTCTATATTTTGTGGGAAAAATAAGTAAAAAATTGACGATAAAAACAGTGAAAAATATGTCTGTCAAAGATATATCAAATGTCGTAAATTTTCTTGATTGTCCTTACTGTCTTTCTGAATGATCATCTCTTACATATTATATTTACATGTTTATCTAGTTTTATATAAAGTTTGCATTGTACATGTTATTTTTGGTGGAGACACAAGTTATACTAAACAGACAATTTTTTTTATATTTTTATTTCAAATTTAAAAAAAAATATCTGGCATTACAGCTGACAGCCAATGCGTCAAATATTTTGAAAATTAGAAAATCATACGAGGTAAGCTCGATGAAAATTTTTAGAAGTCATTCATGTCCAAGATCACAAATTTACATTGAAAAAATCTAAATCTGATACTGACCTTGCTTTGGATTGAACCAGATCGCTAGGGTAAACACTTACCACTAGATCACAGAGACCGACTTACATTTAAGTCTGTTACATGTCTGAGGATCTTTTACACGTTGAAAGGCTACATTAATTTGCCTTTAATCAAATAACGTTGCATTTATAAAAGGATTTACATTTAAACATAATTAAAACTTTTTGCATATTATTTCGTAAATAAATGAGAGCAATGGAATGAAAAATGTAGACTAAACAGCATTTTAGAAACTAGAAGGCCGCAGTCCCCGAAGCCTGGTCTTGTACATATTGCAAAAAGATATTTTCAACATATTCTATGGGCAGTTTTTTCTATGTCTATTTTGTAGTTAATAAAATAAGAGTCAGAAGATTGGTTAATTGACAGCTAGTTTCTTACAAAAATTTGTTTCATTGAAGTATATTTATAGAATATAATAAATATTTCATTTGCCAGGTTTCCAAACACCTATTGACTGTCATGTTTAAAATATTAAGGGATAATATACTCCTTTTTAATGTGTCAATTGTCAATTCTTGTCGGAAAGACATATTATAAAAAAAAATCACTACTTTATTCAGTAAATAATGCTTGCGATGAGCGCAACCGGTCCTAATCATTATGAAAATGTGGAAGTATTACAAAACAAATTGTGTTTATTTTCAAAAAATAATATACGCCATTAGGAGTTTATATTGGAAAAATGGAAATTTATCTCAGAAATCTAAATTGTATTATGACAATTTGAAATGATGAAATTTTGTACAATTCCATTCATTTTGACACTAATGACCCGGGTTTCACTTTTCGACATCTTCAGGCCTTTGATCACACGAATGAACTCGAAAACGAAATTACATCAAGCACCCTCAGCCGATATCTTAAATTGTATTATAAAAATGATTTTTGTTAACTCGAATACGTATAGACATTAAAAGGGAGCGCTTTTTGTGTATTGATTTCGATTCCAAATAACGTATGTATATCTAAAAGTTTAATATAAACAAAAGTAAAACAATCTTAATTTAAAAATTATTTATAAAACAATAAATTTTAATGGATAACCTTTTTCCTGTTAATACGACGCTTATAAAATAATGCTTAAAAGCAGACCGTTTTCACAGACAAAAAAAATAAAGTTATATAAATCAGTTAACTATGACGGTTTGAACATTTTTTATTGGTTATCTTATATCGAACTTTTTTCCCGATTGAATAGAACATTTAAAGTAAACAAAATATGTGCATCTGGCATACTAATACGTAAATATTTATTAAGCTGAATAGGTGTAAGCTAACATCTTACAGAAAGATAGACATTATAAATAAACTAAACAATTCTATGAAGTGATCAAATTCTTGGATACTTACATGTTGCAAAATATTTGTAGCGGACAGATTGAAATCTGCTAAATGTTTGATCTATCTAAAATCTTGCTTATTGTTTAGTGCTTTATGGTTAAGTTAAGTCAAATATTGTTAATCATGTCAACTCTTTATATGCACTCAATCTTCAAAAGAAGTTATTTAGTGAAGTGATTTTCTCAACCTTAAACTAAATGCTTTCTTTATCCCTTTATAAGGCAAAGCGCGAAAACGGTCGGGATATATCAACCACTTTCTTTAAGGGTTCTAACTCATACAGTATCCACAGAAATGTCAAACTTAATACCTAAAAACGATATCGATAGTGTATTTATCGATCATCTAACTTGAAGTGTGCACCAATCACTCGCAAAAAATTATTTTACGTAATTGGTTGATAAATCGACCATTGCGCTTTCGTTGCCACATCTGAAACAGGATTTGTGTATAACATTTGATTTTTCAAATCATATTTTTGATGGTTATATTGTGTGTTGAGGGAAAAGCTATTTATATAATTATTCAATATGCATTTATTTACTTTTAAGGTGTTAACTGTCAATTCTTGGTGGAAAGACATTATATTTAAAAAAAATAAAACACAATTAATTTGTACATCAATGTCTGATGTCATCAGTTGATAATGCTCGTGATGAGCGAAACTGGTCCTGATCATTGTAAATATGTGGAGATAGTACAAATTAATTGTGTTTTATTTTTTTTAAATGAATTTATTTATCGATTTACAGTATTTTTTTCATTAAATATACCACCACAAATTACAGTTTTCCAAAAGTATTTTTTATTTTTGTGACAAAATTATTGATTAATCAATACACAACATATAATTCGAAATAATATTGTTCGCAGTTGATTTCGGAAATAAAACTTATTTGCCCAAAAAGGGTTAAGCCGCATTTAAAGTACTGGATTGCTGGGTACAAATGGATCGATACAACATAGACACTCTTTCTTTGGAATTCATAAATTGATTGAAAAATCAATACATGATATAAATTTTCCACTTTTGAATTCTTTGGCTTTGGCCGCTGGACAATGCAAAAGAATCCGATACAATCAATGGCAGAGTTAGTGTACTGCATTTCAAGAACTATTTGTTGCACTAATAGTTCAGAACTAGTCCTCCCGAATGTCTTCTCCACGTAGGGTCTCGATAAAAAAAAGAATTTTCAATATATATTCACCATAAAAGCATGCGGTGTTGTTTTATATAATTATTGTATAGAGAAAATAATATAAAATATAATTGAAGCATCATTTATATGTAAGTGAGTATAATAATAATTATTAACTTCACAAAAGATATTATGTTCTTTTTAATACTGAAAAGTAAGACAAACACGCGTAATTAAATTTCTGGTCGGATATAAAGTTGCAAGGTGTCTGTAAAATTTCACAATATTGCGTGAAATTTTTCCGGTGCGACATCGCTAAACAGAAATGTCCCTGTGACAATTCCTTGGGATTTTTTAATTTCATTTTTTTACTCGCAGCTTTGTATCAAAGAAGTAATTCGATCACAAGAATTTTGAAATGGGAAATTACTTCCTTTTAAGACATTCCAGATATAGATTTTTAAATTTTACGATAAAGTGAAGCAATAAGGTCCCAATGAAATTAATATGTTCCAGTCTTAAAGCTTAGTGGCGGGTATCATATTTTCATTGAAAAACGTTAATTAGCTTCAAGAGGTAATGGAATTCGTAAAATGTTTGAATTTAATTATATCTATAATTTATATTACTGATTTATTGTCGGGTTTATGGTCGTTGTGTTGAAGGTATCTCAGTAGAAAATTTTTTCGACGACAATTATATGTTACTCAGTTGTTCAACCTCACTTTCCGAAGAAGGTAACGATAGAAAGATAAAGTTAAGACAATACTAGTCGTTCATTAATATCTCTCGCTTCGTTTTTAGAATAGAAATGGCGAGAGGGAGTTTTTTAACAAAACATACATATCCATACCTACGAACAGAAATCCATTAATCGAGTGATCAATTAATTATAATACTGTCCATACCGGTATTAGAAGCCATAAAATTCTTTACCGAAGTCGAAGACGTTGACCACTGCAACACATATCCCACCGGAAAAGTTTGTAAGACCCGAGTAAACTTGGATTAGTATTTAAATTAAAATCAAAATGTTAAACATTTTCTCAAAACGAAATCTACAAAACAATTACGTTGTAATTTATGTACGTTTTATGAATACATTTAACGTTTATGATAAAGAGTGGAGTGATTTTAATAGTTTTCCTACAATACATAATAATAAATATTTATTTATAACGCAGGATAGCATTTGATTTCAAACACAAAACCTACTACTAATATAGTATTTGAATTTTTGATGGGCAGACATAATTAAATTCAAAAACAAATAACACACTTTACTTATTTTAAAATTGTAATATCTGTGTTAAAGTGTATACATATTTCAATAGTACAATATATATATGTAATAACTTTCGATTATTCTCCGAATCCTCAGGGAAACCTCAATACATTTTATAAAAAATAGGCCATTCAACTGAATGTGACTTTCTTTAATTTCCTCATTAATACGACAAATCTCGAAAATTTTCGATTAAACGGTATCGTGTTTGTATAAACCCGGAGCATTTTTTATATTAATTTTAATGTCATATGTAATTTACCTCTTCCTCAGTAGTTGCTGTGTTGACGGAATCCATGCTCTGGCAGAGTTGGAGCTCCATAGCAGGATGCTGTTGTTGGAGCAGCGTCGTCGTCGCGTGCTGTTGCAGGATGCCGGAGTGCTGATGCAGCAGACTGGCCTGGACTCCTTCCGGGGAGAGGGTCGGCGCGAGGGTTGGAGCTGGCGATAACGCGGAGGGAGAGGGAGAAAGCCTCTGCCGCTTGGCCCCGGCGCGCGCCGTCCCTAGCAGCACCCTCTTGCCCGGCTGGCCGTTGATATCCACGACGGAGGGCTGGCACCCACGTTCCAAGCGCGGGCACCAACACTTGTTTAACCGACTGTTAGCCGGATTTATACCCTAAACGCGCGACTCTACTCCCAATCTCGCTGACATAGAATCAAATCTATACAAAATTGACACGCGAGTCTTTGTTTTACACAAAAATTTGCGAGATCAATCGCAAATGATTATTCCGTTCGATACGCGGACGGCAAATATAATTGATTTTTTTTAGGCAATGGTAAATTGCCTTTATTTGATTGAAAATTACTATTTTAATTAATTATTCTCGATTGAGATAGTACAGTATACTAAATTTTAACTTTATTATTATTTGTTTCTGCTTTCAACTGGAAAAAAAGATTTTAAATAATTTTATAGTCGATGAAAAAATATTAAACTTTGTAAAGAACTAATTTCATATTGTATATTTGAATGATTTAAATTCGCTACATATCCAAAAATTTTCTCATTTATAATACGAATTATTAATTGGTGCGCAATGAATAAAAGACAAAATTATCATCCAAATATACTGTTTTATCGAGTGTTACTGACAATTCGGTATCAAATATTTATTTTAGATTTGTATGAGATGTATTATATATTTTACTTACTTGCACGATAATAGCTAATGTATTATTATTTTTTACAGCGAATCTATTATTTTATATTACAATTTAATAAGACGGGTCATTCGATTAAACAGTAAAATAAACACAACAGTCTTTGTTAGTTGTCTATCAACAAAATTTTCAAAAAGCAGCACTGCATTTAATTAAGAATTATTTGTAAATATATGTTACATAAAATTGAAAAGGTCATTTACACAAACAATTATTAGACACACCCTTCTTACAAGTCAATCACGAGTTAAAACTTTACGACTTTCTTTATTTATATTACAGCATCTGAAAAAGAGAAAAAAAGAAAATAATTAATACGGCGTAATAAAATTCAATACAATATAATATAAGTAATTAAACTAAATGAAAATAATATTAATAAAAACACATCCAGAACTATATAAACACAACACAGAACAATATTCAATAACTCATTTGTATTAATCACTTTTAAGTTATCAACTGTCAATTCGTGGTGGAAAGGCATTATATTTTAAAAATAACCACACAATTAGTTTGGACTACTTCCACGTGTTTACAATGATCAGGACTCGTTTCGCTCATCGCGATTATCCACCGGTTGATAACCGAATCGACATCGAAACCGGTCCCAAACATATAAACAGCAGGGAATAAAATGAAGAGCCCATTGGTATTACAACTTTACTGTTTTTTTTTATACAAGGTTTGTCCAGATGAGAGCTACATTATAATTTCAAGGGTTTTTATCAATAAATAACAATTTAATAAGCTTGCCAACATCAAAATTGTTAATCCATTCCATTCTTTATGCAACTCAAAGTGTTGTCTTTCGTTTCTTTGAGAAGCATTTTTAGGGTTAATTTATCTCTTATGTATCTTGATTCTTATCCCTCAATAATTGATTGCGCAAAACAATTCAGAGCACGTTGGCTTTCCAATTTCAAAACCTAGTGTTTTTACATACAATCTTCAAGATTTTTTTTTTAAATTTTATATTAATCTTCAGGATGATTAACAAACATGTTTATGTACAATTTACATAAAACCAACACACATTTGACAATATGCAATGAGTTAACGTATATTTGCACTGATTTAAAACAAAATTTCAACAGCATTGTATTTATTGTGAACTATTCAGAAACTTAATCGCAAAGAAACGGAATTTCAAACAAAAACCGTTACTATTTACTGGGCATCCGATGTATTCATAACCAGGTATTGAGAGCAATGACACGTATAAAATTTGCAATGAATTTAATAATTTTAATAAGAGGAATCGAACCAAATTATGTAAAAAAAAATACGAAGACTTTTAACATCGATTTGTTTCGTAGAAAAAATGAACCTTAAGTATCCCAATAAATATATAATATTTAAATTATAAAGTGTGTATCTCTTCTTATTTAGTATATATAATAATATAGGTGAAAAAAATATCTTTTAATATTAGTTCTGAAGATAACGTGATGCCTAAATAGCTAACAGCATAATATTCGTTACATTTATACCTACATGACTACTAAATTGATGTCCCTCAAATCAGGAGACAGTAAAAAATGTTTTTATCGAAAACATTATATGGTGAGCTGCGTCATGAATTTTTGAAACGCACGCTTGTAAATTCTCATGTTTGAAGATACGGGATTATACGTAGAGAGTATCGATACAATAGTGGCTTACACCAAGTGGCCGGGTCAGAATTTTTAAAATGTAAAATGACGTTTTCCTTCCAAAAAGTGGTCAATTTATTTTTCTAATTTACTTCATTTGGCCGAGACCTGCTCTGTCGTTTTTAAAATGAGATCCAATCATTAACTCGTATTCATATTTTTTCAGGGTTACATAAATTGGCCAAAACACCATCGTTATTATCTTTACGTTGATGGACCAAGTACATTTGAATTTTCCATTTAAGTGTTAATATTTGAAGGATTTATTATTATTGTTATATAAAGTTAATTAGTAATAAAAGTTTTCAATCCATCGCAAGTCCAAGTCAGTCTTCTGTGAATTATTATTTCCTCTATGCTGAATTTTATTTATCTCACACGTTTAAACACATTAATAATGCAATACACGGCACGGTGCTGATACTACAAAACTCAATCAATATAAATATATGTTTTATAAAATTTGGATTATTGAGATTTTGTACACTTCCATGTATTTTGTCACTAACGACCCGGGTTTAGCCTTTCGGCATCTTCACCATCCAACAACTGAACCATCCAAACTCCCCGTTGCTGTATCTTACACGTTGAATCACCTAACAGACGTCACTAAATGTGGAATGATTGTATATATTTATCCTTTCGTCGAATTGCATAACGTCGAAACCCACAATGCTATTATAATTATAAAATCACTGGTAATTCTAATAGTAGTTGGAAAGCGGCAATTCGCCACTCTGTTAATGCGTTGTATATAAAATAAGTATTAAGGCGATTCTCTAAATTATTACTCAGGTATCAGTGTGGATCCTAGACGTATAATATTTTATCTCGTAAATAATATTTGTCGTATTTGTATCTTATATATAAACGTTAGACACTGTTTACTGTCTATCAGTTCGAGTCCATTCGTGCGCTCGAATGCCTAAAGATGCCGAAAGGCGAAACCCGGACCATTAGTGACAAAATACATGGAAGTGTACAAAATCTCAATAATCCAAATTTGATATTGAAATTCCATCAAACACCCTCAGTCGATGTCTTAAATTATATGTTTCATATTTAAATATTAACCACAAAGCGGTAGCAATGTTCACACCTACTTTGTATCCTCTCATTCCATCACAAAAAAATGTAAGTGCTCCAAATACACTCGCTTCTCTTTGTTGTGTGGTTTTTTTGTTCGTCTTGCCTGGTACCGTTGTTGCCTGGTACCTCGGCCGCTACAAAAATTATGTCCACATAACAAATCGTAGAAAATACACAGCAATTCCAAAAAGTTTACATGACGACTTACGGTTAAGAGGAGGAATCGAGATCAACGCTGCCATTGTACGTGATTACGATTTTATTACAGTGCGTATTGCGTTGAATGTTCTCAACAAATCTACAAGATCAACTAGCTAGATCTGGAGAATTTACATTTTCTTTGTAGATTCTGTAGACTGATCATAGGGATCACAAACTGTATTTTTTTGATTCGAATTAATTAATTCGAAGTTACTTAAATGTCTTTATTTTATTTAAAGCTTTTTCACTATACATTTGATAAAACATATCTAATGTATGTGATGAAAAAATTACACATTTCCCATAAAATAATCGCTGGGTACATAATAAATTTGAGAACGCTTACTTTTAATAATAAAAAGACAAATTTTAGAAATTACAGGATATAACCAAACAATTATAAATCGTAAATATTCCGCAAAGTGTATACAAAATCGTTTTAAGCTATAGTTTATTTAATAAATTTCTGTAATGGTTTTCGATTTCAAAAATGATTTTTTTCAACCATGGCTAAACTCAATAACCTTTGCAGTTTAAGCATGGATTTATTTTCAGTAAATTGATATGTTAAAACGCTCATTATGACTAAAAATAGATCGAATTCAACATTAAAAAACGGAGGATTATGTGAAACATATATTAAGATCGAGTGAACTAAACTCGCCGCATTCTCGCTAAAATAAATGAAAGAAAATAAAGAAGCTGAAAAATATTTAATCTACGACTTTGCAAGCAAAGTGGTTACGGCCAGTCTTCGTATACTGCTTCGCACCGCCAACATGCACACTAGCAAGCGCGTAGACGCATAAGTAGATGTAATACAAAGGACTGATGATTTATGCTGCGTATCGGCAGTTCAAAGCTGAAATTAGAAAGACTGAATATCGACAGCTCTTTTCAAAGATATATTTCCTTGTGTTCGACAAGACATTTTTATGATATTCCGCCTAATTTCTTTACCTAAAGGTTTGAACTATTTTTAAAGCATATATTAACAATTGTTTCATTATCGTTTGGCCGGAAATACGAAATAAAGTCTTGGACGTGTATACATCGTTCTAATCGAGCAATTCAACAGAAGTTGTTTTTGAACTGTTTTTCATTCAGTAGCAAAATTTCTCTTATTCGGAAAATGATAAAAATTGAAGGATGGGGAGTAAAAACGGATTAGTGTGTAGCTAATCTTTACAAAACCCCATCGTTATAACAGTTTTATTTAATTAACAAAAAAAAAAAAAAACAATCCGAATCAATGATGATTCGGTTGCATTCTAATTAAACGTTCAAACGTAACGTGAATTACAAAGACAGCTTAGGGAAATAGTTCAATTATTGAATATTCTCTTCGCGTATTCCATATTGGCTCTATACACAGGTGTTCTCCTAATCCCTCGAGTGTTTATAATTCAAATTTGATAGAATATATTTGATTTGATATTCCGCACGTGATATATAATATACAAGGCATATTATTTAGCAAGGAGATTTATGCTAACAGTGTTAATATGTTTATATCAATATATAATATTGGGTGGTGATTTGATTCATTCTCTTTGAATTGCTATTTTGTTAACATGCACTGCAGTAGTCAAAATTGACATCTAAATATATTATGAAATAAACCAAAAATCTTAATTCAGACAGAAAGCTATCACAAACTATCAGCTTATTTACCTACTTTAGTCAAATATCAGCTAAAAGTATAATAAAACATGTTTACACTAATGATAGAACCTATGAGTATTAAACGGTTTATTTTTATCATGAACTACAGAGTACCCAGTATGCGTTGCAATGCCACTTAAAGAAAGAAAGGGTTTGTGTTTTAATTCTGTTTATTGAAGTGCTTTTGGATACATAATATTTTTGTTTCCAACTGGTGCGTACACGAACAAATCAGAAAGATGTTTCCGAGGAGTCGCTGTTTGTACTATTTGTTTGTTTGATTTGATTCTATTTTTTTTTCTTCAGAAACCTTCACAAGTGTGCGCACAACAACTCACCAAAGTTTCATCGAAATCAGATGAATGGTAAAGGAACGCATAAAATATAGACAAACAAACATTCATGTTCACATATAAGATGTAAAATGTGTAGTAAATTAAGATATTTTGTTTACTAATCCATTTATATAAAACTAGACTTCTTAACCAACCAACGTAGTGCAGTGGTGACGTTAACAAGCTTTCGCATTCCTTTCTACTAAAAACTATTTTATTCACAAAACAAATCGTAAAATCATAGCTTTGAATATTCCAATGAAGTGTATATTTTCAGCATTGAGAAAAGCCATATATATACATGGATTTATATTTGATTTTTCTTTACTTTCAATGTATACGAACCTGTACTACGAAAATTTGTAGATGTTTTAGTTTCAAAGCTCCAGATACGAACAATTGTTTATAAGTGGAGGTAAATAGTTAAATGACGATCTTAATGAAGATTATGTAAAAATACAAACATTTCTCTGACAAGTATTTTAATAATATTTTATCAAATATATATTACAATACTACAAGACGAAGAAAAATAATAAAAGTAAAATAGTGATACCAAAAAGTATCACTAATGTATTATAATATACATAATGTAACGGACACCATTCATAATGTTGCCAAAGCATCGACACGTCCGCCATATTGTTTCATTGTTTGCCAGCTCAAAAAAAAATATTTTGTTAGCCCTTAATCCGGCGTTTAATTAAATTAAAACTTTTCAGTGATTAATCATGTGTCAACCCTTTGGTTTGTTTGCCATTCGAATGTATCGCGGGTTTGAATAAACAAAAAACTTTATTCGGAATCCCGGTTAATCCGATGTTGGAAGGAGGTGGGTAACAAACATACTGGTGGGCTATATGTTACGGGGAATGTCATGAAATAGATTATTAGACTTGAAAAGAAAATTTTAGTTTATGCTTCTAAGTCAACCTTTGGGATTGCAAAACCGATAAAAACGAAACCGGTATCCTGTTATTCCAGTTGATTTTACTACCGAATTATCGATTTTTTATGTAAAATACAGGTATTAACGTGTCTGATAAAACTATTTCTACAGTCGGATATATTAGCACGAAGATTAGATCAAGATTTATAGATTCCAACATTGATGAACTACACATACGAATAACATATTTGAATATAAAGAAACTTTATATTTTTCGTCTTATTTTCCTTATAATTAAATAGCGACATATTTCGATATTGCATTTACTAGACAGTTTAATGATATAAAAATGGTTTTACATTTACAAACGCTTAAGTTGTAATAAGTTGGCATAAACAGTTAGTTAGCTACACACAAAGAAAAATACAACTGTGTATGTACGATCTATCTAGATTATTAAAGACTCGACATATTTTCTTAATTAATGGAAAATGTCTTAAAGTGGAAATTACTACGAAGAACTAGGCTTAATCTAGTTTTACAATCTTTCGTCCTTTTCACTGTCATAGTTTAGAATTGGTTATGAAATAGATGTACAAATAATGTGTTTTTTTAATCGAGGGTTATAAGTAATAGTGCTCGATACATATTTCTTGTAATTGTCTACATTGTAGGTTAGTAAAACGTCCATAATGTATCTTATTTCCTCTTTGTGACAGCTAATTGCGCTGAATTGATATAATATGAGTCAGTTATTTGTCTCTGGTATCAATCATATTTGAATCGAACTAGATCAAAATCCTACATTCCATTTGACAAATTTTAGATTGGCAAAGAGCCTAATTCAAATTCCCAAATGGACAAGTGTTGATAAAAAATCGATTTTTAAAGAAGTCGAACAAACGACAACAATTATTATTATGAAAGTATTGCTGTGGTATTGATTCTAACACCTCACCTAATACAATTATTTAAGGATAGAAAATTAAAATAATGTTTCTATTAAATTTGGTTGGAAGAAAACTAAACATTTTCTCCCATCTTCTTCAGGTTCTTTTTCAGGTGAACATTCGTAAATATTGAACATTTCTGGATTAATAATCTAGCTAATTTATGAAATAATTCATTCATGTAAATTGACTGTAACGTAAACATATGCTGGTAGTGAAAGGTTTTCTTCCTGTCATAGTGAAGTTGTTGTAAATTAAAGACAGGAAGGGTGTATTACAAACTGAAACGCTATTGATATATGTACGTCATTGTCGTTGTATGTTGATCAGCATTTACATAGGTTGGCTCAATTTGTATCGGTGGAAGACATATTTATAATCACTTGTTCAACCCCTAAACTATCACAGAAATTTCAAGTGTATTTGCGAGAGGAAAATTATGGAAACTATTTCTATATATATTACTTAACGTATCACAAAATTTGAACCCGTGCGGTTTGATTTATAAGTTGTTATTTATATCATTAAAACGTTTACTATCTAAAGAATTATTTTGAATATTTGAGTGTCGCATATTTTTTATTGTATTAAGCACATACGCAAATAACAATAAAATAATTTAATTAATAAATAAAGCTTTCATTTTATATTTATTATAATTAAATGAAAACTAAACGTAAAACAAGATAATTTTTTAAATGCGGTGTGTATAAATTAAATTCAAATTTATTTATATCCAAAAACTACTTCAACCCCTTTGAGAAGACGAAGCTTTGAAATCTCTCACGAACCACCGACAGCAATACAAGTAGCCCAACCCTGTATTATCTTGTATAGCAGATAAGAAACTTTCCAAAGGAAGGAATTTAATTGAAAATTAGAAGCTAGGTACTCGACGTTGCCTTATAAAGTTGCCGGATTCTATTACATTAAGCTCTTTCCTAAAATAAACATTCGAAAATTTATTCACGGAATGAAAAGTTTTATGACAAATCGACGACCTAAACAGTTTTCGTGGGAAAAGTATAAAATGGAACAAACAAAAAAGTATGGCACAAAGTGGTACGGATAAATTATTGTGAGGGTAGTCGTCTCATGGTTTTGGAATTGTATCATTATTATAAAAATGTTTACACACGTCTTATTTTAACGCAAGATTTAGTTGGATTTATATTTAACGTCACTTTCAATTAATTTTTTAAAAATGATTGCCATAACAATAATAACAATTTGCCCAGATAATTTAAAAAAAACACTGATAATGTTAAACTTAAACATCTCTACAAGAAAAGACATTAGAAAAACCAATGCTCTCAAATAATAAATTGAAAAGGTTCAACATTTACAAAATAAAACACTTTGCTAGAAAGTGAACGAAATTTTTTGATGGTTAAGCTGAGTTAAAACAAAGCCAATGTTGGTTTATCTTGGAAAGTCTGTACAAAGACAGGAATACGAGGTTCTATGGTTCAAAATCTACAGATACGATGATATTGACATCCTTAATTTTAAATATTAATATCTATTCATTGAAATGTCATTAAATGACAATGTCCCAGATAAAGATCAAACTTAGACTCACCACGGAAGTAAGCCAAAACATTCATTAAAGTGACTAATCGTTTACTTTCATTTAAGTTATAGTTGATCATTTAAATGCATTTTTACGTATTATTTTAATTACTCGATATTATTTAGGTCAACGTGGCGACCAGATATTTTCCATTTTTTATATGAGATTAATTTATTGATGTAAATAATATTATACTTAATTGGCACTTTAGTTGTATTTAATTGTCTAATACAGTAGTAAAATATTACAATTATTCCAATTTATACGAAAGTTTTTAATTTTTCTAATACGGAAATAATTTTCTAGCATATTTTAACATTAAACTAAATACAATTAAGAGCATTCAAAATCGGGAACTAATTAAAGGAAACTTAATATGTTCAAAGTATGAATCAACTTCATGAACAAATAAACAATATTATAGTTATTCATTTGAATATTTAAAGAAGTATTTAAATGAATTACGGTACATTGTAAAGTATGATTTATCAGCTCTATTAGCTCCGGCCAAAACCAGGTAATACCACCCCTGTACCCGGCCCATTTTTGAAAAAATATCATTTTTCTCAAGCGTTTGCTAAAAGTGTTATAACTATGGAAATAGTTGATGAAATCAAATGAAACTTTTTGGGAATGTTTAAAACATTTTATGGTAAAATTGTCAACATTTCCCTTTGTGAAGAGCCACACGACAATGTTTACACATGTACCGAGTCTCACTTCTTTTCTTGTGCTTTGCACACACCTTGCATGTTCTACATGGCTTATGATTTTCTGTTGACGGTATCGGTATCAATATGTGCTTAGATATATTCCTCGACAACCTGTCTTGTAGATCTTTCAAAACTCTAGCTCGTATAGGACTCGGTGTCACCTTAATATCGTCTCCAGAAGAGGGAAAAATTAAATAACTAAAATTCGATTAAGGTTTTAAGTCGATAAAATCAAAACCTATTTAGGCGATACCACAAATTAAATGACTGTTTAGGAACGTTTTAAGTCTTGACTATAATTAAAGCCAGGATTCCGTTGTGATATGTGTCGCTTGATGACTCAAATATGACTGTTTTTGATAGGCTAGTCTATCACGCGAAAACACGGTTCCGGGACTCTTTTTATGCAAATGTTTAATGTGTTATTTGATACAATTATTTATATAAATATACTCTCAATTATATCACAATATGTAATGATCCATTTTATATTAAATGATTGTATGTATAAAAAACCTTATTTTAGAATATTTAATCATGGGGTACATTCTATTGTGAGTCAACTTACGCTAGTCAATTAGGATAAATGTGTCGTTGAGTAAAAAAGTAGGTTTTCCGAATGTCCGAATGTGTTTAAGTGAGAAAATAAACGGCAAGAATTTAATATAAAATTGAAAAATTACCGCACAAAGTTATCTCCGAATCCATAGAAAATATGGCGCGAATTTTTATATATATATATAATGGAAGTTAATTTTCGATAAAGAGATAACGCATGCTGTTTGGATGGGTTTGATATAGCGAAGCTCTGCCCAAATGACCAGCCAGTACGCGTGAAAACTGATGGAAAATTGGTCTCGCGCTCGTGATCACGCAGAAAACTGTTTACGAGCGAGAGCTCTGGAATTTTGGATTTGTCAATTTTTTAATTGAGCGAATATTTTGTCCTTTATATCAAGTTTTACTTTACTATAATGTCATTTTAAATAAACAATATTTACTCAGAGAGCACAGATCTATCAGCGGTAAAATTTTAAATTACATAAATATGGCGTTTTATAATTTAATAACGCTGTTTTCAAATTAGTATTGTAATAAAATATATGCGTTATGTAAACGTCTCGAATCATCATAAAATGGAGGTGTTCTTTATTGATTAATAAATTATTATTCATGTTATACCTGAAGTCATTAACGTCGCATGAACATAATATATGAATCACCGATGCTCTGCATGTATAATTTATTTACGACAAATGGGAAACTACCGAACCCAAAACTGCGTATTAATAAAAATTACTCCACGTAGCCACGTAGTTATATCATTACATCTTAATATTTTATTATATATTTTACAATTTTTCAATTGTAATATTACAATATATACTGCCGATTCGGAAGGCCGCTGATGACCAATCAGTATATATTCGGTGCAACTATGGCACGCTGGGATGACTTAAGAATAGGGATTTCAAATATTCGAACATCGAATATTAAAACCTTGTTACATTACAATACATTCGAATTCTATAATGTATACATTTAATCACGTATATTCAAGTTTTTTTCATATTTCTAGCAAAACTTCTTAATTGTTAGCACATACTGATTGCCATCATGTGTCTTTAGTGAGTACTATGGTATTTTCGATTGATTCGGCGGTATTTTTGCGGAAATTCATTTTTAATATAAAATTAAAATTGTATTGTGTTACTAATGTAACGCAACTGTTGGTCTGTCAGTGGAATAACCAACTTATCAATTTTAATTTTATATTGATTATTATGGTGTTTTAATAAACAAAATAGATTATATCAATCACTTTTAAGGTGTTAACAACTGTCAATTCTTGGTGGAAAGGCTTTATTTATATTTTAAAAATAAAACGCTACTTGTTTGTACTATTTCCAAATGTTTATAATGATCAGGAACGATTTCGCTCGTCGACAGCATTATCAAGAAATCATCCAACGCTGAATAAGACGTTCTGTTGACCCAATGGTTTAATATGTATTAAATGAACGAATAATTTATCAAATATTCGAAAAACAGAATGTGGAAATGAGCCCAATATATTCGAATATTCAATTGGAATCCCTTATTCATCATGGGTGATTATTTATCATACGCGCTTGTCTAAAACGTCATGTGCATAAAACTACACTGTTCTATACAATCATAGAATCGTTTCTATATATCAGGTAATTTTGTAAAATATATTACTGCATTATTTCATTATATTTATAGTTAAATGCGTTTGATGGAATGATAAAAAGTTTTCGATAAACTGATGGGTTAGCTTTAATTACGATGCAGCTATTTGAAATGTTCTGTATGCGGTGATATCGAAAATTTGATTGCTACCGCCATAAAAGCATTTCCAGGTGCAATTATTATTAATATCAGTCGTCTGTTAAGGCAGAACGCTAATGTCGATCACGCAAAACATAATATAGGTGACGTTATGCCTTAGCGTTATGCATCTATGAACAATTAGTGCATTTACATACGGTTATCTATTTGTTCAAGTATTTTTAGCTGAAATTTTATAATTATGATAAGTATTAATTGTTTTATAGTCGAGGGCTCGACGTCGTTCGCTTTGGTTACAGGTTTGAGTCCCAGAGCGGACATTTTCATGAATTGAATTTGTCAATCGATTGTATTTATGTCTGTAATATCTAAACTCCTTCCCGGCCATTCGGTCCTATTTCCTAGCCCTATTCTTCTTCCATGTATTCTTACTACTCTTTTAGTAAAAGAGAGATTGAGAAATTAGTAGTTGCCGTAAAAAATCTATAATAATAAGATTAAAATAGCAATGCCTTCAGTTACCTAAGAAATCCCTAAAATTTTAGATGACTGTTTCAGCATCGTTGTCATGGGGTGGGGGACCTTTTCAAGACTGACGTTCACATTTATTTAAATGCAATACGGTCTCATTAAAAAATGATTGATTTCAAAATGTATAATTATTTTGTAAAAAGATGAAAACAGCAAAATGAAAAATTTTGATTTTGATTCGAAAAGCCGCAGTTGAGGATCTTGAGAATGCAGGTTCCCTACCTCAATTAATTTTAATATTTTTTTTTTGAATGTAAAATGTGTTTCGCGTGACGAGGAAATCAAAACTTGGGGATATATGAATTATATTTTATCTGAAAAATCTAGAAGTCAGCTTGCAAACCCTAGATTGGAAAAATTGAAGATATATTTCCAGTTGAATTTAACCTGAGTGAGGTTGTCTCGTATCAATCTTGACATAACGTATAGCGAATAGAAAAGTTGATAAAACAAAGGATGTACCATAACATACAATATCAAAACAGATATATTGGTTGCCGCAAAAATTTTGATTTAAAAAATGTTGAGAACCGATACCTTACTGACTGTATTTTGTTTAATCAAATGAAATTTTCTATTTTTGGACTACAATAAATCCTTTTTAGAATAAGAATAACGATTGTTCTTTAACGGAAAATATTGCGTTTTCTATCATTAGGTATGATAACTTGATTCAATCTGGTGGATAGATGTAAATGATAATATGTGTAGTGCGTGTTGTCAACCAATCACGTGCACCGTTGTATTGACGTGGATAAATAATAATTATTCCGTTTTAGTTATGTTTTTTCAAAGGCACAACGATTCGCTTTTTAATATGCCTATTATTAAAAAAAAGATAAATTTCTTTGTGTAGTAAAATTATATATTAATTTATATACAACTACGTCCATACCGTGCAATTTTCTTCATTATTTTGTACAAGTATCAATGCTAAAAATAAATAACCGAATAAAATATCGAAACGGAAAATCAAAATTAGAAATAGCACACGCGATTATTATAAATATATTTAAAATAACTTCGGAACGCAGATAGGTAGAAAATAAATTATTTCGATTTTACAGTTGCATTTACTTCACACTAACATTACATCAAATTTTAATAAAAATTTATTTTTAAAATATTGCCTTATTATCATACGTAATGATAAATTAAATATCGAACTTTAAATCTGGAGTATTTAGATATAATTAACATAATTTGAATTATATCATTGAAACAAACATTAAATGTACGATTTATGCAGAAAAACATTCGTATCAAAATTATTTTTAAAAAATGCATCCAACTATAGATGTACCAGTTTAATTTGGTGTCTAATGAGGGTACCTCCGTCGCGTTAGGAATGTTGCCATACTCAAACAGAGTGGAAATTTCAATTAATTCTAAAACTGATATTTCAATGACGGTTATTAAAAGTAGACAAGATATTTATTTTGCATAAAACGGCAATTGGAGAAATTTGTTCTAGACTTACAATTCTAGTTCCAAATTCGGTGGCGGCCAAGTAGCGTTGATAATACTATACGTAGCAATTCATTACTAAATCAATAACATATTGTTTTGTACTTCGCTGTGGTAATTATATTCTACTGACTACAGAAGTTAGACTCTTGCGTTACATCGTATTCCAACGATACAGACATGCATGACATCGAATTGACGATGTATTATTCAGTGTTTAAAAGGCTGAGTAATATTTACATTATGTAAAAATGTTTTTTTTTGCTTTAATATTTAGTCAGATAGTAAAATAAAGTATTTCAGACAAACTATAACTATGTCGAAGTATGACTGAAGTTGTTATAGGGATCTTAATACCGAATACCGATACAATTATTAATGACATTTCAATCGATAATCGCAAATCTGAGAGGGCTTTTTATGCAGCCGGACTCATTTGCACGAAGATCTGATCAAGATTGACAGATTCCAGCATTGATTAACCAACCCTTTTAAGGTAATTTATTATTTCAACTAAGTAATAAAGTTGTAGTATTTATGAAAATCAACCTTTTAAGCTCATGAAATAGATATATTTTTAAAACCAATATTTAATATGACATCTATTCCAATACCATCTGAACAAAATGATCTTGGTTTGTAGTCAAATGTTTCAAGTAACCCCTAACATTTACAATATACTTATTAGTATTGGTTTGAGCTGCCCCTTATTCTATTTTAAAATAAAATTGTTTTAATTACAGTGATACATCAATTCAAACAAAATTTTCTCGGAAGCAGTTATGTATAGTGACCTAGCTCGAACAATGCTTTATGGCGAATATAAATATTTTTTGCTATCGTTTCCGCTCTCAGTGTGGACCATGTGGACTCAACAAAAATAACTGCTTGTTACTCAGCCGCTCAACCTCATTATTTCGAATAGAGTAAGAGTATAAACTTCTTACTTTGATAATCAATTAAACATTTCCCTAATGCGGAAAATCTTTTTTTTATTAATAATGAAGTAAGCTTTTACGCATGGAATTTTCTTTTTAAAAAATACATTATGCATATTCCTTACAAAACTATTGCACTTTTTAAGTGCCAAAGATCCACCGAGGATCAATTGTGTACAGGTAATCAATTGTGTAACGTCCTGTCGGTATAATGTCGTGTTAAGCACATTTACCGTATCTTTATTGAAGAAAAGTGTTGTAAATCACGCCACCTTTACCATTTTACATTATCATTTTCGGTATAACTTGTTACTGGGGATATTTAAAACATGTCTGCTTTCTATGTGGAGCACATAGACTGCCAATGGGACTTATCTGACCTGAAAACAAGAATAGTGTGCGGTCTTATTCCTAACCTGTTTTCATTTTTGTAATTTGGTATCGAGTGGACACTGATTCTTCGTAGTTTAAGAGCTCCCAAAAAAACGGCGAGTGCGGGAAAATATCCAAGACAGTAATAAAAATAGCCATATACAGACTGAAAAACGATGAATGCGAGAACGATAGATCGGGGTTTCACTGTGGTTTTCATTTTCGTATAAACATTTCAAAAATGGCTACGACCGACCTGTTAGATTGGCATTCTAGTTTCATTTAAATACACAATATTCATGTATGTTTTACGTTACTTTATATAAACTATGTAAATAATAATCACTAGTTTTCCAACGATTGAGCATTGGCGATATAAGTAACGAAAACGTTACCAAATGGTAAAATATTTAATAAATATAATTATTATCGCAATACGTTTAGCCTAATGTGCCCCTATACACGAGAATAACAATGGAAGTGTGTACGTTACCTGACTATTGATTATTTTTCTACCACTACCATCAAACAAATTTAAGTGCGTTGTTTTTCATATCGCATTGAACTCACTCGTCGTTGGCATTATATCACTATCGGATATGTAAAATATTTCCCTCTATTCCGTTTTTTTAATTATTTTATACTGTAGTTGGGTAAAACTGAATTAAACCATAAACTTTACTAGCAAAATATTTCACGTATATTTCATCGTTTTTTGTAGATACGAAATAGGCATACAGTTTTTTTACGTACTGCAAATGTACTGGAAATTTCTCTTTGAAACAGCAATATTCTGATCGATATTTCAAGTAGTAAAGTAGAATTATTCGTTGTCCGCACTACCTCTATAAAAATATCAATAAAATAAAATGTTTCCTTTCTTTTATAAACATAGACGATTAATAACTATTTAATGTTTACCATTTACGCAAACTACTGAATGATTATCTTCTACATTCAATATTTCATTCGAAGATGATTTCATTGCATTTATTTGATCACAATTAATTGATAGTTTTATTATATAATTTGATGCAAAACCATTCATTATAAATAATACAAAAATAATTTCCTTTGTCTTGTTTTCATTGGTTAAGAAAACAATGTATTTAGGTGTTATTTTTTAGAAGAAATGTTATTTTTTGATAGCTATTTTGGCATCGAAAGTTATTTAGAACGTAAAATAAACACATAAACTAAATTTGTATCATGTGACAAATTTATTTAAAAAAATCCAGTTTAATAAAGATAACTATAGTACTAAAAAATATGTAGAATCGATGATAAAAATAGTTTATTTAACATCATAATTATAACAAATTTTGGAGTAGAATTGATTCATGTATATTGGTTTTTTATCATTGCATTAACATAAATAAAAGTGCATCAATTCGGAATCTTTGAAATAAGGGTATCTCAACATTATATGTATTAAATGTGATTGCACAGAGCAGTGAATTGCATTATTAATGTACTTATGCATAGTACGTCAGCTAAATAGGATTCAGCAAAGAGGAAATAATAATTATCCAGCAGACCAGAGTTCTACTCTACAGAATAATGATTCACAAGAGGCCGACAGTGGACTTGCTATCACTTATAATTTTAAAATTATTTTATATACAATCTCTTCCGTGATAACGAATCGTTTTTATAAAAAGATTTAAAGCGGTCACAAATCTCTAATAATTGTTTGTCAATGTAGGTATTACAATAAAAATAGAATTAAAATAATTGCCATCAGTCAAGCTAAAAAATTTCTCAGTATTTAGTTCAAAGATTATGTTATTTATTTGATAGTAAATTGGGAGTCTTGCCATCATTACAACGAATTATCATGATAAACTAACAATGGCGCGATGCCGAAATACCTATAAACTATATTTGTATATAATTATAATAAGAGTTCTACCAAGTCTATCTCCATCACTTTTAGTTAAACAAGAAATGGAGTGGCAAAGTAATCATTTTCGTTTAGTGAAGTGGTGTTGTTAAGTATTTCTTCATTCTAGCAAAAAACTATACATTGAAAATACATTTTTTGATTAATTTGGTGTTGAATATTTGCGAATCAAATATTATTGCACAACGAGTTTGATAGATTGATTCATATATTAGTCATTTATTTTCTTGTCAATAGCAAATCGTTGTCGTTCTATAAAAAACAAAAAAACATTTATTCGGAAAAAAATTGAGTAGGTACATCGGTTGTACAGTGTTTGTGTGTAAATTGTATACAATTATTAAACAATCAAATTATTATCAACCATTCAAATATACCTAGATAAAATTGCAACGCAATATGCACTTAATGAGAAAACCTTCGTATTTCAATTTTAAAACCTTGTTGTTTGCATTTATGCGGTATTTTTACAATACTTTTTTTATTTAGATTGACTTTGTGTAAATTTTCAAACAATAGAATACGAAAAATGAATATTATGGCATCCTGAAGAAACTTAAAAAAAACAACGTATTGTAATTACTTTTTGAAAGCGAAGACAATTAAATTTAAAATTGCACCTTTCATCACAAAATCAAAAGTTACAGTGTGTACTTAGAAAGAAAAACTTAAATGAAGAAACAGAAAGTCTTGAATAAGGTTTTTAATGCGGTTATAATGCGGCAGAAAGACTTCTAATAGTCAAGTCTTGGACCAGGTTGTTTTGAAAGCAAGAATTGTCAATTGAACAATACAATTACAATATTTATTCAATAAACGAAACTGTTATGTCTTCACAAATAAAAACTTGTACAATGTGCTTCAATAAATTGTTATACTTTCAATATACCGATATAAAATTTGTATATCAGTTTTCATTAAAATTTTATTGTTGAGTTAGAATAGAAAAAACAATAAGGATGCACAGAAATACATAACAAAAATTACAATATAACTCAGTAATAATGAATAAAAAAACGAATTTATTACATCCGCTATTCTCTTCATTTTATAATTACAGGAAAATATGTTAATATTTAACATAATCTGCGATTGTCGTTTGGTTTGTCATTATTTTCCGTGTTTTTTTTTGTTATCAACACTATATTTTTGACGGTGATAAAATGCATAAAATAGTAGGATTCTAATTATATTTTACGAAATGTATAAAGATAATATAAAATATTTCTATTATTTGTATTATTTATTTAGCTGTTGAACAGTAAATATTCTTCATCAGATAAAACATAATATTAATTATATTTTGTTGGTTCTACGCTCAATCTCTGTTAACTTCAATGTTGCAGCAGCATAAATAACTTTCATTGATTAAATTTGAAGCAACCACTAGACTACATAGTAAGGTATTTATCTACTCACATCTATCAAAAACGAATCATACTGCACTCGAATCATACTGAATTGAATGCACTGAAAATATGTAATCTCATTTCAGTTTCATAGTTAAAGGTATAATTTTAATGAATAATTGACATGCAACATTGAAACAATAATATTTTAAAACCTATTTAATTTCTGCATTTCAATCTGCGGAGACACAAATAACACTATCACTCCATGAATTTTAAGAAACGTTCAAATTACGATTCTTATCGCAAAAGTTGATATATCCATTTTTGTCATATTGGGAATATTCACAGAATAAAATATTTGTCAGCATGTGGTGGCCAAATTCGGTACGCTAATCATTATCCATGAAGAAGATCCATTGAATAAGTGTTATACGACTATAAGATAATCCATTTAACTTGAATTTTTGGTAACTTACCAACGTTCATATTTCATTTCCTGCAAGCTATGGTAAAACTGAAGTCAACTTCTGCTAATACGTCACAGATTTTATATTCATTCTAGCTTTTTTACCGAATAGTTCTGATATTTTTAAATGATTAGACATAAATATATGTATATGAAACTATATTCTTAATCTAACCATGTGTATATTTTCAAATTTATGAATGCGCTTAACTTTTTTGTTTGCTTCAGTTTAAATAAATGATTTTTTAAATAGCTTATTGAACAAAATTCAATGTAAAGTACCAAGTGATTTAATAAGGTGATCAAAAACTGTTAAAACATATAATTTACAAAATTTTGAAAACATTCAAATAAGTGGGTTTCATTTTAATGAAACTATTTCTTAACTAACATATTTCACAATTTAGCAAATTTCTGATGATGCAAAATTCAGATATTTTGTGCTACTTACTCAATAATAATATAGGTAGATATAGGAAAGCCATTATATTTATAACATTAGAACCGGTGTCACTTATCGTGAGCATTTTCAACTGACGGTTCTTATCCTTTCATAAAATGGTGGGTCGAGAACAAAAAACGTTTCGTGACATTGAGCTAAATTTGTTTCAGTTTAAATAAATGATATTGTAATGATTTCTTAGCTAAGATATTTAAAGTGAAGACTTGCTTTATTTCGTTGCAAAGAAAATTTACTTTTAAACAATTCTCCATAGCTGTCACAAAAAATTCTTTGATTTACCAACGTACGAAATTATATTTATTAAATTAACACAAATGCATTTAGGATGTTTTTTTACATTTGTCTCTTAAATCAAGACATCGAAAATTGTATTAGATCAGTTTCTCAAAATGATTATAATTGTTTCCATCGTTTGAACAGGCAAATATTTTTATTTATATAACTGTACAAATTTACAGCACCAGAGTAATTTTACAACAGTTTATATTTTACGACCAAAGATTTTAAAATGTAAAGAAAAATGTTTATTATTATCTATTTGCATCGAATTTTCGTATTCATATTTCCTAATAAATTGACACAATGTCTTTCTTTAAGTCATTGAAAAATATTCAATTCTATTGTGAACTTTGTAGTTACAAAAACTAAGTATAAATGATTATTAATGAGGTGTTAGCGCTCACTTCATACAATACAAAACGAATATCGACATAACGATTTGTCGTTCAAAGATTAAAAAAATCTTATAAAAGCCTTAACGAGAATTTTCCTTTAATTATATTAAAAACTAAGACTGAACAAGAGCTATTCTATATGTAATGTAATCTTCCTTATGTAATGTATAATATTTTACAATAATTTATGTACGTTATATTTTAATTTACATCGGCATTTGGCAAAAACTAATAACATGCTTATGAAAGATTCATTATAAGATTTTCCGTAACCTGGATAAAATTTTTTGGTTTTAATCACTTTTTTAAGAAATAAATGGAAGTCAATTAACTCAAAATTTATTAACTAATTATGTTTTATCAATGTGTTTCCAAGTTATTAATCATTTCATTTCGATGAATATTTTTGTAGGTTTTACTTGATTTACTCATAGGAAGTATATCCTTTAATTTAGAAACAGCTTTATCATTTATTTTACTTATAATTTAGCGCTCAATTTTTAGTTTATTTTATATTTGTAGTATTTCAACTACTGTTTCAAATTTATTGATTGTATCCTTGTTTTAAAATTTATTAAAAAATACATTTGTTTAAAGAACAATCTATTAATTTTCAGTGATATTTGAAACATTGTTGGAAAATAAATAATTTAATAAACAAGTATTTATTTGATGTATAAGTTTTCTTGATAAGTTTTTTATTATAACATGAAGTAATAATTTTCTTCCATAAAACTTCTTGACGATTATTTTCATCAGAAAGAATATTAACAGAACCATTTATTTTCAATGCATTTTACTAACGTCATATACGGCTTTATTATTTTTTATGTTTGACTGTTTAATCTTTTAGTGCGATCTGAAATAATATTCTTAACGGTGATATACGGATAAATTAAATTCCTTTATAGTGCTACTTAAAATATAAAGTGATATTATTTTTTAAAGTTTTTCAAATACGTACGTGTGATATTTAAGTTTTTACGTAAAAACAAAAACAAACCTTTTTGCTACATAAATAACGACATAAATCCTACAAGCTGAAACACAATCACATAAAAAAACAACAAAACATCACAATCACAGAGCAAAAACAAAAAGTTATGGGAAAAATACGCAATAAGAGCAAAGAAAATTTATAATAGTACCTATAAAACAGTGGGCAACTATCGGGTTAGATTTTTATATTACCAAGTTCAGAGTTTCTTATATAAAACACTTTAAATTTTAACGTCATGTGCATTCACTAAGTTTTAGAGACGGGAAGTGTTTCCGCGTTTTGGGTTTGAACACTCCGTTGTTAGAAATAAACACACCTCCGCGAATACCAAAAAGAAAAGAAACACGCAGTACGAACGTCCGCGCTCTAACTCGGTCTACGATAGACTGACACGGTCCGATACTTGTAAGCCTACCGACTGTTCCGGATGATAGAGAGAGAAAATCGAGCAATAAAGAGTTTTCCTACTCACGAAAACGAGACAGTGTCATTCTGTCGGTATGGCTTTAGTTCCGGATGCGAGAGGGACAAACATTTGAAGAGGTTTGTGAAAAATCCTCGCGCTAAAGAGGGACAAGAGTAGGTGTTTCTGTGTTATGCAAGCATGCGCGGATTTAATCAAAGGTGGAACGTATGTTCTATCCGTTTCCTTTTCCTCTGGATGTATTTCTCTTTTCCTTTCGATATGTGTGTCCCTTTTTAATCGTAGGTGAATTGTTACAGTATAGGTGTGTTAGCAGAATTCGTAGATTACCTTTAGTTTTATATATGTGACTTCCAAACTTGAAGCATAAAGTTTTTAACAGTATTTGTAAAAACAAAATTGTATGCATGGAATATTAAAGAAATCCATTAGTGCAGTCACAGCACGTAAATCTTAATTTAGGATGACACCAATTTTACTTACGATTATCACTTATCAAAACACGGGTTAGTCGCAAAATAATGTATTTAATGTTTAATATTCTTATTGGCATAAATTTTGCTTTTTCATATAAAAAGTACTGTAGGCGCATAACACACGTTTTCAAATATTTAGCCAACTTAACCACTATCATCATGATATCTCGATATTGAGAAAAAAAACGTTTTTCGCTTTATATAAATATGTATCTGATAATTAATGCCAAAACGTCATCTTAATTATTTCATCGTTTGGGCACATTCTTAAAATACACAGAAAATTGTTTTCTGTACTACTGTTTTTTAATAAATAAATTTGGTATGATTCTCAACATTTTTTTTTTGTTTTTAAATATGTATCAAAATCGTGTTAATTGTTTTATAAAATTGAACGCTTAAAATATATTTTTAAATAATTGCTAAATATATTTTTGAGAACACTCAGTTTTTTAAGAGTATTCAGAATTTAATTATTGAGAAAATTATAATTTTTCGATAATTTTCAATTTATTGTATTTGGCCAAAAGCGTAATAAAATTTCTTATTTCCTCAATGTTTGTGTAATTTAATTTATTGATTCCTTAAATTTTTTAAATAATTGAATTTCGACCAGCTGCTTTTGTCTGGTAAAAGTAACTGTAATTTAAATACAAGATTTCTTTTTAGCATTTTTTATTAAAAAAAATATCAAAAACTGAGAAACAGCGTTTCTCTAGCAGGTGTTTCAATAGTGTGTGAATCTTCTTTACATGTATAGGTGTACTGTATACCGTTAAATATTGCCGGGGATTCGGTAACACATCTACTTGAGTGAGATACATTTTCGTCTCCCTCGTCCGCCATACATCTATTCCTTTCTATTTTGTGGGCGAGTCGGTCCTTTAGCAATGTTGGTTGATTAATCTGTTTGTGTTGGTGGATTACCTTTATTTTAAGGCAGGTGTTCTATCTGTGTGAGATATGTTTGATGTATAAGTGACTATATGTGAACGGTATGATGAGTGTATATCAAACCGGTGTTGGTGATATATTGTTTTATGCCAGGCCAGTAAGTTTCATAATAAATATCCATTAGTTGGCGAAAAGTTTGATTTTTTTGTTACGAAAACGCATTTCCGAAATTAAAAACGTAACCACCGGATGAATTTTATATTGTAACAGTCATAAAGATTGTTTTTTGGGCACTTAAGTGCCGAAAAATATTTAAAAGCCCCCACACTACCGCCTGTCCTAAAACACCACCTCTCCCCTAAATGACGTAACATGCACACAAAAAAAGTTGTAGCATTCCAGAAAAACTACTTCTTTTCCCTACACAATACAAATTATATTTTCTCGTTATTATATAACTCGGTGTAGTAATCAAAAAAAAATCATAAAAAAATTCATGAAATAACAGAAAAAAAAATCAAAATATATTATTATAAAATAACATAATTTAGATTGGAATATAATAATTATAATGTGTTTTAGAAATACAACGGTAACTCTTTTAACGACCTAATATCGTAATAATTAATTGAATAATAAAAAAAACAGCAACAGAATTCTCAGTTGCATTTTTTAAAAATCTAAATAGCAGCTAAACACGTATATTAACTTGAATTTGACTATTTACTAGCCTTCAGGAAAACTCAAATGTATTACAATTTACTCATAATAGGGTGCTTGTTCCTAAAGTCAGCCGTCGCCAGTAGTCGGCCTTTTGAGCTTAAAACTTAAATAATAGTGGATTTATTTAAAAAAACATTTTTTTAAATTTGTGTAGGTAGTCTTGCCTCTTGCCAATTTACATCTGCACTATACTGACCTATATGATGCAATACGCAATCAAAAAAAGCATATTTTTACTTCTCAAGTTTAGACAAATTTATGTTGTATGGGGATCGCTTACAAAATATACTATATATTGTCATGCTTTGCATCATTGCTGTCTACTATCAGTAGACAATTTCGCGATATTCATGAAGTTTCACAGTGATGTCCGAACACTGGGAAACGAAAGACCGACCATTGGATTTTGGGAGCCGACCACTGGGACAATTGGCATTTTTTTTGTAAACTTCTGTTATTTTATGCGTGGTACAATATTAACTATTTTATTTTAAGTTGGTTGTATTGCGTAATCCTTGTTTAATAGAATAACAGCGAAAACAATATGTATTTATCATTCATTGACTCAAAATCCCTTTTGAAAGTACACCTGTCGCTTAACTGGTTGAGCACTGGTGAAATGACCCTACATGCTTATTATGGTAACACAAGTGATTTGAAGTATTAAATAGGTTTTCTTGAATAATATGACAAAGGCGAATATTTATTACATTTTCATATTGTTCTTTTATGGACAGGCATTCGAGAAACAGCTATTACTCGTACGAAATAGCTCCGAGATTTACTTATTGGCAAGATCCAATAATTTGTAGGATCATGCGGAAAGCGATTAGAATTTGATTTTTGCTCCTCCAATCAAACGAAAAAAACGACTATCAAACGCAGAAAAGGTTTATACTTGGGTAACATTTTCTGCAATGAAATATACGAATTACTTTAACTTATAATGCAAGAAAATATAGAGGGCATCAGGAAAGAGATTATCTTGGCTACAATTTCAATTTAAATGACTGAATGTCCAAGGAATTGGCCATCTTATATGACTGACTGTGAATATAGAGACGTAGTTACTGTCACTAATTCGCCACAAATAATAGATAGCTCAGTAGTCAGAAAAGTAAAAAAATAGAATAGGTCATACGTATGGAAGTAGAAGATGAACACAATAGAAAAAATCGTTAAATAACCAAACGTTTAATAATCCACGAATGAAACTTGAACATGCAATCGGAAGAGCGTAAAATGATTTTCCAATATTTTCTTTCACTTTAATAGTAAGTATGCTTGCAATAAACTGTTAATTAATTTTACTTTTTTATTACTAAATTATTACTAAGTCCATTATTTACAACTTTTTATTCATTCACCCATTTACAATTTAAAAAATGGATAAAACTAACGATAAAGAGATTAATGAGTTTGGAAATGTGCATGAAAATGGCAAAAAGACATTTTAATTACATTACATTTAAACTTGCAACATGAAATAAATAAAGTTTATTGAACTGCACATTACAAATGGTATGAATTTTATTTCATTGTAATAATATATTTACGTTCTGCATGAAGACTCTCCATCACTTGCCACACAACTCCTCAGCCACTGTTCATCATGTTCGCTGCTAATTATTATACTAGTACAATAATGCATATTATCTAAATCAGAAGTTCCTACGGACCCCCAGGGTTCCTTGTGACCCCAGAGGGGGTCTGTGGCAAATTACAAATAATTTGGGGGTGCGTGGAAAACGTCGGGGGGTCCGCGAAAGGTTTAATATAAAATAATATTTTTGACACATTTTCATTATTATGGGTGTTGAAATAAATAGCAATAAATAAATTGATTTGTTGGTCTTGGACCCTTTTGCAAGCAGACCCTCAAACTCAAATGAATCAATACTAATACAGGAGTAATTTATTGTACTATTTACAAATGAGGAGCCAATACCAATGTTTGAACAAGGATACCACAAATTCAGGTTTCAAAAACAGATACCAATTTTATATTCTGCATTATGGGTCACTGCACACAGGCTGTTGGTTGCTTTCCCGTCTTCCTATTTAGTAGAACGTTGATTTAGTACATTTAAGAACCTCGTCATACTTTAAAAATCAAAATGTTTTATTTATATTTTGTATTTACATCACCATTTACCATTCAAGGTATCAAAATTAATTTTATAATTTTTCTATTACGTAGTTAAGTATTTTACATAAGGGTTCATATTTTACAGGTTTTTCCTTTAAGGAGGGTTCCATTGGCATAATAAGTTTGGAAACCACTGATCAAAATGATAATCAGATCAAATGAACAGGACTTGAGAATCTTCGAAAAATTATCCTTTGTATCTACATATTGACCAGACAGGTGTGGCAACAATTTGAGAGGGAGGTATAATGCTGAGTTCCACGTTCTGTACGAAGATTTCAACGTAATCCATTTAATTACGTTTACGGTCACGTACACCATATGGACAACAACGAGTCGACAAAAATAGTTAAGTCCAATAATCTAGGAAAGAGTCGCTGAAGGCAGCCAGGACCCACCTCGTGTTATCAGACTCCTGATAATGCAACTTGTTTATTTTGTTTCCAAAAAACAGTGCTTCAAATGTAAAATAGTGAAACTAGACTTCACTATCAGTTAAATAGCATTTAAACATTTTAAACGCAATATCATGACAGCATAGTGCTAAGTTGAAAGTATGGCAAACTAACTAACGATGATTGGCGTGGGACTTGCAGTCTAGTAAACAACAAGGCATTAAATTAATTTTCAAATAGTCCTGTTGTAATTGAAATGAAGTCTGAATATTTTATTTCAAATTTAATTGTGTTCACGTTACAAATATTAAAAGGCTTTGTTTAGCGCTTTACACAAGCAGTAAACCAAAATGTACACTGTTAATTGGGTATACTTATTATATTGATAACAAAAATAACAAACCTTATTTAAGAACTATTTAGTCACTCGATCAATAAATTATAAGTTCCACTATTATATTTTTACTTCTCTCTAAATCAGTGGATTCCAACCTGGGAGGCGCCAAAACTCTGTAATTAAAAAATAATTTTCATACCAAAATATCTACAAATAAATAAAACTTCCTATCGTAACATATCAGCAAAAATTCAGTGAATGAATGTTTATTTTACTCATTGACAAAGTACACTCTTGGTGGAAACATTTTTGAACAAAAAATTCCGTATGTAATAAACAAATAAAAATAATCTAAGGATAATCATGAAGCCTCAATGTCGAGGCAGAAAGAAGAAATTGTTGTAAACAGTCACAAGATACTGAATTGTCATTTTGTGGTTGAAATTACTAAAACAAAAGTGATTAAAATATATTAATATTAAATATAACATTTGTAAATGTCAAATTGTAAAAAATATACTAAATATTTGTCAAAAGATATTATATGTATACATAAAAATTTTACCCCTGCGGCGCAATATTCTATGACGTGATGCTTTATGATTTAAAATAAATAGTAAACAATTTTAAAGATATTCAACACTATTGTAAATATTAAAACATTATTGGAAGAAAAATGATGGCGGGACGGCAAAACCCCTAGTTACTGAACAAAATTTTGTTATTATTCTGTTAATTAGATGTTTTTTTTTTAAAAACTTCTTATTTCAAATGTGTTTTTATTATAATATCGATAAAAAAAATTTACGGGAGGCGTTGTAGCATAGAGGTTGGAAATCGCTGCTCTAAATACTTGGTGAAATGGCAATCATAAATGTTAAAATCAAAGATCCTTAACAAGTTTGATGTTCTCTCATATCGTATTACCCTATTTATTCATCCATAAATTAAGCCCGGAATACCGCGAATAAAATATTTCGTGATAACGTTTATTACTAAATCTTGAGTTCTTGAAGTAGGGATGGGGGGGGGGGTCAGAAATGTGACTAAATTTGATTAGAACATTATACCATTCATTATACATAAGACCTCTATGAGCGATTGTTTTATTATGAATTGGGAATGGGATAAATTTAATATCAGATAGTTGAAGTACGATCAATCTGGGTAACTTTGGCCCCGTCCTGAAGACTTTGTATTTTTATGGTTCACCATTGCATTTATGTCTGGTATTGTTCTACATATAAATGAAATAATATCTTAAGATGAAATTAAAATAATATAAATAGATTTATTGTTATAATTGATATATAAAAATAGGTAAAACAAGTAAGGAAAATTTCCATGCAAATCGAGTAACTTTGTCCCACGATATACAAATAATGACTGTAATTACTATAAATTCAGTGATTTTAAAGTCTCGGAAACTTTTCTTTAGGCTTTCATAATTTTATTATTTACATAATTGAGATGGAAAACAATATACAGCATTTGGTTTACAGATTAGTAATGCAAATGGAAAATATGGCTAGTACAATTAACTTCAAGAAAAGTTTTTAAATTGTGTTTTATCATTACAAACTGACAGCTTACAAATTTAACAATAAAACAAAATATGTTTCACATTAATTCATATTTTTACCACCAAGAGCTACTCAGTACCTTTACTTAACTAAAAAATATTCATATGGCATTAGCATTATAACAGTATTGTAACAGCACCTTTTTCCATGTAGTGAGTCAATCTTGAACCGATGGGCAAACTTACCCAAATTGATGGTAATCGTTTCTAATTTATTATATTTTTTGTTTCCTTACACTGAGCGGTTGTCTATGTCAACATGTATAATAATTCTGCTTACTATTTAATAATAAATTTACTGATTCATATTTGAATAAATAGCACAGTCTTTGAGTAAGGGACGATGAGCCCATCCCATTAATATTTGAGCTTTTAACGTATTTATAAATGTCCTGCATTCTTTCTTTTATCGCACTAGTTTTGGGTGTACATAACTCTTTTAATTATCTAAGTATAATAAAAGCCCTACCTAAATACTGGCATTAGGACAATAATAAACATTCCAGTAGGGCTATGAACACTGATTTTTTTATTATATCCAACAACACGCTCTTAATTCATTAGAGAGGTAATGCGGCATTAAAAGAAAAAAATATATGCATATTTTTATGGTGAAATATCGTTCCGAATCGATTATTTTGCGGCTGTCATTTTGAAGAGCAATTAGACTGGACGAGTTATTAATTTCAAACAAGGACGAAGACGTAAAAATGGACTACTTAAATATATTGAAGTAACTCAAGCGTTCTTGTATGCTTCCTGGAATATAATAAATAAGACACAAATGATAAGCTTTCTTATCAGCAACTCTATTCAATTTAATTTATGCCAAAGGATGAAAGTGGTTATAAAAATATTACATGTTTAAGAGACGTTAAGAGTTGAAGTTTCATATTATGTAAATAGTAATGAAATTAATTTCATTGTCGCAATTTAGGAATGCCAAAAATTTCACAAGGTATATTATTGTTATCTAGATATTTTACACATAACTGTACCAATTCTAGTTTAGTGTTAAGTGGCATATTTGTCTGTCATATTTAGGTCAGATACCTATATATATATAGACACAGACAAATATGATAAAATAAAATTATAGTTAAAAGAGTATGATAATATTTAAGCAAGGTTAGCCTGCAAAAAATAACCAACGTGATTTTGGATGGTCCTGCATGGCTACAGGCGACACTGCCCGTTAGATACGGTGGTCTTGGGATTAGGCGGACAGAAGAATTGTCTCTCCCGGCTTTCTTAGCCTCAATTCACTCTGTCAAGAATCTGATCACAGCCATACTGCCGGATATCGATTGGGAAAACATAGTCAGTGCCGCAAAACAAAATTGGTGCAAAATTACAAATATGCCTGCACCGGACAAGCCATCTATCCAAAAAGAGTGGGATATCCCGATGATGGAAATTAAAAAAAAAGAAATTCTTTTATCGCTCAGTGATCCTATGGAGACTGCTCGGTTCATGGCAGCTTCGAGGAATGAGTCGGGGTTGTGGCTAAATGCTCTTCCATCGCCCAGTCTCGGAACGCTTCTGAGCGATGATGCCCTGCGAATTTCGGTTGCTCTACGGCTTGGTTCAGCATTGTGTCACGAGCACAAGTGCACCTGTGGGAGGTTGGTGGACCGCATGGGGCGGCACGGATTGAGCTGTCAGAAAAGCGCCGGAAGACACAGTCGGCACTCTGCCATTAACGACCTGATCTGCCGCTCTCTGGTTTCATCGGGGGTCCCATCGAGACTGGAACCTCTGGGGGTTTGCCGCCAGGATGGCAGGAGGCCCGACGGCATTACGATGATCCCCTGAAGAGAGGGGCGATGCATGGTCTGGGATGCCACTGTGGTGGACACAATCGCGGCATCTCACGTGAATAAGTCCGCTGAGTCGTTGGGCTCAGCGGCTCTCACGGCTGAAACCTCCAAATGCAAAAAATACGACTGTCTCTCGAATTTTCCAAATTTCATTTTCTGTCCATTGGGTTTTGAGACGTTCGGTCCCTGGGGACCCTCGGCTTTGAGGACGGTGGCGGAAATTGGTCGAAGGATGACGGACAGGACGGGTGAGTGCCGCTCAGGTGAATATCTAAGACAGCGAATAAGCATAGAAATCCAACGTGGCAATGCTGTCGCCGTTATGGGTACGCTCGAGGTATCCAGGGGGATGCAAGAATTTTTTTTCATTCTAGGCGATTACTAAACATTAAAAATTACTACAAAAAAAATTTTAATATTATGTTATTTTAGTAAATTGTATTTTTATTGACTAATAAATAATGAGCAACATTGCCTTTAATTAATATGATATAGTAACTTGACAGATCTTCCAAAGGTACCGAACAAAGCTTTTATCTTACGAGACATTAAAAATATTCTCAAATTGAATTGTAAATAAAGTAAAGTGATTTGGAATTAAATAGAAAATAATATAAATAATGCAATTCGTACTTTTAGATTTTATATGAATCTGCATAGCTTCTCATTTGGTTTATGTGAACATATGACATCTTTTGTAATGAAGACGTTTAATTTAAAAACTAACCCCGAACCACAAGTGTATAATGCATTATTTTAGACTAACACGGTATAACAGTAATCTAAATTTGTCAAAGACATTCATCATTCAAATTTAATCATTTATGTTAACCATGTGATATATTATTCATTTCGAAATTCAAAATGTTTTGCACAGTTTAAAACATTATAACTTCATTTAAAAAAACAAACTAGTTTGTGTGATTATTGCCTAGTCAAAAGGGCCCATCTGCATATTAAATTAATTATGCGATCTAATTACCCAACTGTATGTTTAATTAATCCTCAAAGAGGCATATAGGATATATTATCTAATATTTCAGGCATTGATATACATATTATGTGATGTCTTTATACCCTCCTATTTAATTCGATCTTAAAAATGGGGTGTAGCAAAAGTGATTAACAAACCACTAGTCATGTCCTATCCCTATCCGATACATTAACAAGTCGTTCTCGTAGAAAAACTTCTCTTCAGATAAGCTCCGTTAGGATTTTTTATGTTTCACATTGGGAGTGGACAATGTTACAAAAAACTGGTTATTAAAAACTTTTATAAAAATAAAAATCGTTTAAATAATTCATATTCAAAGCATTATTTTTTGACATACTTTCTGCAATTGTATCTAACACTGTTGTTAGTTGAGATTGTATAGGTACCATGAAACGGTAAATTATAACAGTTTTCATAATTATTTTAGCGAAAACATCACCTGGTTCGAGGTAATTAACTAATTTCCTAAATACCGTGTAGTTTTGATAGCCGAACTCACCTTGTCGTGTAACATTGAAGCGTATTCATGATCGTTAAACCGGGTGGGTCACGACGCACGTCGATGTTGTCACTTGTCACGCAGAGTGAATTATTTCTCCACCGAATTATTGTAACGCTACGTATTTTCAATGTAACCTCTTCTGACACCAGACTAAAATGAATCATTATTCCACCGTAAATATTTTCATGAAAAAAACATGACCCTAAATACTAAATAATTATTCTGTATCTGGGGAGGCTCGAAGTATTTTTGTTGCATATTTTTGCTTGTTGTTTTCTTATAGAATAAGAATTATGTTTAAAAGTTCTATGTTGTTTTATTATTTTTAGTCACATATTTGGTCAACTAATGTGCGTTGACGTTTTTATCCACAGTAAGTCGTGCCTTAAGCTCACGGAGCCGGTGTGGTGAAATACTTCTTATATCTTTTTGTAAAAAGGACAAACTATACTAAATCAATGAAGTACATCAGAGTATACTAAACTATATCAAATAAGGTAAACTTATTCATTGAATTGAAATTTACTTGGATATTAAAAGTATTAATTCTAAATGAAATATGGAAATTAGTTATTATCTGTTTCGACTTCACGTCATCGACAGAGCTGTGTTTCAATTGATTTTAGTTTATCTATTTATATATAGGCTGAGAAAAGATAATCACCATAAATCATCTCACTTACTCTAACATTCTTTTATTCAATAAATCATTGTAAAATAAGTAAATTATAATTTCAAGATATTTGCTTTTATAATTAATAAATAATATCGTGTATGATTATTTTTTATTTTATTATTAGTATATAATTATATTCTATCTCTTCTAAGCCTATATAAATATATTTATATAGATTATAGATACACTTAAATCGACTTAAACAATGTTCTGACAATGGTGTGAAACTGAAATAGTAATCAACCAATACCTATAATTCTTGTAGAACTAAATACTGTTATATTTTTTAACTAATTGGTATATTTACTGTGCACATAATTGAAAACGTATATTTTAAAATGTCGTAAATTATTGAATATATGTTTTAATTTAGAAACTAATCAATGGACTAGCTACATTTGGAATATTCTATTAGAGAGTCCATATGCTCCAAGCTGGGATCGAACATATCAATGCATAGAGTATTATTTCATAAATCTGAAAACAACTGGAGAGGCCTTTATCCATGAGTGGAAGTTGATTGATGATGATGGTAATTATTTGATGTGCGTGACAATTAGGTTTAGTCACATCTGTTATATAACTCACGAGGCAGGCTAGAGCGTGGGCAGATCGTCAGAATGATTGCAATTGAACGCAAAGGTCGCCGGTTCAAGTCCTGGAATGGGCAATAATTGCTTTAGGGAGAGATGCATGAGTCAGATTGCCCAGTGCTCATAGTTACACCAAAAATAATATGCTCATAATATCAATGTTTAAATATTTACAGAGGTGGACTTGTAAAAAAGGATAAATAAAAATAAACTCAGATTCTCCGTCGCAAAGCAATAAAGAATGACAGAAGGTAATACTGATTAGATTTTTTATTATCTCGCTATTGACCAGAGTTTTCCTAACTTTATTGACCACGGAACCCCAATCGAATATATACATATATGTAAAATGTTATATATGTATGTTTGCGATTTTATTGAGCAGAGAAAAAACGGTTGTAAAAAGAAAATAGGTTTTAATATTACTGTATAATATATGTCGGCGTCCGCGGTGCAGTTGGTAGCGTCGTTGGTTACGGTTACGGATGCCTTGGGTTCAATTCTCGGTGCGGACAGTTTTCTTTAGTTGATCTTTCAATCGATTCATGGATTTCTGTTCATAGTCTGAATTTTTGTGATGTCTAAAACTCCCTCCTCGCTCACCCATCCGATCCTCACGGGGGGTAGCGAGATTGATTAGCTAACCACTAGTCCTGTCCTATCCCTATCCTTCTATCTCTACTACATTCGAATAAAAGGGAGGTTGAGCGACTGAGTAACAAGCAGTTTTCGTAGTAAAATTCTGTTGAGATACCTCCATTAGGAGACCATATGCTCCACGTTGCGGAGCGAACAGGGATAAAAAAATATGTGTAAATATATATAATACCTAAATAAATTATTTATTTTGTAAACAGATTATGTTCCAATTTACTCCGAATGGTATTTGAAAAACACTTTTTAATGAATTAATTCTAAAAATCAGTACCTACATCTTTTTGTAAGTAAAAACGTTTCGCCTAATTCAACTCTGTACCATATTGTATAATAAAGTGAAGCTTTTGCTTGCGAGTACTTTAAAGCAGAAATTGACAACATTCTATTTTTTCTAACGTAAAAGTTTGTAACTTTTTATAACTTCGTCTTGGAACAATTTTATAAACAGTGTTAAACAAAAAATAAAAGCTTTTGAAAGAATTTTATCTATTTTTATAAATATTAAAAAATCTGTAGTACGTCATAATTATTGTTCTCCCTAAAACTTACTCGCTGGATAGGTATTGTTGTCGATCGCTGTTATAAAACTTTCATTTGATCGCGTATTTAAGCTCGGCATAAAAGTAATATCGAATCGAAAAAGCTTTTTCTATTGCTGTTGGATAAGGGAATAAATAAATTGTTGCGTGTTGTTTTACTTAATAAAGTTTTCGTGTTGATAGTGATATTAAATAGTGTACACAACGTCAAAAATACCGGTACCTAGTCGATATTTATTAACTAAGGAAGTCCCAAGAGCTTATTCAATTTATGTAACTTTTAGACAAGGTTTTGATATGAATTATAATTCAAATTTAAAATATGATGTATGAATAGACATGCGGCTACCTTCTATCTCTCTTAACGAGAAAACACTACTATATTACGACTTTTCGCACTTTCAATAATAAATTACTATGGAGGCTTACATTTCTTTTTTTTTTTAAATAAAAAACAATATTTTTGTACTACTTCCACATGTTTATAAGGGTCAGGAGTGTTAGGACGAACCTGAGTTTCGCTCATCACGAGCATTATCAACTGATAAAAATAAAAACATAATAGGCCTATTTATATAACATTGGATTTTAACAATACAAGGTATATAACTTGAATACAAAATTAAATAGTCTGCACTTAAAATGTTAAGGACCTCTTACGGGTCAATAATACAAATCTGAAATCAAAAATGAAGCCACATTAAAAATCTATTATCTGAGAAAAATATAATGAGTTTAAATAATTCGTAAATATTCATTAACCAGATTAGCAAATTGGGAACTTTTTAAAGAAATTAGTGAAGCATTTAAATATATTTAAATATGTAATTAACATTAACACTTAGCAGCCATGATAAATGAAGATCGGCTATTGGCATCCAAAAAAATTCTGGCAAACAAATTTAAAGAGTAATTAGAATCAATTCTTACAAGTTAACTTATATCTTAATGAAGTTTATTTTTAAATTGATTGAATTGTATAAACAATGAAACAATGTCGATTTTTCAAATGACGTTGTAATTTATAGACATAGTTACAAGCTTTTCACTTGGTTAATAATATTTCATTCAATACATGCAATCATTAAATTCATAAAATAAGTAGAATGAACACTTTAAGTCTCAGTGAATCTTGAATGCATACTATTTCTTACTAAGAAAAGATATATATTTTACGTGGCTTTATTTAAATAAATTGTCGTGTGAGTGTTAAATAATTTAAATGTTTCGCAAAGTACAACACTGTCTTTATTATGAAAATCTTTGTTATTTGACGTGGATTATGGCATAACAATCTAAATAGCCTAGAAGTAATTTCTATAGCAAATTTATAGCGGGATTATAAAAATATTATATACGTACGTCCAAAGAAGTCATGCCACGTATTTGATTCTTTTTTTAAGATTTTCAGAAACCTTCAATGGTGTGCGCACAAAAACTCACCAAAGTTTCAACGAAATCGGATGAATGGTATAGGAAAGCATAGAGGACAAACAAACATACATTCATTTATATATATATATATATATATATATATAGATATTTAAATGAAATTTCGGATACATTTGTTTATATTCGATTATCTTGGTTTATCATAGAAAAAAATATGATTTGAATAGGTGTGATTTTTTCGAATAGTCTTTCGGAAGTCATTTATTTTATAATATAATGTGAATCTGATTGGCTACGCAATTTAAAATGTAATTATTACGCTATAGTCAGATCATGGTGTGAATAATTTATAGCATCCTCTATGGCGCGAACGGCCAACAAGTTGAGTAACTAAAAACAAGGCACAGAGCGTTCGCTGCACAACGAACGGTGACTTTGACAGACATTGGATGACTTCGCGCGACTTGTGTACCGGTAAACTAAAGCTACCGCCACACTTGTACTGTAAACATTTTTATGAAGACAATTTAAAAAATAAAATGCTCATTTGTAGTAAGCATTTTATAATATATGAGTGGGTTAAAAAATATATGTATATTATATATCAAAACGAACAACACTGTACATTATCGTAGCTGCTGTTGTGAAGTTTCATATTAGTGGTTATGTTTTTATTTTTGACCCACAAAATCAAGTGATATGGTAAATAATAACAATTTATTTAGTTCCACAAAAATTTTGTAATAAAGTTTATGATTATTTCGGTATCTACTTGTTACTACGATGATAGATACCTATCAACTATAATAAATCGTATTTTGGAACTAGCTACAATACTTTGCTATTCAATCAATGATAAACACGTGGTTTTCTCTTTCCTCGGTGTAGATTGATAGTATGTATTAAGGTTGAGTGAGGTTACATGGGTATATTTTTTAAATATGTAAAGTAAAAAATAAATTCATTTAAATGTACACTATGAATAAAATATTATTTATTTATTTAAAACTAAATTTGTTTTTACTTAAATACACAGATAATTTATTTGAAGAAAAAAAGTATTCGTTTAAATGTAGAAATTAAATAATTCTTTGTTAATTCGTTACACCCAATTTAATGTCACATTTTTTTTTGGGGTTGACACATCTCATTTATTTAATGTGATTACCTATGTTGCGGGCTTGAGTCACAGTTCGGATAGTTTCATAAATTGATTTCTAACCCAGCCGTATCCTTCTATTCCTACTCTCTTCAAAAAAACAGATGTTGAGCAACTTACTAACTAGCAGTTTTCGGAGAAAATTTTACGTTGAGATACTTCCACTAGGAGGCCATATGCGCCACATTGGGAGCGGAGCGCTAAAAACCTTAAACGAATAATGTCTGGTCTGATGTAGCCAGTTCTTGGAAAAAAACGTATTCAATTGACAATCAATTGCTAGTTATATAGCGTCAAAAATATGTGATGCACTAAGTTCTGGCGTAACAAGGCCAAAATAACCATCAAATATACTGTAACATAATTGTTGTGGATAAAAATACTTTGCTATTTTTACCACAATATAATGGAGGTCTCCCAAAGAAATGACAAAAATCAAATAGAACAACTCGTATTTTAAACGTGTTTTTGTCACGTGATTCTTATTTTATTTCCTTCACTGTAATGTATCATATATTAAGCGTGGACGGAGCTTATGAAAACAAAGCGGAAGAAAGGTGGGCCCTTCCTGTAATGTAATGAGCTGGCGGTGTTTAGGCGAGCGAGGGGCAGTGACCTACACCAATCAATATGCAAGCTCTCAAAACTTTGTATTTACTTGCGCCACAAATTTCAAACAATCAATACTAACTTTATAGCAACGTCTTGACTTTATAACTTCGTGCCTTTCAGTCAGTTCCTTTCAGGGTTCCTACGGATTCCATTATTTAATTGCAACCGTCAAAGTTTGAGATAACTTTTTACCACGAGTGCTCCTCATAATAACTTAGTAAAAGGAAGCAGTATAAATCCAACGTATTGTATTTACAAAAGATAAATTAAAATATATAACTTTATAATTCCACAGGCTGTGCTACTAGTTGTGACACGTGTGTCGCATCTTATTAGATGGGAAAATACTTCTGATAGAGACGAAACAATCTAGAATAAATTTATTCAATTACCGTTTTATGCAAAATAAATATCTTGTCTTCTTGTAATAACCGTCGCTAAAATATCAGTTTTAGGAATTTATTGAAATTTCAGTTCTGGTTGTGTATGGCAACATTCTTAACTTGGCGGTGGCACCCTCACTAGGCCAAGTTAAATTGGTACATCTATAGTAACACAATAAAAAGTTAATAATTTCAATTTTATATTAAAAATTTATTTCCCCAAAGATTCAGCTGAATCCATCCCAAATCAATAAAAGTTTTTTTTGTACTTGTGCAGTTTTGTACTATTTATAATTAGGTCAGAATTCGAATCAACTTTTGGTCAGAATAAAAAAATGAACAATCTGAATAAAATTATTATACGATCGGAATAAAAGGTTAGGTAAGGTTGGTTTAGGTAAGAAATACTGACCATAAATTATTTATCCTGCCAATTTCTGTAATTCTGACCATTAAATATAAATTTTGATCAATGTTTTAAAAATTATGACCGAAACTGAAAATGCCAGCCTAAGATGTATTTTATAGCAAAAATGAAACGACACAATGCGGTATTTAAATGTTTTGCAAAAAGCATACGTCTATCTTTTATTATTTTTAGTCGTTATCACCATAAGTTCCAAAATAACAAACGTAAATGGAGTTTTTTATTACAATTGATATTGGTTAATGCATTAATTAACTAATTATTCAATTGCGATCTATATAGGGCACGCACGTAAGGCCCCGTCGATCTAAAAAACAGACTTGGTATGTTAATATCTTTTGCTTCATTTATTTCTTCAACACTGGATACCCACCGTCTTCTTTTCACTACTTAGTTAGAAATGGCAAATGCAGTTAATACCATAATATCGTCATAAGTCAAATGTAATGCAAACAAGCTCTTATTACATAGTATCAGATTTCTAATATGCATCCACTTGTCTGAATGAAAGAACATAATATTTACATAACACATGTATTTTTATAATATAAGCCCCTTTGTTAACTAGAAACAAAACAATATGATTTAAAAATTAATGTTGCAATGATTTTCCACCAAAAATTGACAGTTAACACCATTCAACTGATAAATAATTTTAGTACAGTCAATCTGGGTAACTTTGGGCCAGTTTGAGGGTTTTTATATTTTTATTGTTCGCCCTTGCATTTATCTGTTGTATTTATTGGTCGACATAGAAATGGACTAATGTCTTAATATGAGATTTAATTAAAATACATATATAAATATAGATAAAACAAGCTGGGTTAAATTTTTATCCAAATCGGGTATCTTTGACCCACGACACAAATAATCACTGTAATTACTATAAATTCAGTAATTTTAAAACATGGTAACTTTTCTTTATGCTTTCATATATTCTGTACATAATTGAGATGATAAAAAATATACAGCATTTGGTTTAGAGATTGGTAATACAAATTGAAAATATGGTTTATTTCAAGAAAAGTTTTCAAATTGTGTTTTATCATTCCAATCTGACTGATTACAAATTCAACAATAAAACAAATTATGTTGCATATTAATTCATATTTTTACAGGGGCTACTCAATACCTTTGCTCAGCTTAAAAATATTCATATGGCATTAGTATTAGCATGGTATTATAACAGCACCTTTTTTCATGTAGTGGGCCAATCTTATACCGTTGGGCAAACTTACCCAAATTTAATAATGTTTTTTTTTTTCAAAGTGAAATAACAGTATATGGCTGCATTTTATTAGGGAATTATGCATTTGGCAACCATATCAATTTTTTTCAAACGTTTCTAGGAATCAACCGGGTTAATAACATTGACCTCGAACAAATCCGAATTAATATCATAAAAAAAAAATCTTTATTAAACTTTTATCAACAATACAGTATTAAATTTATTTTTATGTTTCCAATCATTCTCTTTTATTTGTAAGTTATAAATAGCTTTGGTTTAAACGTAGTTGTCAAACATTCCTACATCCAAATATGTTATATAATGTTTTATTGGCCTCGTTTCTTTGCCATAAAACTTTTCATACATTGTGAAATGTATCGCTGTCAAGTTCGTATTTTATATGTATCTATCAATATTGGAATTTGCATTGCGTTATTTCTACCTCGTTGGAATATTTTCTATTGTGACTTCGTATATTTTCTCCTAAATTTAATAACAATCATCAATAGTATAAACATTAACGATACAAAACGTTAATTACAAATTTTATATATTAAGATTCGGAGAAAAGGTGAAGCTTTTGTTATAGTAACATCTATGGATGAAAATATTTTTTTTCCATGTCCGCTCTCAACGTGGAGACAACAGATTTTTTCTATTAGAACTGCTTGTTACTCAGTTGCTCAACCTGTCTTTCTTCGAAGAGAGTAGGGATAGAAGGATAGGGTTAGGACAGAACTAGTGGTTATAGTGAACAGCTCTCGCTTCGCCCCGTTTTTAGGATAGGATAAGTGGGAAGTCAATTCTTCAGTTCAATATTAAAACGTCTCAATAGATCAATCATCCAATGGATACACACATAGATGAATGGCGCCACACAACAGCTCCTTATCGTTTTTTATATTTTCAAAAAAATATGTTTCTCATAGAGACCACGCTACGTTAAAAATTAAAAAAATTGAATTCATAATAATTGTTTGAGAAGAGTGCTCCTGGGGTTTGTTTAGACTCGATGCAGTCAAACTTTCGAAATTCTTTAACGAACTATTATCCAAAGTTATGTAGGTTTGTGATATTTCCATCATTTCACCCTGATCTTAAAAAGCAGTATATAGAGATCGATTAGCTAAATGCTAGTCGTTTTTTAAACTCCTCCTTAAACTCTCAGTACTGAATGGTCGACCATTGACTTGCACTGAATCCGCGTTAAAAAACTTATATTGAGTTGTTACATTGGCGGTTCGAATGATCAATGTTGGTAGCAGATATATTTAAAAGTATTGCAGGCAGTGTAACTTTTACCAATCACGTTCCACACAAAACCGAAATTTATTTTATTCTCTACAACAAAGGTAGCGTACGAAAAATTAAGCCTCTATGCCATTTTCAAAAAGTAATGTGCACCACGCCAAAATAGATCCAATTATTTGAGAAGACCCGAATCGAATACAGGCAAATGGTCGGTTATCGACGTCCTGGAAGGTCTGGGATCTCAAACAAACACCATTTCAAATCCGGTTCAACTCCTATTTATTTTCAATCGAAGATGCAGTGGCACATACACAAAAATAATATTCCTAACACATAAAATTGAGTCTACATTTACATTTACTTAACACATGAAGTTATAATGCAAGTGACACGACAAACGATTTTAAATTAAGTCCAATTTCAAAACAAACACAAACAATCCACAACGTCAACGGTGACGGCCACGGGGGCCGGCGTTCTCCCTCGCTCGAAGGCTGGCAAACGACTCTGGTAAAAATCAGAAATCGGACACCCGCACCGTCGGAGCCACCCCTTTCCGTCAAAAATGGACTCGTCGTCAATGCCGACACCCTTCACGACAGAGTCGGGTCGATTTCTCCGAATCATTGTCATTAACGCTGTGCGTTTTCAGTTATGGACCCTAATAAAACTTAAACTTAACAAAAAAAACCACGGTGTGTCATATTATACTTAAGTTAAAACCCGTGCTTCCTAAATAAAGAATCAAATTGAAAAAAAACATTTATCGCATTACAACTTCAATACGTCGTTGTTTGTCAAAACTCTCCGTATGCACAAAGAAATACAAATTTGTCTAATGCCATTAATATGTAATAAATGTAATTTTCGTTATTTAAACATTCTTTCTCTAGTAATAATAATAACCAATCACCCACTGTTTGAGTCCCAACAAATTTCTATCCTCAGGTAAATAGAACTAATGTGTTCAAGTTGTTATTGATGGTGGGACATCCACAAAAAACGCAGGTGGCCCGATAAAGATGTCGTTAACTCATCGATTGCGGTCTTGACGTGGGCCGGTTTTGTATGTCTATGGATATCATAAAGTGGGCGCAAATTAAAGACGATTTTATAAATACACAAAAACAGCAACATCTTCAAAGACCACGAATCTAATTAAATAATAACGGTTTTTGAAAGAAATGTTAAACGAATCACTCAATTAGGAAACCAATCTCAGACAAGAAGTATCACTATAAAGCAGTTTTAATTCGATAAAAAAATATGATCATCGCCTCTCATAAATCTTATGCTAAACGGTATCACTCTCGATCAGACAGTAATCGGGATTCGTTCAAGGTGTGAGGAATGCGTTCAGGAAGAAAAAATGGTAAAAATGTATTGAAAAATTACTCTAGAATCGAGCATTTAAAATATTACATTATTTAATCTTCGCGTCTTTACTGCAAACATAAATATTATATATTGGCATCGTCAAGGGGGTGTTCCGTCCCGCCTAACCCCGCACCATCCACGTATCTTTATAGTCAAACAAAAAAATAGTGACACAGTCTATAGCCGAGTGGTAACTTTTTAACATTTACCGGGTTGCGTCACTTGAACCCCCGAGTGGCCATATAAATTATTTGATTTTTGTATTTGTATCCAAAGACGACGATGTGTTTTGCTATTTTGGTGTCTCTAAATTCATGATGCCTTTTATAATCGATGGTGGCTTGCAATCGCTGCCGAAAATTCAGGAGCTGTGATAGTCCCCGAAAGTAGAAAATGGTAGGAGTGGTGTCAACTTCTTGAAAGAAACGAAATGATGCTTCACGTATGTCCTTGATGTAGGGCCGGATTTACCTATAAACTAACTAGGCTTAGGGTGTCAAAAGAGCCTTCAAATCGATCGAAACGTTTTTAATCTCTACATAAAGTAAATAAATATTCAAAGGAAAATAAACTTTCGTAAAGTTCTCATCCTCGTATTCAGGCACTGGACAAAGAGGTATAAATTGTTTTATTGCAGGGTCCACGCACCAGACTTATACTATTAGTTTATGACTTTGTACAATTATTCGTGGGCCATGGTGAAAAATGTATAAAACCGACCTCATTCTATTATTAAAGGTAATCACAAAGATGTGTTCCAACGATTTGTGGACAACTATATCGGAGCGGCCTCACAAGTGGAACAGTCTGGAGCCCTAGAACCTCTATTTCTTCACCTAAATCTGGTTCCACCTTGATGACATAAAATATCAAGAAGTTTAAGACTATAGAAGCAGAAAGAGAGTATTGTTATCCATAATATCTCTAAATTAAATGCAAAAATAGCTGTATTCCTGACTTCGTTTGTTAAAATAAAGTTGTATGTTATAATGCTTCAAAATTGTGTCACCATAATTTCGCAACATAATGAATATGTTTTTAAAGTAACAAAGTTGCAATACTTCTCGCATATTGAGGGTATTTAGCAACTCGTGTATTGCGAATAATCGTGGATATGATAAATTGCACTTAACAGCGGATACATTCTAATTTGTCAAAGTAGATAATAGCCACGGTGCATGACGTACCGTTCTGTGAATCCAAGGCTGCGAGCAGTTTGCTGGGAACGGAAATAATAATTCAGCGCTTTATTCAATCGATCAATGGAACAAGGCCATCGAAATATGTATAATTAATCGAACTGCATTAAAGATAAGTGCCAAGTAAGTAAATCTCAATGGAATCATGATTTTCTTAATTTTCTACTTTATTTATTATAAAATCACTACATACCCACTGTGAATATTGTTATATTATTAGCCTGTTCTAAGAATTTGTGCCTTCATTGTGAATTAAGTCGCTAAACACTCAAGAAGGTTTTTAGAGTTTTGAGTAAATCACGAAAAACTTTTATGGGCAGTATGATAGTTTTAAGTATAATTTAAGTTTTCCGGTGTATAAGGAAAAGTAAAATATTCTTTTAAACGAAATAGGAAGAAATTTTAGACCTGCAACTGGAAAATTTGATAGATCTATCGATAGAGTACATCATTTTCAGCCGGGGTGGATCTACTGTTGGATGAAGGCCTTCCCCAGCTCCCTCCACTCTTCTAGGTTCTTTGATTTTCGCTGCCACGTACTTCCACCAAATTTGACAAGTTCGTCAATTCAGTGGGTTTTGGGGTGCCCCTGAGGCCGCTTAGTGCCCCTCGGGTACCACTGAATGACTGCATTCGTCCAGCGGTTGTCCGTACGCCATGCGACATGTCCGGCCCACCGCCATTTCATCAATTTGTCGACCTCTATCGATAGAGCGCATACGTACATTAAAAACTCATTTAACTGAAAAATTGCCAGAAGCTTGCTTAGCGACTCAGCGACTCAATTATAATATCATGTACAGTGAAAAACAATTATTAATACTTATTGCTGTCTAATTATAATAAAAAGCTTACAACTGAGCAGGAATAAAATTTAAAAAAAAGGTTAGACAGGAACTATGTCTTCAAATCGTTATTTTTTTTCGTTCCAGTTCAAGTAAAAATATATACATATCGTTTCTTTCCCGGTATTCGATTCGAAAAAAATAACGGGTTTTCTGGTTTTCGGTTCAGCTCCAAGTGATTAAATTTTAAATGTTTCTATTTGTATCAAACATTAATACACACATATGTGCCTAATCTTGAATATACTGACATTTTTTCCCGGCGAGTCAAATTTTTAGTTTCATGACATGACAAAATCGAATTCATAGATGTATTAATATAAATAACTGCTAGTGTTGCAAAATTAATTTTCTGTTCGCGAACACTACAATTAAAGGTCCTGGACAAAATGAATGTTTCGACACCAAACACCCGTCGAGCGTAAAGCTACTACTTACGGCCACCACTGTTGAACCACCCATGACATTTTTATGATCTGATTAGATAAATAAATACTGTTGCTCATAATTAAACAATGGTTTTACATATTACCAATGGGTGATGGCAAATTATATTAAATTAAAAAAATATTGGAACTTTTTAAATTAAATATTGCCATTTATTGGTTAATTGCTCCTGAGACACTCGTGGCAACCATTTTAAAGTGTTTAAAGCTGTTATGTGATACTTCTAAGCTCAGAGACAACTGGTTTACTTTCACTTCATAAACTACTTCTCAATGTGTTAATTTTGCATTGCAATATCCAGTAGCAATAACAAACGTCATCAGTTGATAATGCTCGCGATGAGTGAAACCGGTCCTGATCATTATAACAATTATGGAAATAGTACAAAACAAATTATGTTTATTTTTTAAAAATATAGTGCCTTTCCACTAAGAATTGACAGTTAACACTTTCAAAGTGATGTGCCTTAAGTGCATGCAGTTTTTTCTTCTTAGCTGGTAGTGTTTTAGGAGCAAGAGTCCAAGGCTTTGTAGAGTACACTAAAGTATGAAGAAAACGAATTCCTCTAGAAAAACACAAAGCTTTGCAATAGCCGGCCGCTAGCTTGCGTAATCGGAAGGTTTGCTGTGCTTTAAAACTAGAAAAAGTGTGCGTAACTTTATCATTTTAAATCACATACACCACTGAAGTGCCTGTGTGTAAAGCCCGCTAATGAGTTGAAGCCTAGGCGCGTGCTTCCCTGGTAAAGCCGTAATTGTTCGAATGAACCGGTAGTTTGTCTTATTAGCCAACAAGTGAATTTGGCCGATCGGTACAAATGGTACAATGGAACAATTCTTAATTTTCTTCATTTATTACATGACACTTCCATAGGATTTGCTCAGCATCCTCCTTCAAAAATATTCAGTGATTATAGAATAATTTAAAAATTAACAGCTTCATTTAACAGTTGATTTTTCATTTATATTATTCCAGTCAAAGTATAATAAATCAATATAAGTCACTTTCTTACGTTTTTAATGAAACCGTCAAGCATAATCAAATATACCGTCAAAAGTAATTTATACCACCCTGCGCCAAAATTGTGACCATTTTATAATGTAGCTATTTCGTGACTTGCCATTTTTATACATCGATCTTCCAGTTGCGTGTTTTTAATCAGTTTTATTTAGTTCACATATTACAATTCATATAATTTAAAAAAAATGTATACTCGTCTAAGAAATACATGAAGAAGTTAAATATAAACTGTAGACACAAATAATATATAAAAGTATATGTATGATAAATGCTCTGTTTAAGTTAATGGATAGCCAACCACTATAGCACAGTATGCGTACAGGTCCGTGTTTGCGGTATTGATTCCTAACACCAGCTGGGATATTTGCATCATCACACGCTGTCAATATATTTCTGCTTGCAGGCCTCTTCAGAATTTTCCAATATCTGATCTATGCTCTCCGTTGCCACCTCTTGTCAAAAAAAGAAAGCTTCGACAAATATTGTTTATTTGAATTTTGATTCAGCAGAATGGGGTATAGAAAATTCTCTAAAAATGAGAAGTTTATTGGTAATTTTATTCTTGTGCCTACGAATAAATCCGAATAGCATTTGTTTACTGTTTTCGAATGCATATGTCATTTAAAATGAATATAAATTGTTATTTTAACGGTTTGTCTTATTCGGTTGCGGCGTTTACGTGCTCGAATCCCACTTCGGAATATTTCATACATTTATATTTTAATTGACTTATAGATTTGTGTACACACGCATAAATATGAGCAAGAGTACATGGAAAAAAAGAGATTGAAAGACTGAATAAGCATTATTGAATTAACCATTTCTCGTTAAAAAGCTTCTGTTTAGATAACAAACACATTTGCTGTTCTTTTTTTTAATAAAAAAATTAATGATATAAAATAACTTTATATCAGTTATTTTATCACTTAACAAAGAATAAAATTAATAATAAACAACTTGGCCAATGTCATACTCGATGCGAGATATTAATTACTGTCTTAAGTTGATTACAATCTTTATAACAGATGTGATCTTTGGTTTTATAGTGAATTATTATCGTATATTTTACGTGACGTCTTGCGGCTAAGAACAAACTCATAATTTTACGAGTTATATTATAAGATGCAGACAGGATCGACAATCTTATACTTATAACTCCAAACTTATAAACTAGTTTTCCGATTTATTCCCTATGGGATCGATACGCATCGATCAAATAAAGCATTAAATTTGATTCAAATAATGGATGTTAGTTTTAATTTGAAAGTAGTTTTTGAAACGAGACTTTGGAGAAAAAATTATAAATTATATCATAATATGATGTAAAATATTACAAAAAAATCATAAGAGGGATTTTGTGTTGTAAACAAGTTTGTTTGTTATCACACCTGATTTTTTACAGTATCGCTTTGAGATTATGATAACTTTTGGAGTTTTTATAATTTAGATAATAGATATTTTTATATTGGACTGGTATTTTATTATGGGTTATAAATAATTGCACTTTGTGTTCGGTAGTATTCACTTGGTACATTTGAACTTTTGTTTCGATAGTTTGCACTTTGTGTAAGATAGTATTAACTTAGTACACTCAAACTTTGATTTTAATAGTTTTCACTTCGAAACGGATTCTTTTAAGTACCACAGACTAATTTTGATAGCTTGACTTTGAAACGGATTATTTTAATTTTGTATGTTATGGACATTGAAATAAATTATATTAACATATTGCATGTCCACTTAGAACCCTGCTACTTCATAAATACCACTCCTATAATATACTAGTGAATAAATTCTAATGCGTGGAGCAAAGACAATACAGTCGGCCTAATATAGAGTTGCGACAAGTAAACTAGTCTATGGTGGAATATCCTATGTTGCAAGTAGTAAAGAATAAGTGACATTTCATTACAGCGTTGTGAAACTATCGATTTCAAAGTGTGAGTATTTATATTGAGTGAAAACTATTTTGTCTTTGTGATAATATTTTTTCGTAAGTGCAACATATTTCTTCAACGTTTAAATATATTTTATTATGTGGCATCACTTTATTTTTAGTGAAATAATTTGTTTTTTGTGGAATGTATTTGTTATAAGTGAAAACTATCTTTACGAAAGTGAATATCATCTAAACAAAAGTGTATTTAATTGTAAGCCTTTTATTATTTGTGACAATTACATTAAAATTTTGGGTTTGCTATGCCAACGGTCAAAACCAATGTGACTTCATATGAGTTTGCGTTATTACGAAAATATCACAGTACACAGCTGTTTAAGTAAATCAAAATGGTGTCCGTCGTGGTTTATTTTATGTGAATCTGACAATGTTATCCAAGTCCAGTTCCCAAGTTGACTGTGATAAGCAATAGCATATGAACAGCTGTAAAAGGCGGTGACCTGGGATCCGGTGGGGAACAGTACCAGGCAGTTAATATAACATTAGATCACAAATATTCTACAGCCCAGTCTCAACAAATCACAGCTACTTTCCATTGCCATAACAACATAATTTTTTTCAAGAAGCTTTGGGGTTCTTATACCACTTCACATATTTCAGACATGTTATGGTACTTGAAATTTGACTATTTATTAGACGTGTAGTAAGTACTTAATGAATGAATCACAGTGTAATATTCTTGATTATAGAATAATGAAACATATCCATTTTTTCGAAGCGTTGAAATTTTGGAGTGGGTTGCAGGGAACAATAGCATTGGCGTACTCATAAAATAACTTATCAAATCGCTCATCTAAACAGTAAAAACCAGGTATGCTGAGTCGGAGACATAAAAAACAAGCAACCCCGACTACTTTTTCTATAAAGTGCATTTTTGCATTTCTGCGTGTATTAATGTACTTGTTCCATTTTTCTTTATGCCTATAACATCTCCTTGTTGTGCATATACGTATATAGTATGAGAAATTCGGCTATTTAGCCAATTGGTTGGTTGGTGTTTAATTTGAAGACCAATTTCACGTACACATCGTCGTTGTTCTGGAAGAAAACACTAAATTGAATAAATTACATATTGAGTTAGTTATACTAAAATGTTCCGTATTTCAAACTATACAGTATGATAGAACACTCTTATGTATATAAATTATACTTTTATTTAAAAACAGTTCTTTACAAACAAACAAAATTAAAAACGTATGGCATTTCAAGTATTTGGCAAACTTCAAAGTCTAATTACTCAAAACTAGTAATTTTCAGTTAGTGCCTTCTTCCAGAACAACGATGATATTAAAGCTAGGAAAAAAACTTGACAAAATTAGAGTTTTTTTAATAGTAGTCTGAATCGGAGTGGGGTTCGGGTTGCTGGTCAATGTTGAAGTTGGAGTTGGAGTCGCGTTTTTTTTGGAAGAGTTCATACCCCTGGTAAAAACAATCATCTTGGGGTTTAGTGGTTTTTATACATCAAGTGTGTCGCATTATAAAACGCTTGACAAATGCTGATTCATATGAATTGCTTCATTCTGTATTGTATAATATGTAAGCGTTCACATTGAATAAGTAATAAAACTGTCGTCAAACAAAATTTACAGTTTGAATACCCAGATACAAATTTACACAAATGGTAGAGTAAAACTTCTCTACAAAATTTGTTATGCTTAATTTAGTAAGGAAACACCGAAAAGTGTTGTGAAGACAATGTAGGGGATATTTTTTTGTATAGCAATTGTTATTTTTACGTTAATGTAAGTTTTTCTTTTATTTATCACAATCAATGTAAAAATAATATGTGCCCGTCACATTAAAATATGTTTTTTTATTATTGAAATTTTATTTCTACATACCGTAATTTTATTATTTAAGTAAAATGATTGTTGTGTGCCGTTAAACATTTTCATAAAGAAAAATAAATGCAATGTTTTCCTTAATTCTTCATGAATTAACATTACACAGACATATGATATTACATAAATTGCGCGCACGCCTCAGCTTTTTAAAGCTAAGCGTCGACAGGCAGCCAAGAAGGAGCGAGGAGTAAGGAGCCGGCTACAAACAGGGACTTAAGGCCAAAGACGGGGCTTAAAGAAAGGGGCTTCTACTTGAACTGTGAACCGTGAGCACTTGACGCCCCATGCACTTGACACAAGAATACAACACTTGGAAATTCGAGGAACAAATGCATGCGCTTACAAAGTGATTGTCACAAAAAGGCTGTTTCACTTCGTAAATCTATCACGCGACATCGCGTCGAAGGGTTTGTGCACGAAAATGGTAATCTGCTTATGATACGCCAATGCAATAATCTACGTCATAGTTTTATGATCGTACCAATATCTGAGACTGTCCGTGCCGATACTTGAACCCGAGACATCCGTAACCATAGCCAATTACAATGACCACTGCACCACGAGCCGACTAAATTCATTTTTCAGTCGTTTTATTGGTTTGTGATGTCTAAAATTACCTCCCACCCATACGATCTTAAAAACGGGCCTTAGCGAGAGTGATTAGCAAACCATTATTAAATCTGTCATAGCCTTATCCTTATATGCCTACGCTCTTCAAAAAAGACGGATTGAAAAACTGAGTAACAAGCAGTTCCCGTAGAAAACTTTTGTTGAGATACTTCCATTAGTAGGCCATATGCGCCACATCGGGAGTGGACATGGTAAACAAACGATACGTAGTTTTATTATTATTCAATTTTACTCAAGGCAACTTTTTCATCTGTCATATTATTTAAATGATGGATTTATTGACATTTTTTTAGAAAAAACTATCGATTTTTTTTAGCTTGTTCGCGCTCAATGTGGAAGCATGTGTAAACTTAATGGAAGTATCTCAACAGAAGTTTTTCTTCGAGAACTGCTTGTTACTCAGTTGCTTAACTTCTCGTTTTCGATGAGAGTAGGGATATAAGATATAAAGATAGGGCTAGGGCAGGACTAGTTGTTAACTAATCGCTTCAGCTCAGCCCTGTTTTTAGGATCGGATTGGTGGGAAAAAATTCAAGACATCACAAACATCCATGCCTACGAAAATAAATTCAAATTGAAAATTTAATTGAAAAATCAATTTGTGAATCTTTCTGTACAGGAATTTGAGCCCGAGACATCCGTAACCGAAGTCAACGATGTTGACCACTGCGCCACGGACATGACACTATCGATATTACACGATCATATCAAATTTATATGAGGAAAATAATTTACAATTAATACAACCTATGATAATTTAACGGAGTCACTATGACAAAGTTTTTCTTCGGTAAAAAAATAACCATATTATTACGGAAATCGTAATATATTTTTTAAATAGTTTTGACAGATCACTCGAAATAGCTAAACATACATATTGACATAGAGTACTTGGTGGAATTTCTATATCGAATTTAGAATTTTTTTCACCAACGATCCGGGCTTCAAATTTCGACATCTTCAGACATTCTCCACTATTCAAAACTAATGATATGAAGAAACTTTTTAGAATGATAGCCGAAAATATAATATTTACTATACCATATTAAACATAATACGAACTACTAACAAAGCTTCCCAATGTAAGTTTTTTACGAGAACTAGTTGTAAGTGAGTCTTTCAACTTCTCTCTTTGGGTAGGTAAAGATATAAGGTTTTGCGGTAAGAAATGACTAATTTAAACTAAATGTCTCACGATAGGATTTGGGCGGGAAATATATTCTTACCGAGTAGAATGCAAGCTCAAGAGTGCTTATCATTCGACTACAGGACTATATAAAAATCAAGTACCTATTCATTGTCCATACAAATAAAATATTGAAATTAAAATTTATTTATTTGTTTGATCTTTCTAAACATATTTTATGATTTCCCAATGGTTTTTCTTATCCCAATACGGATTGTTATCTGCTTTGCAAACGCAAATATTTACCACGTTATAATTTTCCTGTAATATCCTGCCCGACTGACCCTCGGGGGATGAGATCTAACTGGGTAACACAATAATTTGTGAGAGTACAAATCCACCGGAAATGGCGGTGAACGCGGCGCACTGAGGCACTTCCGGTCCGCAGGGAGGCTGCCAGGATATCCTCCCGTCCGGCGCGCCGCGATGCCTTAACGGCAAAGCCTTGGAATGAAAGCTTCTTTCGCTTTAATGCTGTTATGCCGTTTGTTATGGTTACATCAATGCAACCCGAAAAATATTTACAACCTGTTTTTGTTCGGGAATTATATTATGAAAATGCGAAAGCGCTTACTCACTAAACGAAATCAGTCCCCATCTTTTGATAATAATGCGGAATATAATTATGAATACTGTTCTACTAATAACAGTTAAAAATTGAAGATAATTTGGTATTCTAATGAATTAAAATTCTATTCAATTTTGCCCAAGGTTGGTATACATATATATACTGCAAAATCGTATTTATAGACCAAGAAATATTTCACACACAAAGTGTCATCCATTATAATTTATAGTACGAAATTATAGTAAATTGTTATAACGTTTGACCTGCTGTGATGCAGGAAGTACTTTGTAAAAGGTGTGCGAAGTTGTAACGGATGGTGGTGGGCATAGCGTTGATAACAATTGGATGAAAGATATTTGGCTAGTAATAATGCGGAAAACCAGTTCATAAAAAAATATTAAAGCCATCACCTTCTTTACCAGTGATAAATTATTTAACACCCTCCCTAAGTAATAAAAAAACACATTTTGTTTCTGTTTGTAATGCAGAATAACAACGATACACTGACGCTAAGAAATGAACGCGATAGCATCGACAGGGTTGACAAAGATGTCTAATCGAATATACGATGATAATTCACCCAATCGGATTTCAACAGCTTCCACCAAATGAAAAAATATAAAAATACCACCCGGATTTTTAAAACATCCACAACGAATCGTTTGCACCCCCGTTAATAATCATTAGGTTAAACGATCACGAATATATGTAGCCTAAAGCCTAAGACAAACTTTATTGACCATCTCATACAAAATACTTGATGAATCATACAAACATCTATTCACCGATTTTATTCGCTTAAAATTAAATACGAAAACTTTATGTATGGTATTCAATTCGAAATTTTCCTAATTATATCTTGAAATATCATTCCATCGAGATTCCAAACAGCAGCTAATGTGATATCATATTTCCTACATCGCGTGTTTATCTGTATGTACTTTATTTTTTTTTTTTCAGGATCAAAATGGAATATAATTTTTTGCCAGTTCCAAATGCAGATTTTATTTATTTTTTCGCGATAAATTGATAATTATTGTTAGAAAACAGTTTTAGTATTTTTCATAACCGATTCACGATTAGAGTGACATCTGTGAAGAATTATTTTAACTCACCGTGTTGACGTAGCTAGACAAGATGCAACGAAAATATTATTTCCATACATTTTTTCAAGATACAGATTTAAAATATTTTTTTTCACTATTGCACTCTATCTAATGTCAATTGTTGGTGGAAAGCCTTTATACTTATTATACATTTATCATGGCCATACATTGACTGATTTCTAACAATGAACAAAATCACAAACAACTTGCGTTTACATTTTAATCAAAGATAATTTATTTCACATTAGTTGAAAATGATCGCGATGAGCGCAACCGGTAATATAAAATCATTATATAAGAGGTTGGAATTCGTACAAAAAATTGTTTCTTATTTTATAATTATTATGTCCGCTCAAGGTGTGGAACATATGGCATTCTAATGGAGGTATCTCAATATAAGTTTTCTATGGAAACTACATATTTCTCAGTTGCTCAACCTCTCTTTTTCCGAAGAGAGTGGGAATAGAAGGATAGGGCTAGGGCAGGACTAGTGGTTAGCTAATCGCACTCGCTACACCCCGTTTTTGAGGATTGGATGGGTGGGAGGAAGTTTTAGACATCACAATCGCTTAGTAATATTTAATTAAATTTTAATGTTAATTAGTTATTGATATTTCAAAGCTATTTTTGATATAATTTGAATTTCAAAAATATAATATGAATGATAAGATTGATATAAAAAAGTATATATAACAATGGATATCATTAAAACTATATTTTGTTTAAATAGATACCTATTCACAAATAAAATATTAAAGTCCGTCAACATACCAAATCTGAGCCCTGTTGTATATTTTAACTCAGTGAAGCCACAAAAACTCTAGAAACTTTTTTTTATGTTTCAAATTTGTAAGTGCAAAATTTCACATGAGAAGTTTAGCGAATGCGCCAGCGTTGTCGGTCCGGGCAAATCAAATTTCGAATCACGTATCCGCCATTTTTCACGCCATCAGCTGTTGCCGCGCCGCCATCACGGCTTAGCATGGAATTAAAACGTGAGTTTCAAACTGTATGACGCATTCTCTGTGCAACCGTATTGTCACGTTACATATTACACGGCGAAAAAACGCACATATCCATTACACGTTAATATTGGAAATGAAAGCTCTTCAAAGATCGGAATCGAAAAATTCAATCTCTTTTGATAAAAATAAACGTCAAATTTCTGCGACTTTTTTCTACAAGGTGATGATGCCTTAAAAAAATCTTTCTTATTATTCAACTGTTGAAAAATATCTGAAAAGTATGAAAGGGTTAAATACAAAAACAGAATCACTCATCAAATAATTAAAACTTTTAAAGTAATAGTTCTCAATTCAGGGTGGTTTAAAAAATAAAACACTGTTTGTTTTTGTTCTATATTTTTATAATAGTCGGGACCGCTTTCGCTCATCGCCAGCATTGATAACAATTGATAATGCTTATAAAGAGCGAAAACGGTACTGATTATAATAAAAATGAGATAGAAGTAAAAATAAAATTGTATTTTATTTAAAAAAATAATTGAACGCTTTCTAATTTTGAATACGTCGGTCCTGCAGCCGAATGGTCAGTTATGTAGGGCTTAATTTCACTCGGTTGTGGGGTGAACGGATTCGATGGATGTTTGAATATATGTGATGCGTTCATATTTCGCCACCCACGATAGATCCTGAAAAAAAGATTAGCTAACTACCAGTAATTTCCTAGATTGATCCTTCTTTCCTTACCATCTATGAAGAGAGAAGTTGACAGACTTAAAATAAGATCTCGTAAAAATAGATAATGTCGAAATGCTTAATAACGATACCATTGTTTCCACATTGGTAGCGGATGTATAGAAAGACCAAATAAATTTCTTATTCTATATATTACATGTTAGTATGTTCAACAAAAGCGTCTCATTCCACTTGGAAATTTTCCAGGACATTTAATTTAAAAGAATTTCACAGAACCAAAATATGCTTTGTTACTTTTTTTATTTACAAATAAAAGAATGTAATTTTGCCCTGAAAAATTTACCTAAGTGGAGTTAGCCGGTTCGCAGATTAACCAATCGATTTTCAACACAACGTATCACAAAAACTAACTTTATGTATAATATAGTCTGATGATGCTTGTCAAAGAAACGACAAATTTGCTATATATACTTATTTGAGCAATAAATTCAGTCACAAAATTATTAATATCAATTATGTATTCTTATAGCGTTACCATTAGGTCAGCAACTAACTAAAACGGCTGTAAAATAAAAACTTTGAAGCTTTTAGACATCGAGTACTTAATCTGCAAACCGGTCAACTCCAATTGGACAAAATTTTCAGGACATATTTCAATAGAGTGGAACAGAGGAATTTAACATTGCTTAAATTAAACTCTTTACTTTTTACTTACAAATAAAAGAAACTAAGTGGAATTCCTCAATTTCGCTTTATAATATAATTATTAAGTTTTTTCTATATCCTGAAATATTTGCAGAAGTGGAGATAGCCGGTTTGCAGGCAGTCGACGTGCCACTCAAAAAAAACTAGACAAAACATGAAATAGGTAATACTTTCAACACAAATATGAAACGAAATAATCAGTTGTAGTCTTTTATTGCAAGCGGAGCGTGACAAAACTTGTTGCTGAGCGGAAATTTCGTTATCGCCGTTGTATTGTCAAGCAGCGTGTCGTATTTGTTTCATTCCTGTGTCCTGTGTATATCAGTATCATGTGTCCACTGAACTACGCAAGGTATAACCGCATTTCATTTCCACCGTACATTTTATTATTGTGTACCTGTTCTCTTTATTCTGGGATAAGTTCCTTTTTTCTTCCATCTATTCGAGACACTGATTTGTTACCTTATGCCGCGACAGTCTATGTTACAAGTAATACGGTGTCATGAAATATGAGACGTTTTCTTTTCATCGGACCGCTGCCGATGCATTGTAAATGAGATCTTTTACAAACCAACGCTACCACGGAGTGCGTAAATACAGTAGAACTCCGATGTGTTCTCGCATTCATCGTTTTCCCTTATTTATCATTTATTTTCATACTATTCATTCTATTCATCATTTTTTGGTACATCCTTTTTTTCCCCCGGTTGGAAGACACGAAATGATCGCTGCGTTTCAGCCATCCATAATATGACATATGACACGTCACATAACTCACAAAAACTATAGCTCCAAACCCGCATGCATGAGTATAGTTATGTTTGCTCCCGCCTCCCGCTTTCATGCCCCGCTCCAACGCTACCAATGTTCGTCAATCATCGCGATTTTGACTTTCCATAAACGTCAAAAATTCGGGAATATCTTCTAATAAGACAGTAAATGCATCCCGACTGCCCAACCTCGTCCTCCACATAAAGGTTCATTAAGAGTCCGTTATATTGTGCGATTGTAACAATCGTACTGCAGTTTCCGCACCGCGCACCTTTTTTTTAAGTTTTTCATGTTTACGATTATATAAATATCGCTCATCTGAAGGTCTGAACTGTGTATTCGAGTAAGCATGAATATTGATTAGTAATATTTTTTAACAAATTATACATTTATGCGAAAATGATGGTCCAAGCGCTTGCCGTGTATTTCTCTTTCTCACTCAATCACTTGTAAAGTGAAGGGTCCGAGTGACTACAACCTACTTGCGTATACGCAAGTTAGGTTGTGTGATAAAGATAGAGATAAATCCACCGCACGCCGATGGTAGGTATAATGTGTTGTTTATATTTTTAAATCGGTCGTCGAACGTCCCACGTGGATGGTAAGGTGCAGCGATGACCGTTCGCTCATTTCGAGTCATCCGCCCGGGGGTAAAAAAGGAAGTACCCATTTTTTTTCAGGGGGTCTTAAAAACAATGAATCGGAGTTGCACTGCAAATGGAAACATTATAAGAATATTGTCCACCAAGAGTTCAGGGCTACAATTTCCAAAATAACGTTTTTTTATTGTTATTAATTGTATATTAAATATTCCGTTAGTAAATATTTGAATATTTTCTAGTACTTATAGCCGTTCAAATAAAGAAATGATATCTCATAATAGTCTATTTTTATGGTGTATAACAACATTTTTCATTTAATTTTAATACCAAGAAATATTTTAACATTAATTTTTGTAACGCATATCAACATATCTCTCAGCTCATCAACAGAAAATGGTTACGAGGAATGCTTGTTACTCAGTCACTCAATCAATCCTATTTTCAGAGAGATTATAGTTAAAATGATAGGACTAGACTAGAACTAGTTTTTAGGATCGAATGGGTGGCAGGGAATTAAGAAATCGCCCATGCATTCGAACAGAGTTATATATAAATCGAATGAAAAATCAATTTATGAAACTGTCGGTACTGAAATTCGTACACATGAATTCCAAACCCGAGATTAACAACGTTGAACCCCCGGCTACAGACCCGGTGTGTATAAAACATAGTTGATAACAATTACGAAATCACGCCATCACCAGAACTATTCTTATATTCTGAAGATGCAATGATGGCGAAAAAGCTATCAAATATATTTTATAATTTCCGTGGAACTAATTGCTTCCTATTTTTATCTTATTAGTACACGTTGGGTTAAAAAAACCTTTTTAAGAAAAGCTTTATTAATATTTAAAATTTAATTTATTCAGTTACGAAAATTTCTTGCTACTGTATTCATAACATAGGTAGTTTAGTATATTTAAAACGAATAAGGAACGTAGTTATGTTAATTTATTGCCTAAAATCATAGGTTTCCGTATCAAAGTTTAATATATATTTATTATTTATTCGTTGACAATATTCCCAATTTGCATATTTTAACCACGCCAACAATCGTTTCGATAAATAGGCAGTTAACCAAAACCTGAATATTACCCCAAAATATTATTATTTTAATCTTATACCTCCCTCTATGTTTTTCTCGTAGTTTTCAAAATTTTCTCTGATATTTCTTAAAAAATAAAAGATATTTTGTCCTAATATAAAGAGAAACTCTTTCTACAGAATATTGTAGAATGAGGGTTATAAAATATTCATTTTTTTGTAAATAAACGTATATCCGTATAACGTGTGTCATTGATATTTCAAATAATTCTTAATAAATTACTCATATTACTTCGAATTGTTGAGATTTTGTACATTTCCATGTTTTTTGTCATTAATGATCCGGGTTTCGCCTATCGGCTTCTTCAGGCATTCGTATGCTAATTCGTGTTAGTGACAAAATACATTGAAAAGTACAAAATCTCAACAATTAAAATTTGATATTGAAATTCAATCAAGCACCCTCAGTCGATGTCTTAAATTATATAAACTACTCATAGATGCAAAAAGATATGTTTTCTCAATTCCATCAATTTAAAATAGTCACCTGGAAAAACGCAAAGACTAATTTAAATTATATATCTTAAAAAACTCACGAAACGATAAAATCAAGCTGGAATGAAAAAAAATTACTATATTATGAGAATATCATTCAACAAGTTAATATAATTAATAAGCATTTACAACTGTTACCGGTCCTGATGTGAAAGCACTATTTTTGCCCACCAAAAACGTATGCATAAATCAGTTCTTATTCATATCAGGGTCGGTTTCACTCACCAAGTAAGCATTTTTAACTGATATTTGATCCCCCTCAACTCTGTATATGTGTTATGTACCAATAAAACAGAGTTTATAGAATGCGATCAGCTTAGAACTATTCCTTCCACAGCCTTTTCAATCTATTTGATCGACTGAATTACCGAATCTTTCTTCTTTGATCATATCAAATTAAAATTACGAACGTAAAACCGCCTTACCCCCTTTATACGACGCAAATAAAGCAATTAACGTAATCCAATTTTAGTTTAAAAAATGTTGCTGACCAGCTGTTAAAGTATAATATAATGAGAAGCGACGATGGTGCTGGCTTGGACACGTGCTGCGGATGTCCCAGGGGAGCCTGAATTCTGCTTGTCTCATCTACCAACCGGATGGATTCCGTCGCCCTGGAAGGCCGTTGATGACCATCCATAGGATGTATTCGCCGGAGCTACGGAATGCCGAGATGACCTGATAGGAAACGAGGAGACTGGCGGTGGACAGAGATACTTGGAGCGACCGCGTGATGGCGATATGCTCCGAACAGCGAGTAGATATTGTTTAAAAAAATAAAAATAAATAATATAATATAATGTCTTTCTACAAAGAATTGAAAGTAAGCAACGTGAAAATAAAACACTATTTAGCTCTTTTAAAGCTGAGAAAATGGCTAAAAATGTGTAAAGCATACTTTTCACCATATAAATATTTTCAACATTTGAGAGCCGCTGTGTTACACATTCGACAAAATGAGTTTTGCGGCGTAAGGTTGCGTGCTCTGAAGCACTTTCGTTTTATATCTTTTAGTATAATCACAGGGCAATGGAGCTAACGTATGATTCTATCGACGAAAAGCCGATTACACGTGGACAATATTTTTTGACATTTATAAATAGGGGCGTATACTGAATCAAAACCCCAATATACTTACACCAAAAACAAATATTGTATAAAAAATATTACACAATAAAAAAACAGCGACGTTTTGAACTATGAAAAAGCATACAGCGGCTAGGTGTGAAACTAACTAATAGGTTTGATTTTTGTGCGATACCAAGATTGTTAAAATAATGAAAGTACGGTTGTGTTTAAATCAAAAGTACTTTAATTAAAAGTTAAAATGGATTATTATGATGCGTTTCATTTCTCTTTCTTGCTAGGAATAGTTTTCGTATTTTTATTGTATGTAAGCGAAACATATTTGCCAAAATAAATTTGAAAAACCCACTTTGCAAAACATGTTATCGTTTTCAAGTTTTGTATGTAAAAAAAACTTGAGATTATTAAATCACTCACTGTGTTACTACCCTCAAGATCACGCCATCATCGTCATCAAGACAAAGAGGATATTGAGTCACTGAGTTGCTAAAGCTCCTTACGATTTTTTACAAAACAAGTTGTTAACTTGCGTATGTGCTCTATCGACAGATCTATCAATTTTTCTTCCAACTCTAAAATTTCTAAAATTTCTTCCAACTTCGTCCCCTGTTAAAAATTCAAATTTTACCAAACTTAAAAATATCGTTTTTACACGGTTGACGTGCTCCGAAAAAAAGATAGTGTAAAAGAATATTTTACTTTTCATTACACACCGTATGACACAAAATAACTTAAATTATACTTAAGACTCTCATACTGACCATAAATATTTTTTGTGATTTACTCAAAACTCTAAAAACCTTCGTGAGCGTGTTTAGCGACTCAGCATCTCATATAAAAAACTTAATCTGTGTCATACACGATTGAAAAGTCAAAAAAAAAAATACTTCTTTCGCATAAACGTCATAACGTTTTCCTAAATGTTTGTTATTTCCAACCGAAGAGTCTTTATTAAGGATATTTAACAGTGTACTGACATGTTAACATTACAAATCCGCCTTTCAGATCACACACCGCAAGCCAGTATCGAAAGTTTCACTCATGCCTCAGTAGCAATTACCCATTTTGTTTCGCTGTAAACTAAATTTTACTTAAAATAATTATAATGTTTTGTGGTAAAGCTTCTATTGGTTATAATATTTTTGCTCACCATGTGACACCATCTGAAAAATTATTCAATGATCAATCTTACGAGCTGAAAGCATCATGCCTAAAAATGAATTTAGTAACATTCCTAACCGTACAGTGTCACTGTTTTCAAATCACATTTATCTGAAATAGCTTTTCCTATATATTATACGTGGTAAAAACTATTAAAATTTAATAGTTTTTATACGTTCCAAACAAAATAAATGTACGCAATCAAAAGATGGAAAATTTTCAATTATGCTTATAGCCGAAAGTCTTTAAGTTTATTACACAATTTAATATAATGGTTTCAGGGAAGATTTTGAAATATTTTTTTAAATACATGTGAATCAGATATTTTTGTAGCATATTTATATATAAATAAAGATTTCTGTATTTTTTTTACCCTAATAACGGTGTTAAATTTAATTAAAACATCCTTATAATTAATCGTAAGAAAATCTATCTTAGATATTTTTACCAATCGGGCAAAGTATTTTTTAAATTCGGAATTACATTAACTACGGGCTTTGACGTAAATTCGTATGTTTATTGATTTTTAATTTCACATTACTCATAATTAAGTCAGTAGTAATTCTCACTCATTCTGCTTTTGTTTACTTTCTTCGGCGTATAAAAATAAAATTTAATGTTCTAGCTTCAAAGCTTCTTTTGTAACAAATCGATTTTTAACCTCATTTTTTTGACGACTGGAAAACCGTTCTATTACCGCAACACGCAGCGGACTCTGTGGTTGAAACTGTAAACTACAAATCTTTAAATTTGACACAACGAATTTCGTACTATTTTTTATTTCATTTTAATCATATTGATATACTAACATATTTGAATAATTGATGTCTAATAAGCTATTTATTATAAGTGCACAACATCAAAATATTATGATTAAATATAATTTTCGTTTGAATTGTTGAAATTTTGTACATTTCCGTTTTCCATATATTTCTTCACATATGTTTCTTCCGGGTTTCGCGTGCTCGCGTTCATTCGTTTACAGTCTGCCAGTTCGAGTCCATTCGTGCGCTCGAATGCCTGAAGATGCCGAAATGCGAAAACCGGGTCGTTAGTGACAAAATACATGGAAATGTACAAAATCTTCGTTTCGGATGCCTTTCTCACAAACAAATAACAGTCCTGGTGGAGAGTATTTATTATCACTGATCTCAACTGAATACTTTGATATTCAATCCTTTTTTAATGGAGTTCTACCAAGTAAATGCCAATTCAATCAATAAATAATCTCCCCCAACATTAATATCAGAACGTTCAATAATTACGGTACTAATCTTTAGGTATATTTTTTCGATATATTGAATTTGAATATACGTCTCGATAAAGCAAAACACGCGTCAGACTTCGTTACACAAAAAAAGTACAATGAATTTAACATTATTAGGTACAATTGAATTTTAAAAGATTACATAATCCCAAAGCGTTCGTAAGACCACAATAACTTTCCACAGACTTGTCGCCTTATTCATAGTAAATATTAATACCTGTAACATTATCTTTTTCGTATACAAGTCAAATGTATTGATTAACTTCACTAGTGAATAGTTTAAGAATGGTGTTTCTGTGTCACCACTAGCCACCCATTCGACAATATAAAACGGGTATCAGCCCCGATTCGAAAAATTGTTCTTTTGACCTTATTTCAACCATATTCGTGCAAGAAACACACGTGATATGATATGCAGCTAAACGTATGTAATATGAGAAGGGCGTTATTACTTTATTTTGATCACGTAACTCCAAAACGAATGACATTTTAATATTATATCATATTGTATTATGTAATGTGTTCCACTTTTTTGAAATCTAGGCTACACACAACGTATGTAAATACGGTATTTTTTAAATAAGTATTCCAGGAGTGTTAATGGTATTAAGATAAAAATAGATTTTCCGCGTTTTATCAAGTCGAATTTTTATATAAATATTTTAAGACATGACAATGTTTCGCAAAAATTCGACCAATTTTAATATCAACACATTAGCTCATCTAGTGAGCATTTTCAACTGAAAACACTAAAAAAGTCCGTTCCCCGTGGGTAGAATAAATATTCCAATTGGATTACTAGAAAAAAAAATATTCTTTTTTTTAATTTATGATCAGAACCTGTTTCGCTCATCTGAATCATCAGTTGATAATGCTCGTGACGTGAGTAACCGGTCCTGAGCATTATAAACATGTGGAAGTAGTACAAACAAATTCTGTTTTATCTTTAAAATATAATGCCTTTCCACCAATAATTAACAGTTGACACCTTAAAAGTAATAAATATTTTTGCAAGAGCTGGTATTAATTCATTCGCTCCACTTCTCTTTTTAAGCAATCAAGGATGGAGCTGGACAACCAATTTATGCATGGTTTATTTTCATTATTTCTTGAAATTTCTCAGCATCGAGGATAAATACAAAAAAATATGAAATTTATTCGTATGGTAGTTACAAAATATTTTAAATTTTTTTCTTCTTCCATATTCACTCCTTATGTGCAACATATTGCTACCACACAGCGTCACCATGATTCCCTGTCACCCGCCAATCGCTTTACTTTCTTCTATGACATGCCAGAGTCCCTCAGCCCCGAAAAGTACATCCTAAGAATAGTACCCGATGGTCTTCCATGACGCCGGAATCCCACAGATCGGAAGAAGAGGCAAGCAGGATTGAGGCTCTCCGAAAGCATCCGCAGCACGTGACCCAGCCAGTTCCAACATCTCTCCATAACCGCCGATGTGACAGTGCATTGCCCGGTCTGTTCCTTAATCTCCGAATTCCTCACAAAGTCAAACCACTTCAGTTCCAGTATCCGACGTATGCATCTATTCTCGAAGGTCAGTAAAAGGTTTTTCTGAGACTTCTTCAAGTGCCATGATTTGCTAGCGTAAAGCAGTACAGGTCGAATGCAAGCGTTGAACAAATGAAATTAAAGAGTTTGAAATAAACAAAATCTGTTTTTTTGTAAATATACAAAAAGATGAAAAATGTTTCAAATTTATAATACATAATAAAGTTTTATATTTAATTAATTTTCCCAACCCATTCTTCCTTCGAAGGAATGATAAACCATTGTTTGTTTTGTTATATTTAAATATAATGTGTCTTTTTCAATTCCTAGAAAAAACGCAAACGTAATATAATATACAATTAAACAGAAAAATAAAAGAATGCAATCGGAAATCGTTGGATCGGGGATCGAGCTGACTGTGCTTGGTATTGAAAGTTAATTTTTATTTTGATTTACTTTAATATTACTATAGATAAAATTATCCCCTTATTCCTTATTTACTAAAAAATCTGTAATGCCTTTTAACCGAAAACAGTCGTAAAAAATATTTTTATATCCTTATGGCAACACGAATAAACGAAAGCAGTAGCATGCGTACACTTTCTCCCTTAAAACTATTTTATTATTTTCAATAAAATCATATAAATGGGGCATTAAACTTTCTACGAAAATTCGTTATTTTCAAAGCGCTCATAAATCTTTTCTGGCAATAGAAGCAATGAAATATGGATAGCGATGTGCTAAACGACATGAAATATTGTCTGGTTCATCAAGCAATATTGCACAATATTTTAATAATATTGTGACTTTTAATATTTCTCCGTTTTTTCAAAAATTCTGAAGCAAAATTGACACTGTTCATGGTTAAACGCATCCAATAACTAATAGCGATGTCAACAGGAATTTATGTTTTTATTCATGAATCATTGTAAAACGTTTAAATTCGAAGTTTAAATCAAATGATATAAAACTAAATGAAATAAGAAATATCTTTAAAAATACAATTAGCTCCGCCTTAGCGCGAGGTTTAAGTACAGTAGAATCGACGCGCATTAGAATGGTATTTAAAAATCTCATCAATATATGATATTATTATATTACTGTTGGGTCCATGGTGCAGTGCTTAACTTCGTTGGCTACATTTACGGATGTATTGGTTTCAATTCCCGGTACGGACAGTTTTATAGATTAATTTTTTAATAGATTTATGGATTTCTACGGTCCGTTTTTAGGATCGTATGGGTGGGAGGTAGCTTTAGTCATCACAAACCCATAAATCGATTGAAAAATCAATTTAGTCGGCTTCGTGGTGCAGTGGTCAATGTCATTAGCTACGGTTACGGACGTCTCGGGTTCGATTCCCGGTATGGACAGTTTCATAGATTGATTTTTTAATTGATGCTTGTAATGTCTAAAAATTCCCTCCTACTCATTCAATCCTTTATTAGAACAGGATTAGCGAACCGCTATTCCTGTTCTAGCTCTACCCTCTTATCCCTACTCTCTCCGAAACAGAGATGTTAAGCAACTTTGTAACAAGCAGTTCTCGTAGAAAAACGTCTGTTGAGATACCTCCCATATGCTCCACATTGGGAGCAGATATAATAAAGAAAACGTTATTAGAAAAACGCAATGAAATTTATCATATTTTAGAATCTACCCGTCTGCAATAGCGGTCCTTGTCCAGATCGGTCTAATTGCTTCAAGTTGAATATAATACTACTAATGGATGATAATTTTTTTCTTGTTCCGAGTTAATAGTAATATCTGTACTGTACCTTATATTCACAATGCAACAATCAGGCTTGCTATTATAATAATAAGTGAGTCGTTTATTTATGGTCCTTAAAAAGTAAGCTCTTTCATTATTTTGACCAAGTGGTATTCGAAAGGATATCTAATTTAACATAATAAAATTGAAAATTGAAAGATCAATTCTTTATCTAAATACGAAATATAAAATATGTCATATAGAAGTGATGGGGTCAGTAATATAAATAAAAAGTTTTCTTTTTGTTCATTCAAGCAATGAAATTGGTCATATTGCATCAAGTGTAGACGCAACATTATCATCAGTTGAAAATTGAAAAAAATAAATAAACTGTCATTACAAAAAAATGTCAAAGTCATCGGGGGTCCAAATAATTACACATTATACTTTTCCGCAGTAAAACTTACTAATTAATAAAAACCGGTGACGCATGTAGAGAGTTTAATTATCTAAACCTTTACCGATATTGATTGAACCCGATAAAGTTACAACAATTATTTTACAAATCGATTTTTTTTCAAACCAACAGCATGGTTATAGTCTTAGAAAAATCGTATGTTATTTTTGAGTAATCGTTCAATACCGAATACTGCCGAAAATCCAGACATCCCGAAATATCGCAATTCTTGCAAGATATAGCAAATAAATACACCAAATTTGCACACAGCCAGTGCTATGACAAAGTTATTAATGGTATATTACATAATGTATCTGATGAAATAATTCTTAGTGGAAAAACGAATGTTTTTATAAATTTTTTTAAGGTTAGTAGAATGTACTAATTCAATTTTTACATAATCAAGACCGGTTTCCATAAAAGCTTTTTATTTGATCAAAAAATAGAATTGAACAGGCTTCTATATCAATAAATTGTAAAAGTTATAACCTAGTAAGATTGTATTACGTAAGTTTAAAATGCCCACTCGCTGAGTGAAATCGGTATTGTAAAATAAGGAGGTACTACAAATTGTGCCTTAATTGCTTAGTTTAAAAAGTATTTCATTTTTAATTCATCGTTGGGGTCGTAAATATCTAACCTAATCAATACTTTAAATTGAGTAAACCACTATAACTAATCTATGTGTCCAATGCTATGAAATCGTCAGTGTTCTGGAAGAAAACAATAAATCGAAAAAAATGCCATATTGTGTTAGTTATACCTAAATATACCTTATTTTGTACTCTATAATATGAAATAACAAACTTATTTAGATGAATAATGCTTTTACTTAAAAACAGTTTTGTACAAACAAACAAAATGAAAAAGGTATTATTTAAGACATCGACTGAGGGTGCTTTATGGAATTTCAATATCAAATTTGAATTATTGAGATTTTGTACACTTCCATGTATTTTGTCACTAACGACCCAGGTTTCGCCTTTCGGCATCTTCAGGCATTCGACCGCACAAATGGACTCGAATTGACAGACAGAATACGGTTAAGAATTGGTAAGGAATTTAACTGGGCTCTATTGATTCCCAAAATTTCTTGATAAAATATTCTCGAAATTGTAACTCAGGTATCAGTGTGGATCCTAGACGTATAATATTTTATCTCGTAAATAATATTTGTAGTATTTGTATCTTCTATATAAACGTTAGACACTGTTTACAGTCTGCCAGTTCGAGTCCATTCGTGTGCTCGAATGCCTGAAGATCCCGAAAGGCGAATCCCGGGTCGTTAGTGACAAAATACATGGAAGTGTACAAAATCTCAATAATTCAAATTTGAAAAGGGCATTGCTTTTCAACAATTTGACAAGCTTCAAAGTTCTCAGTTACTCAAAACGAGTATTTTTCAGTTAGTGTCTTCTTCCAGAACAATGACGAAATCATGATTAAAAGTTTATACATGAAGTAATACCGTAATATTAAAAAACAAATATCCGAATATTATAAAAATACGGTTACTCTTGTTACATGTTTGATAATATTATATATAGGTATTTTTCTATTTCTACACACTATTTCCTCCTTTTGCTTTAATCTAACATTTTTACCATTTTCGAAAAAAATGAAACATGTCAAAATGGTTGAACAGTATTCCTATTGAATACACGGCATGTTTTTTCTCAATACATCGACCGAGCTGGTTAACAATTATAATGTTACTTAGCGTGACGTCGATATTCACTATACAATTCTGATATATTTGCCTTCGTCATTATGTTGTATAGTATTAAATAAATTATTGGTAATACCGATTTGCTAATAGTTCTAATCGATTACTCCAACATTAGGCAGTGAAAAATGAGGATCAGTGGCAAAGGTGGGCAAAAGCTTCAGTTCTGGGACAGTGACATCTATCAATCAGAAAAATTGATAAATGATTTTGGTTGAATTTCACAAACGTCTTAGTTGATTAAAGTATTTCTTATACTATTCTACTAATCTTTGACACGACTCATTTTTATTCAGTACGAATCGTGTCCAGAACTTTCATCGGATCATCTCTTGCGGCGCAAAGTCAAGAAAAAAATGCGTTATAATGTGTCAAGCGCTTCACTTTTTAGCAACTTCGGATGAGTTTTTCGAAAGCGGCGAGTATAACCTTCGCTTGTCGGCGTCCGAAGCGCAGTTGGTAGCGTCGTTGGCTACGGTTACGGATGTCTTGGGGTCATATCCCGGTGCAGACGGTTTCATAAATTGATTTTTCAATCGATTTATGGATTTCTGTTCGTAGTCTGAGTGTTTGTGATGTCTAAAACTCCCTCCCACCCATAAGATCCTCACAAGGCGTGGTGAGATCGATAAGCTAACCACTAGTTCTGTCCTGGCCATATCCTTCTATCCCTACTCTCTTCGAAAAATAGAGGTTGAGCAACTGAGTAACCTCCATTAGGAGACTATATGCTCAACATTGGGAGCAAATATAGAAAAAAAACCTTCGCTAGCGCATACCGACCTCTTGACAGGAGCGCGGGGTAGTGATATATTTTTAGCAGTCAACCGCTGAAAGCGTAGACGCGAGGGCGTGTACGCGCTCAGCGCCTACGTTAACCTATAGAGGCCATCACTCCGTAGCGACTAGAAATGTTAACATATGGCACTCTGGGTACCAATTTTTTGCGGGCTTAATTTTTTTTTAAATATCGAAAAAAAAAAATTTTATTTGTGTTAATTTAAATTGTAAACTACTAACTGAAATAAATAGTGAGTTGACAAAGTGAACTGGAGTTTGATTGTACCTGAGGAACATCATCATCAGCTTGACGGACGAAAGTCTTACTAACACCTTTTACTGTAGACGTTGATAAAGCGCATGTGACGTGTATAACCAATCACTAAAGCCTCTCTAATATAATAGTGCGCATGTGTTAAACAAATTATTAAAAAATCATTAAGTACAAAGACTTCAAATTATATACCGATTTTAAACCGTAAATTAATACGTTCGTAGTTTGGTTTTACTACAATTATTCATTTTTAGATTTTATATGTTTTAGATATTTTAGTGTTGATTATGATTTAAAAAAATAAAATTACCTAGTTAAAATTCATTTCTCAACAATTTGTTCAAAGATCATAGTGTTAGAAGGATAGGATAAGGAATTTTCTCACGGCTAAGTGGCTCTCCAAGCCCGTTTTCAGAATCGGATATTACGGAAGGGAAAGCGTGAAAAAACCACAGATGCCTTTGGTTGCAAATACATTAATCAATTTTAAATTCGGGGATCCTTATCTTCAAATGCGTAACCGAGCACAGAGAAAGCGCTAAAGCATGCTTGTCAAACCCACGGCTCAAAACAAATGTTACATTTCAATATTATTTTAAGTTTTTTTTTTCATAGCTCGCACAATGTTCAAGCGCATCGCGCGAAATATTTAAGGCAATCGGAATGCTTTTTAAGGAAGGGGGTACAAAATAATCAATATTTTCTTATATTTTCGACTCCATTTCAAGTCGATATCACAACATTACCTCTTAATTAACAAAGGGAATCCATAGAGTTTCCATCAAACATTAACCTCAAAGAAAAATTTAGTCATGTCACTTCACTGGAATTTAATAAGACTTATCTTCCCAGAGAGAAATATCCTGGTTTTCAAAATCACGCCTTTATGTATGTCAGCGCTTTTTAGGAGCACGTATATTTGTGAGCAGCTATTTTCAAGAATGAAGAATACAAAAAGAAAAATTTGAAACAAGATTATAGACCAAAAAATGGAGTCAAATATGTCACTAAATTTATGGAGTGCTCCTTTTAATAATTTTGTAATAAAAAAATCTGAAAAATACAATTATTTAATGTTAAAATATTTTAGTTGTTGCCTAAAACAATTACTCTTCAATCAATATGGCCCAAGATAACCAAAAGATTGAACACCTACGTTGTGGTAACCAAATTAATCTATTTATTCAAAACTGACCACTATCATCCGTATTTTTTGTTCATGATTTTTAATTGTTCTAAAGTTTTACAAAATTAAATTAAAAAAAGAGACTTTTTTAATTTTATTCATATAAATTTAATTATTTATGTAAATAAATATTACACAGAAACAATACGATGTTTCAAATGGCATTACGGTACATATGATCAATGATTATTTTGTGACGTCGCACTTATCAGTATAATAAATTCGCAGCCAGTTTTCCAACCGTCCAGGTAAATTCAAACACAGGTTCAAACCGCTGCGGGAGTAAAGGCTACGCGGGAGGCAAAAGCGTCGGAACGGCGAATTGAAGGGACGTCGCGGCGTCGCTACGTTTCTATGGTGACGGGCCAGTAACAACCACCCCAAAATGCCCGCCGGCTTATACCTTTACATCACTGTGAGCCTCACGTCACGAATGCATAAGGGCTAGATTTGATTGACGTGGATTGCTATCGGTCCACTTTCTAGGAATTTCGGTAACACGCCTTCTACTTGAATACTTGGTTGTAAGCAAAAGAAATATTGACATTCTAAGAATAACTGCATAAGTATTTTGCCGAAACATTCCTTTCGATAAATACCTTTCATATAGTAGCCTATTAAGATATTTTATTGTCTATTTAACTACAGATAACAACTCAACCAACTTCCTTACATATTTAAAACAAAATTAATAATATAAACTCTTCCTTATAAATCTTTTTAATCATCTTAATATGTAATATTTACAGCTAAAACCAATCAACACATCCATTTGAACTATAAAGAATAATCAGCAATTGATTGAATTAGTATTTACTTGGTAGAACTCCATTGTAATAGGATAAAATATCAAGGAATTTAGATCTAGATTTTTTTGGATGATTGGACGAATAAATTATCAATTAGTTAAATGTAATTTATTCGTTTCTTTAGATAATTAAATAAAGCGTTAAGAATTAAAGAGATTTAAACATCAATATTGATTTTTGATAATACATATCTCGAATATTCGATAAATCTAATAATACAATTATATCAAATATACTACGACCGATATTCGAATCAAGGACTCACAAACCGAAGTACGGATGACTAAGGTATTATATATAAATATTATATTGCAATATACAATAGCCACCATTAATAATGTAGAATAACCCTTCGTTTAGTATTCGAGCAAAGCTAAACAAAAGTGGTTTTTACATTAATAACGTAAAAGGTCAAAGAGCAATTTCATTGAAAACGTTTTATATTTTAATAGGAGAATGTCAAAGTGGGTTTTGAAACAGCTACTGAAAATTTAGTTATGAATCTTTCTGTAAAGTTAGAAAATTCATAGTATAAACACATTTGGTCATTAGTCTTGATGATTGTATATTGTTTTATAAATTTATTTATAAATCAAAAATACCAGAAACGCTAAATTGTATTTTCCTTTGTTTTAATGAAGGTCACAAAGATAAATAATAAAACAGGTAAAAAAATATTTTAATTTATTTTTGGTCTCCTCTAAGCCGAGTTATGATTTTCGATGACTTTTGATACCTGAAAAACCTCAGTTTATCAGTCTTTTAAATAAAAAATATTTTTTTTTAAATTAAGGAGTGATTGCGCGAATATTCGCACCCTCTCTCATACCAAGATGAAAAATCGAAATTTAATTTTTTTTATTAGAATCTCAAAAATCATCATCAACTTACATCAACTTGATAGGTTTATACCATGGTCACATACTATGATACAATACATATTATTAATCATTTCTATCATGATTTTATCTAGTTAGATTACCGTTTAACCGATAGTTTGAAGCTAAATAGTTGAGTACACCATAAACTAAGAGATGATAATTATAAAAACATAATTAACGAAAGACTACTTATTTTTTTATACTTCAAGCATATATCCAAAGACTCATACTGATTCAAACCCTGAAATACCACGGAACAATGCTAGCATGACATTTCAATATGCATCATAAATATTTTTATTTTACTTTGTAAACATAAATGTCACTTACCTCATTCAAAAGTCAAAACCGTGAGATCAGCTGAAGTACTGAAGATTGTAAAAGCTTAAAAGTTATACGTTTTATTTTTGTAAATATGTTTATTTTATTATTAAGATCACTTTGACTGATATGTATCGGTGATGTATTTATTATTACGTTATAATCATAAATATAATTATATTATGAATAGAACATTGAATACACAATTAATTAATTGAAAAGATATTCTATAAACATTATTTTTACTAGCTATTTTGTGATATGTTTTTAATTGAGTTTTGTTTAATTAAAAGTGTATAAATATTTTATTTAATGAGCATTGTTACTTGATTTAATTTTTTTTATATTATGAACAGGCATTTGAATTATATACCTAATACAATCCACTCCTTTTGCTGTATATCTATCAAATAAAATGACAGTCTCTTTCAACAATTCCACCGCTTCAGATTTGATATATGAAGTGAGGTTATGTGCTCATTGATAACAGTCAAACGTTTGTTTTAGTCCGATTTTATTCACTTTTAATTGTATACAGAAATAATGTATTAAAGTTACATTAGTTTTATAATTATTATTTTATATATTTACGTAACTATCTTATATTTAGTGATATGTTTAATTTAAATTAAGGCTAGGTCAGCGACCCTTTTGATATGTATTGATAAATACGCTAAGATTAAGAGCTTACATTTATTTTATGATTTCATTCACTAGTCTAAAGGATATATTGCCGAATGCTTTATAAATATAAGTTTTACATTCGTATTTTACTCTAATTTGTGTTTTAAAAATATGACACTTCACCAATCGTTTCGATACTGTTTATTGGATAGTGCCATGAAAACTTGTAGGTTATTTTATAAAACGTCACTTCAATGATTTAGATCTAAATATTTATATTATATTATTTTAAAACAGAGTAAATAAACCATTTAATCGGTGTCCATTTACAAAAACACGCACATTTGTTTAAGCGTTGAGTTTCTCACAATCTTCACTGGATTTTAATGGTGGTTTTAACATCTAAGAACTCATGATGTGTTAAGATCATTTTTTTGTTTAGATATTATTAATGATGTTAATAAGACAGCAAAGGAGTGGTTGTTAAACACGTTCGCCTGCTCTGCGATATATTGCCAGTAGCGTAATGTGTCAAATTTTCGCAAGTGTATTGAGTATTGCAAATGAATCGCGAAGGGTGTGTGGGTAGTTCGTAGCGGTTGCTACGAGAGCTTTCAGAGAGTGAAACGGAAGATGCTGCGCGCGCAGATTTCTGCTGGGTGAACAGTGAATACCGTAGCGACGAATGCTCTACGGCGTAGCCTCCGAAACGCCACATACGCATGAATATTATAACCTGAAATGAACTTCCCTGCTGATAGTAGTTGCGTCACTTCATTTTGACATTTTCAATCACAACGATATTTCTGTAGCCGTAAACTTCACGTCGTTAGAAGTATATAAAAAATCTTTTAATAATCAAAATAATTTGCCATTTCAAAACTTAGCCGAACGGTTATGTAATTTACATTTAAATATTTGTATGTACTTTATGTATTATATCGTTAGCATAGTGGCGGAAGGCGATAAGTCGAAAATCAGCTATTTTATGTTATAAATTTAGGACGGTCTATCATTTGAATAAACAAGCTCAGCCATATTCCATGTATTTTTTACATAATTTGAATATATCAATTAAGTCAAAATATCTTATATATAATAGCCCACACCGGTCTGAAGGCGTAGATGCAGACGTTTTATTACTATCACATACACATGTAGATATGAAATTTTCTCATGACCTAAGCGTCTGCGGTGTTAATAAACAATAAACAAAGTTCTGACGTGACGCGAATTCCGAGGCAAATAAACAAAAATCAGTCCGTCAGTATGGAAACTAAAGAACTGCTACTTTAGACATTCAGTATTTCAATTTCAATACCGTCATCTATGACAGGGGCTCTCACTAGTAATTAATATTGCTATAGAAATAAATTACTAATTATTAAATCGAATTCGCAAATGATTAATGAATCTCATAATGTTTTAAGTTTAATAATTAATTCTTCCACTCTCCTTCAACCACTATACCAATCTTATATTATATTTGAAGCCGTGTAATTTTTTTATTTGTATCATGTCTTCATTTTTATTATTAGATATAATGTATTTAAACATTATGAATACGTAACATTGTAAACTTATTTGAGATATTTTAACATTATCAAAAAACCATTCGGGATATTTACACGTATTTATGACATGATTTTTCGTATATTATGTTTTGTTGGTTTTCATTAAATAAAAATGAACCAACGAAACACTTTTTTACTTTAAACGTTTTTAAATCAGCCGTAGTTGAATTCCGAAAGGAATATTTTATATTTACCAATAGTTCAGGCACTGTTCTGTGTAAAGGAAATATCGTGCAGCATAATTTGGAATTTTTTAATATATTTTGCTTTTACTCTAGACCTGCGAATCGTCCACTGAGCTTATATGTTAGATTATTTTTTTTTACACCGAAATAATTTATGTACTGCAATGGTCGAAAAACATCTGGATTTTCAACTGAACTACAGCAATTTCTTGTAAAACTAACTGCTTGTGGTCAATAATCAATCTTTATCTCAAAGAATTGTGAGGGTTATTTATAACCATAGAAGATTACATGCCAAAATAAGTCCAAACAGAAGTAAAAACAATGACAAGTGAAAGTTCACCGAAAATCCTGGAAAAGGTTAATCATTAGATTTGTCACTGTTTTGTCTTAATTACAAGGAATTGTCATAATCAACTATTTGAAAAATGATAATAAAATAACTCATGCCCATTATGTGGTCGATTGTTTGAAAGCAAAACGAACCAAGATCGATGCAAAATAAGTTTTTCTTCTACCGGGATAACGTACTGTCCCAAAAATCGAAAGTCATAGTAGGAAAATTGTAAGAATTGGTTAATCATCCATAACACTCCCAAATTCCTCTAATACGACTACTTCTGTATCCCAAAAATAAAATTTTGTCTCAGTATCATTAAAACCTACTTTTCATAAAAAAGTGTTTTTATTATTACACTATTCACATTGAACATAAATTATTAGCTTACAATTGACACATTGTAAAATCATGTTATGGTAATAAGTCAATTGAACACTTTTCAACTTTCATATTCCAGTAAAGTCGCAATTTCCCCTCGTCTGTAATTTCATGCCTTGTGGTGTTTTACTAGCGTTTTTCAAAGACGCTCGCGTCACGAAGCATAGCACAAACAGAAGTCAACCGGTATTCAAAAAAGTCCCCAGACCATGACCACTGTATGATCATAACATTACCAATGCGTGGGTCGAGATAATAACAGGTATGACTCGAACGCTGTATGTATATGAACAGAAATAAAACTTTAACGATAGAGAAACATCATTTTACTGTCTTGTTCCAGTAACAATTTTCTATCAATTGCAGCATTTACTCAAATATTTTAGTATTCTTATTTGCAGTTTTATGAAAATCATATACTTGGCCAAGCCACCACATCTTTACTAAATTTAATATATTTTAAAGGTTAATAACATCCAGGGCAATGACTTACTACACAATCACCCACCACCATCTTAATACCAAACTTTTTCTTTTCAGAAAGACACATTGACCAATGTAGTATCGTAATCCACGTTTTCTATCTATGTTTTGTTTTAAATTTGATATTGCATATTTCCAACTGTATAAAATACGTAAATTATTTAAGATGCATCTTTTATTAATGCCATGTTTTTACGATAACTCGCCATTATTCAGTCGCTCAGCCTCTGTTGTCCGAGAGGATAAGGATATAGAAATTTCGTTAAAGTAGAAAGTTAAAGTACAAATAATTACCTAGTTGCGTTCTTATGGCTCGTTTTTTATGATAGAGAGGGTGATTTTTTCTTTTCTATAGATGTTATTAAAACATTTTTATAAATAACAACATAAATATTTTTTGAATCGCAGACCCACTTTTTGTATAAACTTAATGTCTTTTTGAAAGGGATATTATTGAATAATAATAGGCCTAGGGACAAATTTTATCCCTGAACCGATCCCATGATTGTGTATAAGCTTCATATTTTTTACGAGGTTTTTACGTGGATCATATATATGAACCGCGTAAATCGATGGACAGGTATACTTTTCACTTATCTATCATAACTGAAACAATTAACTATTTTTTTCTATCATCTGTAAAATACTTTGCAGGTGCAGGTTAAAAAATACAATTTTATGTAGCTAAGTTTTCAATAAAAAAGTTTATAAATGATTAGAAATTAGAAACAAAAACTATCAAAATATACAATTATTATAATTAGTGGATATAATTTAAGACATCGACTGAGACGCTTGATGGAATTTCAATATCAAATTTTAATTATTGAAATTTTGTAGAAAATTTCTGTCAATTCGAGTCGATTCATGTGCTTGAATGCCTGAAGATGCCGAAAGCGGAAACCCGGGTCCTTAGTGACAAAATACATGGAAGTGTACAAAATCTCATCAATTCAAATAAATAGTGGACATAGATATAAAAAAATTGGAGCAAAAATGTTTCTTTATTTTGTGCAATTTTAATAAATTTGGTAATAAACTAATGACTTCTTTTACACGATTTTCTATAACACAAAGGGTTGACTGTATTTCTTCAAAAGTTATAATACTTTTAACAAAATACTTGCTACAATAAGATTGATATTAAGATTCACTGCAACGCCTTGGTGTTTACACATATTTACGATTGTTTTTACCATTCGTGTGGCCAACAACTGTAACGGAGTAAGTACCAGCACATCACCAGTCAGCAAGCACGTGACAGGAAGCACATCATTATAATCTGACTTCAAACTCATTTATTCAACCACCTTTAGATAATGTTACAATAAAGTCATCAGTGGAGAATCGAGGATATAACATTGCCAAATTCTAAAAGTTCAAAAAAAAAAAAATAGTATTATCAATTAATTTGTTCATTGCAACTAAAAGAATTCAAAAAAAAAACTATTATTCTTTCACAAGACATTCCCAACTAATAAAGTATGAAAATAGCAGCTCTTAAATGGAGCTCTATTGAACTTATATAAAACATTTTTTATCAACTATTATTGATTTACTTAGACATCTTTATAATTATAAAGTTTGCATTTTAAATTATCCATTGTGTTACTTTTTATTGTTTTCGAGTTTTAAACATAATGTCGTCGCGGTTCTGGCAAATTCAAAATTCTTGTTAAAGGTAAGCGGTTTTGAATATTTGGTTGCAGTTTCGCTTGCAAATACCTACAAAATCTAATTTTCAAATATCGTAAAAACAATGATTGGGAAATGAATGCAAGTGAATCCAGTTTTTTATCACTGATGTTTTAAGCGAGCTTTATTGTGTGTTTTTCGAAAGATTTAACAGAAAATATCTAATAAATAGTTAAAAAATACATCATTATATTTTGATGTCACATTTAACATTTTATTTTTCAGTTATATTTTCATAATTTGCATTTTTATACGATAACATTGGTAACCCTACCATGCGATTGTGTTACATACAATATACAAACTGAAATGTGACATAATAATAGCACTACATTAAGTTCCACTAGATTTCTCTAAAACAATATATTATTATGCTTCCTTATTTTAAAGGAGTTCAACTAATTAAATGCCAATCCAGTAAAATATTTGTATTGATGTTTACGACTGCTAATATTATGCTTTCTCATTTTAACCGAGTTTAACAGAGTAAATGATTTTCATTGATGCAACCTAATTCGACCCTGGACATTTCTAAGTATAATAAGCAATTAAAAGTAGCATATGATCATCTTTTATAAAAATAAAATGCTTCTTAGAAAACTAGTAAGCACTTCTAGTTTCTGAGAGGCTTTTTGCGCCACCTTTTAATTATGCTACAATAAATTACTTAATATGAAAGGATGTGCATCGAAAGAATATATTAAACAACAAATTATCATAATACTGTAGAGGTAAAGAAACTTTTAAATTATGAAGAAGTAAAAACATTGACAAGCGTTTGAAACAATCAAACTAAAACAATACAATATCCCCTAATTCCGGTGTCCGTTTGTTAGTTTCAATTACTAAATAGTATACGAAAACAATTTTACTATGATGCTATAAGTTCATTTTTATCGATAACTATATTATACTAGTATAACCGTACCTGTCATAGATGACGGTATTGAAATTGAAATGCTGAAGTCTAAAGTAGCTAGTATGTTGGAAACGTCTGTGCATTGCATAACATTTTATTTGTTATACACCGCGAACGCTTTCGTCATGAGAAAATTTCATACCTACATGTGATATGTGATAATAATAAAGCGTGTACAGAGCGTTCTGTATATATTATATAAGATTATCCGTTTGAAATGGATATAATTTTTTAACCAGATGAACACGCTGGACATGTTTACACGTCCAAGACTTTATCTCGTATTTCCGGCCAAAGCAGGAAGAAACACTTGTGGATATATGCTTTAAAAAATAGTTCAAACGTTTAGGTAGAAAAATTAGGCAACAGATCATGAAAATGTGGAATGAACAAAAGGAAATATATTTTTGAAAAGAGCTCTCGATATTCCGTCTTTCAAATTTCAGCTTTGAACTGCCAATACGCAGCATTAATTGTCAGCCTTTTATATTACAGATACTTGTGCGGCTACTTGCTTACTTTTGTGCGTGTTGGCGGTGTATATGAAGACTGACCGCAGACATTTTGCTTGTAAAGTCTTAGATTAAATATGTTTTAGCTTCTTCATTTTCGTCGATTTATTTTAGCGAGAGTGCGACGAGTTTAGTTTACTTCTTGATGTATTTGGGATAACTAATATATATTTTAGATAAATCTCAATTTTTTGTTTTGTTGAAATTGATCTATTTTTAGCCATAGTGAGCGTTTTAACAGATCAATTGACTGAAAATAAATTCGTGCGAAAACGGCGCGCGCTGTAAGGGTTAAAATCGTCAAATTAAATGATGTTGCTCAGATTTTAATGCTAGAAAACTGTGATTGGAAAGTAAATAATTGTGGTACAGAATGAGCATTATATTGGATCAGAAAATTACGAAGCATCATGAACTGGAATTCTATTTTGTGAGGCTCGTTCTCTCTTCCTGAATCTTAACAGAATGTAGCAAGCATTGAATTGGATTTGCGGAATGATTCAACAAAGAATTATTAACTCAGTTCGGGAAGGCTGCTTATTAGTCCTATCCATTATCCATGTCTCACCATTATTTACCATTTAGCTTTTTATTTCGACAGTACATTTCTGTGCTATAGAAAAGCAAGAAACGGACTGATTCTCATCCGCAAATTTTAAACTGGGCTGCCCAGATGCAAGGTAGAAGATACCTAATTGTTTTATTTTGAAAATTAGATCTTTAACTGTTTTCGTCATCATATCGACGGTGTTTTGACCAATTGATGTGACCCTCAAAAAATACGAAAACGAGTTAATGATTGGATCTCATTTTAAATATGACAAAGAGGGTCTCGGTCAAATGATATAAATTATAAAAATAAATTACGTTGGTTGTAGGTCTAAAAATTCTGACCCGGTCACTTGATGTAAGCCATATCGACACTCTCTACGTATAATCCCGTATCTGCAAACATGAGAATTTATACAAGTGCATTTCAAAGATTCATAACGCAACTCACCATATATTATAATGATTTCGATAAAAACAAATTTTACTCTCTCCTGAACACCTTCTATATAAAAAAAACTTGTTTTGTGAATAGGTGGCAAATGCGCTGCTTCAGTTTCGTTTATTAAAACTAATTTTAACCAACAGAAATAATTCAGCGTCATTAAATTACACTAATAAATTGACGAAATTAATAATTAACAATGAGAAACATTTACTTTAATCACTTCCGCGCCACCAGTTACGGCTTAATTTATAAACCCCCCTTATTCGCGGAATTGTTTTTATCATACATACTTATCACCGTAGCCGAGTCACTTTATGTTTCCATTCTACAATTGACGGTTCAAATTTCCAGCAGGACATATATTTATATAATTGACATTTTGAAGAAAATATTAATGATTTCTTATACATTGCTTATCACACTGCTGAAATACTTAATTCTGGTATGATCTACATTAAAAGCGGACATTGTTCAAAATAAGTTTCGGTATACGTCTGCCGTCTTATTTTAAAAATAAAAACAAATAATTACTAATATACATCATCAACCAGTTGGTTTTTACCATTGCCTAACCGACAAACAATAAATCGTTATTCTACAACTTCGCTTTGTTTATCTTCAAACATCGGCAAGTGTTCTGCAGAAAAATTGAGTCGATTAGTACAATTCTCAATAATCTGACAAACCAGTTAAATCAACTCAATGTAATTAAAATGATACTGTAGATGAAATCACATCTTATGCAACTTTTATCAGACTATTGGTATTGCTAGTAGCTTTCTTTTTTATCAATCCTGTCTTCAACGACTACCGGATTTATTTTGTGGTTGTTTGGTTAAAACGGCCTATGTCGTCAATATTATACTTCGCAATTATTAGATATGACTTTATATTATATTTAATATAATAATAATATAGTTTTATTGACAAAAACATCTAAAATATTAACTATCTTAACAAGTATTATTATAAGAAAACTGAACTATTACTTTCAAGGCAATCGAGCACGCGTGGCTACCAAACTTATTTTAGAAACTTACTTAATTCATTGAGATTCACTTGGTGTAAACAGGCCATATTCAAGGTGTGTCGTTTGACCAGTTTCTTGTGGCGTATGGTCTGATGTATGGATGTAGCCTGCATCAGGTCTGTCATTAGAGGGTTCGTCGGAGCCATCGGGCCGCAGCGGCGAGTCGCTTGGGCGGCAAAGCGAGACGGACACGGCGCGTGCTCGGCGCTCACAGTGGCTCGTGGCAGACTTGCCATGTTTGCTGCATGCATTTCTGATGACTCTTCGACGTAAATGCTTTAACCTTTGCCGCAGAAATCTAGGAGTGGTGCGTTATTGTTTCGGTGAACCTTTGCATCTCCACTCCACGGGTTTTTAACAAGAAAACTTCTCAAAATATCCATTAAAAAGATGCAATTTGCAAGACCATAGATTAGAATGAATAAAACCGATAATTATTAACTTGTGTTAGGAAATATTATACTATATATAAATGCTAAAACGCTTAGAAACTGCCTGTGAGCTCAAAGTGAGACTTTCTTCAAATTCATTAAAGTGGGTAGAGCAAATATTATGGTGTTTTTCATTATTATTCAGATGATCAAAATATTATGATCTGTGTGATATTCAAAAAAAAAATTAAATCGTCCCATTACCAATAAAGTCATACAATAATTTATTATTATAGTGCAAACTATCATTATTGTAAAGCAATTCTAATATAATACATTTTTGTAGAAATTCTATAAACCAAGACTCAAAATCACTTACTTAAATGGATTCCTATACACTGTAATGTGTACTTTACATAACTACATCACTGGAAAAAAAAATTATTTATTTATTTATACTTACTGTTTTATTGATTTAAGTATTTCAATGTGACCAGTAACCAAAAAATATTAAAATGAAATATATACTGAGTTACTTCAATTGATATTTATTTTAATGGAATTGCTAATCCTACGATTTTATCTCAGTACAACACACATATGTGTATCATCAATGTGTTGTGCTAAATAAAAAAGTACAAGGGCTTTCATTTATTTCCACCCCTCCTCTTTTCTCATTTTTTTTCACATGTATATTATTTTCTGCATTCCCCTAATATCTATTGGATGCACAAGTTTTAATACACAACTAAAAAATTCTACCCACAATATTTCATATCAAAATATTTTTTAAATATACTCGAAAAGTAAGTTCCTGATCAAAAAAGTGGCTTGAAAAGAAGTACCAGGGTGGTGACCTGGTCCACCCTGGCCCCATTACACCACTGTGTATCATGAACCAAGTTTAAATGTGTCTTCAAATTTTATGTCACTCTTACCCGATTCTCTCTACCTATTCAAGGTGTGAAATTCTACCTTCAAAATTGTAAGTATTATATAAAATGTTTCTTCTGTTTTAACCTGTGTACCATCCAAATGCTAAACTTAGAGGCCAATCTGTAGGATACCCTGCAATTCAATTAATAAGATTGAGGATCTATGGGGTTATCTTTAGCATGGGTTCCAACCAGTTCTAATATTAAATTTGGATTATTGAGATTTTGTACACTTCCATGTATTTTGTCACTAACGACCCGGGTTTCGCCTTTCGGCATCTTCAGGCATTCGAGCACACGAATGGACTCGAACTGATAATCCAAATTTAATATTGAAATTCCATCAAGCACCCTCAGTCGATGTCTTAAATCAGTTCTAATATCTTTGACGTGACAGGGAACTTCCTGGTACATTACCTAATCTCGAAATTCCCCACCTAAGCCAATACATTTTATTCCCAATATCAAAAGCAAACATGCGTTCAACAAATGACATTTGATTTTTTTTGGACACATCTAGTTATAAACCATTTATGTAACCAAAACTATTTTTATAAAAACTTAAATTCAGCAAACAGAGTGCTATCTTCCGTCAAAATAGCCACATGGCCCATCCTTAGATATTAGACATTTTCCCTGTGCTCTATTTTCATGAGTATGTGGGGTAGAATGTGAAATTAAGTGGAGTTGAAACCATCACAGATCCACACGTTCTAAGTTAGAATTGTTTTCATTTATTTAAAAATCAATTTGTAGAAACAATATAAAAATTTATAATGTTCAAATAATGATGATAGAAATCCCAGAACCAATAATTATTGCTCTTAAATATATTAAATTTCTGCTTACAGCCCGAAGTTACATAGATGCAGAAGTTGACTTACTGTAGCGTAGTTGCCCTCAAAGTTCGGATGGTAGTGAATTCAAATATAAATACAACAAATCTGTATAACTAGGTGGAATAATACAATCTTGCCTTAGGGCGACAAAGCATCTGCCAATGACCCTACATAATACGTTTTATGTTTAACTGTAAAAACCTTCGTCATTTCATTGTGCAACAACATGAAGTCCAATCCCGTGCAAGACTTTGTTAAAGCAAAGCCAGATTTTTTCGCATAGTAAATTATGTTTTATTGTTAAAATATAAGGCCTTTCCACCAATAATTGACAACACCTTATAAAGTGATATGTTATATTGACGACATCTCTGTACAAATCTACCAGCATATCTGTGAAGCATTATTTCAATGATTTGTCCAATTCAGACAGCTGAAATTATTTAGAATGCTTAAAATAAATGCAGTATAATGTAAATTAAAGTTACTTGGTAAACAATAATCATTACAGACAATGTTTACTCTAATAAGGTTAAAATATCAAAGTATTCAGCTCTACAAGAGTTATAATACATATTTATTTGTCAGAGTTATTATGGCGTGAGCCAAAATAGTTATCAATTCTATCTTACAATTCTTGTAGATCTAAATTCAACAGCATTTCGATGCAGCTCTCTCTCTACCAAGTAAATGCCAAATTGATCAAAAACATTTAATCTTCCGCCTTCAATTGTTTCAATTATTCCTATAAATAGTTTGAATCTTGTAGTTAGTTAGAGTTTCAGTTTCTTATTATCTTCTTTACTACAGGTTTCCATGTTTTGTTATAATTCTTAAGTTATTCTGAAAATTCTTCCCAAAGGGAATGTCACTGCTAGTTACACAACCAGTACAAAACAAAAATTTATCAATTTTAATATTATAAGTGATACGAATTTCTTCAGCAAACTTATCGCCGAATTTTTACAAAAATACTCGCAGTTTATTGGCAGTGAATTTTTCTTATTTCCTCATAGAATGAGTTGATATTTATTAGAACCTATGCAATGTTTCAACTAGAAAACTATCACCAAAGCTTTCTCTAATAAACCACTCTTGGTTCTGTCATCAACAACTCACGAGATAATTGCACTGCAGTGTTACAATATATAAACAAATGTGTATCTGCAAGTTAAGTAAATACGTAATCATGCATAAGGCAGAGTGTTACAAAAATGAGTACCCTGGAAAGGTAAAGAAATACATATAGAAATACATAAGTTCATGCCTATATTACTTTGGAACAGCGTTTTTATTGACAAACTACAAATAATATAAATAAATAAATAAAGAATTTAATGCGCAATTTTACTTACTATTAAGAATATTTAGATCATTAGGCCATTTATTCAAATAATGGTGACATTTTTACGTTATTGTTTTGATTCTTACGACAATCAGTAGTATAAATTACAATGAACTGATAAAACTGATCATCTGTCTATAATTGTCAGGAAGTTTCACCCATTGAGACTACCTTTAGAGTAGTGTTGTACAGTTGTATCGATAAGTAATAAAGTTAGGATGATGTGCATGTTGAGTTTATGTCTGAATATTGCACTCCCTTCAAATATTCAGTGATTATATTTTTTGGCATACATTAAAATTTGGAAGATTATTACTTTGGCAACAATTACAGTTTATCATTAAACTAAATGAGAAAATGGGCGAAATCAGTCTGTTAACAGCTACATCAAATGAATCTCATGATGATTTAGTAATCCGTAAAACTTTGTACTTTTTTCATTTGGTTATAGGTGGTATGAAAGGAAAAACAATCCAAAACACTATTATCGCAAAGAAGAGTGTTATTTTAATACATTTAACTGTATGTCTGTAACGCACAGCATAGAACTGCACTTATAAACATGCACAATTTAGGGAGCAAAACAGAAATAGAGAGATTGACTTAGTGTAAATTTTGACACAGCCCTCCAGTGTATAATATTATTAGTTATTGATATAATTATTCACCCGTAAATTCTACAAAAGTGAAAAAACTTATTTTAATATTTATTTTAAAAAACCAATACAATAATGAATAGCTATTAAAGTTTAATCACTAATGTGTTCAATTTTTAAGGAAATATCGTTATTGATAACTGATAAAGAAGGTCTGTAACATTTATACCATAACAATTACTTATGATATTAATTTTGGTCAAAACATTATTATTTTAATAATTTGTAAATGTGACAATTTTTTATCTAACACTGGTGTCTCATTTTATGACTGATTAATTAATACATTCATATTGAATTAAGCGGTATTCCAATTACAGGAATCTGTTTATAAATAGTATTGCTTTAACAATATATTCATAGATGGCAGTATTATTAGTTTTCATTTGGATAAACAAAAGAAAAGATTGTTGTATAAAGGCATGAATTTTCCAAAAACAAAATAAATTATAAATTTGAGTACATACATAATGCAATATATTCTGTTGTAAATCACACTTATTTCTGTATAGATCATACGAGAGGTTTCCTTTCAAAAGTGAAACTGTGTCCATTCCATCAAAAAACGTAATACACGTTTTTCGAAAAGAAGAAAGCACTCATTGGTTGAAAATTTTGTCACTCTTGATAATTGTATTTAAACGTCTTATGGCATTTCATTGAATTGCTATTCTGCAACAAAATTATTAAATACATCCCTGTCTACTGACACTTTAGTTGATACGTATCAAATAAGATTATATTGCTATAGAATTTAGCATGAGTTTATCACAATTATTTTGATGAATAATTCAATGAACATTATATCTATATTGTTTCAAAAACTTGCTTTGTTTTATGAAATTACACAAATATTTTGTAGACTTACTTTCTGAATAATATAAATACAGTGGCTTACTTATCTTTATTAGTTTTAGACCACAGCTTATTATTCCTTTTATTTAAATTGAAGATTACTTAGTAAATACACATTAAGTTGTCAGTTCTTTTTTGAAATTGGCGATTTTCAATGACATTTAATGACAACCTAGAATTAAAAAACAAAATAAACTTTCATTTTCAAAATGTAAATATATTTATTTAATATATTTTGTCAATAATTCTTGTGACATCCAAAAAAATTAATTTGTTTGGAGAAATAAATTACAATACAACCATGCATATTGCAAGACAGAACAATATTTCAAATATTTTTTGCAATCCTTTATATCGTTTTTGTGCAACAAAGTTGTGATAAATTAGTACACATGTACAAGATTTTATTAATAAATCATCTGTCGAATGTAATTTTAATCACATTTTTCATCAAATAATGAATAGAAATTCAAAATTTATAATGCTATCAAAAAAGGTTTTATCGACGTATTTTCAAAAACAATGAATAGAACTCTATGTTTGATATTATTTGAATAATTTATAACGAAAATATTAAATGTTGTCATCGGTAGCACAGTAGCAATAGACAATCAAAGGCAATAAACACAATCCGAAATGTGATGGATACTTGCGAAAATGCTTTCATTCGAATTTGTCTATGCTATAAGGTAATGTTTGTTGAGATTTATGATTGTGGGGTTATCTGTCAAGTGTTTAATGCACCTGGAATGATATTAATAAGCCACCAGAAGTGCTAAGGTATTGATATATTTATATGAACAATATTTATCCTAGCTATTTATTCCACAGTAATATCGTAGTATTTAACACATTTGAAAATTTTGAACATAAGTGTTGGATGCAGAATGTCAGATTAGCCAACTATCATTATCAATTGTGAACTATAAATAAAATCTCATCCTAACAGTAGGTACGTTATATACATAGCTGTTACATATACATAGCATTCATAAATTGTCTACATGTTTTGGATGCCAGAAACGTTGTAATTTATTACTTGTTTGTGCGTCACATGACATTTCGCAATGTGGTAATATTTCGCGTATTGCGACACAGCCCTAGTGAAATTACAATATACTGGAGCAAAGTATAAAACTAACGTCGAATTTCCCGTAAGCAGTTATTTATTTAAACTATTACTCTTGTTTCCACATGCGTATTTGTGAGCAACCTATGTAAAAATGCTAGAGATTGGCAGATGGTGTTATTAAAACTTATATAAAGGTACCTAAGTGGTTTTTTGACGTGCCGATAAAAAAACCTTTGTTTAACTTATTGCGTTAATGTAATTTTTCAAAATACTGTAATTTATTTTTGAATATAGAACACTGATTACATTGCCAGTATAAGTTTTTATTATCATACTTATTCCATATTTAAAGTTGTAGTGTAATAATATTGTGCCATCCCTATGGACAACTTTAAATTAAAATATCGTTTTTCATATTTCTCATGACCCATGCTAGGTTTTTTGTTGTTTATTATAATTCACATAATTCTATTGAAATTTTATCATTAATCATATAATCTTAGAAGCTAGAGCTATTTAAAGCATTCTATTCGAAAGGACAAGTAAATGAATCTAACTTTTTATCATTATAATAACTACATTGACAAATAAGGAGTAATTTCTGTTAATATACAGTGGAGCCCGATTGATCGCCTTTGAAGGGCCCCCTCAAAATAAAACGATAAATGGAGGAAAACGATGAATGCGAGGACGATAGATCGACATTCCACTGCTTATTTATATTACAGATTTTATTCTATATATTTCAAATCTAAGCATTTTCTATACCACAACTAATCCACCATTTCTAATTTATAATGCTTCTAAAATAAGTACATATTTACTTCACAATTAGCTGTCTGTTCCTTATCACTATAGATTACTCACTATCTTGATAAATACAGTAAGATATAAATGTAACTTTTTTACATAAGAAAAACATTTGTTGTTTGTGTAATCTGTTTATGATTATTAAAGTATGAATTCACTGTTTTCATACTTTCATTGAGGCTTACTCACTAAAATAAGTTTTACACCCATGCTTACATCTACTTTGGAAACAGTAATAATGAAATGAAACTATGAAGCATGGCTACAATGAATGAAACAAAACAGTTATGTGTTGTATGGATAGAAAACATTTTAATATTTTGCGGTTAATACAGTCCTATTTAAAAGATGTATAAATATAGTTTCTAATATCGATAGTGTTTTGGTCAATTGATGTAACCCTCAAGATTGAAATTGTTCAGGTGAGAGTAAAAACTGTTTTTATCAAAAACATTACATGGTGAGTCGCGTTATGAATCTTTGAAATTCACTCCTGTAAATTGTCATGTTTGCAGCTACGAGATTATACATAGGCAGTGTCGATGTAATAGTGGCTTACGTCAAGTGGGGGGGTAAGAATTTTGAAACATAAAACCAATGTATAATAACGTTTCCCTACCAAAAAGTAGTCAATTTATTTTTCTAATTTACATCATTTGACCCGAGACCTGCTCTGTCGTCTGTAAAATGAGATCTAATCACTAACTCATTTTCGTATTTTTTGAGGGTTTCATCAATTGGCCAAAATACCATCGATATGTTATAAGGGACAGAATATTTAATGAAATCATTTTCACAAGCAAGTAGTGTGATCTAACTTGAAACCGGTGTATTTCTTTCACGCTTTAAATTCCAGAAGAAATATACTTTGTCGAACGGTTACTTATTTAAATCTTTAAAATTTTATACAGTTTTCCATTAATTATTTCAAATTGGTATTATTACAATAATTGTTAATAGTTATTCACTCTATCATATTTGTCACAACTGGTTAAGAAATACCATTGGGTTTATTGTTTTTTTGCTCTGGTGTTATATTTAACTTACCTTGTCATACAAACATTTGTTTAATATTGGTTACTGGTTACCCTTGCATATTCTACATTCAGTCAATGATGCATGTCTTATAATAAAATAACACTTCGGACATGGAGAGAGACAGGGTTAAACTTACTCAGAGTCTTTTCTTAGCTCCATCCTTCTATCCTTCTCTTCTTTGAAAAATGAAGTTGATCGAATCTCTTGTTACCATATTTACGTCATTAACCCCTTCTACTGCAAATAAATTCTTCAGTAACAAACCGTTTTATACTATTTAATTATAGGTAATATAAAAACTAGTTAAACAAGCTCGTATTTGCCGAATACTACTGTCAATATGGTCATGAGTCTCACTTGTGATTTCAACGGAAGGGGTGAAACACCTCTGTAAGATGTTCTATTAGGGACCAATACGCTCTACGTTGGGAATACACACGGTTTTTTTAAAAAGGACTATGAATTCAATTGTTATGGATAGTTGTTTTATCGACATGTCAGCTTAGTACTACTTTTCATATTTAATGGGAAATATGTACATTTTTGGGATTATCAGATTGTCTACATATCTACCTGAAATGAATGTTCTTTAATGAAACTAGTGTATGTTGCATAATGATAATGCTCTAAAAATAAATGCTAACAAATCAGTAAAGTAGTTTCATATTATTCATGAACAAATGCATTTTTGTGTCATTCTTAATGCATTCTTAAAACATCAATGCTTCTAAGAAATTCCATATATAATTTTAGATATCATTTACTAATTTTCCATGACGGTATTACACATATCGTATTTTGAAGGCATTTCGGTGCAGTTGTATCCTCGAAAATACTTGTCACATTTCGAGGAGAGGAAGCGGACGGAAATATGACAATCTCGAAATTTGAAATATCGATTTATCTTTCTTCTTATTTATATTATTTATTTCCATGAACACAGAATTTATTTTATATTTTTGTGTTATGTATTTCTTAATATTGTTGATTTTGTTTCAATTATTTTATTTAAAGGACATTTTTGTTTAATTTTTTTCTAGATTACGAAAATGCCCAGCTCGTCCATCTACGCATAAAATTTCGTTTCTACATTTTTTTCAATCCTTCCAAATTCAAAGTACGATTTTTTTGTTCCAACAGTTGTGTAAACATTCAAAAAAATATTTTTAAATCGTCTGTGTGTTCATTTATGCAACAACACTTCTTTATACAGACGAAATTTGCCGAGATAACACGGCTATCGTTCCGGTCTTATCAATATCGTCCAACACTTGGCATATTAAAACAACGAAACAATCTTTGCTTTTCGAGATTTATGCGCTGGCGATAGCTCGAGTATTATTTTTACTTCAAATTATTTTCTTATATCACGCCAATCCTTCTGATTCGCCACATTACAGTGTTCAAAATATAATATCGCGTCTTGTTTCGACTTGCCCGTTCATTGTGAACACAGCCAACAAATTGGACGGCTCGTTTGAATTTTCAACAAATTCTCAGATTGTTTTTTGAATTACCTGTCGAGTGTAAAAGTGCAAAATGGCATCCGGCGAACCGGGAAGGATTTCTTCTGGATCACTTCCTCAATGGATGAAAACTAAGGCGAACGAAGCTAACACTCCACGGTAAGTTTTCTTTATAATACGCGCCTAATAGATTCGTATGTTCTGTCGGAAAAAATAATTAATTAAACACGTTGATATGGCCACACTGACAATAATAACAATTAAAATATAAAATTATGTCATTATGGGTTGAGATTAAAATCATCTTTGTAATAAAGTTAATGTAATTTAAATATATCTGCTATCTTCGTAGATTTTTATCTTATGGTAGCCCTTCATATTTTTCTATAGCTCGAAGAATTGTTATAATGAATTATGCAAACAAGTTTTTGCTGTTGTTAATTTGACTTTTAAGATCTACTGCGTGGTTTCGCTCTCTATGGGAGTGGATATGACATAATGGACCCTGTTTGATATAATAAATAAAAGAAGTCTTGTGTATTCCATTTGTTTATCTCAAATAAACTGATGCCGCATCAGTCGTATAGAACATACTATTTGAAACAAGAAATCGACGTTTATTTGTTTTTAGATTTTTTCTCAGCCAAAAATAAATGCATCGAATTTTTATAATATTTATCGTCGGAAAAGATGACGATTATTTTCCATAATCAGAATTTTTAAAAATGAGCTCAACCTCACTGAGAAAACTCCAGAAATTGGGTGTTGCATGTAAACGTGAAATGTCACATAAGATTTTAAAATACAAAGTATGGTTGTTTGAAATTAATTGGTTAGTTTTTTGATTGTATTGGACAAATACTTTTTTTACAATTTGCTGTGGCGAAAATATTGCAAGATTTGTTTTACACAACGATATATAAATGAGTCGCTAAACACGCTCCTGGCGATGTTTCATATAATAAGTTTTTAATATACGTATGTGTTCTATCCATCATTTTTTCAAGTCTAATATTTCTTCCAATTTCATTCACTGTACGAAATTCAAAAATTTTCCAAACTTACAAATGTCGTTTTTTACACGATCTCGACCCTCGTTTTACACGGTTGATGTGCTCTGAAGAAACGACAGTGTATAAAATTATTTCAATTTTGCTTTTACACGGATGACACGACATATCATGCTGCCCATAACAGTTTTTCGTGATTTACTCAAAACTATGAAAACCTTCGGGAGCGTGTTTGGCGACTCAGCGACTCAAATAATGTATGAATTGTTTCACATATTAAGGTTTAATACAGTATTATATAAATACGGTAATTATAATTAAATATGCTCATGTAATATTTATATCTGGAGTGAATTAAGAAGGTGCAATGTGTCATCGGGATAGGCTCTACGGGAAGAATAAATGGATTACTTATATTATTGTATTAACATAATGTTAATGTATTTTGGGTTAGTGTTTGCATTGTGACAGCGTATACCCATATCCATGCGAGGGCGTGTTTTCGTAAATGAAGTGGAGTTCCAATGTTACACGGAATGCTGATTGCTGACCCCTAAATAATTACTAAGTTCATGTTTTCGCCCGTATTTAAAAAAATCACGGAGGTAAGCAAGTTTCGCTCTACTACTGAATATTTCATTTCGTTAAAACTAATGTTTTATATTGGAAATTTCCATAGAGCCTAATTTGACTGTGTAAATTTAAATGCTACACAAAGTATTGTATTTGTTGTTACCTGTCATACTTATTATCTCGGTATCCATGCCAAATTGGTCATCCAAATGTGGGATTCATTATCATTGTTGACAAAATTTACTTTATTCGCGTATTGAATTAATAATTTGATAAAACAATGGACTGATAAAATATAATTGTGACTATTTATCAGTACAGTGACAGTGCCGTCGTGAGATACTTTTGTGCCATCTTAAATAGTAAAATATTTGCCGCACTTTCTGTTTTTTAATTAAGAAACAACTTAATTTTTTTAATAATGAAGTGTGAAATAGACCATCATTGATAAAAGCTTTTGCAAACCATGTCCGCTCCCAACGAAGCATAAACTCATAACTAAGTATCAAAAACTTTTTTTTATGAGTAAGTAATGATTCTAAATCAGCCGGTCAACTTCTCTTCGGTGAGAATAAAGAAGAACGGTCGGAGCTAGAAGAGGAAACACTAATAACGAGTAAGCTCTCTACCACCCATTTGGATCGGATAAAGGGTGGTTGCGGAGATATTAAAACATCACGAACATCCTTGCCTTTGGATATAAATCCTTATATTGATTTTATAATCGATTCATCAATGTGACCGCTCACCCCTTGACGAAAGCATACAGAATTGACAACTCGGCTACTAGAAAGATATCAGCTACTTATTTATATCCTTTGAAATAATACATGTTTTGGTTAATCGATGAGTTCCTTTCTCGTATAACGCAACACGAGAAGAAAGCGTCATTCTAGAAATTACGTATATAAATTTTGTGACATTCGTTGTCTTCTAAAGTAATTTATCCTTGTCATTTGCGGTCATATAGCCATATTTACACATCATATTGGCAATCTTTGCCAATTTAATTCTCAGTTATTATTTTAAGGGCACTTTCACACGATCGTAATAATCTTATTAAATATGCACGTTGCTATTTCTTGCCAGCTCAATGCTTAGCACTAATGAAGCGTAACACATGACGTGACGTCAAAAATTGCATAATTTATTTGCATAGAACGTGTTGTTCAAGGTTTTATAAGTGTTGCATACTAATAAGAGAAGATTGATTTTTATGGCGGCTCTATTTTTAAAAACACTAAGCAGCAAACACTTTCGTTTTTTCGAACGAACAGATAGATTTAATGTAAGCAACCGTACGTTACAATAATGTCGCTTGTTTTTATTAATATTGTACATTGGCCAATCTGTAACGTCTACGGTCCTGTGAATATTGCCTTGCGTTGCCTTTGCTGCGGTGTACAGTAGACCCCCCAATAACACGATTCCCGAAAACTGCTCCTTGATTACACGTTAAAATACTCATGCGCCGCATGCGTATTCTCTGATTTAATTTGAGTTGAGTAGTCGCGAAGACCCTTTCCTAGATAACTCGCCCTCTATTCAACATGTTTTCGGAGAGTCTACTGTACATCTTTATTACGATGATCCATCGGATGGGTCCGATATAATTTCTATGGTATCAAAAAATATCTAGGCAACCATTGTATGCCTACATTTGTCAAACGATTATCTTGCATGCGAGTGTTGTGCAACCATTTATATCGGTCACTTTCAGTTCACTATCTAATCCATTATGTTTTGTCTTTTTGCGTTATAACCTCCCTGTTTATTATTTGGCCCTTTTTATTGAAGGGTTGAAGTGTCTTACGCATATTCGAGAGTTGCAAAAATACTTTTGTCGCTTTGGTGTTGCAATCCCAACTCACAATAAACATACGAAACATAATGAATTGCATTAATGAAGTTAAACCGTTTTAATTGCCATGCATGATTGTTTTCCCTCAAACGGCTTTGATTTTGATAAATCTAAAAATAATTACAAATATCAATTTACTTAGTGGAGCTCCAGTTTTCTTCAAAAGTAAAACCGTAGTTTTGTAAATATCTCACAATTAATACAATTTATTCTAGATACGAAAAGATTTAGTTTTTGATTAAGTATTGAAAAGTGAAATTGGTTACTCAATACTGCATTTTTTCCAGATACTATAGTATGGTTGCAGAATAGCAAATTATTCTCAAATATTATAAAATATTTTTTTATTCATTGTCAGTCGTAATCACGTGAAAATAATGCATGATATTTTTTAAATGTCTCGATAAATTATTATGACACCTGATACAATATTATACTTCAGAATTTTTTTCCATATTGACTCATTTATTTATAGGATTCGCTTCTGTAGGTATATCGCGAATTTAATTATAATTTAATTTAAAGACAAATGAAATTACCACTGTCTTACAGGTAAAATGGCGTGTAATAAATCGATCACTTAAAAACTTGCTGTTCGACCATGCCAATATCGTAAACTTACATCATACCTGTCTAAACAATTGTCTTTTGTTTATAGTTTGAAGTATTGATTGCCGATGATGAAGCATTTAACATTTTTTTAAAACTAGGGTTTGCCAATGTTGCCATCGATTTTCAATTTAGTTTCATAAACGAATTTCGCGATTTCAACGAGTAATTATGGTTAATTTTGTAGACTTACAACATTTTCGTAAAAATATGTCCAATTCCAATGTTGAGCTTATAGACTCGTAATGACACATCTTAACAGAAGTTGTTGTAAGTCGGTTGAAACCTCTTGTCGGAGAGGATCAGGAAAGAGGCATGACAGAGTGATCTTACTAAGTACATATGATTTACAACATGTTACTCTTTTTCTACCCCAAACTACTACTGAATAAATGCCAAATTATCATAAACGGGAATCAGGGAAACTGATTATTTACGCATACTACAAACATAATAGGTATCAGTATGAAAAAGTCGCCATAATGTGTGAAATAGTTCGTTCGTAGAACTATCCATAAAGCAAATTTGAAATAAGTATGGCGACGAATTTTCGTTCTAATATTTTGTAATTCGCATAAATTACCTGTGCCCTTAATGCGAATGTTTGTTTTTTGGTATTCGCAATTAATTTTCCTAGAGAATTGCGTTGATTATTGCGGAATTTGGTGAATTTTCGGGTAGGAAAAGATTAACATATTTACCGCTAGCTAATAGTCCTTACCTAGCCATTGAATGACTGAATGATAACCAAATCTCTTAATATAATTTAAGACATCGACTGAGGGTGCTTGATGGAATTTCAATATCAAATTTGGATTATTGAAATTTTGTACACTTCCATGTATTTTGTCACTAACGACCCGGGTTTCGCCTTTCGGCATCTTCAGGCATTCGAGCACACGGATGGACTCGAACTGAGAGACAGTAAACAGTGTCTAACGTTTATATAGAAGATACAAATGCGACAAATATTATTTACGAGGTAAAATATTATACGTCTGAGAGCCACACTGATACCTGAGTTAAAATTTCGGGAATCTCCCTAATCCTTATTTTGTAAACACCATATTAACAGAGTGGCGAATTGCCGCTTTTCAACTTCTTTTAGAAATACCAGTGATTTTACAATTATAATAGTATTGTGGGTTTTGACGGGATGTAATTCGACGAATGGGTAAATATATACAATCATTCCACATTTAGTGACATCTGTGAACATTTAGCTGCCTTTAGATTAAAAAAAGAAACTTCGACATTCGCAAATCACTTGCTAATGGAGAACCATACGTTTAATGCGAATGATGGGGTTAAACTATTGCATAAAAACATGGGGGATCATAAATTATTTTATCAAGAAATTTTGGAAATTAATAGAGCCCAGTTAAACTCCTTGCCAATCTTGAATGAACAGCTGAACCTTCCTAATTCTCCGCTATTATATCCGATACGTTGAAACACCTAACAGATGTCACTAAATGTGGAATGATTGTATATATTTACCCATTCGTCGAATTACATCCCGTCAAAACCCACAATACTATTATAATTGTAAAATCACTGGTATTTCTAAAAGAAGTTGAAAAGCGGCAATTCGCCACTCTGTTAATATGGTGTTTACAAAATAAGGATTAGGGAGATTCCCGAAATTTTAACTCAGGTATCAGTGTGGCTCTCAGACGTATAATATCTTACCTCGTAAATAATATTTGTCGCATTTGTATCTTCTATATAAACGTTAGACACTGTTTACTGTCTCTCAGTTCGAGTCCATCCGTGTGCTCGAATGCCTGAAGATGCCGAAAGGCGAAACCCGGGTCGTTAGTGACAAAATACATGGAAGTGTACAAAATCTCAATAATCCAAATCTCTTAAGTCAATTTCTGCTAAGATGTTCGATTAGATGTCAATATTTATGGTTAACGTTGGGAGCGAAGAAAATTATTTCGAATCTTGAAGTTTCATTAGTAAAAGTGCTAGTCAGCAGACATGCAATTCTTAAACTTTTTGTATGCATTTATGCATTTCTGTTGACTCATTATAACCGGTCCAAAGAGTTTCGTGCTGTTTTTTCCTCATGAATGTCCAAATATTCAGCTATGTATTCTCTGTATTATTTTGGGGCTCGCTTCGGGTGTTGTTATTGGTCTATATCAGACACACCTCGCCAGTAAACATTGTGGAAGTATTAGTGTAAAAAATATTAAACAAAATAACCAAACCCGATATCAAAGCCATATTGATTTATCAATTCAACTTGTTTATGTACTGGGTTCTTTTATTTAATTTACACATATCAGATATTTTTTCGCTGTTACCATGTCCTGTTGGTATCGATAATGAATCGTTTTAGTGTAAATGCCGGTTTCAATGTCATTTTTTTGCGATTGGCATATAAATATTGAAAATTTACCAAAAATTTTTACAATTTATCGATATTATCACTACTTTTTGGTTCTACTTATAAAAATATTTCACCCCTATTTCAATTTTATTTGTGATAAACTCCACATGTTATCGATTAATATACTATATCTGATATCGTCACTATCCTGGCAAAAAACGTATTGATGTATATTATTTTGAAAAAATCGACGCTAAACATTTCTGTGTCAAATATTAAAAAAAAATATCATCACTCATACCTATGCATTGATACATTGTAAGATTCAAATTAAAAAACTTCTTTTATTCTTGCATGTTTTGTGCCATATGCGTTTTATATGACAATTAATTCGTGTTGTCTACCAGACAGTTATATTTTCGATATAGGTATTTGGTGGTTATTTTGTAGTATTTGTGAGTAGAATCAATTGAATTCATATTTTCGACCGATTTAGTAGTAATTCATGTGCAATATGATTTCGAAATTGATTAACTTTGGAATTCCTACGGTTTCTAGAAAATAGTGGGTGGTATTGACACAGTTAATCAATTTCCATTTATCCATTCAGTATTTATTAGATTATTGTAAATTTAAATATCGATATATAAATAGTTCTGTCACAAAGAGGCATTTAAATAATTATTACATAATATAAAATAAAAACAGATTTGTATCATCAAAAGTTGTTTGTATATGAAAAATTCCATACAGACATTTCAATTCGTTACGTAAGCCAGCGACTAAAAATCTTTTCCAGTAAGAGGGTTAAATTTAAAATTAATACATAAGTAATGTCAATCTGAGTAACTATGGTCCAGTTCTGAGGGTTTTTGTATTTTTATGATTCGTCATTGCATTTATGTCTGGTATTGTTATAAATAGTAATGAACTAATGTCATAAGATGAAATTTAGCCAACATAAATAGATTTATTGTTAAAAGGTGGGCATAATTTTTATCCGATTCGGGTAACTTTGGCTCACGATACAAATAATCACTGTAATTAATATAAATTCAGTGATTTTTAAGTCTTGGCAACTTTTCTGTATGCTTTCATATATTCTGTACATAATTGAGATGGAAAAAAATATACAGCATATTTGGTTTACAGATTAGTAATACAAATTAAAAATATGGCTAATCCAATTTACTTCAAGAAAAGTTTTCAAATTGTGTTTTATCATTCCATGTTGACAGATTACAAATTCAACAATAAAACAAATAATGTTACAAATCAATTCATATTTTTACCATGAGAGGCTACTCAATGCCTTTGCTTAACTAAAAAATATTCATATGGCATTAGTATTATTGTGGTATTACAACAGCATCTTTTTCCATGTAGTGGGCCAATCTTAGATCGATGGGCAAACTTACCCAAATTGATGGTACTATTCAAAACTGTTGAATTATTTTGAAGTATCTTTTCATATCACTTAATCCAATAACCGTGATGTAAGAAAAGGATTGTGTAGTATACCACCTTTTTACTAGTGGTAGAGAGAGTGTGAGATATTATCCGGGACGCTGTAATGTGAGGTCACAAGGAGTTTAATACATATTATTATGATAGGAGTATTTTACATGTGAATGTCCTCTACATCGTGAACACAAATATGCAATCTCCCAGCTGAGATACTAATATGCAACAGCATACACTGCAGTAAATGCATTTATAAACTTTTAAATGTTATAAGAAGAAGAAGAGTCGACGCACGAAATCTCCAACGTCTCACGTGGTGCCCGCAAAGCGGTCAATCTATTTCGATATCGGTCGCTCGCGAGGTTCGTTTTTTGGCGCGCGCCGTCGCCAAAGGGTCAGTCCAGCGACGTCTTCCCGTTGGTTCAACAGGAATAGCGTCGGTTCCCCGATAACAAAAAATTACACACCCACAATTAAATTCCACGCAATCTATAATCTACGTCACCCGTTTTTTCGATACCATCGCTGTTTTTCGCTGATTTATTGAAAAGTTTAAAAAAGTTTTTTCTAGTGAACACCTTCTCGTGATATAATAATATTTGATTCGAATTTTCTACTTACAAATTTCGACTTAAACGAAAAATAATATCTTTTAAAAGGTTATAACTAAAAATAATTATGTTAATCAACAATTTATATGGATCCATATTTCAGATGTAAGTAACTAGATTGAATTTTTTAAATACATACTACCCTTTTTAAAATTTCACATGTTTTTTTTATTAAATTTAATTTAATGTAGTTTTATATTTGAGCTTCGATATTAGTATACTCATTGACATTATTGCATCATAAATGTTAATAAATCCACGTCCTTGCTTTCGACATCTACGTTCTTATATATCGCATGGACGTGATGGAGTTCAGAAAAATACTGCTTTTGAAAGGTTGTTGTTTACATATGTTTTATGTTTATGTTTCAAATATTGAGTATAAATAATAATATAAGTATATATAAGTCCACCAAAATTGATTACCTACATTAAAGAGTACTTTTATCTCGTAACTAAAGCTAAATATATAATTTAATTTTCCAGGAATCGTTAACCTCAGCAAATGTTTTTAATATATTTAATGAGACCTATGTTTTTTATTCGATTTGATTTTAAATCATAGCGTCACAAAAAGCTTCGAAACATTTATAGACGTTTTAAATCGACTTTAATTCCCGAGTATTTCTGGACTAGACAAAATCCGGGATTCTGTAATCGCAATCCCTACTTTCATACCATACTGACATATCGTTGTTGTTCTGGAAGAAGACAATAATTGAAAAATACTAGTTTTGAGTAATTGGACTTTGAGGTTTGTCAAATGTTTGAAATGCTATACGTTTTTCATTTTGTGCGTTTGTTAAAAACTGTTTTTAAGTAAAAGCGTAATTTATACAAATAAGTGTTTTCCTTCGTATGGTAGAGCAGTGCTCCTCAACCGGTGTGCCGCGAGACGATCCCAGGTGTGCCGCGGCGCAGTGCGTCCAAAATGAGAAAAAATGAAGTATTTCATTGAAGTAGTATCAGAAAAAAATTAAAACACTCAGTTGCTAAATTCTACTTTCAAATTATTCTCGTTTTTATGTGCTGTGTTCTGTGCATACATACATAATTTCGTGTTTCTATATTAATATTAAATATAAAATTTGTCAGGATTGTAAAAATATAGTACATATTTTTCAAGACATTGTATTTATGCATACAAATTTTGGAGGAAAAGGGGGTAGCGGCAAACTCAAGGACCGCCCCGTTCGACAAAACGGAAAGATTATTTTGGATTTGGCCAAACAAATATGTATTAAAAAAATATGTAAGCCACTATTTCAAATTAGTCAAATAAAAATAAATTAATAAATTGTTGGTTGTGTTTATGAAATTTACATATTTTGGCTTGTAGTGTGTCACGAAATATTTACGAGTACTTTGGTGTGGAAAAGGTTGCGGACCACTGCGGTAGAGTTTGAAATAAGGAACATTTTGGTATAACTAACTCAATATGTCATTTTTAGATTTAGTGCTTTCTTCCAGAACAGTGACGATATTATTCTAGTTCCTTAATGATTTCCATATTTTATGCATAGTATAATAATGAAGTTCATTTGCCCGGGTTACTATAGAAGCGTGTATCGGATTTGATTAACATGTTTTCGTTTGCTAAATGTGTTGGCCCTTTTTACAACGTCCATTGTAAATATTTTTGTGCTTTAGTCGGTGCAGTGGTGTGAAAATAAGAATATGAACACACATTCGGTTCTGTTTCGTTTGTCTATCCATTGGTGGTATATAAGCAAATATTTGTTCGAATACCCAATGCAAAAATCTGTTTGTTCAGCGGTTGGTATATTGTAGCATTTTACGAAAGGTCACCGCTGTATCTTTGCTTCAAATGATTATTTTGTTGGTCTTCGTAGTTTCTTTATTACTGAATATCGCGATACACAGCAACACACGGGATTGTTTTTCTTTAATCGTGCCTAGAGTCCTTTTACGCTCACGCTGTTGTTCATAGCCCGTTTCTTCAGATATCTCAAATCCCTCAGTTATTTGCCATAATTTTATATGCCGTACGAACTGAAGAGTGTGTCTTCGGAGATCAACTGAGAGCCTGTCTTCTGCATCTATTTACTTCAAACGAAAAGCAACACTGAATACTTCGTGCTAGTGACCTCTGTTAATAAGAAAAAATATTAATATCAATTTATGCAAATCTTAGTTTAATTCATAAAATCCAGCTCGCGTGAAAACGTCTCAGTTTATTTAGGTAATACTTACCATATTTTTTTAAACCTAAGTAATCCTTAGCGTGTTGTAAAATTGCAGTAATGCTTCATTTCTCAGAATGTTTTGTCAGTAGTCCTAAACTGATATCGTATCATGAATCCTTTATCAATTCCGATGTGATATTTCAGTGAAATAAAAAAACTGATGCTGTCGCCCATCCCGTAGTCCAGTGGTAAATGCTCTCGGACTTCCGTCATACTCCGTTCCGTGGTCAAGAGTTCGAATTTACAACGTTTATTAAATTAAATTTAGTAAACGGTTGATAGACTTGTTTCCGAAACCATTGATATCTGTAATTTAAACAGAAAGTGTTAAATGGTAGCCGGTCGCAAAGCATTCCTTCAATCTCCCTTCAGTCAAGATAAAGATAGAAGGGTTAGTTTAGTAGATATCTATTATTTAGCTAATCACTGTCTGGGTCTGTCTGGATCAGACGGGGGTGGGTGAGAAGGAATGTTAACACTAAAGGTATCTTTCTTTTGAACACACATCCATATATCGATTAAAAAATCAACGTATGAAAGTGTCAGCCCGTAACTCGCAAAGGGCGTTGACACGGCCACAATCATTATCAGGTTTATAGTGCGGTCTTTTGAGACATACCGGACGAGTCTGCTCACGTGTTCGAAAATTTTTCATTAATTTTCCATCGATTTGGAATTTACCCTTGTTTATATAGCGTCTTATCAGTATTAGATAAAAATCAGGTGTACATAACAGTTTTCCAGTGCACTTTACAAACATTAATGTATCTATCGTCTTTTAGTCAGTTGATAATGGTTTCTGTTACCCCTGTTATCTTTTTGTTTTAACCAATATTTTGTTCACTATTATCTGTTTAATTGGGTCATTTACATTCAAATATGCAAGGTGACTTACCTGAAGGGGCTCATTGTAACTTCGCCACGTTATCAGTTACTTTCACGAAGCTACCAAGAAAGTTAACTGTGCCCTTATCATAGGACATGAACGCCCCCTTTTAATTGACCATTTTGCTAATATGTATGTATTTATACTTCGTCTCACGTGATTCAGTAGTATAGTATTTTCCATTTTTATCGTCTGGCAAAATTCTTTATTAAGACACGTACGTCACAATATTGAAAAAAGTTTTTGATTTGTATGAATTTGTACTAATGTATTTTTAAATTGAGAATTAAAATCACTGTTTACCTTAGAAATAAATAACCTTACGATATAGTTAGTCTTCTTAAAGAGTTACGCGTTGCATTTAGTAACACAGCCAGTGGAATAACTGAATTGTTAATTTTAATTTTATATTACAATTAATTAATACTGTTATAATTTAAGATATCGACTGAGGGTGCTTGATGGAATTTCACTATCTAATTTGAATTGTTGAAATTTTGAACATTTTCATATATTTCGTCGTGAGTTCGAGTTCTTTCGTGTGCTCGAATGCCTGAATATGCCGAAAGGCGAAACCCGGCTCGTTAGTGACGAAATACATGGAAATGTACAAAATTTCAACAATTCAAATTTAATACTGTTATTGTTTGCGTCTAGTGGAAAGAAAAAAATCCCAGTCTTTATTTTTGTCATTTATAAGTTGACGATCAGAATCAATGTAGGAATATGTTATAGATAAAAATCTTTCTATGGAGTTACTGCTAAAATGCTTCTCAAAGAGGCGAAACACGTGTCACAAATATGAACACTACCAGGAGAATAACAAAGTTATCAATTTTAATATCATGCTAAAAATGAACTTTCACGATGTTTGCGCCGAATCCATCGAAAATATCAATTAGACTTGCTTTGTATCGTGATTGTTGTTGTAACAAAACTTTCCTCGGATATCCATGATTGTTCAAACGGATTTTATCGTACCATTGTCTGTATACTATCAACACCGAATGCAAATCGTATGCACTGTTGATTTTTGATTGATGTTTTGATTTTTTTTCTCAGAATTTTATATGAAATAGTTTCACATTTCCCGTTCAATGAGATGTGATATACAGCTATACAATGTTTTTCGCATTTATGACGAAATTGTACATTTTACGATAGTAGTAGGTAAACCAACACGTTGTAACTGACGATGATTTTCTTGCCCGGTTTGTTGAGTCAGCCACATGAAACAGTCGCTGGTATATCTTATTCGGTTACGCACTGTAATCATTTGATACAGTATAGCAGATTGATACTAGATTTATTTTCATTATACAATGATGTAGTTGGTATAAATGAATATATTACATAGCAAATGTGCGATATGATATAAATTAGATAGCCACTGTCACACAGTCTACCTATACATTTTTTTTTACAGATTTAAGGAAAGTAATAAAACTATTTTTTCTCGAGATAGTGAACTAGTGAAAATCAAAAAGCTTATTTAGCCGACATCAGATGAGTAAAATATCGGGATTGCATTTTTTTTTAAATCACGCGAGGCGTATTAAACCGTGAAGCATCGCAGCAGATTTTTTACGAGAATTGGTATCTATTCACTCTTCCGATGACTGTATGGGTAAAAATGGAACTAATGAAGTACTTCAATTGATACACAAATCAATTAAATAAATAATTTATGAAATTGTGCACACGGGCATTTGAACCTGAGGACACCATAGCCGAATACGACGGAGGCCTGTGAAGCTTGACCACACTCAGCTACAGACCCGGAAAAGTATGAATTTTGAGTTGATTAAAACGGTTCCATGATTAAACAGAACATGACGAAACAGAACAATTTGAAAATAATTTATATATTAATTTACGTTATATTTAGTAATTTATAAAAACAAACAAGTATAATACACTCTAATATGCAATTAGAATGTGTTTATTGTAGATATTAAACACAAATATTTTCAAATGACAATGCTCTTTTATTTCATATAATACAAGGAACTTTTTTTTTAAATATTTTAAACTTTGTTTGGAAAAAAATATCTGATTCGCCAAAAATTTTAACAAAAATCAATAAATAATAGATACGACACGCATCTGTGTAATTAATTACCGAAACTATAATCTACGCCTACATGGAGTCGTTGGTCGAAAAACCTACTGGATCAATTTCGTACATCGATTTTCCTTGAAAAATATTTAGTGTCAGACTCTACTATTTGTTTTATTTAGTTTGCTAGATAAATAACTGCTTACAATGAATGCAATGAACAGGTTCAAGAAATATTAATCGTTAGTTCTTCTTTGCAGCGAAAAAATATTTAAGAAGGAGCCAAATGTAGTAGCTATTGTGATGTTCTAAAAGAAAATGTTTTACCTTCAGATAATTGGTACGTCGCGCGGTCGCGCATTTATTATATTGCACGTACATAAAGGTTTGGTAGCCCTACTATATATATATAATACATTAATTACGCTTAATATTTGTCACAATAATTATGCGGAATAAGTGTTTATTATTTATTATACATACAGTGGAAGCATAATATGTGAATAGTAATAACTCAGATATTAATATAGTATATTTCAGAGGTCCTATAAATACTAGCTTCTATCTAACGGCTATTGTAATAATTTGCAGTTATATTCTCTTCACTTACGGCATTGGTGTTGGGATAATGATAAAGAGTTTGCGCGATAATTTGCCATTTTTTTTTTACAGTACATCCGCCATTAGTAATGTACTTACGACTTGAATGTAAGTAGTCCACGATTAAGATTCTAAATATGTTTTGCAAATGACACTTATTAGTAAAGCAACTAAACAATTGTAAAGTTTTGCAAAACGCAATGAATAAAAGGTATTCGAAAAATGTTTCACTGATTATTGTCCTTTTTACATTTACCGTATCTTGTGTGGTGTGTTTTTGCAATTTGCTTGAAAATTTCTTCCAACATGTAGAGCTGTTAGTTGTGCTCTGTTTATCGTTTTAATTTTCTTTTACTTTGTTATTAGGTTGGATAGAAATACTTCAGCAAATAGCAGTAGTACTTTTGTAATAACTGTTTTTTAATATCGACGATTTCTTTGCAAATTTTTTTTTTGTTTCTGGAAAAAAAACAGATGAATAACATATCTCTCCGGAGATGGTAATTATAGAAGGATGGGGGCTAAGAAGTGACTTGTAATCACTTCTGAGATCGGATAGGAGGTGAATGTCGAATGGGAAGGGATATTAACCGTAACAAAAATCCATTCATTTGAACACACATTCATAAAAAATAAGACATTGTTTGTTGGAATGAGAGTTTTCGTTCTCCTCTATGGAAATATAAGAAAAGCACTTCTTTGTTAGCAGGCGAAATGAGAAAAATTTACTTGCGGAGGATCCATTGAGAATTGATTTTTTCATTTCCCGGAGATATGGCTCGAATGATCAAATTAGAGAATGCAACTGACACGAACGGCTCTATTCAATTCCCAGGGCTACCAAAAATCGGATGAAATCCAATATATGAAACTTTTCATTTGAAGATTCGTAGCGAAGTTGGACGCAACTCTTCTGAAGATTGACCACTCGACTAAGGGACTGGGAAAACAGTATAATCAGCTGATTGATACTAGATTTGAAAGCACTGGTCAATACCACGCGGTCCTGTTGAAGTTTGAACTCCCGGTCAGTGACAACACAGTTGTCTGATAGAACGCATTCCGTGCATTCGATAGGAAAAATGAAAACGCTTATAATTGCGTCATTACGTTAAGTCGTTTTAAAAATATATCTGATTAAATGGTTTCTTGAAAAGTGGGCTTAGCTTACTGTTTTTGTGAACGATATTATTTCAACAATGATCGAGAACCTGGTGAAGAAATGTTCTTTGTAAGTGTTTTCCTTGAGGTCCTATCTTTTTCTTTTCGCGTGTCTAACATATTCCTTTCTATTACCAAATGATCTTATCGTACCTACTAATATGCCGTGATATTTTATATCTGTGTTGGGAATCCTTTTCTAGTTGGAAGCCCGCACTCAAGGAACTTCATTTAGATATCCTAGATTTTAATCTGACAAATTAATATTGTAGTGGAAAAGATTCATTATGTTGACTTACTGTTCTTGGATTTCTAAGCAAACGTAACCAGCCTGCTTATGAATATAAATTTATTGTTTCCATTCATTGAAGTTGAGAGTAATAGATTAGATGTTTATAACCCATGGATCCTCAATCTATTTTACTTGTCGTGACTCAGTTCTTATTCATATTTTGTTACATCTTCAATTAATGTCTTAAAATAATCTTCATAAAAGAATCGGTCCGACTAAGTTATTCCGCGATGTAGGGCGAGTGTTCCTAAAGTCAGCCGTCGCCAGTGGTCGGCCTTTTGAGCTTAAAACTCAAATAATAGTGGATACATTACAAAAAAAGATTTTTTTAAATTCATATAGGTAGTCTTGCCAATGAATATCTGCACTATACTGACATATATGATGCAATACGCAATTAAAAAACCACATTTTTACTTCGCAAGTTTCGACAAATTCATGTTGTATGGGTATCGCTTATATATCTTAAATTAAAATGAATCGCAATCGTTCCCCAAACTTGATGGTGTATTGTGTCTATTTGTTGACATACGATTAGGTTAAGATTATGAATAACTCCAATGACGCTACCTTCCTATTCAAGGATGCGATGACCATTCGCTATACGCCAAATAAATAATAGCGTAATTCTGTTTAGCATGGTTAATCAAATTTGATTTAATAAAAAATAAAGCGATTGGTAGCCGCTCTGTGTCGCATTTTGTTTTGCATGAATTTTGTTGCTTGACTGGTATTGCAATGAGGATAAATTTAGACACAGCATTACAAATTAACCGAAAATTTGCATACTTAATATGAAAAAAACGTCGGTATACATGTACAGTGTCATAGCAAAACGATAACATGTTATCATGAATACAAAACAATGACGTTTTTACACTTTCTAGATTGTAGTGGATTAGTCCAGATTGATTCGATCGCTCGATATACGTCCAGGGTTGCACAACAATTCTCCATTTGGTAGAACTATCCTCCCGTTTTACTGCAATTTATGTGATGACCTAATGTATTTTTACCGCAAATCGAACCATTGTAATTAATTATTATTTCAGATCGACTCGATTCTTTTGTAGGACTTTCCTCCATATTTAACAAAATGTTCGAGTTGGACATGAATTTTTTTTACCAAGCAATAAATTTGATGCGCTTGTGAAAATGTTTGAATATACAATAGAATTTATGGTAGAAATTTTGCAAAATGTGTAAAAAAAATATTTTGAACAATGTAATAAGAATATCGACCTAGGAAAAGAAAAGGACGTAACCCACACACAAAAATTATTGTGTGTAACCGACACAAAACGTGTATTAAATTTTATACATTATGATTGTCGAAAAAAAATATTTTGAGAAGACGGAGGGATACGTCCTTTTGCTTTTCTACAGTCGATATATTATATATATGTACATACACACATATAGTGTATTAACACGTTTTGTATGAGTTATACACAATATTTTTTGGTGTGTGTTACGTCCTTTTTCCTTTCGACTGTCGATATTTATGTATCATTTCTTTATTACATGGTTCTTTTGAATTAACATATAAAAATGTTCATTGCTTATTTTTAATTGTTTTTCGTAAACAATCAGTCTTTAAAATCTCTCACCGTTTTCCAAAAAAAACCGTACCGAACGATTGTATCCTCCCCTTTTTGAGTAACCACAGTTGGCAACCCTATTTCAATACAACAATAAATTCAATTTACTCTAGTAAAGTGATGTGCCAGGCACCGATTTTTCAATGTTACACAGAACACAAATTTCATTACGTCATGGTGCAAAATGCAATGTAGAGTAAATTAGAATTGATTGTTTATTTTGTTTGTTGTGTTGTCAAAACAACCTTGCATTGTCAGCAATGAAGGCAAAGACAGTTAAGGTATTTCAACAAAAGGTTTCTTGCCGTCTTTACTCCTAACCAGAGCGTATTCATATTGTTTGATGGAGGTATTTTTTCGATGAACGGATCAATTATTTTAAACATAAAATATATTAGTAATCCAGATATACGAATAATGGTAACCCTTCACTATACTTCCCAGATCCGTAAAGGAAATATGGTAGTAGGCTGGGCTAGCCAGAAAGAAGATTCATTGAATGTATAATATCCCTTTCTTACCTAGTAACTCTTCACTTCGTGACCTACATGTCACTCCTCTTCAATTATGTGGTTGCACTGTTCTCCTTTTTGTTCTGCAATGTTATGATCTGCAATAGTTGATCACCTAATGTATTTTTACCGAAACCAATTAATTGAAACAAATCGAACCATTGTTACTAATTATATGGTTATTTCACATTGATTCAATTCGGGTCGCCTGATTGCTAACCATTCTTCCTTTTGTAAGACTGTTCGCCTTATTAAACTTCATAATCTTCACGTTCCGCTGTCAATTATGAGGCCACTTCATGACCTCATAATTTACAATGCAAAATACCGTGATATAATAAGAGATTGAGATGGTACTTTTATCTGAGGGAATTAATGAAAGTTTTGGCTGTCTATTTTACAAGTAAAAGACAGCTACAGCAAAAATTATTCTGGCCCAGACAACCTTTACTTTTTTCAGTTGTTCGTTATTTCGTTTGATTATTATATTGTCAATTACATCAATCAATAACAATGTTGCATTAAGTGCTTTCAATATGTCATTCTCCGTTAGTTATCATTTTTACATATGATGAGAGTAATTAGTGTTAATCTTTATTCCATTAAGAATACAGATTGCTATCAATGAATATTAATTAAAAAAAGCGATGTTTTAATATTTAGATTTCTCAAATTTCCGCGTAACGCAGCTACTAATGGTTATAACACTTAAATGCCAACTCAATCAATACTTCATATTTTAAACGTTAGAGTAATTTTAAACATTTTTTATTACCGCGTAACAAAATAGCACTACTGTTGGTATTCATTAGTTTGTTTTCGGCAGTGCTTACAATTTCAATGGCAATACGGTCAAATCTATGGTGAGTTCATGGCTCCTCATTTTTTGTTGTTATGTCGCATCTGTATTTAAATTCTCAGAATTTATTTTTATCGCATGTAGACTTCAATTGATTTTTACGACACCGGTTTTGCGTATATTGTAATAAATTGGACCATTAGCACCATCCGTCCGGAGTGTTTCCGTATTATTCTTAGAATAATCCACCTTCTTTGGTGCTACCTTCATTTATGTTCACTTCTATTTTTCACGCTTTCGCATTGACTATATCGGTTTCTGCATTACCGCCACCAAGAAAATGTGAAACAGGAATTTTTGAATGTAATGTTGAAAGGAACGCTGGATATCCGTCCTTATTAAATTTAAAATGATGTAACATGTAATTTAAAAATAACATGTTTTTTTTTTATTTTTGCTGTAATTGTGTCGTAAACAATCAATTATTTGACGATTAATAATTATAATAATAAAGTTATGGCTACGATGTACATATCTTTTACGATAAACTTAGTCTGTGTATGCTTATCGAAAAGCGAAACACTTGCCTCACTTAGATACACAACATGGAGCATGCCAGAGTTATCAAGTTGTCAATTTTGATTATTTTTTATTTTCACTAAAACACTAGTATTTGTTCTGATAGTGGTTACCATATGTATATTTATTCATTTCTATTATAAAAAGTGCACGGTTTTATCGGCCATCATCGAAAATGATATCCTTCATGGAAATCCACGGTACTTAATTGAAAAATTTGGTTTTTATTACTATGTGAAACGAGGTTTTTTTCCGACGCCATTTTCAGAAATATCTAGTAGTTAGTTCCATGTAGATAGAAATATCTATGAACTAATATAAAATTTAAAACTTAGTGACTGTGTTACTAAATGTGACACGTGTTTCGCTTCTTTAAGAAGCATATTCAGACTAACTATATCGCAAGGTAAACAATGATTCTAATTGTCAACTTAAACATGAAGGGTGGGCTGGGTTTATTTACTTCTACTGAAAGCTATGAACTATGCTGTTTGTTTCTTGTGGAACCAAATACTTCGCGATGTTTACCTAATTGGCTATTCTGATCATCAGTTTATTTATTTACCAATGTTTGTTAAAGTAAGATCGCTTATTGCATATTATTATGCTTTTTAAGTACATAATATGTAGTTATAAAGTTATTCCAAGAACGCATTACATTAGACACTTGCGAAATTAAATAGAACCGCGCAATTTCAGTGAGAAAAATAATATCAAAGATAATTGCTGCGATCTCTATATAAAAAGAGTATTGATTTCAGATTTTAGGAAATTCTTCGTATAGCGTTAGCGACAAAAAATAAATCTCACGTGCGGGAAAAAGTTGTAATTTTTTTAGTTTGCGAATGAAATGCAATTAAATTAGTGGTACAGTACATACCATGGCATTTTATAAATGCAAATTCCCGGAAAAAAACAGTTTTAGCATGGAATAGCATTAATGATAAGTTTTAGTAAAACTGTCGCTGACGCGGTATTGCATGCCGAACATCGTTTCGTTTTCATAAGTGTAGGTTTACCTTGCCCTCCTCCATCCACCACTGCTTTCCCACCAGTTAGTTTTATACAGGAATATCCAGTGGCGTAACAAACGTTAAGCGTATCTACTGTTTTTTTCCCCTCGATTGGGGGTGTCTTTGGAGCGAAAGCCCAAGAATTGGTGGCGTGCACTTAAGTGTGCAGAAAATCAATCCCTCCAGATAAATGAAAAGCTTCTATGAGTTGAGGTCTACTCGCTCTCCGTATGACGCTTTTATCATCCCTTTGCCTTGGTGTTATTCATTTTAATTTCTGTATGATATGCTCATCAATCTCTCCCTTGAACGTGATATTTCGCCTATTTATTATTTTTCTAAATCATCAACAGCAGCTTTATCACGGTGCACAAAATATTATTTATTTAAATAGTGTTGAACTGCTATTTTTTTTTTGACATCCTATCTCTGATTGCGATCTGACAAAATTATTGAGTATACGGAATCGTTGAATATATCTTAAACAATCGACAATTGGGCAATTGTAATTTTAAATATAGAATGTTTTTGGCATGTAATATTTTTGTCGTGCACAGAAAATTTACCTTACGTCTAACTGAATCATCTATCACCTCTAAAAAGGATTTAAACAATGATGTTTTTTAATAATAATGCGACTGTGTTTTGGCCAATCGATGTTACCCTCAAAATTGAAATTGTTCAGAAGAGAGTAAAAACTGTTTTTATCGAAAACATCCTATGTTGAGTTTGTTGAATTGCGTAATTAATCTTTTAATGTAAATTCTCATTTTTTCAGATACGGGATTATACGTAGGGAGTGTCGATATAATAGTGGCTAACATCAAGTGGCCAGGTTAGAATTTTTAAACCTAAAACCGATGTAAAATGATGTTTCCTTTCCAAAAAGTGGTCAACTTATTTTTCCAATTTATTTCATTTGGCCAAGACCTGTCCTGTCATCTTTAAAATGAGATCCAATCGTTTACTCATATTCGTATTTTAGGGTATCATAGTAGCCTCATATTGAGGCTTACATCAATTGGCCCAAACACCGTCGGTATCTAAATAATCTATAGCATTAAACACTTTAAATCGATCTGTGCTTAAAATATGGTATCGAGGAATACTGATCTGAAGTGTAATTAACGATAATGCTGTCCTCTGTGGTCCAGTGGTAAGAGTTTTTCCCCGACGATCGGGTGGATCCTGATTCAAGTCACAGAAAGGTCGATATCAATTTGTATTAAAATTAACTTAAAAATACAGCAAAAAAAGTTATGAAAATGGTTGTCAGTGTAATTCTAGTCTTTAAGACGGTCCTGAACCTGTCGAGAGATTAAAGCTGTGTGGATTTTGTCCAATCGATAGTCAAGTCAGGCCACGCTTTCGAATCTGAGAATACAAATGGATTCGTATCCGGATCCGAATGCTTTATCTGATCTTAAAAACCGAGTTTTGTTTTATTATTTTGTTACCCTCTCAGAAGAGAAAGGTTGACATATTTACTACCGGTCTACGTAAAAAACACCATATGTTGAGATTCTCCGCCAGGAATCTAAATGCTTCACATTGGGAGGTACATGTTTTAAAAAAATGTCTGAGATGTAAAATGCAGAGCATTGAAGGACGATAAAAAATAATATACAATACATCACGTGAAGGGTATGCTTTAAAAAGCAGAAGATTAGAGCGAACCATTTTTCGAATTGCTCTTGGTATTGAAGTCGTTGATCCTGCTCCGCTCTGTGCTCCGAGTAATATGTTTTAATAGTAATTATAGAGTAGTTATAAGTATGTAGGTCTGTATATAATTTCTTGAGAAAAAAAACGATTTAAAATAAGCTTTATTAATGTTCGTTATCATTCTTGATTCCATAAAATAATATGGCCGAAAGTAAATCATCCTACTTCTCTTACCTATTCTCGCTCAATAAAAATTTTAGCTCAGAAAATAGTCACTCGCTTGTTTATTGGGCAGTCTTGTATGTAAAATAATTCAAGTTTTGTGAAATGCCAAATATAGTATTTTTTAATGATAATGAGTATTGTTTTTTAATACATTCATTATGAAATTTGGATTATTGAGATTTTGTACACTTCCATGTATTTTGTCACTAACGACCCGGGTTTCGCCTTTCGGTCGTTAGTGACAAAATACATGGAAGTGTACAAAATATCAATAATCCAAATTTGATATTGAAATTCCATCAAGCACCCTCAGTCGATGTCTTAAATTATATCTTAAATTAAATTACATTCATTATGGTTTAGAGCGAAATTTTTTAATTTTCGAAATAAACGTTTCCGGCGCTGTGGAGCATTATAAATTTTAGGTGCTCTTGCTCCGGGACAAATCCAATTGCTTCACTGCTCCGAGCTCCTTCTCCCCCCCGCTCCAACTCTGACAAAAACACTTGCGAATCCAGTTAGTTCCTGTATTCGATTTTTCACGATCAACCCACCACGACATTGTAATTAAATTGTTATTTTCTCTGGACCAGGGTTTGCAATGTTTGCATACTCTTATCAAAGAGAGACGATGATTCATCAGTAAGCTTTGAATAAGTAATTTTAATAATAGATGCAGGTGTTGTACAATATAATTCATAAAAAATAAGATGTCTGGTCTATATTTACCTGGCGTATATGACACCTTACTGCCGTAACGTGATATTTATCATAGCTTATTGCTATGCCAGTCTGCATCTGATACACTTCAATTAGTCTGATAACAGTTATGTACCAGTGGCGTGTGGTGACTTATGGTGCAAGGCATGCTGTGAGGGAAGAAAATATGCAAAATTTATCTTGTTTTTGAAATTCAATTTTATTCTTCTCACGAGTTTTACACCTTAATTTCAAATCCTCTACTGTCTCTAATGTTCGATATTTAATATTCCGCTAATGTATTATTAAATCTCTTTCTTTTCTTTGCTGTTAATTCATGCTGAGAGTAGCGACAAATTAAACACGATTTATCTGACAATCCGAATCACAATACTAACGGTGAAATGCCAAAATCTAAGCGCTTGCATCCGCATACTAACTCTCATACGCGATCCATAGCGCAAATCGGATGTTTTATTACTGGCGCATACGCGTGTAAAGCAAACTTCTCACCGCATGCATGCGAAATTTCGAACAAATTTCGTCAGAGGCCATAGCGGTCACGGCTGAATAGAACGCAAATAAATGCACGCGCCAAATCAGGACGTGCACACTTTCTGAATTTAGTGTATAAACGTTGAACTTTGAAGCAGTTTTGTTTGATAATTACGTAAAATTATAATTTAATAGCTTTACAAAGATGAGAAAAAAAGCCCTTTCATTTCCGAGTTGTAAGGCATGCGGCGCATCTACCTCATGTAAGGACGGCACGCCACTGTTGTGTACATACACATACATATTCAATAAGTCATGCTACCATATGATATAACAATTAATAAATTTAGTATCTTATCGCTTTTTTCTTATAATCGCCAACGCTTTCTTTGGTCCTGTATTTTTTTATACGAAATAAATATATTATAATGATTAATTAACAGTACCTCAAGGGAAAATAATGTTTCTGTGGTAGTGCTATCTATTAACGAGAAAAAATTCAAGAGATGTTGTTTTCAAAATTAAATATGGCGTTTAAATTGAGATGAACCGATTCTTTAAAAAATAGTAGCTAACGTTTTAAATAAGATGAGCAACCCGGCTTATTTACGTCTAAGGGCACTATATCTTACTGCAGTGGCGGCCCACCTTTTGTATGCCTTGCGCTATTTTTTTCACAAACGAATTTAGATGCGCCATCCAACTCAATAACTTTCTACCTTCTTACGTTCACGGTTAAGTCGTACCGCGTCTCAATCATACCGTATATCATTCTCTCTCATAGACACAAACACTGTTCACATCCTTAAATTATAAATTGTCAAAAATGGAGTTCGTCCCATGATGAGTAAAAAAGTGTATGAATTGAACTGAGAGCACTCAGGCGTGGAACATATGAAGATGGATTCAGTTATGGCGCCTACTTCAAAAGAATAAGCAGGCGCAAAGATGTAAAGCGCCACTTGTAATCATCCAATGCGCCATGGTTTGGCCACCACTGTCTTACTGGATATATTGCTGTTGATGCTAGTGAAATTTATAAATCGAAGGAGTAGAGATCTTAAAGTTAAATCAAAACACAATTATTAAATCGGAAAATATGTTACAAAAAATACCTTCAAAGAGGAATTTACACCTAGGCGTATCTGAGTTTTGTAAATGGGCTGAGCTTTGTAAGATACATTTTTAATACAAAACTTGTAAAGCTTTCTAGTTCCATAACTCTATGTACACCGAATATAGTCATAACTCTTGATATTTTAAGTATAGTTTTGAATCAACTACTCAAGCAATCTTTTTTTTTTTGAAAGCTTGCCAACCTTAGTATTGTTCTCCCTGTTAGTATTAATATAATCGCGTTAAGTATTATACTTGCTCAAATTTGAATTGTTGAGATTTTGTACATTTCCATGATATTGAAATTCCATCAAGCACCCTCAGTCGATGTCTTAAATTAAATTATATTATACTTGCATTGCCACTACTTTTTTTATTCTTTGTGAAGTTAGTAAATGTTATTTGTCTGTCAATTAAAACATATCCGTTGTAGTAATTATATTTCCAATGAACAGTTTTACAGCAATATGCATAATGAAAATTTAACGATGATGAGTTCCAAGCGACGTTTATAATTCAATTCAACATTATATTTGTCATATCAAGAGATTTGCGTCACTTGAAAAATTGCGGTAAATGCCAGAATAAATTGCTTTCAATTTTTGAATAAACAGTAATTTAAATTGTTATTAAGAATTATGTAAGCAGATGACGTGATAAATATTTATTTTACATAACTGCGGTTCTTTAACAAAAAACGTAGATAGACAGACTCGTGATTAAATAAAATTAAAATTTAACTTTCATTTACTTTTTTGTGCTCTACATATTTTGAATCATTTTATTCGTTTTGAACACAGTCTTATTTTTTAAATCTTTAACAATTAGTCCACAAAATCGTAGTGCTTAACATTAAATATTTTTGTCATTGCCAGTGCGCCAGATATTGTGAAATTTACTTGAGACTTATGAAACAAATTTTCTTTACATCGTCTCCTAGAGAAAAGATATTTTTTATTTTTAATTTTAATATTTTATTAAAAACAATATCTGGCATTACAGCTGACAGCTAATGCGCCAAATATTTTGAAAATTATAAAATCATATGAGATAAACTCTATGAGAAATTTTAGAAGACATTCATGTCCAAGATCACAAATTTAAATTGAAAAAATCCAAATTTGAATTGAACCAGGGCCCATCTGATCGCTAGGGCAAACTCTTACCACTAGACCACAGAGGCCAACAATATCAAATACCAATACCTTAGTCTAGATGGCATAGATTCTAGTATCTATAAAATATTTAACCCAGACATGAATTGAATCAACCGCATAGTGAATGTCTACTTCAATATCAACAAGCAAATCGTTAAAGTAATAATAGATTGTGCACGCATCCTTCTGGTAGAAGATACATGCTGTCGTCTTCAAACTCTCGACAATCATTTAGGAACGGGGCAAGTTAAAGTAAATTCTTCAATTTATTGATTGAATTGGCATTTAAATTTTGGTAGAACTCCATTATAATAGGATAAAATAACAAAGTATTTAGCTCTACACAATTTTGTAGAACTAAATACTCTGTTATTTTGTCCTATTAAACTCTTCAAGTTTAATATTGCACTACGATCAATTTCTGGAATTAGACACTTTTACTAAACACCCATAATCAGTATTCGTAAGAGGTTTTCCTTAATCTGTCCCCCATTCGCCTTCAGTTGACAGTTATCGTATTTATTGCTCGTCTGTTATAATTGATAGTTAACGGCACAAGAGGTAGAAATAAAGAGGGTTTCAATCTTGAAATGTTGTTCAATGCTTCGTTTCATGATATCGTAAATCAAATCGATTAATAATATTTTCAACCAAAAATCGAAATCTTCTCAAAATAATACGCATTTTGTCATTAGCTGTCTCTTTACGATGTAAAGCTAATTATCCAAGGATCCATGTTTGAAGGGCACATAAAGGGTAAAGTGTGAAAGCGTGAAAGCGTAGGGGTTAGGGCTTCCAATCCCGGGATCCCACTCAATTATTCAATTCCGGGATTGAGATTCAGTCATTTCCGGGATTTCGGGATTCACTGTAAATGTTAAAAAATCATCTATCAATCAAAATTTTCTGATTAACTACAACGTGTACTTAAGTTTTTTCATGAACATACATAGTTTTTTAAAAAAAACCTATAGAATTAAAATGAATTTATTGTAGTCTCCTTCCTTCTCATATTTTCCGACAGCCGTTTTTAAATAATTTTATATGGAGGACAAATTAAGACCGCTTCTTAAATGAATGGAGGGCAATATCTTAAATTGAAGGACGTGTTCTCTTTTTGGATAAATTTGGTAAAACCTACCATAATAATGCAATAAATAAAATAAAATTATTTTGATCTTTATGTCTTTTTTCAAATATTTTTCTTTTTTTTTTGTAAATGACTCTAAATTTTAATCAACAAAAAAATCATTCCAATGCCCAGAAAAATATTTAATCATATATAAATTCCAATTGAAGTAATAATGAACACAAATTAAATTTTAAATGTACAATTTAACACACGAAATTAAACTTACTGACCAATCCCGGGATTGAGAAATTCTGAATCCCGAAATCCCGGGACCGTAAAAAGGGACCGGGATTCGATGCCCTAATAGGGGTGCCAAAACATTCCATAATATACGATAAGATACACCGCATTAGTAATAAAATATATTCGTCTTGTTTCCTACGTCTGGAATACAACTAAAAGGAAAATAAATAGGAAGGCCTTGCAAAAAAGTGCATGGATGAAAGAAAATGTGTTGCTACAATTTCGATGCTTTATCATATCATGCTTTATATGAATGCTTATTACGCGCACGTTTTTTCTTCAGGTAATTATTTAATACTAATTGCATGTATTTTTTTACAATAGCACGCTTATCACTATGTATCCATATTTTTATTGAATGCGTGATATTTTGATACATTATGTTTATTTCGTTTTTGCATGAATTATGTAAGAGTGTGTATGTTTTTCTTTATAAAAAAATGACGCAATACGAAATGAATTGTTTTATCATTTGGATATTGGCCAATTTTTTAAGGTGTCAGTCTGTCTGCCACTGTCATCGTCTTGTTTGTCAACGGTATAGCAACTATGTCTACCATATATTTGCAAGTATACCTACATTACCTACGTATTTTGTAGTAGTTACGAGGATATACGTTCAAGCAGTTCGTATAATGGTGTGAAATGTATCTACTTAGAGATATAATGCATTGAATTTGGTTTATATTACATATATTACAGCTAGGCATAGCATAAACGTGCCAAAAGATAGTTGGCATAGGAGAGTGGCGTTTTTGTAACCGATTGATGCTTTCGCCTGACTCGGAAACGCGGCAAAGATTCGAATCTCCGAATGGATATTATTATTTTTCAATCTATTGAATTTCTATTCGATTGTATTGATTCCTGCAATGTTTTCATATATTCCATCACTCCCTAGTCAAGTCTAAAATTGGGAGCGATTTACTTCCTATTCTAGTCCTAACTCCATTCTTTTCGAGAGGAGCGGTTGAGCGACTCACTTGCGACCTTTTCACGTTTAACGCCTTCTCTTGGAATTTTCCATTAAAAGTTTGCTCTTTCTTTCTGTTTATAAATACAATTGTTACATTAGATAAACTTATTGCGACAGTAATTTAGATTTGGATTATTGAGATTTTGTACATTTCCATGTATTTTGTCACTAACGACCCGGGTTTCGCCTTTCGGCATCTTCAGGCATTCGATAAGTGGCAATTTGCCACTCTGCTAATGGGTTGTTTACAAAATAAGGATTAAAGCAATTCTCGAAATGTTAACTCAGGTATCAGTGTGGCTCCCAGACGTATAATATCTTTCCTCGTAAATAATATTTGTCGTATTTGTATTTTCTATATAAACGTTAGACACTGTTTACTGTCTGTCAGTTCGAGTCCATTCGTGTGCTCGAATGCCTGAAGATGCGGAAAGGCGAAACCCGGGTCGTTAGTGACAAAATACATGGAAGTGTACAAAATCTCAATAATCCAAATTTGATATTGAAATTCCATCAAGCACCCTCAGTCGATGTCTTAAATTGTAGTTTAGATTCTTCTTCTTTCTAGATTTTTTTATTCATCGGAAATCGGTTTATTTCAGTGACCTTCAATCATTTCTAATGTCAATTTCTCCGACTTAATCATTAAACTTACTACCAGTTTATCCTTATTGGGACTAGGGCGTCCAATCCTGGACCTTTTTTGTGATCCCAGCATTGGCCATTAAGAATACTTTCATGCTTTCAATTATAAATTCTATCATTGCTTCAATTGGAATGAATATATCGTCGTTGTTCTGGAAGAAGACTAACTGAAAAATACTAGTTTTGAGGAATTGGACTTTGAAGTTTATCAAATGTTTGAAATGCCATACCTTCTTCATGTTGTTTGTTTGTACAAAACGGTTTTTAAGTAAAAGTGTAACTTATAAAAATCAGTTTGTTCTTCCACACGATAGAGTTTGAGTATATTTTGGTATAGCTAACTCATCACTTTTAAGGTGTTAACTGTCAATTGTTGGTGGAAACACATTATATTTAAAAAAAAAATATTTAATGATTTGCAAGAGGTCCATAACATTTTAATTGTGGACTCTTTTATTTGATTTATGTATAATTTGTTTGCTAATCAGTATTTTCTTGTCTTAGTTCATGAAACATCAGTTTTATATACCTTCATTTTTACACTCAATTTTATATAAATAAGCCTGTTATGTTTGTATTTTATCAGTTGATAATGCTCGTGATGAGCGAAACCGGTCCTGATCATTATAAATATGTGGAAGTAGTACAAATGAATTGTGTTTTATTTTTTAAAATAACTAACACAATATGTAATTTTTCGATTTAGTGTTTTCTTCCAGAACAACTATGATATGATTTAATTATTTTTAGGTCATGGGAATAGTTTTTTTTTATTTATTGATAAATAATAGATGCAAATGATATTTTATAAAATAATTCAAAAATTATTGTGGGATTGACTAATTGACCGGGATCCCGATTGATTGAAAGCCCTGATTTTGACTACATACGCTCGAGCCTCCTCCGCATTGCAGTCTTATGCACCCTCCAGCTACTATGCAACTATGTCAAATAACTAGGGTTTGTGTGTTTAGCAAGAATATAAATTGATGTAACCATATACGTTCAATGTGCCAGTAGGTCAACCAGATGTGCTGCGAAATATAAATGGGCTAGATCAGCTGACTCGTATGTAGGTCGCCCGTATTTTGTCTGTACACGCTTGCCCGAACACGTGGTCATGATTTCGACAATCCTTTACCATAGAGTGGGAGGTGAATTGAACAGTCATAATAATAACACCAATACACTTCTGACCTTTGTTAGTCATAATAGCTTATGAAAAAACTATAAACTACACATACTTATACAGCAAAGATAGGTAAGGTGAATATGTTTCATTTCTGATTCTAAGTGAATACTTACATCGTATTATATTTATAAGCATTAATCTGGATTATTTTCCTCTTGTGTGCTAATAATTTTCATTGCCGGTTATTAAGATTTATCAGCGAGTGTAATGATAGTGTGGTCGAGACTGTTGTATGTTGAAAAATGAAACAAATATTTCCAATGTATCGTATAATACAATATTCATTTCATTATATTATCTTCATGCTACGGTTTTTTATTCATCTGTCACCCGCTCTAACCGTGCAGTATTATTGCAGTATTTTTTTTCCAAATGTATCATTCTATTCAGCTCGAGAATAAATAAATAAATGTGATTACCTTGTTTACTGTTGGTCGATTATTTTAAGCAACACATATTACTTGCTGAGAGAAAGTAAACGCCACCTTATTCGAAACGATTGATTGTTAATTTTACTATAATATCGACACTCCCTTCGTATAATCACGTAAGTGCCACATACGTGATTATACGTCTTTTGTATTTTCGTTGTCTACGCAATCAATTCTATAAGTAGGCATAAAAAAAATTGGGAAATGTATCTACTTCACCATTTTTTCGCGAAGTATAAACACGTAACTAGCCACCTATACGAAAGTCTTTACCTAAAATTCGAAGTCAAATATTTATATTATCTGTAAATTTCAAAAACTATAATCTTTTCAGCAACTGCGTTTTGAATCTTTGAGAAGCTCTCATGTAAAATGTCATGTTTGCAGATACAGGATTATACGTAGGGAGTGTCGATATGTACACTGGCTTAATCCGCTATTTATACTAGTAATTAAATCAACTCATGATTAATCAAAAAATAATCTCGTACATTTTTAAATGCATGAGATATAAAGGTATCTTGAATATTTTTCATGCAAATTGTTGTGTACATACTGTCTTGTTCGTTTGTATAATATCAACGCAACGTTATGTTTCGAAGACGTTATGTAGTCTTCATTGACAATGGTAACCAATCCAATAATACTCCGCTTATAATTAGGGTTGCCAAATTTCTTGACATACAAACCGGGACATTTAATTTAAATTGTACATCCCCACAACATATTATACCATCTTAAATCGTATTTGATGATTTACTTGTGGCACTTTTTTTACTTTTTTTATTTATTTTTAATTATGCACAGATTTAATTTAAGACATCGACTGAGGGTGCTTGATGGAATTTCAATATCAAATTTGGATTATTGAGATTTTGTACACTTCCATGTATTTTGTCACTAACGACCCGGGTTTCGCCTTTCGGCATCTACAGGCATTCGAGCACACGAATGGACTCGAACTGAGAGACAGTAAACAGTGTCTAACGCTTATATAGAAGATACAAATGCGACAAATATCATTTACGAGGCAATACATTATACGTCTGAGAGCCACACCGATACCTGAGTTAAAATTTCGGAAATCGTCCTAATCCTTATTTTGTAAACACCATATTACCAGAGTGGCGAATTGCCGAAGGCGATTGCCGCTTTTCAACTTCTTTTAGAAATACCAGTGATTTTACAATTATAATAGTATTGTGGGTTTTGACGGGATGTAATTCGACGAATGGGTAAATATATACAATCATTCCACATTTAGTGAAATCTGTTAGGTGTTTCAACGTATCGGATATAATAGCGGAGAATTAGGAAGGTTCAGCTGCTCATTCAAGATTGGTAAGGAGTATAACTGGCCTCTATTAATTTCTAAAATTTCCTGATAAAATAATTTATGATCCCCCATGTTTTTATGCAACAGTTTAACCCCATCATCCGCATTAAACGTATGGTTCTCCATTAGCAAGTGATTTGCGAATGTCGAAGTTTCTTTTTTTAATCTAAAGGTAGCTAAATGTTCTGATACCCTTATATCTAATGTACGTGTGGTTTTACCCACATAGAAATGTTGGCAATCATTGCATTGTAATTTACCATTTAGAAAACCTTATTTTTAGCAATAAAACAGAAGTTAGAAACGTAGTTTATTGGTTCCGTTACGTAGATGACATCCTTTGTCTATTCAATGGAACTGAGAGACAAGTTTCTAACCTTCATAATTTTCTTAACTCACTAGATGATAAAATTCAATTCACTTTAGAAGTAGAGGGCAAGAATATAAATTTCCTTGACCTTAATATTGATATTAAAATCTCCATTCATGAATTTAAAATTTACCGAAAACAGACGTTTTCAGAAGCCACGATCCATTTTAAGTCAGACCATCCTTTCTCATATAAATTGGCTGCTTTCCATTCTCAGGTTCACAGATTAGTCACTATACCTCTAAATAAATTTAATTTTGAAAACGAACTAAACATTATTAAACAAATTGCCATTAATAATGGCTATGAGGCGTCTCTTATAGATAGTCTTGTATCAAAAAAACAACGTAAATTAGCAGAAAAGATGCTATATTTCGGGAACTTGTCTAAAGACATAGACCGCCCTAGAATCTGGCATAGAATAAGTTATTTAGGTTGCACAAGCTTTAAAATTAAAAAACAACTCGCTGATAGTGTTAGACCGGCGTTCTATTGCAAAAACTCTCTAGGCAAATTACTTATTAACAATAAAGATAGAGTAAACTTTAAGAACAAATCTGGTATTTATAAATTACAATGCAATGATTGCCAACATTTCTATGTGGGTAAAACCACACGTACATTAGATATAAGGGTATCAGAACATTTAGCTGCCTTTAGATTAAAAAAAGAAACTTCGACATTCGCTAATCACTTGCTAATGGAGAACCATACGTTTAATGCGGATGATGGGGTTAAACTGTTGCATAAAAACATGGGGGATCATAAATTATTTTATCAGGAAATTTTAGAAATTAATAGAGGCCAGTTATACTCCTTACCAATCTTGAATGAGCAGCTGAACCTTCCTAATTCTCCGCTATTATATCCGATACGTTGAAACACCTAACAGATTTCACTAAATGTGGAATGATTGTATATATTTACCCATTCGTCGAATTACATCCCGTCAAAACCCACAATACTATTATAATTGTAAAATCACTGGTATTTCTAAAAGCAGTTGAAAAGCGGCAATCACCTTCGGCAATCGCCACTCTGGTAATATGGTGTTTACAAAATAAGGATTAGGACGATTTCCGAAATTTTAACTCAGGTATCGGTGTGGCTCTCAGACGTATAATGTATTGCCTCGTAAATAATATTTGTCGCATTTGTATCTTCTATATAAGCGTTAGACACTGTTTACTGTCTCTCAGTTCGAGTCCATTCGTGTGCTCGAATGCCTGAAGATGCCGAAAGGCGAAACCCGGGTCGTTAGTGACAAAATACATGGAAGTGTACAAAATCTCAATAATCCAAATTTATGCACAGATTGTTTACATTTTACAAAAGAAATAAGAGATAAATATAAAGAAAACAGGAAAACAAGAATTAAAAAAGTTACATATCTACAAATATTACAAGAATGATAAAGATTATACTTACATAAAAGAAAATTATTTCCGCGATTCAAATTGACCGTTAACGACTACGCTATCGTACAAGTTTTGTTTTATGTTTTTGCAACTTCGTAACTGCGGAGACTGCGTAAACGGGATAATTGGCTTTCCCGAAAGAAGCCTTCGGGACTCCGGGACCAGAGGCATGAAATTGGGACAATCCCGGAATACCGGGACGCCTGACAGCCCTAGTCACAATACATATTTTTTCAGGGCTTGGGTATTTTTTTGTCGGCATTCAATCCGCCCACGTTATCCTTAAAATTAACATTATTTATTAAGAAACTGTTAGCCGATGATAGTAACGTAGATATAAAATTGCGTAATGAATTAAATCACGTTTATCTTACGCGGAAATGTCATCGCGGTATTTTGTAACAATATCATTACATTGCATCATTATTTATTTTATCACCAGGTGAGCTAACACAGTTTCTGTATTTTTAAACGCAATGCCCTAAATAAAGGTCGCGTGCTCATTGATTGCAACGTAAAACGGATATCCTTGATAATAAAGTATTATTATTTACTTGAAATGCATTTTCTAATATCATACCAGTTTTTGTACCGACGGCTGAGAATCATTCCAAAAGTGTTACGTCACTTTAATTTGTTCGATTTATCGTTTCCATTTCAATCGGGGAACATTTTATTATATGTATTTATTGTTTAAACTTCTTTGTGCTAAAAATTTGTTATGATTTTTTTCCCTTATTGTTATGTGTTTGAGTAATTTCGTCAGTATTTGCTACAGATACGGCTGTTTATGCGTACAAAGGTTATCATATGGGCTGATCAAGTCACCAATGAGGATATTTGAGGTGCATTTTTCAAAAAAATGGATAGATATCCATGTGCAAAACAACTGTATACTTCAGCGATTCACGCTCCAATTTGTGTGAGGAAATTAATGTACAACAGTGTTCCCTAGATCTGGGTAAGACGAGGGTTTTCAGGATTCTTGTGATTTGATTGAGTATAAATAAAAGACCTTACTTATTTATCTTAATCATGTTACTAAATTTTAAGCTGATTTCTTATCCTCACGTTCAATTTAGCCGTTTTGTATCGTATTGAAACTTCAGAGCTTATACATGTGGTTTATTCATTGAGTTCTTTACAACTCATTTGGACATAATTTCACGTAAAATGAAACACAAGTAGTCCTCGACTTACGACGGTTCGCAATTACAACCAACATTTTTTTTATTGCACTACATAGCACCATTGCCTACAGTTGATGCATACGGGAAGCACTTGCATTATAAAGCAAATTTAATTTTCAATGCAAATTCTTAAAACCAAACCTTATTCCAATCACTTGTTTTACTAGGCAAATAATAAAATTGTTTTCAGAAGGTTTTATTTATTAAAAATAGATGATCGACTTTCCAATTTTCGATAATATTGATACAATATAAGATTTAAAAAAGCGCGCTCTGATGTGTTAAATGTATCCGTAACATTTTTGGTTGCAGTTGATTTATTTCGACAAATGAAAGTATTTTACGACCGATTCGACATACGACCAAAGTACAGGAACGTATCTCGGTCTTAAGTCGATGACAACCTGTACAGCCATTAGAATGTAAATAGAGGCCAACTATTAGGAATCTCGGTAGAGTTCCGTGCCGAATTTATTTCCGATGACATTTTACCGAAGATACTATTGGAAATTGTGTATATTGTTTGATTGCAGAAAAGAAATACCTGTCTTAATTTCTCATTTATAAGATAAGAATTAGATTCAATATTCAGGTTATCAATACAAATCTTAGTGTGGAGTTATTCTGGATATGCTTCTCCAAGTGGCAAAACCGAGACACACACCTAGTAACGCAAACCAGTCGAATAGAAAAGCTATCAATTTAAATTTTATACTAAAAATGAATTTACACTCAGTTATCGTCGAAAATATTAGACTCGACTTTTATTGATTGAATTGGCATTTACTCGGTAGAACTCCATTATAATAGGATAAAATAACAAAGTATTTAGTTCTACGAACTATAGTTCTGACGATGGCGTAAAGCCGAAATAGCTATCAACTACCAGATACAAATTTTGTAGAACTAAATACTTTGTTATTTTATCCTATTATCTTAACTTTTATGATAACTTTATGTGAAATAATGTTGGGCGTTTCTTCTGTTTTACCAATCATTAATACAAAATCGATCAGAAATACTAATAAATTGATTTGAATGTACAGTCTGACTGACCTTGCATAAAAAAACCGGTGTTGTTAATACCTGCTACATTTATAGCTACATACAACTTAGTAAAATGTTTGACATGAAAATTGAAAATATATTGTATTTTATATTGATGCTCATTTTATCATTCATTTACTGCTGGAATTTGTGCTCTGAAATATCATTACAAAATTATTTAGATAATATTTTGTTGACAATTTATTTTTCTACAAGTATACTTAATAATTAATTTGATATTATAATTCAAAATTGACTACCATATCACAACTTATTCAGCGAAGGAATTTGTGCTGATGGGTACGAATATATTTTATTATTTGAGTAATGTTTCACATTTGATGGATTTTTATGTGTAATTAATAAATAATTAATATTCGTTCCAATTGTATGTTTCTTTTTTAATTAAGATGTTTCCATTGATTGTGATAACAATTTGAAAATTTGATGTTAACGAAACATGTCGCGCCGAATGTTATTTATTATTAATGACTTGTTTTATAATAAATTAATGTTTATCAAAACTGTAGAAAATAGTAATGCATTTATCAGTCATCAAAAATTTCTAGTAAGTATCATAATACCAGTCCATACCAGTAAATTTGATTAAATTCGTCGATAACTTTAAAGTTATATTATTTTGTTTATAATAATTAGCTATTTAATTGAAATCGATTTCCTTAAATAGTCGTGACACTGATTACGTATTATTATAGTTATATAAAATTCTCCATTCTTAATTATGTACATCAATATATTATTTTTTAATAACGTTATACTTATTCTGCCTAAAGTAAAAATATTTTGTAATTTTTCCGCATTTTCTGGGCCGGTTTCTGTTAGCGAATGTGTATTTAATATCGAACATACATTCAATCTTGTCCAGCATACTCTAATTGGAAATTTTAAAAATGGTGCAATAAGTATATTATATTTGAAAAAATATTATTTGAGAAGATACCGTGTCGTTATTTGTAGTAGTCCCTCGCATTTCGAAATCATTACATTAACAGTCAGTCAATGACAGTTATTATATATAATATTACATGCAATCTAAATGTCATATTTATGGTACTATTTAACTCAATTCCCAAACTCTAAGATACCACATAAGATTCATACATATTCACATATCTAAATATATTGGTTTTGATCTCACAAAACTAGGATAAATTGTTTTAATGTATTAATTTATAGTTTATTGGTATTTTGTAGATTTGACGAAATATAAAGACTAAGTCCAGAAAAACTAAAAATCTTCTTTTAAATTTTGACGGAGACATGACACCCGACATGTAAGACGCTGAAGAATCATGCAGAACCCCGGATTGCGTTGTCATACAACTAAGGCAATTAGTAATAAAAAAAGATAAACTTTTGCTATTATTTTTAGTTATTCTTTTTTCAGTTTACATTTTCAAGCTTTATAGACTTTCATTGTTTTGTAGTATTCGTTATATTGATGATATTTTTATTTTATTGACGTGAATTAAACGATGCAATAAAATTGCGATAATTTTTATCGTTGACCTTTTATTCAACTTGGTCCCTTGCGTCTATAATATAAAATAAATGATTCGGTAGTTGTTTGTTTTAGTGACATTGTATCTTAAAGTATAAACTTTTCTTTGGGAGGAGAGTATTTATTACTCGGTTTCGCCCGAGGATATAGGCGCTAGCATTAAGACGTTGGCGTTGTTATTTTGGTGCTAGCTTATGTTAAAAGTTGAAAATATTGCCGTTGACCTACCTCGTTTAACACCCACAAAATATACTCCATCAATTAATAATTATGTTGAAAATAGCACAGTTGACCAAATGATATGTTAAAATGTCCCGTCCTTACTGTTCACCGTAACTAGTAACCGTCATCGAGTTCTTGTAACAGACACACAGCTACATGTATTTTCTGTTTGATATTATAGATACTCGTATGTATTAATTCAATAGTGAATCTTGAATAAAATACGATAGAAAAAAATACAATATTTACTTGCTGCCACAAGTTCGCCATACAAATCGAAATGAATAATATGCTTTTTTGAAATTATCAATTTAACCTTTTCGCTCCGTTGACCTGAAGAGTTTATACACAGTGAGATACCGCGTTCAATAATAAATATTATTGGCTTGTTTGCTGACACTTCATATCAAAGATTACGACCCCCCTTGAGGTCTGGCAGTAATAATAATAATATAATGTTATCTGTCGTTTGCGGGGGGCACAGCGCAAGTGTCAATCGACGGACCTCGGCCTGGTGCTGATTTTGCTGACACATGTCAGGCGCTGTTGCATCATGCGTTAGTCGTGCGACTTTTTGGAGTCCAATAAGCTACAGGTTTTTAATCACTTTCGCATATTTTAAGTAATTTTATATCACACGTCAATTTATACGCAAGATTACTGCATTACATACTAGTATTGTTATCTATCCGGTTTCCGATCAAATGAAACGTATTTGAATCATATAATCGATTCTCATTTGTTTGTTTTTACGTTTTACAATTTTCTAAACGTACATACTTCGATAATCTACTATTTTTAGGAGTGGTTAAACAGCATTTTTCTCTGCCATAAATGCATCAAGTTACTATGTGCTGTGGATCAAAAAATGGCAGTATTTATTTTGCATAATCATAATCTAAAAGATGGGAAAAACAACTCGACCGCACTGAGAAAACTGAAAAAAGGATGAAACAAAAATGTATCATATAATTCGAAAGATTCAATATAGTGTATATCAAAATATTTTATTAATTACAAAATCTTCTTAGGTACATTAATCCTTAACCTGATGAACGCGCTGGACATGTTTACATGTCCAAGAGTTTATCTCGTATTTCCGGTCAAACTAAAAGGAAACACTTATGGATCATCGGCGTGCTGTGGACTTATCACTATCACTATCGCACAACCTAATTTGGCTATGAGCAAGAAGGATACAAGAACATGCGCTTGCATCTCGCTTGCACCTTCACTTTTCATGTGATCGAGCGAGAAAGTGATAAAACCACCGCACGCGCCTGTTATGGATATATGATTTAAAAAACAGTTCAAACCTTTAGGTAGAGAAATTAGGCAACAGATCATGAAAATGTCAAATAGAACACAAGGAAATATATTTTTCAAAAGAGCTCTCGACATTTAGCTTTGAACTGCCGATATGCAGCATTAATCGTTAGTCCTGTGTATTTCATACACTCATGCGGCTACGCGGTTGCTTGTGTGTGTGTTGACGGTGTATATGAAGACTGGCCGCAGCCATTTTGCTTGCAAAGTCGTAAATTAAATATTTTTCAGCTTTTTCATTTTTTTTCGATTTGTTTTTAGCGAGAATACGACGAATTTAGTTTACTTCTTGAAGTATTTGGAATAACCAATATATATTTCACATAATTCTCCATTTTTTACTGTTGACATTGATCTATTTTTATCCATTGTGAGCGTTTTAACAGATCAGTTGACTGAAAATAAATTTGTGCGAAAACATCTCGCGCTGTTAGGGTTAAACGAAATAGGTCTCCCAATCTTAAAAAATGCAAAATATCCGCCATCGTGATATTGGCGAAGAAAAGGAAATTACATATTAATTGTGAATTCATTATAATTGTAATGCATCTGATTAAAAATGTTTTTAGATAGGTATTGGATTTCTTTTTATAGAAAATTATTACGATATAATAATTGTCATCTTCTTTTTAATTTTGTATTGCAACTCTATCGGATGTAAATTCCTACATAATCTTATCAAAGTAAAGCTATTGTGTTTTTGCATTATTTAAAGATTTCCCTTATTAGTCGGTCCCCTGTAAATATTTATCTATTTTAATCTGCAGCAGTAAACATGTTATTGATAACGATAGTAAAAAGTCCATTATAATTAAATCGTCACGTGTTTGATGCTCGTTTCGATATTATTGAATATTATATCATGTTTACGTTTGTCAAATGTATGTTTTTTTACGTTTTACGATTCCTTGCAGATATTTTTGCGTAATAACTTGACTGTTTTAAGTAATGTCACATAACCAGCTCGTGCTAATTTCATAATTATAAATAAATTTATTGAATATGAATCCATTGTTAACTAACTACTTACAATAAGTACTAAATAATGAAACTTTCATGCGCAACCCCTTATCTCATATTATTGGGGTATATTCACTTCAATCAACGTTATACCCATCGCTATATTGTCGCTCTTAGGAAGAATCCAGTAAACACTGAAAAAGTTTCGAGACAAATGACAATATTTCTTTTTTAAAGTTATTAAGCCAGTGTTTTAAATGGGGCGTTTTTTTAAAGAATATTTTTGAAATTTAAATCGGAGTAGCTAATTAATATTCCCATTTGGATTATTGAGATTTTGTACAATTCCATGTATTTTGTCACTAACGACTCGGGTTTCGCCTTTCGGCATCTTCAGGCATTCGAGCACACGAATGGACTCGAACTGACAGACAGTAAACAGTGTCTAACGTTTATATAGAATATACAAATACGACAAATATTATTTACGAGGTAAGATATTATACGTCTGAGAGCCACACTGATACCTGAGTTGAAATTTCGAGAATCGCCCTAATCCTTATTATGTAAACACCATATTAACAGAGTGGCGAATTGCCGCTTTTCAACTTCTTTTAGAAATACCAGTGATTTTACAATTATAATAGTATTGTGGGTTTTGACGGGATGCAATTCGACGAAAGGGTAAATATATACAATCATTCCACATTTAGTGACATCTGTTAGGTGTTTCAACGTATAGGATATAATAGCGGAGAATTAGGAAGGTTCAGCTGCTCATTCAAAATTGGCAAGGAATTTAACTGGGCTCTATTAATTTCCAAAATTTCTTGATAAAATAATTTATGATCCCCCATGTTTTTATGCAACAGTTTAAGTGTACAAAATCTCAATAATCCAAATTTGATATTGAAATTCCATCAAGCACCCTCAGTCGCTGTCTTAAATAATATTCCCATATTTAGGTGATCGTATTTGCGTCAGTGTATACGAGTTCTTCAGCAGTAACATCAGTTTTAAAAAATCACTCTTTACTTCAAGAAATTCGATGCATGACATATATTATCAACAATAGTGTTAGTTTTAATTTCTATTACTGAGGTGGGGGGGGGCGTTGGGTATCTATACTATAGTAATAGCTGCAAGGACTCTTATTAGATTATGAAACACCGATTTACATGGACGTTTTAGGAAGCGTTAAGCCTTATTGAATTATCGACCTGAAAGCGGAACGCATGTCACATGCAAGAGTTGTTGTGATATTTTTGAGACATATATTTTGCATTTTTCACAAGCTTATTAGGTAGAATTTTATTTTTTTGTGCTTAGATTATCCTGTTAGGTTAGTTGAAAATTTATCTTATAAGCTAGTAAACATCGAGTAAAATCAGCTTCACGATTTTACCGGAAGTAGCAAAATTCTCTTACACGGCATTTATATCCGACTTCTACAATTGGGGTACCACCTGAAATTTGATTTATATCAACGTCAACTGTGTTTGTCCAAATTTTTCTTATCTGTCCGCTTTCATCTTTTTTCATAATTATAAGTGTGGAAAACAAATAGGATAATCAGATTAGATAGGGCGCCATTTTATACTGTTAATAAATACGCTGACAAACGAGTGAAATGAATTCATCGATTTGTCATTTATTCTGATTTATAAAATATATCCTTCCTTTATGTTTTCATTTATGCTCGACAGGTGGCATATATGTCATTATAAACTATATAGATCGACTGTTGTAAGTTGTCCGCTTACACAGGGTGCTAGTGTCAAGGGATTAATGTTGTCATACTTCTGTCACGCGCTACGCGAACTGCAGAGTTATTTATTGGAATAAGCAATTATTTTTTGCGACTTGCAACCTTTACAAACTATTGGTTACGATATCCTCCCGCATGTACCGCGTGGGCTTTTCACTTTTCATATAAAACACTAGGCGGCTGGCTGGCAGTGCATATGGGCATTTCACATTGCCTATCGTATTTATTTCTACACTATTTGTTCGTCCCATATGCGTTCCTATACCATTCATCCGATTGCGATGAAACTTTGGTGACTTATTATGTGCACACCCGCGAAGGTTTCTAAAAAAAATCAAATACGTACAAACACCGACATTCCGAAAAACCAGACGAAAACACAAAATAGTGTGTATCAAAAAGCACTTCAATAAAAATAATTAAAATACAAATACTTTCTTTATTTGAGAGGCACTGCAACGCATGCCGGGTACTCGCTAGTTACAAATAAAAACGACTTTCGTGACACTCGTGAGCTAACGTTTGACAGCTTAAGTCCTAGATCTGACTATTTTAGTTCCAACTTTTGCCGCCTGTCAAGTTATAAGGGTTTTTTTGCTTCATTACCCTTTTACTATTGTTCAGAATATAATTCACTCCTTCCCAAGATAATCTAACTCTAACTCAAGGTGTATTCCAAATTTTGAACATCTTTAATATACGTTAGTAATTTACCCTATATGGGGGGATTTCCCCACTGGTTCAAAACCCCTGGGGACATAATTTAGAAAAATATAAATAATTTTTTATAATGTTTTTTATTTTATTACCTGTTTGTATGGAGATTGCAACTAAGACATTATTTTATTGATATTTATTATCAATTCATACGTTTGACGCAACCGAACCACGTAGTTAGCAAATGAAAGAAAATAATATTTTCATGAAATATCTTAATTGACACAGAAATATACTGTATGTTTTATTCATACGCAGGAGAAGTGAGGTGTAGTATGAAAACATTGTTTTGTATACCGTTTACATTGGTATTAAAAACTACATGAAGATTTGACATTATTATTTTTGCAAACGAATTATTGAAATAGACGCCTAATTTTTTTTTACGTGCTATTTAGTACGTCATTAATGTTTATAAGTTCAGTACCCACAGTACCGGATCAATATTTTTTTTCTCACATAAATACTTACTATTTCTTTAACAATATAATATATTATGTTATAAAGTCCATAGTTAATACGAACGTATTTTTTTCAAAAAAAAAAAAATATTTTGCAAAAAAACCTTGATTATTTTCATGATAAAGATTGTGAAATTGATAATAATATGTTATGCATTCATTATAAATCAATAGACGAATGTTCCGTATTTTATTTTTAGTGTTTTTATAATAGTCTATCTTGGTAACTTTGAGCCAGTTCTGACGGTTTTTGTATTTTTGTGGTTCGACATTACATTTATGTGCGGTATTGTCCTACATAGAAATGAACTAATGTCTTAATATGACATTTATGTCACATACATAGAGTTATAGTTATAATTGATATATTCGGATAACTTTGGCCCGCGATACAAATAATCACTGTAATTACTACAAATGCAGTGATTTTAAAGCCTTCGTAATTTTACTTATGTTTTCATATATTATGTACATAATTGAGATGGGAAAAAAAATGCAGCATTTGGTTTACAGATTAGTTATACAAATTGAAAATATGGCTAATCCAATTTATTTCAAGAAAAGTTTTTAAATTGTGTTCTATCATTCCAAACTGACAGCTTACAAATTCAAAAATAAAACAATTTATGTTGAACATTAATTCATATTTTTACCACCAGGGGCTACTCAATATCTTTGCTTAGCTAAAAATTATTCATATGGCGTTAGTATTACGAAATATTTTTTATTTGGAATATTCGAATTCTTGAAGGAACGTTTTCATACATTGATTATTCAATATATTTATGGATGTGTGGTTGAGGCATGTCTGTGATGTTTATATTCGATCCTGAAAATGGGGTACGGGAAAAGCGTTCAAACAACTACTAGTTGTTTCTTAGTCCAATCCTTACATCCTTCCCATCTCTAAAACAGAGAGATTAAACGATTGAATAACAAGCAGTTATTCTAAAACAAATCGTTTAGATGCACCTTTAGGAGTCCATATGCTCCATAATGATAGCGAGCATGGTTGAAAAAGATGCAAAAAACCTTAATCAATATAATATAGAACCCTTCGAACACCGGAAGGTAACCATTTATTTTTTATGGAGTTTACTAGATATTGCATTTTTTATCGACTGTATTTGTCGAACGCAAAGTTTTTACATTTTACTTAATATAATTGGGGTTCCTTTCCACTTTAAATTTTATAAAATTACTTTAATTGGACCTTTCGTAAAAAGATAACTTATGTGACAAAACAATGATTAATATCATGAAATATTTTACTCACTCCGTTTTTAAAACGCAATAGTTGCATTGGTCCGTCCATTGTAGTGCATCTTGCGTTAACAGAAAATAAATGTGTGTGTGTTCTGCGTTACAAATAAATCCGTACACATGTATTGAAATTATTATTTGCTTTGTTGTAGTCATTTATTAATCCATTGTGTATAATAATATATATTATACACAATGGGTTTGCTTTAATTGTCTTGTAAATTCTTCCTGATCTTTCAAAATAATAAATCGTGGATGACTTATGCGTGTTTTCATTATATTCTGACATTTTTTTATGATTATAACTGTCCCGTGATCTTCGAGTCATTTTAAAGATTGCCGCGTAGATTTTTATCTTGCTGTAAAATTGAAATGGTTTAGTACTGCTATGTGCAATCACAGCGGGATTTTGCAACCGTTTTATATAAGCGAATATCCAATTTATTTCTCTTAATGATATGCTGGATTCACATTGCTAAACCCGTGTCGGTGTAATGTTTTATTAAGGGCGTGCGATCCCGGTCTGTTCGTCTCGATTACGGGATTATAAGACGATTTTTCGCAAAGATTTTTCATTTTTAAGACATTAGTTTTCATTTTGATATGTTCCTTATGTCTTATTAAGCATACGTTACAAAAATACTTATTATACATATTGGAGTTTCAGCTTTTACTTGAATGTATATTAAAGAATATGCAGCCTTGTACAACATTATGAATTGAAAAGTGACCTTATTTTCGGGCACGTCTTGCTGATGCTGCAGAACAGTTTGAATCCTGGTTACCTTTTCTATCAACGACTACGTCTAGAAAAGCTATTGTTGACCAACTTTATCATGTGCTCTGTGTCGTTGCGAAATGCTGGTGTGATATTTGTGGCAGCAAAGAGATCTAAGGGAGTCAAAGACGAAACAGAAGAAAATTGGAATGTTAAGTTGGCGAATCAGCTGATTATGTTTTTGTTAACTAGGCTGGTACTTGCTTACTTACTTTTAAAACGAATGTATTATTTTGATGCTATTAAATATTCCTAAAACTTTCCAGACGGGTTAATAGCGCATACATCGCATATCATTACTCCACACGATCACTATTTCCATTGAAAAATCGTAGGAAAATTACCATACCCATTGTTGTAATACAACGTTTTGTGCATCTAATTCCTTGACAAGAAATATCATGAACGTTTTATAATTTTCATATCACATTCTGAACTCTGTCTGCAATTTCAATTCACCGGGAAAACTTGAAAGTTGAGGTGAGCCCGGAATTGCCATCCTTGGTTGTGATACCAACTTATAATATAATCATGGTATCATTGCATACATTCATACTAAGCTGTTCCCAGTTTGTTTGTCGTACGTGACTACCAGCATCCATTCTCAAGTACACTACAACGAGTACATATTTGTTATATAAAGTCTGTTACTTTGACAATTTTACATTTTTGTATAATTTCTTTTTTTTCGTATTGTCTTCTGTTGAGGCCTGATCATGAGGTTTGGCACTGTAAATTATAGATTCATATATATATGTGATCAGGAAACGCTTTTATTTAAGATGAGACCTGGAGTTAAAAGTTCAACGAAATCGAGCAAATAAAACTTTTGGAGATCAAAACTAATTTATTAAGATTTGTAGATTAATTTATCTTGATATTTAGAAATAGAAATACTAGATCGATCCCCAGACAGTAATCAATAATGCGTTTAAAATTTCCAGTAATTTTTGACTTAGAGATCGTGATCAGAATAACATTTCTGGACGTGACAATATTAATATGGGATGACGGAAGAGCTAGAAAATTTCGGTGAAATTGAGTATAAAGAAAAAACCTCTCAAATTTGACAGAAGTAGAATAAGAATAAATTGGCAAAGATACAAGAATTGTTTAACTAATTTTTAATTTTTTTGATTGTTCGACAACTTCTAAAAATAAACATACTTTCAAAGTTTTGTTCCATGAAAATCGATTCCAAGTTCTATATGTGGCTGAAACATCGTATTATAATAGATCTGTCCGTTTGCACGCTTTCAAGTAAACAAATTCTAAAACGCATCGAAATCTCATTCACCAGTTTGGTCCATTCTTAAAAGAATTTTCGTCTACAGATTCTTGGCACTCTTTGGTGAAATTAACGTTATATTATTTTTTTTTTTTTATTACCGATTCGTCATTAAGTTCTGTGCTATTATTAGATTGCTTAGTTTTTTTCCCATTTGGATGGTGGCTAAATTGATCTTCTCTACCTATTACGTCTCTAGCATTCATTCAGTACGCGTCTACCTGTATTAAAGAAAACATTCTCAAATGATATTGAGACGTCCAATAATATGAGGCCTAAAATTTGCTGAAAAAATCTCACATTCTATTCTAATATTGAAGAAATCAATTTATACAAAGATGCCCCTTGAATATATTCAATATTCTTTCGCTTTGGAATTTGTTAGTGTAAACAAAATATAACATCCTACGAAACTAACTGGATGACACATTCACTAGTTTCAGATAATACAAATAGGGTGCACTCAGATAAAAATAGTTCCTTGGTAATGTATAAAAAGGCTTCACTAAACCGTGCAATAGATAACGAATCTGCATCGTTAACGAATCGTATAGGTCACATGATACGTTTGCCACCTGACATTATCTGTCTATTTCTGCAGCTGTGCATTCGGTTGGCTTCGTCTGTATTCGCATAATTAATTTATTTTATCGTATTATTGTACTTCTATTGTTTCAATGTTATTTTCCACAACTGCGATAATTTTTCTTATCAGCTGTCCAAAGCTGTCAACCTGTACAAGCTTGTTATATACATGCCATCCTATTTCGCCATATTTTTTATTTGCACTTTTTATCATTTCACAATACCTAGATTTCTCGGAGGTGTGTCCCGTCATTATTTGCTCAATGTCTTTCTGATTTAATTTATATAGAAATGGTTCTATAGCCAAGCCTGATTACTCTAATGACGTTAATCATTTTCAAGATAATAGAATCGACTTTATATTGATAGCTTTACTTTTTACACATACTTTTCGTATTGCGAATTGTGAAAAATAAACGTCTTAGTCATATAAGATTAAGTGATAACTGCAAGAAAAGATATCTTCGTTGCACTGGCAGAAGTAAGTATGTAATTTTTTTCCGAAGAGATTGAGCGTGTAAGGATAAGGCTAGAGCAGGACTAGTTATTAAGTAATAACTAGTTCTGTTAACGCTACGAACACAAATCCATAAATCGATTGAAAAATCAATTTATGAAACTGTCCGTTCTGAAATCCGAACCCGTGAGCACCGCAATCGAAGCCAACAACGTTGACGACTTAGTTAAATCCTGGTGAAAGTTTTTCATATTGTCTACATACTTGTATTCAAAGTTATGTGTTGTAGGCTACCAATGCTAGTAAAATATATTTTGGTCCATTCATATAATCATATTTGAAAATATTGAACGTATAAAAATTTATAGTTCACTAAAATTGGCGAACGTAAAACGCACGCTGAATGACGACACACTCGTGAATGTACGCCGATTTTTTAAATTGAGCGATCTAACTTTTCTATCAGAACATTGAAGAAAAAATGTAAGTTCGTTATCATACATTATTATAATACATTAGAAATTAAATTTGGTCTATCCACTTATCGCAATTACCTGAATGGGACTAGGTATATTATACAAAATAATGTTTCGTCCATTAAATAATATTTTCCACGAATTTCCTGCAATTCCAAAAATTTCCTAAATCTAAGCAAAAATTCTGTGCGTCATCAAATTTCATGTGAGACACAATTCCGCAGGCCACTTGTTTTTAAAAATAATTTCTAAAAATCAATACCTACCCTTCTTACCGATCTTGACCTTCGTAGAATTTCGTCGCCTTGGTGAATTCGTCACCAACAGTAAATTCGTGAGAACCTACATAAAGTAAATAAAGTACGAAGTGGCATAGCATAGAAAACGAACTGTACTGTATGAAATATCAGAAATCGTATATTCATGTTAAACCTTCCATGCTCTGTTGGAATTTGTGAACTTCTACGATGAAATGACTATCGCCGTATTCTCTATTATTATTGTGTTCCTCAGTTCCAAACGAAAATCAGAACTATCCTTATGGTACTGTCATAGATTTTATTTCTACATTTTGAACATTTTTGCACTATTTGATAATAATATGCAGTTGTATACAAATCATCAAAAAAAAAAAAATTTGCCTTCGGCGTAATCTTCTGCCTCGTGGTGATTTATGATAAAATAAAAAAAGACTTGGTAGTTAAATAGTCTTTACCCAGTAATATTATCAATATAAAATCAACATTTTTGGAAAAAAAATATTTATATTAAACATAACATTTGTCAGGATTGTAAAAATATAGTACATATTTTTAGGAAATTACACTCATTCTTTCAATCTTTTGCGTCATAATGGTTGTAAAATTTTTTGGAAAAAATGTGGGGGGGGGGGGTGGCACAAACCCTAGCTACGCCACTGCCCCTATCCCTATTTTCCAACCCCAACCGTCAACGTAAAAATGTAGAAAAAGTGCTTGAGTTGTATGGCGCATCTGAACTCGTCTGTGAAAACAAATGAAGAATGGTATCCTAAAGGTTGGCCACCACTGACTTAGACCAATAGTACGATTTCTACAGCCTTCTAGGGCTTTTCGATCGAATCCAAATTTGTCATTACATTGTTTTCATTGCAATTGGCGGGGGCAAGGAATCATAGAGGCGTGGTGGCCATATGCACCAAGAGAGTTTTCATTAGTTTATTAAATAATTAGGTTTATACACTTTTATAGTACATATCTAATTTGTGTTTCTTGAATGCGGCCTTCTGACATGAATATATTACTCGCCCCTGAGTTAGACATTTACCTCGTTAAATTCAAAGGAATTCATTCTTGAATTTCATTTTCTTCCCCAACACGATTACAAATGTAGATACGTATTTTCTAAATTAACCTACGGTTTATGAAATCAACATAATTCTACCCATAGAAATACTCGCAGACTGCATCATATTGGGGTGGGCATTTTCTATCTCTAAAGTTAATACAAGCGTGATTTTCATATCCTAACTTTATTAATCAACTTATGTCATACTTATATAATATTCTGTTTTGTAGAATTTAGACTTTTTTAATAGGTTGTGTTAGTAAGGCTTTCGTCCGGCGAGCTGATGATGATGGGGAGGTCTGTCAGGTACACTCAAACAAGTTCGTTCTTAGTACAATTCACTTTATTTCAGTTAGTAGTTACAATTATATTAAAACAAATACAAAAAAAAACATAACACAATTGACATTTAAAAAAATTAAGCCCGCGACGGCAAACGGTTAGTGGCCGGTCGGTGCCAGCGACGCGACGTGCTCCAGACCACTTACGGCGGGCGACTGCCGAAATAAAACGCAATCCCTGCAACAGCGAGATCACGCCCTATTGCTTCGGTAAGGGTAGAATGCGACCTCGGAACGTCCTCGCCACTTTCTAAAAACTCACCCGACGTTGCCAAAAACTGATTGCTTCACACATTACATTACATACAAGAGTTGACCCGATGAAAGTTCTGGGGACGATTCACACTGTATAATAATGTGTCATGTCAGTTGAAAAATTATTTTTGTCACACCAAATCTTATAGGTATGCAATGTATAACAGTAGAATTCATATTATATATTTACCATATAAAATAATGGTGACATTAAAATAAATCATCGATCGCCTTTTGAGAGCAGTATGTTTTCATTGTTCAGATTTCTGAGAAATTTGTTGACCCATCGTCATTAATGGTGGTTGGATCAATATTCTTCGTCACTTAACTGTTTCTTGATTCTAGATGTAGCGTGTTAATACTTTTCTATAACGTCTTGGAAATTCATTGTTAGGTATGAGTTATGAGTTATGAGTTGTAAAGCGTGCATAGTATAAAAGGCGTCTAGTTGAGTTTTTTTTTATGTTTAGTTTTCATTACCAATTTTAGTGATAAAATCGTGGAGTAGAAAGAATATGGTAATCTATTATTTTTACTATAATAAATATATTTTTTTTACTGTGGAAACTCTTGGAAGTGAGCTTTGGGTTCTTATAATCCATTATTTGCCTTTACATACATATCTTTGGCTATAGATAAGGCCATTATTGAGAATATCACTCATTAAAAAGACTAAACACGATCACGAAATACATATCATGAACATAATTATACTTACCAACTGTATACGATAATCTTGGATACCTTTTCCTTTTTAGGGACATTACTTTCCCAGTAATCAGTTTCTACCGTTCCGCAAAAAATAATTGATAAAAAAATGTAAATACATACGTTAGTGTGTAAATGTGTTAATTTAGATGACATCACGTGGCCTTGTTTGAATTCTTTATAATTTTTGCGTCGAGTATAATTCGTGGAAAATGCAGATGGTATTATTTTAGAGGTTTGTTTTTTAGCGGTTCATGCAAACCTTGATACAACAGGACACATCAACCTCTGAGATATACGCGTAGCAACCTGGGATCGAGGTTATCGATCCCATAAAATATAAATTCATCACTGTACTCGTGGTCTTTGAACTTCCAGGGACCTGGGTATTACTCCTTGTGCACATTTCACCTGTCAATCAAATGTCTGATAAATATGGATTGATTGTACTGAACCCTTCTTTTGAATAATACATTTTATCGAAACACCTTTTCGACGATTCTTTTCAGAGGTTTGAAAAAAATTCAAGTACCTTAACATACACTCGGTCCTCTTTTTACGCGTTTTCTTTAAATGGTACCGTTCCTACTTTTATGCGAATATTTATTTTATTTTAAAATCGTTTTATCAAAGGAGTCTGAGCGAAATTCAAATTCGATTGAAATTCAACAAGTTCGTTCAAAAAACCGCAGTCGAATACATTTCGTCACCGACAGTGAAATCAGCGAGCGATTCTAACTTGAAATTTAATATTTTTTTTTAATTTGTATGTTTATATTAACACGACCACTGCCTATGAAATATTTAATGTCATACATAGTACCTGAGAATTCGCGATATTAACAATTTAATCACCCTAGACTAGTTTATTTCTTCACTTCATTTTGATGTGTCGCTGGTGACGTATCCTAACCATATGACGTAACTTGGGCAGTTATCCCCGGCGAAGCGAACTAAAGGCGCGCTTAAACCACACTCTTATTTTGCATTAATTTGTCTACATATATTTTCGACAAAAAAAAACTTATCATTTTTTCGTTTCATTTTAAGGAAATTAAAGGTATCAATTTAGTGTTCCATACATTGTTGATAATTTTTACGCGTTAATTTCTGAAACCAATGTATCGTGTTAAAAGAGGATTGGGTGTACTTTTAAATCTTACTGAAAACAATTAACGGGAAATGGCCGTTGATTAACATGTATCTCTTTAGTCTCAGTTTATTTTACACTAAAAGTGTATATTTCACGAAAAAACATTAACACATTGAGTCCCGGAGCCGTGTTTTCACGTGATACAACAACCATCGCTTGAGTCCCGGAACCGTGTTTTCACGTGATAGACCAGCCTATCAAAAACAGTCATGTTTGAGTCATTAAACGATACGTATTACAACGTAATCCTGGTTTTAATTATAGTCAAGACATAAAACTTTCCAAAACAGTCATTTAATTTGTGTTATTGCCAAAATAGGTTTTGATTTCATCGACTTAAAATCTCAATCGAATTTTAGTTCTATAATACTCCCTCTTCTGGAGACGATATTGCAGTGACACCAGGTCCACCCCGAGCTAGACTTTTCCAAGATCTACAAGACATGTTGTCGGGGGATATGTCTAACCACATATTGATACCAATACCGTCAACAGAAAAAAAAATTAGCCCTATAGAACATGCAAGGTGTGTGCAAAGCTCAAGAAAAGTAGTGAGACTCGGTACATGTGTAAACATTGTCGTGTGGCTCTTCACAAAGGGAAATGTTGGCGATTTCACCACACAAAAAATAAATATTAAAATGTTTTAAACAATTCCAAAAAGTTTCATTTGATTTCATCCACTATTACTATAGTTATAACACTTTTAGTAAACGCTTAAGAAAAATGGTATTTCTTCAAAAATGGGCCGGACACAGGGGTTGGCTTTACCTGATTTTGACCGGAGATGATAGAGTTAAAATATAAATATTCAAAAAAAAAACACGTGTTACGAAAAAAAAGTTGAATAATTGAACTAAGAATTGAATAATTGCACTAAGAAAACAGATTTAAACAGTAAACTATGCATAATTGAATAATTTGAATCAGCAATAATAAAAACGGTGAGTCATTCCACACTCCATGCCTGGTCAAATTAAAATCCCACTTTGACTTAATAGTTAAAAAAAAGAATCAATACATATCTATATAGCACTTACGATATGAATCAAGTTTTACGTTACATTAATAATACCTCTCAAAGAAGCGAAACCCATGTTACACATAGCTACCCGTCAAGTAGAATAACAAATTGAACTATTTGAATGTACATATTCATTCCTAGTGACGTATTATGATTTTATATAATATTATATAAAATTGGAATGTTATGTTTTCAATAATACATCAATTCATATTATTTATTTGTTTGTTTTTACACTGAATGGTGTTTTATTTCGCAAATTATTTATATCCATATTTTCCGATAAATAAAGTCATATCCATAACATTATAAATTGTTTTTAAAGTAAATAAAGTATTTTTCAGTCAATATATTTATATAAGATATATCCTTACTACATAGAAATTAACAGCGTTTATATACATAATGGTTTTTGACAAACATATATGTTAATGAGATAGTAAGAGCAATTAATGTTTCTTAGAAACGTAAGCTATGAATTAATGTGTTTTGAACGGTAATATTAAGAATACCAAATTAAATGCATTTATATGTCAACAGCGAATATCAAGTAGATCAATATTTACATTTCGCATACTAAAAGACTGTATGTTCTGTGTAAAAATACATTTATTATTTGATGTTAATAAGAAATACTGTTTATTTTTAATATGAATCGGATAGTGTTTGCTGTTAGTAATCTGGATACTGTTATTTAATTTGTGTTTTTGTCTCTATCTTTCTTCGAAAAAAAATCGAACAGTATATTCTGGGCGAAAAATTCTACCTGGCTAATCTAGATGGCAGTAACTATTTCCAGCTCGGTACGTTATTCCCTTCCCGAGATACGAATCTAGAAAGATAAAATAAGAATCTAAATTAAAGGCGAGACATGAGACATAAACGCGTACAGATACAAAGAAGTGATCGAGATATTCATTTGAATTTGACGTTACTTGTCTGTAGATGTGAACGATCCCCAAGTCTCAATGTTAATAAGTAATATTAGAGCGTAGTTTATATGACCTGTTAAGGTGTTAACTGTTAATTCTTAGTGGAAAGGTATTAACAATCTGTTGTGTACCATTTCCGCATTAGTATAATGATCAGGCCCGGTTTCGGTCATCGCAAACATTATCAAATGAAACCGGTATGACATATTTTATTTTTTTTTGTTTTGTTTATAATTCTACGGCCGTGTTGATTTTCGTTTTGGGCATCATATTTAAATAATTTTATTAAATTGTGTTTTTATCAACATGTAAATGTACATGTAAAAAGTGGACCATTAGCTGACAGTCGCGTCCCATAGCACCCCATCTTTCTTTCGACCAACTGTGTATCTCATAACGCCACAACATCTCACAATAATTATTGTTAAAATATTCGAAGCAATTTAAATGTATGAAGAATTTTTCGCCAAGCAGACATAGAAATTAAGCTAGTTTGTGCGAACAAAACAAGTTTTATTTTATCTGTATGAATTAATGCAAAATTACCGTCGAACTTTTAGATAATATTACTCAATCCGTATCTTTATCTGACATCTTAGCTATTTATAATAACACATAATCGAGTTTTTTTTGCTATGTGGCCGGTAGTTACCTTTTGCAAAATATGACGGAAATAGCCTTCAAGCACACTAGAAAGGTGGGGTCTAGTTGAAATTTGAAATTGAATTTTTGTGTATGCGTTGGTTAATATGTATATTGTATGCATTAATTTATAGTAGTAGTGTTTCCAAATTTATTCTATTCGCGGAACCTCTTTTTGTGCTAGTAAACAATTTGAAACTGTGTATTATATTGTTGTTTAGTGATGTAAACAACTGTACGTTTTGTCCTCATTTATTTAAAATATTTACGTAGTTTCCACGTTTTTTTTTAAATTTTATGCACTGTCATAAAATTTCGGTGTCAGTCTCCCAAGCCTGCAAAATTTCACAAAATATTTAGACAGATATTTTATTAGCGGATGCGCGCAATTAACAGCCTGAATTAATGAAGGTTAATAATATTATACATCGTGCAAAATATATAACTAACTATAAGTTACATGTAAAAAAGAATAATATTTTTTTTTATCTTTTCCTAGTTTCCATTTATTTCAACTTTGTTTGCTCGTGTGCTTTATAATGGTAACGTCATAACAATTTTAAATATTGATATGAAAATTTTTAAACTTTGCGAGGTCTCCGCACAACATTATTTGAGAAACACTGTCCTAGGGGCATTCTTGTTCTTCCAGTGTTAGAATTAGTATATTATTACGTACAGGTAAGTCATCAACCGTTCCTAACCTTGCAAAATACTTCTTGGTTACCTTCTAACTTCGTAATGTTTATCACATGCGCTTGTTTATTTATTTTGTAATATTTATGAGCAGTAAACAACTTATGTATTAATTCTTTAAATTAAAAGCATTGACATGAACATTATCCTCATTGAATAAATTAAGCGTGGCGTCCTGTTCGCTACTTCTCCTCAGATGAGATATCACGGAAACGGACGATGATTCCGAAACGTACTTAGTCATGGAGAAATCATCAGTTTCTGCGGTTGAAAATACAGTAGGCTTTGACGCTTCATATTATCCATATAATTAATTTTTTGTTTTTGGTCACTTGTTTATCCGGAATTATCTCATTTGTTTATCAAGAATATTATGGTAATTATGGCCAATCCTGCTCCTGGAATCGACTATATTTATCGTCTTCGGCCGACATTGTTTCGATTGTTGTAGAATATAGTATCCTGTTGACATATTGACCGATTAATGCTATTGACAAGGAATGACATGTACAGGTTGTCCTCGACTTACGACCGAGATACGTTCCTAAACTTTGGTCGTAAGTCGAACTCCACACAAAATATTAAAATTAAATATTATTTCGCTTCAGGTCAGTTTTCGTGGCGTCACTTTCATTTGTGGAAATAATGCAGCCGCAACCAAAAATAGTACGAATACATTTTAACACATCAGAGCGTGCTTTTCAATTTTTTCGCTCTCCGATCGATCTCTGTTTTTATTAAATAAAACACAGAATAATACATTGTGAATAGAATTTTATTTTTGCCTTGTAAAACAAGTGGTTGGAATAAGGTTTGACTGCAAGAATTGAGTTGAAAATTAAAATTTGCTTAATAGTTCAAGTGGATGAAATATGATTATGCCCGCAAGAACTACTTTGAAATTCCTTTCTGATTATATTGATTTACTTTACGAAGTTTTAGTTAAGTTGTGTGATAGAGATAGAAATAAACTCACCGCAAGCGAATGATACATATGTATATTTATTTATGTACGCAAGTGCAAACCGTCGTAAGTCGAAGACTGCCTGTATATATAATTGGTACCTTATTACCTTACCACTTACTTTCATTTGTAAAACCAAATTGTAACCGTTCGCAAAATAATCTTTTTGGTAAATGTCTGTTTCCTTTATAGATATACCTTATAATGAATGAAAGATTATTGCGATACACACATGCATTCTTAATTATTCGATACGTGGTCAACAACCTTACAAGCTTTGCAAAAACAAGATTCCATGGTCCGTACTAAACCCTACACATCTTAAATTGCAGCCTATAGGTAGATTGATTTTCTTGTTTCTACATTGTCGTTTTTAGTAGGTAGGTAGGTAGGTATATCCTATTGTTTTTAAATCTATTATAATACACATCTTCACAATGTTTTTATTATTAAAATGTTTATATGTACATATCTTTATTTTCATTTATATACCTACGAGTTTTATTGAAGTCACGCGACTTTTAAAAGCTGTCTTTTGGCTCACTCGCCGATATTTTTAACCGCCAAATTAGAAGAGATTTAATGGTTTGACGTCATTTTCTTAGAACAGATTCCTGTCTCGCTTTTTTGCTTAACTCTTGCCAAGTCTCTAGTTTATGTGTAATTATTGTTTTTAACCGCATTGTCTTACCAATGTGACCCGGTTCTAATTATCATATACATTTGACGCTAGGTACATTTTAATAGAAATATGCAAACATTTGTTTATTTTAAATAAAATAATTGCGTAAAGAGATCTTTTCTTTGATTGATGTCTCTGAAATTAATTATAAAATAAAAAAAGTCCTCATCAGTCTTGCATGAATTTTATAATCAATAAATGGCATCAGAAATGCTCATTCATAGGTATTCTTTTTATTTTCGTTTCAATAAAATAAAAAAATAAACTGATTTTGGATTAATTAATTGCTTCTTTCATCTCTGAAGATCTTGAATGTTTTTTCAATACAAGATTTTCGATTTTTTTTAAATTTTTTTACACATCAAAATACAAAGTTGTGGCTAGCACAAAGAGAATTAATGAACGGCCTTTTTTCCTCCTGGACAAATGTAATTAATGTATTGTGTTATTCAGCAGGTACAAGCAAGGCCGACATTTTCGCCTTTATTTACTCCCCTTTTAATTTGAAGGAACATACAAACTTTATCCGTTGTTGCACATATTTATAGGACGAAACAAAAAAAAATAACAACCTATTAACTTTGCCCACTCCCCATGACGTCTCTGGGTAGAAATATTATAGAAGTAGCATTATTTGGATTTGTTGCTATCTATTTCCATACAGAAATTGTACTTCAATACAACGTACGTGCGTTATACAGGTTTTTTTGATTCTATCCTATTATAAGCTTTACATTTACTTTCTTGGAAACTGTAGTTCGCCTTGTTTACGCATCTTTTCGAAGAATCCTTTCATATCTCAAAAGTTTGGTATGATGAAGTCATACATCATAATATCGTCATCGCAAGGTTTCAAGATCGGTTGCGAAAATAAATAATGTAAAGCCAGACAGGTTTCCTTCGATCACAAGAGGCCTGGCGCTATCCGGGCGCCTGATTGGTCCGCTCCCGCGCGGTTCAGAGTCGTACGATTGGATAAGCCGCTCGTGACGTCACCGCCGCATGACCCCGATGGCCGGCGAAAAATTCGCGGAAAAAGAACGGATTTTTTTTTATATGGCTGTATAATATGCATGCCAAGTCACGGCGATTTCTTTTTTGTTTTGTTTTTATGTTGGCGTTTTTCTCAGTAAATTTTTAGCAGGATTTGAAGATAAATTAAGCACATAAATTTATTATCCATTCGCTGTCATTTTTTATCCGTTTCAATTCTTTCGCTAGTGTTATAAAATATCATGTTTAATGGTTTTTTTATCAACTGACGTATGTTTTTTTAAATCAGTTGAAAGCTTTTATCTTTGTAACATTAAAAAAATGGTTACTATCAATTTACTATGCGATAACCCAGACAAAAATAAGTGTACCGCTGACGTGCTAAAATTCTCTTTTTTTTTAAATCGCAATAATAATTTAGTTTATAAGTAGGTAGTGTCAATCCTACGGATTTGTATGACGTATTTTCAATGAACCTATTGATCAAACATGTAACATATTACATTCTCTTGAAAAAATGCTACTAATTTTTGTTCAATGTTTCTTATTAGTCTAATTTGTATTTATTTTTTTCAAATTGTATTTACGTGTCACTTTTCTTGGCTTTGAATATTTGCATGCAAAATAAATGAATTCAATGACACCAAATCACGGGACTTGTTTCGTATTTGCATACCAAATTATCACTCACATTATCGCCATTTTGTATTTTTTGTGTACTTATTTCAATATCAATTTAAGTAATTATTCCTTCAACAAATTAATTGTAACAATACTAAATATTTTTTTTGTTTTTGGATTATTGAGATTTTGTACACTTCCATGTATTTTGTCACTAACGACCCGGGTTTCGCCTTTCGGCATCTTCAGGCATTCGAGCACACGAATGGACTCGAACTGAAAGGCGAAACCCGGGTCGTTAGTGACAAAATACATGGAAGTGTACAAAATCTCAATAATCCAAATTTGATATTGAAATTCCATCAAGCACCCTCAGTCGATGTCTTAAATTATACTAAATATTTTGTTATGTTTTCAATGCATTTTTTAGTATTTCATGTCAAGTAACTTCAATTTAACAATTTATCTATGAAACTGTCAGGAACCTGTGAAGCGAACTCTCAGCTCTTGGCTATTTATATTTATCCTCGTATAACAGTACCCGTCATGGATTACGGTATTGAAATTGAAATACTATATGTCTAAACTAGCCAGTACGTCGGAACTGTGTGTGCATTACATAACATTTTATTTTATATATATACCGCGAACGCTTACGTTATGAGAAAATTTCATACCTACATTTCATATGTGATAATAAAAAAACGTCTACAATCAGTAGATACACCATAATAATTATTAAATCACGATAGTTTTTATTTAAATATTTACCTATAAAAAACGGTTTGTCCTCGACATTTAATTCGAGTAGCAAGTGGCCTGTCTTATGCAATAAAACATATATCTGCCTAAATGTTTTATACGTAATGTTTCACAATAATCTTATTTCATAAAGCGGCATTATTCCTAAAAAACACAGAAATTTACAATCTTTTTAGCTGTGCCGCTTTTATCATTTCGCTTGCTGACCCATTTGTGAAAAATATCGTTTGGTACGTCATAATGTGTGCAAAACAATATTATGTTTCGTCATCAAACATTTTCAAAATAATAGGAAGAATTTTCATCCTTGGAATTGATTAAGTGGATATGTGTAAATTTCTCAGAAAATCTTATCTAATTACTAGTTGTTTCATTCCCACAACGGTCGATGTTGTATTCTCGAACATCGTCTTCTCACTCTAAATGTGTTTTCGATTTTCAACGCTAGGTGGTTTTTCCCGGCGAATGGTGAGCGGCGCGATTGTCGCAAATTTCGATAACAGATTCAGTCGCGAGTCGATATAATATAGGCTGTCAGTGGCCGCCGTCAGATAGTTAGTTGCAAATATTTGTGGGAATACTTATTTTGACGTTTTGCTATTTGTGAAACAAAGTTCCAGTTGTTGTTCTCGTTTTAATAAGTGAACTGTATTGTGCGAAATAAGAAAGTCGATATTTTGCGGTTAAATAATTTTATATTACACAAGTCTGACATTGACTGAAATTTTACTGTGATTTTGTATTTAAGAAAGTGATATTAATTCTAGAAAAATGGGCAGATTTATACGGTGTGTATCTTTCAGACATTTATTTTCCTTTACCTTATTGAGTTAAGTCATCATTTCTTTCTTTTGCTAGAGGCTATATTCTTTGTTTTAAGTGACAGCTTTCGGGCCAGAGTACGTAATCTGCCTATACAGTCATTCAAGTCGTTTGGTTGAATTGAGTATTTTCACTATTACCAATTTAAACCAGCTATTTTCAAAAATGGACTATATTATCTGTAATTTTAGTTTGTTTAATTTTGTACACATCCCATTCTTTTGTTTAAGTACTCAGACTAGCAATTTTAATTAACTTGTAATTTAGATAAATTCGGATGCTACTGTGTGAAAACTTATGTTCAATGTACGATTATGTGTCATTTATCATTCTCATTCATTAAAATTCTCGTTCAATAAAAATAATTATACTTTGTTACATTTTTTTGCTGTAGGCTTAGTTTATACCAATAGTCTTCTTTAGGGTCTTGCTAAATATGTGCCTTATCAACTTTAAAGCATTGAAATCTCTTCAAAATCATAGCAATGATGCTTTTAATAATATCGATTTATAATATGTCAATTCACAGTGGGCATGGTAGTAGAAAAATTGCAATATAGATTTAAGACATTCAATTTTTTCTGTAAAAAATTGTAATAAATAAAGCTGAAGTTCCATAAGCCAAAAAATAGCAATAGTATTTAGTTCCACGTTGCACAGCAATTAAACTTATCACTTCGCATACTATTCTTCACCTTGATAAAATGAATTTCTACCGAGTCACAATGGCAATTGGAACAATTAACTCTTTTCCCTACTATGCCTCGACTGCGAGTGTTTTTAATTTTTGAATCTTTTGCGCCCCAAGATCATAAACACAAAACTAGTAAGAATTTATTACTTAATACCACCCACATTTTTGTTCACTAGTTCCACTAAAGTTAGGCTATGATCATGAAGCCATTTGTCTTTGTTGACAGTAAATAATTATTTGATGATGCAGATTATGAGGAAAATTCTTACAGAGATTTTTGAATTGAAAAATTGATTGTTGTGCTTGCTACCTATGTAACCACCTCCTCTTTATTAAAAAAGGAGTATACCAAAAGTATGCACTAATTGAAAATTGTATCAAAGAGAAGAGAGTTTTGAGTGTCTGTCAATCAAGAGAAAGTTAAAAAAATAATTTGACAGCTAATGCAAAATCACAACTTTTTACATTCAAGATATCTTATTTATTCACTATATCTTATTTAGTGTTCGGTTTCAACAAGGTTATATTAATTTAAGATGCAAGTGTGAGCTTTAACTTTTCCTAACCTATTTCTCTTTATTTACAGTGATTTTGATGCGCAGTTCGCTTCACCGCCCGCGCATGATGATTCATTCTTCTTGATCCGCTATCCAAACACGAGTTCCATATTCAATTCGGGAGCCAAGAACCAAGAAAGCGGAGGAGTGAGGGTCGCACAACCTGCTCCACAGACCGACTCCAAGAAGGAAGGTCCGGATTGGTCTAGACACACACAACCTTGTCAGCAGTTCATTGCCGGAGTACCATTTGGAGCACTTAGCAAATGTAAGTTCAATATTTTTTAAACAAAGTCAACTTAAATAAAGCAAAAGTATTGTTATTTAACATATCTGTTTGCGAAAAGAAAAGGAAGTAAAGTCAAGTTCATTGAAAAACTAGTTAAATATTCTAAATTAACTACAATACATACATGTATATTATAATGAATATTTTATCTTGTAAATAATATTTGTCGTATTTGTATCTTCTATATAAACGTTAGACACTGTTTACTGTCTGTCAGTTCGAGTTGATTCGTGCGCTCGAATGCCTGAAGATGCCGAAAGGCGAAACCCGGGTCGTTAGTGACAAAATACATGGAAGTGTACAAAATCTCAATAACTCAAATTTGGTATTGAAATTCCATCAAGCACCCTCAGTCGATGTCTTAAATAAAATTATAAAAAGAAAGAGTCGAATCGATGCTGCTTTATTGGTAAAATTAATGTTTAAACATTTCATTTTTCATCAAATTTCATACAAATGCAAATCTTGTTTTGGCTCCCCATATGATGTATTTAGCCATATATATGTACAAAAATTGAATGGGTATTGGAAGAAAACGACTAGTATGATCTAACAGTTCTGGAACTTTGTAATGCAACATTAAAAAAAATTGTTTCTATTATTTCAAAAATAAGAGTATTTTGTTAACATATGTGGTTTGTAGTATTGAAACTTTGGAAAATAAACTGGTCCATTTCAGTACTGATTAAATTTTGTAGAATATTTACTGCATAAATCGTGTGATAAATAAACAAATGTGTTGTTATGTCTACCGAGAAGTAACAGTAATATATCACAGAAAAATGTTCAAAAAAATATTAGTAAGAATTTTACCTATTTAACGCATACGAAATTAATGAAATAATTTACATTATGAAGGTAAACCTTTAGTGACTATTATATTACATAATAATTCATAATTTTTCCCCTTGGAAGTTTTGTCTAAATGGAATGTAAATTTAATCACTACTTTGTTATTCAGGTCCCCCATCTGTCAAACCAAAACCTGCTGGAACAGATGATGGCTTCAAAGGAGATGGGGCAGCCTGCGGCTCGTCCATTGTGAAAGTGGCTCACCAAATGATTAGTCGTACAAACAATTCAAGAGGAATGTCCATAGAACCAATCAGAGAAGATGGCACACTTCAATTCACAAAAGGCACCGAGTCGCCCGCTTCCTCTAACTCTGATTCCTTAGCTCCCAGTACTGCTTACCTCAACATGAGAAGAGGCAGTAAAAGTTTACCAGCCACACCTCTAAGTTCACCTCCCGGAAGTCCTGGCTCTAAAAGGAAGAATAAGAATATTGTCAATAGGTTGGTTTCTTTTTTTATTTGATCTTATGGTAGCCGTTTTTCAATTTCAATGTCTACCCAAAAAATTTAATTTTAAATGTCAAAATACACAATATAATACGAAAGGACACAAACTCAGCACTTAGGTGTACTCAAATGAATATAATTAAATTAGTTTAGACAATTTGGTTGGTGTAATTATCACCTACTTCACATCATAGTAGAAATTTTAGGTCTTCATTTGTATAGATATTCTTTCCACCTATTCTGAGTCTTATAGTTTATTTAACTTTTATTTCCAGATTTTTCACCGGCCCCTTCGAGGTACCAGCGGATATGTCAGGAAACCGGTCTTGGATCCTCGCTGGACTACTCGGACAACAAAGAGAAGCATACCCTTCATCCTCCACTATCAACGAAGAAGACCATGGTATGTTAAGCATCTATTTAATCTGTTCAGCACACAATAGTTAGTTGTTTTTTTTTATTAGCCCTTGGTTTTTTGAATACCTATTTTTTATAATCTTCCTAGGACTTTATGTCAATAGATGTAGAGACAAGTTAAGGATATTAGTATAATAAATTAACATACAAATACTAAGCACAGATAACAAATTAACTGTTGTTCAAAAAGGATTGTGTTCTAAATAGTTTCATCCCAATATTCCTAGTTGAGCTTTATTATTCATTTACATCAATATACACATTTTGGTGGAATGTTAGAAAAGAAAATGAAATATTTCATTCTTTTGCCAATATATTGCTTTAATCTATTAAACCTTCACTGTATCGCTATATCCACTTCCTATCGTTACTACACGGTTGTACAAAAATTAAAGAAAAACTATAATAGTTCTCTTTTGTCATTTTTACAGGTTCACTCGCAGCTTCAGTTGAATGTCTGACGGGTGGCATCACTTCGAATGCAGATGCCACCAAATTAGCCCAACAATTCTCCAGCACTCAAGACCCGGCTGCTAAATCTCAAGTTTACAGACCAAAACCTTCAGAGCTCCGAGAAATGAATTTCTGGTCTCCTACGTCTATGTGAGAGAGCTTCTTCACCGTCACTAGATTATCACATATTGATCTTATTAACTAATAGTTTGCAGTATTGTAAATATTTATTTTAAGAAACTTGAGCAGACATTTTATTTCTCACATTGAAATGATTTATATTAATTTGGAATGGAACTGAATGCTATACAAAGTTAAAATGAATGTGTTATTTATATCTGAGTGTGACAAATAATGAACTTGGTATTTAGCTTTATTTTATTATAAATTCAGGTAAATGAAAAAATATTTTAAAATATTTTAGTGGACTCATTTATGTATTTTTATATATAATTGTAATTGAAGATGTGAGTGAATCGATCTTTTCAAATTTACCTATTCGTCTGGCCGTTGATTGACTGTTGTGTTGATTCAATTAGTGAATTATTCCCGATAGTTTTAATATTATTTAAGCTTTGGTGTAAATTTCCTTGTTTCACCCTCGGTGGATTACTTTGGAATCGATGACAAACAAAATTATAATTCCCTGGGAGTTCATAAAATTGTAATATGATCTTTGTTTCAATTTCATTGAATAGTTTGATATAATATTGTTTAAAATATTTGACATTCTTAGAGAGAAAGCAGGGTTCATTTTAATTAGCTAGTTATAGTGCAGTTTTAAGGAATGAATGTCATCATGTTTATTGTGGCGAGTCCAGAAAATATAACAAACATGCGAGTGAAGTAAAATCTTACTTCTGGAGAATATGAAAATGTTAAAGGCAAAATTACATGTATAATGATACTATTTTAAAGTCTATTTTCTTAATAAATTATGACTCATGAATTTATTAGAATGTCCTTTGGTACCTCAATATTTATTTCAGCCTATCTTATGGAAAAATTATCAGATTTTAATTATTCATTTTTCTTATTTTGTCTTATGCAAATTGCCAGTAAGATGGTGTGTGAGGTGTTATGGCATAATATAAATAGTTTGGATCTATTTATTTGTCAAAAGTAATATACCTTTCCATAAATAAAATTAATAATTATTGTGGTTAGGTATGTTTAACATTAGTATTAAATTTGATTTTTAATTCTTTAAACTATCAAATTTGTGAACAGATATTAAAATAATACCCATGATATAATGTTGTTTCATTTTCGGTTATTATAAATACTACTTTCAGTTGCTCTCTTATGGCGGTGAAATATTCTTGAATATTTATAATTTAAGACATCGACTGAGGGTGCTTGATGGAATTTCAATATTAAATTTGGATTATTGAGATTTTGTACACTTCCATGTATTTTGTCACTAACGACCCGGGTTTCGCCTTTCGGCATCTTCAGGCATTCGAGCACACGAATGGACTCGAACTGAGAGACAGTAAACAGTGTCTAACGCTTATATAGAAGATACAAATGCGACAAATATCATTTACGAGGCAATACATTATACGTCTGAGAGCCACACTGATACCTGAGTTACGATATTTTAACACTAATTTACTGTAGAGTTCAGTCAATCTTGCTGTACTGGCAATATTGATATAATTTAAGACATCGACTGAGGGTGCTTGATGGAATTTCAATATTAAATTTGAATTATTGAGATTTTGTACACTTCCATGTATTTTGTCACTAACGACCCGGGTTTCGCCTTTCGGCTCTCAGACGTATAATGTATTGCCTCGTAAATGATATTTGTCGCATTTGTATCTTCTATATAAGCGTTAGACACTGTTTACTGTCTCTCAGTTCGAGTCCATTCGTGTGCTCGAATGCCTGAAGATGCCGAAAGGCGAAACCCGGGTCGTTAGTGACAAAATACATGGAAGTGTACAAAATCTCAATAATCCAAATTTAATATTGAAATTCCATCAAGCACCCTCAGTCGATGTCTTAAATTATATCAATATTGCCAGTACAGCAAGATTGACTGAACTCTACAGTAAATTAGTGTTAAAATATCGTAACTCAGGTATCGGTGTGGCTCTCAGACGTATAATGTATTGCCTCGTAAATGATGTTTGTCGCATTTGTATCTTCTATATAAGCGTTAGACACTGTTTACTGTCTCTCAGTTCGAGTCCATTCGTGTGCTCGAATGCCTGAAGATGCCGAAAGGCGAAACCCGGGTCGTTAGTGACAAAATACATGGAAGTGTACAAAATCTCAATAATCCAAATTTAATCTTGAATATTTGTTCTACTTATACTTTATTTAACTCCTTAATGACAAGTTCATAACTCTTCACTGAATATTTTGTAGATTCAGTGTTGTTAATTTGGCAGACTTCAGAGGCTTCATTGATAACAAAGAATGATGGAACTTTAATCATCGTGCGAACTCTACAGCAACGTTCTATATTGACTTTTTTATGAGAAAGAGTTTTAGGAATGAAGAAAGATACTATTTAATACTCTTCTCCTTTACGTTCTTTAGGGCAGATACTTTGTGAAGTTACACAGAAACTTTCCGCGTAACATCCAGAAGTATTTATTTTAAAAGTTTTATCTTTAAAAACAAAAAAGGTCTAAGAATTTTTTTTTTGTCACATCTTTGCGCGCCAATTTCTCAGCTTTATGATTTTGTGAACTGTCTACCTTGATATCTACGGCAGCAGTAACTGAGAATTGAACCCGTGTACACTCAATTCGAAAAGATCGACATTGACCACTAAGCTTAAGGCACAGAATTTTCTTTATTTAAAATTTCCCTTTATTACACTTACCCCTAATATATGTAATTATTAGTTACCGAATAATTTTTGATGATTTGACCTGGCGTCTTCTAGTTGAATTTATGTCCTGATAGTGGAGTATTTATCAGCAAATAAATACTACACTATTATTACCCCACACTATATTATACACCATCTTACTTATATAAACATGTTCTGTCTCTATCAAGGACACTGTGTGAGTAGCAAACCTAGGCCCTGTATAAAAGATATTTAAAACACAAATATATTATATTAAAAAGAGACTAACTTTTCAGTGTTACATTGAAAAAGTTGATACACAACACTTTTTTGAAGGTGCTGTAGCAGGTCAGGGAAAACCTTTTGTCTGAAGGGTCACAAATAAAACACTATTTTTATGAATACATGATTTTAGTCGTATAGTATCAAAAGTAGAACTATCCCATATTTGTTGAAATTGAACTAATGCTGCCACACTATTCTTCCGGTAATAAAATTTTGTTATCAAGATCATGTACATGTATAAAAACGCAAAAGAAAATAATGCTTGCTACCAAAATTAGAACAATTAACAAATTTGGTTACAGAAGTGAATGGTTTGGTAAATCATACTTTCGACCAATCAAAGAGTTGACGATTGTGAGACGATTGCCTACATGAGAATACACCTCGGGTCGCAGTTTGTCTAGAAGTGCGCTATAATATAAGTAGTTATAGTAGCGCCATTTACCCACAGTGTGTTCACGGCCTCTACCGAAGTATAATTCAACTTCACAGATATTTTACAATATAAACGTGAAATAAAATACCTTAGACTATTCTCTCATAGGTGACAGTACTCGCTGCTGATGTAGTGTTCAATTTTATCTGTAGAGTTTACGATAGAAGTTTATTTAGTAATATGTAAGTTTCTTTAACTTTCAGTTTAATGTCTCAATAATGATGTATTCAAGTCACTTATAAATTGGACAATTGATATTTTGATCAATTGCGCACCAAGATTGCTAGCAATAAGTAATTGAAGAACTTTTGATAGAGCGTAATTTGAAAAAAAAAAAAAATTTAAGTAACATTGCAGATTTCCGAGTTTTTTAAAAGATTATCACACGTCCGAAATAACGTACAAGAAATAAAAATTGATTTTGACATAACATCACTTATCAACATCAGTTTTCTGATAAGAATCCTACCAAATTGACAATTTGTAACTATGATAAATTAATCTAACCACCCAAGTACAATTCTGAATACATCTTGATCTTAATGCATGTATATTTTATCTTAGTTATGAAAATAAAATTGAACAAAACGATATGTCCCTGAAAAATCAATAAATTTGACAAATGGGTTTTATCAACGAACACTTTGACTTGCAATCCCTTCGCTGGTTGAGATATCTGGATTGAATAAAGAAAATAAAAACACCTCCCTCTCATCTTGAATAGTAATAAAGATAAAATATGAATATTTTGTGGTAATACCTGAAAAAGTAGCTTAACTACACATTGTCAATTACACCAGATCAAAAACTACAAAAATGAAACGAAGCCTCTTGGTAAAAATTTACAACTAATTATAAAACTGACCAATGGTAGGTAGTGACGTCTGTCAATCATTCATTAGTATTCTAGCACAAATCTTCTGGCACATCACATTGCAAGTATGTTTTTTTTGTGAAAATTAATTCTTTTATGTAGAGATAAAACGTCAAGGTTATGAACCAAATTTCTTTACTGTCTGGAAATGTATGAAAGACAACACTCCAGTGATTATTATGTAAGCTCTATTAGTTAAAACCTGATTAGAATTTTGTTTTATAATTTAAGAACGTCTCTTCTACATAATAAAGAATGGAATAAATTATAATTTTAGTTAATAGAATATTTCTTTTGAGGTGAATTACCTACCTTGAATTATGTATTTCTTAATTTCATTTTTGGAGAGGTAATAATCAGGCTGGATATTATTTCAAATATGTATAGGTATTCTTAGAAGTTCTTGATTCTTATTTGTTTAAACAAAAATTCCATACATGTAAATTAATTTATTTCATATTCAAAATATGCGGATTCTGTATGAAACTATATGTGTTACCATGGCTCTTATCTATAGTGAAAAAAACCTAGTTGTTGATCCTGCGATCAATTTTTCGCTATGCATTTTTAACAGGATTTATATTTCTTAAATATCTTGTTTCATAATTTTTTGTGAATATCTTATTGGTAAAATTGTGCAGGCTATAAAATTAATTGATGGAATTATACTGATTGCGTATTAATACTTTTGATGAGAAAATATTATGAAAGCTCTTCAACATGCCGAAAACATGTAGTAATTTATTACTTATAATACAATATATTTCTAATCGTCTGTTGTATATGTTGTCTTCGGTACACAAATATGCTGATTATAATTATTTTTTAGTGAACGAATAGAGAAGAAATATTATAAATAACATCTTAATCTATTCAGATATTGTCAAAAGTGAGCTGGATAATAATAGCAAATCCGCTAAAATTTATGTAAATTTCTAAAGCTGATTATTCCCATGAACAGATGATACTAATAGAGTCATTAGTTGAATTATACCATTTCATTGTATCGAAAAGAAATAAATAAAGGAACGATCGAATAACATAATTATTATGCTATATGCAATAATCTAGGATTATTGTGTTGAACCTAAATGTTTTCATAATGGCTTAAGGTTCATCTTTGCTACAGGTGTGAGTGAGTCAAATAAAAGAATCAAATAAATAATGAGTGATTTATTCCTTAACATGTTTAATGACTATAAATAAACAAAATAGCACTCAAAGTGGACTGTCCTCGAGAGAGAACTAATCGCCACCTCGGTTTCTGCCTTGTTTTGATGCGATGAAGGTAATGTGGAGAATTTTGTCGGCGGCTGGATTCTCACGATTTTCGATATCGTAAGGCCAGTCGTCGTTGACTTCATTTACCAAGCATAGTTGGCACCGACTCCGGAGTATGTGGCGTGGGACACAGCAACGGCGGGAGAGTATGACACGGCAGACTTGAGGAGCGGAGCTGCGTAGGCTGGGGCGGCTTGAGCGTATGATGCATAAGCTGGAGCGGCGTGTCCGTATGAAGCGTAAGCTGGGCTAGCGTAGCTGGAGACGATAGGAGCGGCGTAGCTCTTGGTGACGACGGGGGCTGCGTAGCTGAGAGCGGGGGCGGCGTAGCTCAGAGCTGGGGCGGCATGAGCGTATGAGGCGACAGCTGGTGCGTATGAAGCGACGGCTGGGGCGTAACTGGCATATGCGGCCTTAGCGACGATTGGGGTCGAGACTGAAGAGTAAGACACGGCTGGGGCAGATGAGTATGCGGCTTTAGCGATGACTGGAGCAGCGTAACTGAGGGCTGGAGCAGCGTAGCTGAGAGCTGGGGCGGCATGAGCGTATGAGGCGACAGCTGGTGCGTATGAAGCGACGGCTGGAGCGTAGCTGGCGTATGCGGCCTTAGCGATGACAGGAGTAGAGACTGAGGAGTAAGACACGGCTGGGGCGGATGAGTATGCGGTCTTAGCTACGACTGGGGCGGCATACGATGCGTACGCTGGGGCGGCGTATGAAGCGTATGCGGGAGCGGCATAGGCGGCCTTAGCGATGACTGGAGCGGAATAAGATGCGTATGCTGGGGCAGCGTATGATGCGTAGGCAGGGGCGGCGTATGAGGGTCCGTGGGAAGCTACCGAGGAGTAGACTGAGGACACTGCTGGGGCAGCGGAGTAGTGACCCAACGCTGGGGCGGCGTATGATTGGTATGCTGGGGCAGCCAACAAACCAGCCTGGGCTGTAGCCAGAGCAGCGCAAAGAACGATCAGCTACAACAAAAAAAAACACATATACAAATTGCAAACAGAATGTCTAGCTTATCCACTTACTATATATACACTAATTCCTATTATTACCCGGAGGATACGTTCCATGCAAAACAATCGTACAAAAACAAAACCGTGGAAAAAAAAGATGGAGTCAAAAAAGAAAAATGAAAGGTACATTACATGTGACCGTGTAATTTTGAAACCGTTGAAAAAAACGATTAGGTGTACACATAATGTAACATTTTAACTTTAGCTTGTTTTAATTAGCCAATAAAAGAATAATTTATAATCTTTTAAGAATTTTCTGAAGATAATTATTTCTGCTCTAAACCATCAGTTACGTCATACGATATGTCAGAATTGCCGACATGACAAGAATATTTATTTTGACAAAAAACGTGTTTTTAAAGAATTTATATCTCCGGAGATAAGTATAACGCCGCTTTCTCGCTAAATGCTGTACCGTTTTCATATAAATTACGAAAATTTTGTCGACTGTGTCGAATGAAAATAACCAAAATACACAAGGATGCCACTTGACGCACACGTTTTTAACATATTGTATTACGCGTTTTGTATAGTTATATTTAGACAACACAACAATCATGTCTAAAATAAAAATATTACACAGCTTAAAAACATTAATAAATTTCATATAAATAGCTTACTTCAGCCGAAATAAAAATAATCAAAATAATCGTGCCGTGGTTTTAAAACTGGTTAATAAAAGGATTAACATTTTTTTGTTGTTTTAATCTGTATTACTAAATGTTTTATATTAAAAATTATAGTAACTACATTTTGATGACTGATTTCACAACACGTTAAAAACTTTTTTAAAAATTAAAAAAAAAACGTTTGTTTTGCTATAACGTTCTACCGTGGATTAGCAAGAAATTATTAATTATTATATCTGAATGAAAAAAAAAATGTTTGAGATTTTTATGCCTATACCTTGAATGCCATTTTGAGATTTTTGTAAAGAGTGAAAATCACGATACAATGATACCTGTTGATCTGCGTGAAATGCTTTTATACTCTTTACACAGTATTGGGCAGTGCTAGACAGGTTTTTACCCTCTCTAGTAGCGACGTCTAGAATTTTCACGAGAAGGGGAGCCGTATACGCGTAGGGAGTCAATACACACATCCACTTACCGATGGCCAATTACATACGTGATATCTAAGCCATCGACTCCTAAATCTGAGGTCGTGAACCCGAATAGGGTCGCATAATGTTTTTAAAATAATATACCATACCTAAAAATCGTCAGCTCATTTGTTTTTATGTTGTAGATCAATTTACGATCTCGTTTCAAATGTTGTTTAAAACACCCAAAAGGCGTGTGCGTCAATTTGAACATTAAAGTTATGTTATTATGAAAAACTTCTGTTAATTTGTATACGGTTTTGCTCTCTTAAGATTCTTTTTGCGTTTGGTTCTTTTTTTGTCTATTCTAGGATCATCCGTATTCAAACTGCGACAAATAAGTAATGGCATATTACTATTTGATACATTCGGTTACAGAGTTTTGAAATTATGTATTTGATGTAATTGAAAGCATGATATCGATGTTGTTTTGGCCAATTGATGTAACCCTCAAAATTGAAATTGCTCAGGAGAGATTACAAAATATTTTTATCGAAAATATTAAATGGTGAGTTGCGTTACGAATCTTTGAAATGCACTCCTGTAAATTCTCATGATTCAAGATACGGGATTGGGATTATACGTATGGTGTGTCGATATAATAGTAGCTTACATCATAAGTGGCCGGATCATAGTTTAAACCTAAAACCAATGTAAAATGATGTTTCCCTTACAAAAAGTAGTCTATTTATTTTTATAAATTACATCATTTGCGTGATACCTATTTTGTCGTCTTTAAAATGAAATTCAATCATTAACTCATTTTCGTATTTTTTGAGGATTACATCAATTAGCCAAAACACAGTCGATATATATGGTATAAGGGTGTTTCAGTGGACATTTCTCAAATCCTTTGAAGTCAGATTTTGGTCACAAGAGATTGAAACTAGGAAATGAATTTAGATACCCATGTTTTTCCATGAAATTGTTAAACCACTTACCAACGATTTTATTATGAATTATTTCCATAAAATAGTCGCTAAATTCACCAAAAATATTGCAATTAATGGTATTTGAATTATTTAAGTGTTTATTGTTGATTTGAAAATTAAATAAATACACAATCCATTGTGATAGTTTTGATTAAGTTGCAGATGCACATTAATGACTTCTCGTATATCCATAAAATTTCATTAGGTGTATAATTCATTTCATGTTTTACCTTAAAAAGATGTAGAGTATAATTGGAGCACACAATGCATCGGAATAGCTATGATCTTCATGAAAACTGGTTTTAATTCAGTCACTACAACATTATTTTCGGATAGTATAAGGAAAAGAAGGATTGGGGTAAGAATCGCTCTCTCTGCTCATTGTTTTTATGATCAGAGATCCATGTCTTAGGCCGGGAACACACCGAGCTACTCTGGTTGAGCGACGCGATGCATTTTTTAGTACCTTTATATAGAACAAATTTATTTTAAAAGGAAACGTATCGTTAGTTCCACAAAATTACAGAATTTTAACAAAATTGACATCGACCAAATTTTGCTTCGCGATCGACCGGTCGCGCACCCTTGGCTTAAGACATGATTATTATTTTAAAAAATAAAACACAATTCATTTGTACTACTTCCACATATTTATAACGATCAGGACCGGTTTCACTCATCACGAGCATTATCAACTGATGATGCTCGTGATGAGCGAAACCGGTCCTGATCGTTATAAATATTGGAAGTAGTACAAATGAATTGTGTTTTATTTTTTAAAATGTAATGTCTTTCCACCAAGAATTGACAGTTAACACCTTAAAACATGATTATTATGTTACCTAATCGCTTTCGCTGCGCTCTGTTTTTAAGAACGGAATTGAAAACCTTTCTTTAAAACCAGGTCCTCTCGCAATGTGGAGCATATGGCCTCTTATGTAGGTGTTTTATATGAACATAAGTTTTTCCTAGGAGAATTGCTTGTTACTCAGTTGCTCACCTCTATTTTCTCCTCAAAAGAGAGTAAGGATAGAAGGATAGGGTTAGATACAGGCTACCGGTTAACTAATTGCTCTAGCTACGCCCTGTTTTTAGGATCGGATAGAAAGGGAACTCCATAAATCGAAAACATGAATACATTTATACATTTATGAAGTAGTCTGACCGGGATTTAAGCCCGTGAAATCCGTTACCGAAGCCAACGATGTTGAATACTGCACGTCGTACCTAGCATAATAAGTTAAGTTAATCGTAAATTTTAATTTTACCCAACATTCAAATACATTGAGAATTAAGTAAGTCAATTATTTAGCAAAGATTTAAGTTTCCTTGCGAATGGCATCCTTTTTAGGCGTATATATTTCGTAACTTTTCTATCGAAAAACAAGTGCGGCGGTCTTGAGAAGGCTTACCACATTTTCAGACATACATTATAGAACGTCATTCCGCTAGTGCTGAGCTACTGTATATCTCTCAACAGTCTCAAGATTGTGCAAGATGTGTTCGAAGGCATAGCGGGGGGTAGCTCGATACTATATCTCTGCAAGAATTATGGTGTACCTCTGCCCTAGGAATTCCTTAGTAAATATTTCAATTTTTACTTACATATTATCTGAAATAGTAATATTTTTAGTAATTGGTCACGTGGGAGAAGCTTTGCTATCACTTTCCTATGTGCTACGGTGTGCGTTTTTTTAATATGAGGTTACCAAAAATTCGTTCCAAATGGTAATTTAATTTTTCCAATGTCAATGTGTATTTTATATAGAAGGTGAAAAATAAAATAAATTGAGTTGTAATTGACTGAGTAAGCCTCGCGGCTCGGTACTTAGTTTCATGCTTAAAACAAAAATAGATTTCAAGAGTAGAGAATGATTTACTTGTAACGAATATATAAAAAAAACACTAAAAGACTGTCTGTGAGTTAGTAATTGTTATTTTGAGCATTTTGCGATAGATGCTAAAATTCACTATAAATGCGAATTTATGCGAAAAAATGCTAAAATCAGATACGAATATAATTAAAAAAAAAAAAAACTTGTAATACATAGGGTGACTGCTATAGTAATTGGACACTTAAGGAAGTACTTTCCTTTACCAGTGTATAAGTGATCAAAAATAAGTATGTAGGAAACATCTAAGATATGTAGAGATGAGGAATTTAATGGGTTTAAAGGAAATGAACCCAACAGTAATAAAAACAAAAGGTTTTTTTAGATATTCGTATTAGACTGATTCGTCGGCGTCCGTGGCGCAGTTGGTAGCGTCGCTGGCTACGGTTACGGATGTCTCGGGTTCAATTACTGGTGCGGATGGTTTTCATAGATTGATCCAACAATCGATTTATCGATTTCTGTTCGTAGTCTGAGTCCTCCCTCCCATCCCTCCAATCCTAACGGGGCGTAGTGAGAGCGATTAGCTAACCACTAGTTCTATCCTAGCCCTATCCTTCTATCCATACTCCCTTAAAAAAAAGAGAGGTTGAGCAACTAAGTAACAAGCAGTTCTCGTAGAAAAATTCTGTTAAGATACCTCCATTAGGAGACCATATGTTCCACATTGGGAGTGTTACACCATATGGGACCATATGTTACATAGAGATAGAAAGACTAGATATATTTGTCTCCTTCACACCCACAAGAATGCTTAGCTACTCTTATTTTCGACGTTTAAAGTTGAAGTGCCCAATAATCGACCTCCAATTACTATAGCAGTCACCCTATAATGACATCATAGCACATATTTTTAATCAATGTTAAACAAGAAAAATTTATGTTATGAGACATTAGATAAAGTTCTTAATTCAACGGTAACGGGTTTAAAATGTAATAATAATATACCCTTTTTTATGTCATTAGCAGATAAAGCCTACATATTTTGCGATACATATGAAGAGTTGCTTGCGCTGCTATCAATTTGGTGTCCAGTAAACAGTGGTGATGCTGAAGGTTTCTTCAGCAAATATAATTGTAACCGATCGTTACACTACTCACATACACAAAAAACGTGTCTCTAGTAATTGTTGATACATCAATAAAAAACATTTGAACGTTTCAATATTAATTTTGCTTCTCAGTAAGTGTTTTCGATACTCAACCTAAATATAACATAAAAATAAACTTGTTAAAATATTTACAATACTAGAGTTACTAGACTGTAGATGTATCTGCTTTAAGAATTTGTATTGTGGTTGTAAGATTCGGTTGCTAAGCCGGACATTATTAGAAAATGGAAACATTTCTTTGAATAATAGTTCCCATGGGCTTTACGTTAATTGCAACGTATGCTTAGTGTTATATTAATAAAACCATAATACAGTGATTTATTATTATTTAAAAGTAAATGCTTATAAACTGAATGAAACCGATCATGTCAAAGCAATCTTAAGCTACTAGTTTTTAGATTTTTACGTCATTATAATTATTCTATATCGTCTTTGTTAACCTCTTTAAGATAAAAGACAAACGATAACTTTAATAAACATCTTAAAGTAATACTATATCAATAAATCTGACTTTGGATAGATATGTTGTCTTGAACGTTAGATTGCGGTTTGTGGGTAGATACGAGCGAGTGTGAGTATTTTAAATGAGTGTATTAAATGAATAATGATTGATTTATTACATAACATGATTAATAATGAGTATAAATTAACAAAATAGCACGCAAAGTAGGCTGTCACCAAAAGAGACCAAATCGCCTCTTCGGCCCCTGCGTTGTTTTGCGAGAAAGGTACTGTAGAGAAATTTACAGGTGACTGAATTCTGGAGATGTTTGCAATATCGTCAGATCAGTCATCGCAGTCTTCATTTACCAAGCATAGTTGGCTCCATGTCCAGAGTATGTGGTGTGGGACACGGCAATAGCTGGTGAGTATGAGACGGCAGACTTGAGGAGGGGAGTTGCGTAGGCTGGGGCGGCTTGGGCGTATGACGCGTACGCTGGAGCGGCGTGTCCGTATGAAGCATAAGCAGGGCTGGCGTAGCTGGAGACGATGGGGGCGGCGTAGCTGAGAGCGGGGGCGGCATAGCTTAGAGCTGGGGCAGCATGAGCATATGAGGCTACTGCTGGTGCGTAGGAAGTGACGGTTGGGGCGTAGCTGGTGTATGCTGCTTTAGCGATGATTGGGGTGGAGACTGAAGAGTAGGACACCGCTGGGGCAGAAGAGTAAGCGGTCTTAGCTACGACTGGGGTGGCATAAGATGCGTACGCTGGGGCGGCATAGGATGCATAAGATGGAGCAGCGTATGAAGTGTATGCTGGAGCGGCATAAGCAGCTTTGGTGATGACTGGAGCGGCATATGATGCGTACGCTGGGCTGGCATACGATTCATAAGATGGGGCAGCGTAAGAAGCGTATCCTGGAGCGGCGTAAGCAGTTTTGGCGATGAGTGGGGCGGCATAAGATGCGTATTCTGGGGCGGCGTATGATGCGTAGGCTGGGGCAGCGTATGAGGCTCCATGGGAAGATACTGATGAGTAGACTGAGGACACTGCTGGAGCAGCAGAGTAGTGAGCCAATGCAGGGGCGGCGTATGATTCATGGTATGCTGGGGCAGCCAACAAACCAGCCCGGGCTGTAGCCAGAGCAGCGCAAAGGACGATCAGCTGAATGAAAATAGATTCACAATATTAAAATATATTAAAAATTATGTTTTCTAACAATACATACAAAATGACAAAAGATTTTTTTAAATTAAAATTATTTGATGTACACTACAAAAATCGAGTATGCTGTAACAGATAGTGATGGTAAATTAGCAAATAATTAATGAATTTCTTGATAAATCTTTATTAATGGTATTGTATTAGGTAAATTTTAATCAAATTTATGGTGACAGATGAATTAAATAAAAAAATGAGTAATTAATGCTTTTGTAATAAGCAGTGAAACTTTGAACGATTTCAGTTATTCAATATTAGAATAATATTGAACTAAAACAATTTTTATAAAAAGGATTTATAGTCAAATGGTGCTATTCAGCTATTTCAATACGATTTTCAGCCTGAAAAATGGGACCCTAGTTCTTAATTTTTAATTTTTAAATATATATAATAGGTGACACACTGCAGATATATAACAGTTAACAAGAATAGTTATTATTTCGTTCACTATGGGATAGATTATTTAATTAGGAAAATATTTTAAAACTTTATTTTTTTGTAGGTATAATTTTCAGCTAAACAATTATTGTGACAATCAATTAAATCCTTAAAATGACTGAAGATGTTCATTTTATTTAAAAAATATAATAAGTGTTTCTTAACTTATAACTTTTTTTAAACTATTAAACCGTATTTTTTAACATTAATATTAACGAACAATTTTTTACAATTTAAAAAGTTATTTTTGTTTTAACTGATTTTATATATTGTAGATTTTCATCGAAGAAACAGTATTTCTTTAAAAATCTATTATTTATTTCAAAAACTTTTATCCGTGACTGTATGAAAACAACTTGTGTTTGCTTAGATATATATTGGTATACCTTGAATGTCATTTTGAGTTTTTTGTAAAGAGTAAAGATTACGATACAATGATACCTGACGATCAAAGTGAAATGCTTTTATACTTTTAAAGAGGGCAACCTAATATTTTGGTGCAGGTTTTTACCCTCTCTAGTAGTCATTTCTAGAAGATTCAATGAGAAGGGGAGCTGTATGCACGAAGGAAGTGAAAATCTAGATCCACTTAACGATGGCCAAATACACGCGTGATATCAAAGCCATCGACCCCAAATAGGATCGAAAAAGCTCATAGTGGGATCGTGTTACATTTTTATTCGATTGCGACACTGATCAATTCAATCAGGTAAAAATTTAACATTTGAAAGTATATTTTTTATAACTCCAAACGAAATTTCAAAAATAAGTACGTATATTGTAAAAATAAAACAGTGGTTGATAAGCTGTCACTCACGAACTCCTTGCAGTTCGTGTAAACATTTTCAGTAGTTTGTTTGAAGAAATATGAAAAAAATATAACAAATATTTACATAATACATAAGTCTAAAATATTCAGACTGTATTTATTGGTGGAAAGGCGTTATATTTTTAAAAATAAAACATACATTGACAATCCTCGCGAAACCGGTCCGGATAATTTCATAAAAGTGTAGAATTAACATAGCACAAAAAATGCAGTTTATTTTTATAAATGTATGGTAATTATACATCACGCGATTTTATGTCGATTTTGAATAAAATTTTTGATTGCATTTTAAATATATATAGGAAATAGATCATTAAAAATACTGATCAAGAAATCTGCCCGAATAACCAAACGGTAAGGGTCACAATAAAAATAAATGAGTATGGTACTTTTTGTATCCTCCTCCTGTTATTATTAAGGTATACAAAAAATAATTTAATTGTAAGAAAAAGCTAACATACTACCCCGACTGGAAATTATATACCAATATATCGAAAAGGAGATTTATAAGCTGTACAATATTTATGTGTAGTTTTTGATTTGACATTGATCAGCAAGGCAGCATTAACAGCACACTATACAGCAAATAGTCAACTATGTAAATTATAAGTTTGTTATTTTTATCTTAAAAAAAATTGTCAATTTTCAATAAACATGTCTTTGATTTGTAAATTATGTTTTTGCGTATGTTTTTTTTAACACAGTTGTAGATTTTTCACACTTTCAGGAAAATGCATTTTGATAACAATAGCGGTCAATCTAGGTAACTTTGGCCCATTGAGGGTTTTTGTATTACATTTAGGTGTGGTATTGTTTTACATAGAAATGTCTTAAGATAAAATTTAATTAACGTAAATAGATTTATTGCTATAATTGATATATAAATATAGATAAAACAAGGTGTGCCAAAGTTTGCGTCCAAATCGGATAACTTTGGCCCAAATAATCACTGTAATTACTATAAATTCAGTGATTTTAAATTCTTAACAACTTTTATTTATGATTTCATATATTCTATACATAATTGAGATGGGGAAGAATATACAGTATTTGGTTGACAGATTAGTAATACAAATTGAAAATATGGCCAATCCAATTTATTTCAAGATAAGTTTTTAAATAGTGTTTTATCATTCCAAGCAGACAGCTTACAAATTCAACAATAAAATAAATTATGTTGAACATTTATTCATATTTTTACCACTTTTACCTTTGCTTAACTTAAAAATATTCATGTTGCATAGGTATTATAATGGTAATTTAACAATACCCTTTTTCATGTAGTGGAACAATCTAAGACCGATGGGAAAACTATATAAATAAACTCAATAAATCATTAAACATATATGGACCAGACACACTTAATTCTTTCATCTTATTGAAATGTAATTTATCTTACATGATATTTGTAATTTAAGTTACATATAAACAACAGATTTATTTTACATATGATAATTATGTGATTAAAACTAAAACGCCATTTGTTCAACGCTTTCATTCTACATGTGCTACTTCACGGTATCGAATCAAGGCACCTGACTAAGACTCAGAAAAACCGTATACTGAGTTTCTAGAATATATGCTTGCTTCGGATACTGGAGGTGAGGTGGCTTACAATGTTTAATATGTTTACGCGACAAAAGATTTACAGAAAAAATGTTGACGCGACAAAATGTCTACGCGACAAATGGTTTATAGACTAAGTTTATAGTTAAGAGAGTTTCTTATTCTAAGCAACGGCGAAAGAAGAAATTACTCTCAGCTGCTATTAGAACTAATAACTGTATAGGGGAGAGTCTAAAAGTCTAAAAAGGTATTAAAATGAATAGCTTAGAATTTTTAGAAATCAATAAAATCATTAACAGTAATGTAGGATTAGTAAATAACATTTTAAACAAAACAGGTGGCTCGCCATAATTTAATTTATTCCCTTTGGGTTTTTCACATCCAGGTGCCAGTAATTGATTTGTTTATAGTATAACAATGTTTATAGCTTACCCCCTTCCACACGTCCAGTAGAATGTAATAAAACCCACCCCCACTCTTTTAAGAATAAAAGCGTCGTTTACCTTAGAAATAAATAACCTTACAATACGGTTAGTCTGAATATGCTTCTTAAAGAGGCGAAACGCGTCACGTTAGTGATAAACCAAGTGGAATAACTAAGTTATCAATTTTTAATTTAATTTTATATTAAAAATGTACTTCTACAAAGTTACCAGTTATCCATAGAAAATACTATATTTTCGATTATTTTTCTTGGAATCAGAACTATCCATTGCATTTGAAAGTATTTTTTTTTATTTAAAAGTAGAAAATCATGCATTGAAGGGTTAGGGAATTAATTCATTATCTCCATTAATATAAAGATACAAATATAAAATAAACGGTATTTGAATCCTGACTCAATACAACATAAGATAGTAGATAGCACTAGTGACTATACAAATAAACACGTTTCCGGTGTAAATTATTTTGATTTATGTACGTACATCATTTTTTACTATACATAGGTATACATAATTAATATTTGTTTTGTGCTCTCCCTTACTCTCATATTTCAAACTAGCTGTAGACAGGAACAGACAATTTATTGTTTTTTGCGACATTATCCGTTGGAATCATTTTTTATACGGACACGTGCACGTGGTGATTTTTATCATGTTACTGTAATTTAATCTTCATTCAAATTTGAAATACAAAAACTTTCGACAACAATAAACGCTCAATTTACTATGAATATTCTGTTTGGAAATACTTTTTGAAAGCAGAAACAAACTCAGATGAATCCATACTAATACAGGAGCAGTTTATTGCACAAATGAGGAGCTGAAACCAATGCTTAAACAAGGATACCACAGATTCTGGTTACAAAAAGAGATACCAACTTTATATCCTGCATTGTGGGTCACTGTACAGAGGCTGTTCATTGCTTTCCCGTCTTCCTATTTAGTAGAACGTGGATTTAGTGCAGTTATGAACCTCATGACGAAAAAAAGAAGCCGACTGCAAATTAGTGCTCGTGGAGACTTAAAAATGTTCCTCACAAATATAACGCCGAACATAAATAATCTCATCACGTTCACCCATCTCATTGAAATAAAGTGTTTTTTTTGTATTTTAAAGCAAAAGCTATAATTTCAATAAATACTACTTAAAATATAAAAATATCAGTCACAAAGTTTAAATGTGATATACTTTCAAAGAATTTGGTGTTATAGGAAGCAGTCATTATCCAGTCTGACCTGCTGAAGAAACAATAATATTAGTGATGCTTAACAGCTTGAATTTTCAAATCAGTACCGATATCCACCAATCTCCATTTTACGTCCGAAACGACTTTTTCTGTCTTGTTTTTGAATCAGAAAATGATTCATCGGCTAGTTTAAAAAATGTGCAACTATTGCATTCATCGAATGAAAAAACTTTTAATTTTAATATCAATAGATAGTTTTTTTTCCCTTTATTATTTTCATATTGATTATGAAGACTGAAAAAATATTTATGTAATAAAATACTGTTGTAGTATTTATATTGCGATTTCTTTAAAAACGGGTATGTAATCCATTTTAAGTCGCATTCAAGTTCATAGACAATGCAATATAACATAAATAGTACCAGTGAAATAAAAAAGCCAATAAATGGTAAAGAGAATATAAATAATGAATGATTTATTACTAAATATATTTAATGAGCATAAATTAACAAACTAGTAATCAAGATATATCGTCTCTAACAAAGAGAGAACAAATCGTAACCTCGGTTTCATTTCGGCTGGACCCTAACAGATGTCTTTTTTGTCGCCAGGTCAGTCGTCGTGGATATCATTTACCAAGATTCGACACCAGAGTATGTGGCAGGCTTGAAAAGGGGAGCTGCGAAGGCAGGGGTAGCTTGAGCGTATGACGCATAAGCTGGAGCGGTGTGCCCGTATGAAGCATAGGCTGGGCTAGCGTAGCTGGAGACGACGGGGGCGGCATAGCTGAGGGCAGGGGCAGCGTAGCTCAGAGCTGGAGCGGCATGAGCGTATGTAGCGACGGCTGGGGTGGAGATTGAGGAATATGATACGGCTGGGGCGGATGAGTATGCAGCTTTAGCAACGACGGGAGTGGCATAACTGAGTGCGGGTGCAGGTGCGTAACTGGCGTAAGCTGCCTTAGCAACGACTGGGGTGGAGATTGAAGAGTAAGACACGGCTGGAGCGGATGAGTAAGCGGCCTTGGCTACAACTGGGGCGGCATAAGATGCGTACGCTGGAGCGGCATATGAGGCGTAAGATGGAGCGGCGTATGAAGCGTATGCTGGGGCGGCGTATGAGGCTCCATGGGAAGATACTAATGAATAGACTGAGGACACTGCTGGGGCAGCAGAGTAGTGACCCAACGCTGGGACGGCGTATGATTCATGGTATGCTGGGGCAGCCAACAAACCAGCCTGGGCTGTAGCCAGAGCAGCGCAAAGTACGATCAGCTATAAACAATAAACATTAGTTATACTAGAGAACAATATCATTTAAAAAAATCATCATTTTATGTTTACGTCTTATTAGTTAGTGGTTGAGATGAGAAGAAGTTTTGTTATGAATATACGACTCCGTAATAAATGTTATTCTACAGAGGTGCCACATTATTTATCAATCAGATTATATACAGTTTTATTTTGTTACAAATTTATAAAGTTATTTATCGTTGAATATATTTTTATATTGATAAATAATGTGTAAATAATCTTGAAGAGATGGATATTTTACAATATTGCTTTAGAGGAAATATGAATATCACTAGCCATTTCGGTAAATGCATTAAAAAGAACTACCATTGAGTATTGTAAATATCATATTATAGTATTACTAACATTATTTGGCTGCCGCCAAATTTGGAACTAGAATTGTCAGCCTAGAATAAATTTCTCCAATTTCTATTTTATACAAAATAAATATATATATATATTATTTAAGACATCGACTGAGGGTGCTTGCTTGTCTACTTTTAATAACCATTGCTAAAATATCAGTTTTGGATTGATTGAAATTTCAGTTCTGGTTGAGTATGGCAACATTCATAACGCGAAGGTGGCGCCCTCACTAGCGGCCAAGTTAAATTGATACATCTATAATTTTTGACGACAATTTATCTTATTTAGCTATTTTTGCCACATGCCATCATAAAGGCGTGCTTTAAGAAATGACAATGACACATGATTTTGTATGTTAACTATAAAAATAACAGTATATCGATCAAAGCTTCAAAATCATAGCTTGACCGAACCCAACGGCTGTCTTCTCATATTAACTGAACATAGTTATTGATTTCCTTATCTAAATATTTATAAAAATAATCGAACTTAATATTACAACGGTGGTTTTGTTATTTAAAAAAAAGTGCTTTTGTTAAAAGTTCTTGCAATAGATAGCATGACTAAATTATTAATAAACACTTTCAATGGTCAAAAGCAATTTTTTACACGTTGAATTTGTGTTTAAATACTTGTGGTTTTTTATAAGCACATCACGATATTCCACAACGAATAATTCAAACACCAACTTATTTTTAAAAAAATCGGAAGAAAGTGAATATATATAAAACTTTGCAAACTTGGTTTAAAGATATCTTTGTGAATACCTTAAATGCCATTTTGAGATTTTTATTATGAGCGAAGATCAAGATACAATGATACCAGATGATCAACGAGAAATGCTTTTATACTTTTTGGAAGTGCAGTCTAATTCTGTCGGACAAGTTGTTACCCTCTCTAGCAGCCATGTCAAAAGTTTCCATGAGAAGGGGAGACCAAAAAAACTTCCTTTTACTGATGGATCACGTGATATGCTATCCGTTAATTCCCAAATTTGGGATCACCGATAGTATGTTCTGGCCAAATACTGGGTGGTGTGTTTTTTCATTTTGTCATATTTATTTATTTTACGTAAAAATACAATATGTTATTAGCAATAATTACACTATTTGTGTAAGAAAATATAATTTGATTTTGTTTGCTGGTGAAAGGAGAATATATACGACTTTATCATTTGCTAACACTTCCTTAGGTTAAACTTGTTTTTTGACGCTTATATCTTATAAAAATATTGCAACCGTATAAGAAATATTGAAAGTAAAATTAAAGCGGAGCTTGACACATGGAAACTTAATTCAGATATAATATATCGAACACGTGACACACGAACATTGCCGAGTGTTGTATATAATATGTACCATCTCAGAAGAATAGAGGTTAAGTAACTGAGTTACAATCAGTTCTCATTAAACAACTTATGTCAAGTTATGTTGAGTCAATGCTTGTGCGCAAAGCTTGTGATTTTCTTTTTTTTTCTATGTCCGCTCCCAATATGGAACATATAGTCTCCTAATGAAGGTAGCTTAACAGAATTTATCTACGAGAACTGCTTGTTACTCAGTTGCTCAACCACTCTTTTTTTCGAAGAGAGTAGGGATAGAAGGATAGGGCTAGGATAGGACTAGCGGTTAGCTAATCGCTCTCGCTACACCCCGTGAGGATGGGATGGGTGGGAGGGAAGACTCAGACTACGAACAGAAATCCATAAATCGATTGAAAGATCAAAACTCTATAAAAACCGTCCGCACCGGGAATTGAATCCGAGACATCCGCTACCGCAGCCAGCGACGCTACCAGCTGCGCCACATGTGCTGACCTTGGTAATACAAAAGATTTAAAACGGCAAAACACCGTACCCCGCATTCTATGAATGATCATTCTTGAAAAATAGGTTAAGTATTGAATAAATAAAGTTTTGCTTAAACTGTCGCTAACAACGGTATTGCACGGCAAGCCACGCATTATTAAATGCATGTGTAAGAATAACGTGTGTTTCGTAAAAAAAAATCAGTGACACAACTGATGTAGCCAGGCAGAGATGCGTTCTTGCTACATTTATATTTAAAAATATCTTCAAATTGATACTTTGGTAGTAAACTCCGCCTATCAGTAGCTCCCATTCTGAAGATGTGTGGCCTTGAATATTCCGATGATGCAGTCATATAAAAAGTCTATAAAGGGCTCCCGAGAGATTAAACAATTCAGGTTGTATTGGTATGAACAAAAATGAGACATAGCAATGTGATGTGTAACCGGTCCTATCATGATTCTATCAGGACGACAGATGATATCTTAGAACATTGTTTAGATTCTATAATAGAAGATTTGTAGTACAAAGAAGGAATTCGCTATTTACTTTGAAAAGCTGGAGCCTTATTCGTTTCAATGCGATTCCTTGGGACGGTAACCGGACTAAACAGAACAGAAAAAACAGAACAATTTGAACATAATATTTTTGTCGTATCTAATATTTATTGAACATATTTGATTATGTACATGAGTGACTTCTCATCGAGTTTATCTCGTATGATTTTTCGATTTTCAAAATTTTTGACGAATCAGATATTTTTTTCCAAACATGTTTTAAAATTACTTTTAAGGTGTTAATTGTCAATTCTTGGTGGAAAGACATTATATTTTAAAAAATAAAACACAATTTGTTTGTACTACTTCCACATATTTATAATGATCAGGACCGGTTTCACTCATCACGAGCATTATCAACTATCACGAGCATTATCATCAGTTGATAATGCTCGTGATGAGCGAAACCGGTCCTGATCATTATAAATATGTGGAAGTAGTACAAACAAATTGTGTTTTATTTTTTAAAATGTTTTAAAATATTTAAAAAAGTGCCTTGTATTATACGAAATTAACAGTATGGTCATTTGAAAATATTTGTGTTTAATATCTACAATAAACACATTTTAATTGCATATTAGAGTTTATTATACATTTTTGTTTTTATAACTTACTAAATATTATATAAATTAATAAATATATGAGAAGACCCCGGATCGAAGAGAGACGGCTGGTTATCCAACGCCCTGGAAGGGCTGTGATCTCAGACAAAAACCATTTCAAATCCGGTTCCAAACTTATTTATTTTCCATCAAAGATGCAGTGGTTTACATTACACAAATATATAATTCCTAACACATAAAATTGATTCTACATTTACATTTACTTAGCAACTGAATTTACTAAGCTAACTAAGTTATAATACAAATGACACGACAAACGATTTTAAATGAAGTCCAACGCAGATCAAATACAACAACTTACATCGTCCTCCGCCGTGACGAGGCCTCACTCGTCCGGCTCGACAGATCGTAATCGACTGTCCACACATATCCTTCAAAAAACTGCCTGCATCGTCGAAGTTACCCTTTTCCGTCAAAAATGGACTCGTCCAGCGGGCGTACCCGGCGGCTATTGAACGGCTTGGTAACAAGTTTGGGCCGATTCTGCGAATTATTCCTGTTGCCGCTGGGTGATTTCAGTTCTGGACACTAATGAAACTCATACTTAACAAAAACCAGGGTGTGTCATATATATGTTATTTATTTCTCATATGTTCAATAACTAATAGATACGACAAAAATATTATTTTCGAATTGTTCTGTTTTTTCCTGTTCTGTTTAGTCATGGAACCGTATGGGACACGCTCTATTAACTATATTATCAGTCAAAATGAAATGCTATTTATTCAACGTTTGAATATTCTACCAGTGTCGTTTTACGATAGAGAATAATATCACCAGAAAAAGACTAACTAAAAAAATATTCTGAGTAACGAGGAAAGATGCTTGCTTTGAATATTGTTGTCATGAGAGATATGAAAGGATTTGCGAGGTATAAGAAATCCCGTAGTCTGTCAAGGAAATCATAATAAGTTTTCAATATCTCTAACATTTTATTATCTATTCTTAGGTACTACAACAGTCTTAAGAAAACTTCTAAATAATTTTACTATATGTGTGATATAGACTTGATGTTGCACCTCCAGCTGTTATATGTATGCAGCTGCTGATCTCATAATCGACTTGATTTTTTGATTTTTTTTCATGCACGCTTTTAACAAAGGTAAGAGAAATGGACTATAACTTGTTCGGCCACTGATGTATTTTTATACTTATAAAGCACTTTTTAATTCATCTACAGAATAATCAAGAATATTATGTTCGTCAAGTGGTTTGTTGGAAATTTATCGAATTATTAAATTGGGCTTGGAAGAGATCAAGTCAGCGTAGTACAGCGGTTTTAACCATCCTCAGCCTTCGGGACCCTTCCGCTTTTTGTTTATAATATTCTTCAAGAAATCCCCACAATTTAGATAACAGCACTTATGGATATTTGTTTCATGAATAAAATTGTTGTTTTCGTCTCAGTAATCTCTCCCATAAAAGCGGAGGAACCCATCAAAACTTATAAAACCCCAGGTTGAGGAATGCTATTTCAGTGTAAAGTTATTGTATATCCAGTTTTGCTTGCTTTGAGAAAATGGAATTTAATGATATTGAATACATTAAAAATACAGGTGAAATTGACATATTATTATGCGTTTGGATGACACAATGTCTCCTTAAATGCACTATTTGGAAGTTCAATACTTTTAAAACCTAAAGATATAACGCAGACTAACGTTTTCTATACGTCAATTTTGATAAAAACTGGACATCGTCTTTGCACTAAGATATCCATGTTCGTTTGGTATTCAGTTAGAGTCGTTTTACTATACGTGATTAGTTTCCTAATGGCGTATGTCCATATGTATTATATTTGTTGCTAATGAGAATAAAATGAAAGAGCCAAATAATAGTGATCAATTTATTACTTAAAATATATAATGAACATAAATTAACAAAGTACCAAAGACAGAGAGAAAACAAGTCGACCTATGCGTTGTTTTGCGAGGAAGGTACCTACTGCGGTGAATGTGATCGGCGGCTGTACTGATGATGATTTGATATCGTTAGGCCAGTCGTCGCAAACTTCATTTACCAAGCGTAGTTGGCTCCATGTCCAGAGTATGTGGTGTGGGACACGGCGACAGCTGGGGAGTATGAGACGGCAGATTTGAGGAGGGGAGCTGCGTAGGCTGGGGCGGCTTGAGCGTATGATGCATAAGCTGGAGCGGCTTGAGCGTATGACGCGTAAGCTGGAGCGGCGTGTCCGTATGAAGCGTAGCTGGAGGTGAGGGGAGCGGCGTAACTGAGGGCAGGGCTGGCGTAGCTCAGAGCTGGAGCGGCATGGGCGTATGAGGCTACTGCTGGTGCGTATGAAGCGACGGCTGGGGCGTAGCTGGCGTATGCGGCCTTAGCGACAACTGGGGTGGAGATAGACGAGTAAGACACAGATGGGGCGGAAGAGTATGCGACCTTGGCTACAGCTGGAGAGGCATAAGACGCATATGCTGGGGCAGCATATGAAGCGTAAGATGGGGCGGCGTATGAAGCGTACGCGGGAGCAGCATAGGCAGCCTTGGCGACGACGGGGGTGGCGTAAGATGCGTAAGATGGGGCAGCGTATGATGCATAGGCTGGAGCAGCGTATGAGGGTCCATGAGAAGCTACTGAAGAGTAGACGGAAGACACGGCTGGGGCAGCGGAGTAGTGAGCCAACGCGGGAGCGGCGTAAGATTCATGGTATGCTGGGGCGGCCAACAAACCAGCCTGGGCTGTAGCCAGAGCAGCGCAAAGAACGATCAGCTGAAAAAACAAATGAATGCTTCATTAATGAATATTTGTGAAAAATTTTGTCCGACCTGTTTCTTATCAATTGTGTCGTTTTCGATTCTTTTATTTCAAATTTGTTACTCCATTTCCATCCACTAGAACTGATTTCGCTAAGCATGTAAGCGTTGTGAAATAATAATATTTGCTTAGTGCAAATTATTCCAGATTTGTTTTTTTAAGTTTAATTGGATAATTTAGTATATCAGAGATTGACGGAAAAAAATCTAAATTAATCATTTGAGTTTTCTGCATTGATCAATTATTGGTGCCGTGAAAACACTATTGACTTATATAATACTGGTGTCGGAAAATGACTCCTAGCGAAAAAAAAATTCTTAATGTAAATAAATAATTTAATTCTAAAATAATCGACAGCTACATCTGGTCTTAAGTTGATCAGTTGAAAATGTTTGCGATGAGCAAAACTTGTCCTGATCATTATAAAAAATGTCTATGTAGTCCAAACAAGTTGTGCTTTAATTTTAAAAAATAAAAACTTTTCAGCAAGAATTGACAGTTGAATTGACAGTTGAGCATTAAAAGCGATTAATTAACAATTGCTTTGAAAACCTTACAATTTTCAATAACACCACTAACTTGTCTTAGATAAACTGATAGTAAGAATAAAAAATTTTTTTCTTGATTTATCTGAATATCATTTTCTCTGTCGATATATCTTTAGCGCATTTATATGTTTAGTATCAAACTGTGAGATATGAAAATCCTTTTTAGAAATATTGTATTTTTTTAAATTAGTTTACTTATACGGTTTTATGTTTGTGAATGTAACTAGTAAGACAATAAAATAACGTATTATTACGTACAAGATGGCATTGCCAAAAATTAAAAAAAATTATTTGTATTGATAGTTTTAAACGTGAACAAAATTTCTCTCACATCCAAGAGTGTTGTGTAATGTATTCAACCATTTTAATTTTTTTCAACCATTGTTCTGTTTTTGAAAAACCAATTCGACAACAGAATAAATATTTTTTTATCCATAGTTGGTTACCCGTTGTAGGTTATTAAAATAATTATTTAACACTTTAATCACAGTTGGAATTAAGCAACAGATCCACATTTTTCACATGTGAAATATATTTTCATTCTGAACTGTGTTTACTTAGACCGTGGAACGTAATTTTCCACGGATTAAGAGAAAACAAAACTATTTATCGGAAGAGAGTGTTTGAATATTTAAAACTTAGTTATATGGTATTCTTGTATGTACCTTGAATGCCATTTTGATATTTTTGTATTGGGTGAAGATCACGATACAATGATACCTGATGATCAACGTGATATGCTTTTATACTTTTTGAGAGGGCAGTCTAATTTAGTCGGACAAGTTTTTACCTTCTCTAGCGGCCATTTTTTGTGTTTCTATGAGAAGGGGAGCGGTATGAACGAAGAAAATCAAAAACACTGCCTTCTACCGGTGGCACATGTACACATCCATTCTCAAGCCTGAGATCCTTAAAATTTTGGTCAAAATATTTCATATTTTAAAGTTTTAATTTCAAAATTTAACACTTTGTAATGAAAATAAGAATGAATTTTGGTAACAGATGAAAGGAGTACTATCATAGGTTTCCAATACCTTATGTCAAACTGGTTTAGCAGTGGTTTCGTCTATATAAAACAAAGCAATCGAATGAAATATGGTAAAATAAAAAGGTTCTTAACTTGTTAAATTGTTTCAAATAATATGTGATAATATTACAAGCGATTCAGTTTTTAAAAATGATTATCCATGAAATACATTTGTCTACAATGTTTTTATTACATAATAGAAATGAAAAAACTTGTACTGTTTACCAAACCATTTAATACTTCAGAGTTCCAAAGAATATAATGGACAGGACTGAAGACCCTCTAATTCTTAATTCATATATATATATATAAATGTCTTGAGTAGCCAAATAGTAAGAGCTCCGCTGAAACATCATAATTGCCTAAGCTTTATTCCCTGCTAGGTTATGTATCAAATGGTGATTATTTCAATTCATCAGTTGGCTTGACACCTAGGGATCAAGTGTATATTTATTTGCTATTTTTTCTCCTCGAGTTGAGTAATTTTTATTATTCTTTAGTTTAAGTGATTGGTAATAATTATTAAATATTATTAGTGTTGTTCAAAGTATAGTAACACTTCAATATAGCGGACAAAATATTTGGTCATTTATGAAAATTGATAAAAATAGCCTATCAAGGTTAAAGCAAACCACCAATCTTCCACAATATTCTGTATATGACGAGCAGAGACCATAGCTGCCGTAGTTGTCAGGCGTGCTGGCTAATGATTTGACTTGCGATATGCCATATCAAGCCCACCCAAACTAGGGACTCCAATTTCGGGATTCACTGTAAATGCTGAAAAATAATTCATTTATCAAATTAAACCTTCCTGATTAACTACAACATGTACCTTGGTTTAGTCATGTACATAGCTTTCTTTACTGATATAATTAATATAAATGTATTGTGGTCTCTCTCCGTCTCATATTTTGTAACAGCCGTTTTTAAGCAATTTGAAATACAGGACAAAAGAGAACCGTTTTTTAAATGGATGTAGAAAAATATTTTAGAGTCGAATTGAAGGATGTGCCCTCTTTTTCAATACGATCTGGTAAAACCTACCTTAATAATGCAATAAATCTAATATATATATAAAACTTTTTTGATTTCTATATTTCTTTTTTTTGTAAATGATTGAATGTCTGATTCACAATCAATAAAATAACTATGCCAATTCCCAAAAAAAAATATCAAATCATACGTGAATTCCAATTAAAACAATAAAGGACACAAAAAAATGTGAAATCTACTATTTAACACATAAAATTATACTGGACAACCTATCTCGGGATGCCGGGGTTGAGAAATTCTGAATCCTGAAATATTGTGATGATAAAAAGCGTCCGGGATTGGATGCGCTAAACCGAACCTTATATATCCCTTATCATTTTTATTCAATAACATAATGTGTGTAATTTATTTATGAATAATTTTTTGGCTAACTTTGTACATCAACTCATGCCATTTATTTTCTTGACAAAACGCATTTAGAAAACCCTCTTTACAATGTCCAACAATATATGACTGTTTTTCAGCTTTAGCTGACATCACTTACCTGCATGATTATGTTCTATCGAGGTTTAGCTGTTTTTGTTTTAATGGTTTTTTAATTAAAATTATATTGCGGTGATACCTGACTCCAGTAATAATCATGTCTTTGGAAATCCATTCCACGATGTGCAATTTTGCCATACAGGTCAACAATGCTCTTTTGACTAGGGTGCCTTCTAGGCAGGGCTAGACATGTAATTTGATGATTGGACTTTTAGATAGAATACGCTTTAAATGTGGAGTTTTATAAAAATTTCATTCAATTCACTGCGTACTGTTTGGGACACGCTGTTTTAACTATATTATCGGTTAAAACAAAATGCTATTCATTCGACGCTTGAATATACCAGTGTTATTTTACGATAGAGAATCATATATCTTGAAAACCTACATGAGTGAAAACCGTATTCTGAATAACGACAAAATATGCCTGCGTTGGATATTGTTGCCATGAGATAAATACAGGATTGTTTGGGGGAAAAGGAATCCCGTAGTTACTGCATGTTGACGATGTGTTGTGAAAAAAGAGCAGATATGATAAAAATTAAGAAACATAATTTGCTTATTCTCTTCGAGTTTATCTTAAATGTTTCGAGATTTGAAAATATGGGTCGAATAAACGATTTGGGTTTTTTTTAAACATAACATTAAAAGAAAATTTAATTACTCCTTTTGCTATAATATTCTTGAAATCATATAAAATAGAAAACTCTGCAAGGAGTATTTATATCACAAATTGTAACGGCAAAACAGTAAAAAATAAGTTTATATTAAAGAAATTGTCCTATGTTTACAATATCTATAACATTTTCTTATCTATTCTTGGGTACTACAGTCCTAATAAAATTTCTAAAAGATGAATGTTTTTTTGACTTGTTCGGTCATTTTTCTAATAAGAATAATCAAGAACACTCTATTCCCCAAAAGGTTTTTTGGAAATTCATCAAATTATTAAATTGGGCTTGGAAGAGATCAAGTCGACGTGGTTTATCATGCCATATCATAACAAAAAACAAATCGATGGCTTAGTGCAGAGGTCTTTAGCCATCCACAGCCTTTGGAACTCTTCAGTTTTTAGTTCATAATATTCTTCAAGGAATTTCCACAATTAATATAACAACAGTAAAGATATTTGTTTCATGAATAAAATTGATGAATTTCGTCGCAGTAGCCTGCACGCTGTTTTAGTGCAAAAATATTGTATATCCAGTTTTGTTTGTTTTGAAAAAATGGAATTTAATGATATTGAATACATTAAAAATACAGGTGAAATTGACATATTATTATGCGTTTGGATGACACAATGTCTCCTTAAATGCACTATTTGGAAGTACAATACTTTTACAGCCTAAAGATATAACGCGGACTATCGTTTTCTGTACTTCAATTTCAACAAAAACTGGAAATCGTCTTTGCACTAAGATATTCATGTTCGTTTGGTATTCAGTTAGAGTCGTTTTACTATACATGATTAGTTTCCTAATGGCGTATGTCCATATGTATTATATTTGTTGCTAATGAGAATAAAATGAAAGAGCCGAATAATAATGATCAATTTATTACTTAAAATATATAATGAACATAAATTAACAAAGTACCAAAGCGACTACTCTCGACAGAGAGAAAGCAAGTCGCCCTATGCGTTGTTTTGCGAGGAAGGTACCTACTGCGGTGAATGTGATCGGCGGCTGTACTGATGATGATTTGATATCGTTAGGCCAGTCGTCGCAAACTTCATTTACCAAGCGTAGTTGGCTCCATGTCCAGAGTATGTGGTGTGGGACACGGCGACAGCTGGGGAGTATGAGACGGCAGATTTGAGGAGGGGAGCTGCGTAGGCTGGGGCGGCTTGAGCGTATGATGCATAAGCTGGAGCGGCTTGAGCGTATGACGCGTAAGCTGGAGCGGCGTGTCCGTATGAAGCGTAGCTGGAGGTGAGGGGAGCGGCGTAGCTGAGGGCAGGGCTGGCGTAGCTCAGAGCTGGAGCGGCATGGGCGTATGAGGCTACTGCTGGTGCGTATGAAGCGACGGCTGGGGCGTAGCTGGCGTATGCGGCCTTAGCGACAACTGGGGTGGAGATAGACGAGTAAGACACAGATGGGGCGGAAGAGTATGCGACCTTGGCTACAGCTGGAGAGGCATAAGACGCGTATGCTGGGGCAGCATATGAGGCGTAAGATGGAGCGGCGTATGAAGCGTACGCGGGAGCAGCATAGGCAGCCTTGGCGACGACGGGGGCGGCGTAAGATGCATAAGCTGGGGCGGCGTATGATGCGTAGGCTGGAGCAGCGTATGATGGTCCATGAGAAGCTACTGAAGAGTAGACGGAAGACACGGCTGGGGCAGAGGAGTAGTGTGCCAACGCGGGAGCGGCGTATGATTCATGGTATGCTGGGGCGGCCAACAAACCAGCCTGGGCTGTAGCCAGAGCAGCGCAAAGAACGATCAGCTGAAAAACCAAATAAATGCGCCATTAATGAATATTTGTAAAAAAATGTTGTTCTACCTATTTCTTATTAATTGTGTCGTTATTGAGTCTTTTATTTAAAATTTGTTACTCATTTTCCATCCACTAAAACTAATTTCACTAAGCGTACAAGCGTTGTGAAATAATAATATTTGCTTAGTGCAAATTATTCCAGATTTGTTTTTTTTATTTTAATCGTATAATTTAGTATATTAGGGATCAACGGAAAATATCCTAAATCAGTCATTTGAGTTTTCTACATTGATCAATTTTTGGTGCCGTGAAAATACTAAATATTACTATTGATTGAATTATAATGGGAAAATTTTTTTTATTGGTAGTTTATAGCTATTTCGGCTTACTTCTGGCGGAAAAAATTCGGTAACGTAAATAAATAGTTTCACAAGGTAATTTTATATGTAATTAATGCATTTATTAAATTTGTTAGAATTAGTCGTTGACAGTTATATCTTTATTTACCAAAGACATGACTATAATATTAAACACTTTACGCAACGTTACAATTTCTGACAAGAAAAGTTCATGTAGGATTCATAATAAAATTAATATTAAATGAAATAACAAAGCGTTAAAATTGTCAATAACAATATGCATATATGTGTCTTGATTTATCTGCCTGTCTGCCTCTTTGTTTAGATATCTTAAACGGATTTATATGCTCAGTTAAAAACTGTGAAATATGAAAATCTTTTTTTATATATATAGTGTAATTTTTTCAACTTATACGGTTTTATATTTGCAAATGCTACTTGAGAGACAATGAAATTACGTTATATAAACACGATGGGTGTACCAGAGATTTAGAAATTTAAATAATACATTATATATTAATTCCAAATGTGATTTTAATCAAAATAATTTCTGTCACATCCAAGAGTCTTGTCAAGTGGCACTGCCGAATGGTAAATTATAGTTGATATTTATAGCCTAAAATATTTTAAAAATGATTTTCAACCATTTTAAATTTTTTAAAACCATTGTTCTGTCTTTGATAAACCATTTCGATAACAGAACAAATATTTTTTATCCATAGTTGGTTACCCGTTGTAGGTTATTAAAATGATTATTTAACACTTTAATCACAGTTGGAATTAAACAACACATCCACATTTTTCACATGTGTGATATGTTTTTATTCTGAACTGTGTTTACTTGTAACCATGTAGCGTAATTTTCCACAGGTTAACAGAAAACAAAACTTATATGCGAAACGAGTGCTTGAATATTGGAAACTTAGTTATATGGTATTCTTGTATGTACCTTGAATGCCATTTTGAGATTTTTGTATTGGGTGAAGATCACGATACAATGATACCTGATGATCAACGTGATATGCTTTTATACTTTTTGAGAGGGCAGTCTAATTCTGTTGGACAAGTTTTTACCTTCTCTAGCGGCCATTTTTTGTGTTTCCATGAGAAGGGGAGCGGTATAAACGAAGAAAATCAAAAACACTATCTTCTACCGGTGGAACACGTATACATCCATTCTCAAGCCTGAGATCCTTAAAAGTATGCTGCGGATAAATGTAGGGTAAAAATATTTCATATTTTAATTTTTTAATTTCAAAATTTAATATTTTGTAATGAAAATAAGAATGAATTTTAGTAACAAGTGAAAGGAGTACTATCATAGGTTTCCAATACCTTATGTCAAACTGGTTTAGCAGTGGTTTCGTCTATATAAAACAGAGCAATCGTATGAAAAGTAGTGAAATAAAAAGTTTTTAACATGTCGCATTGTTTTAGATAATATATTGTAATGTTACAAGCGATTCAATTTAAAAAAAATGATTATCCATGAAATAAATTTGCCTGCGAAAAACGAAAAAACTTATAGTGTTTCTCAATCCATTTATATACTCCAGACATGTAAAAAAATATAAAACAGAACATTTAAAATCCTTATATCGCTTAATAATTTGTATTTATAAAATATCACCTCAGTAAACAAGTAGTAAGAGCTCTGCTGAGACACTAAAGTTTCCTACGCTTTACTCCCGGCTAGGTTCTATATTAAATGGTGATTATTTGAATTCATCAGTTGGTTTAAGACCTAGGGATCGAGTGAATATATGCTATTTTTTCTCTTTGAGTTGAGTTTTTTTTAATTATTTAATTTAAGTGATATTTAATAATGATTGAAAAATACTATTGTTATTCGAAATACACATTTTCGATCAAAACGCATTTAGACAATCTATTTTATTACAAAATATGACGGTTTTTCAGCTTTAGCTGACATCACCTTTCCGCATTATCATATTGTACCGAGATGTTTGATTTTTTGATTAAAAGCTATATTGCGGGAAGACTTGAGTCCAGTAATAATAATGCTATTGTAAATTCATTCCACCAAGCGCAGTTTTTCCATACAGGTCAAAAAGTCTCGGTTGGTTAGAGTGTCGTCTGGGTAATGTTAGTTATGTAAACTAGTGATTGATCTTTTAGATGGAATACACTTTAAATGCGAAATTACCGTACCTGTCATAAATGACGGTATTTTAATTGAAATACTGAATGTCTAAAGTATTTAGCTAGTACGTCGGAACTGTGTGTGCTCGAACACTTAGGTTGTGAGAAAATTTCATACCTATGTGATAATATTAAACGTATACAGAGCGTTCTGGGCTATTATGTTTCGTTTTTAGTCTTCCTAGTGTCTGTAATACAGTTTAGATAATACTTTTAAGCTCGGTTTTAGTGTTTTTAGATTTTCAAATGATTGTGGAGCATATGGTCTCATATTGGACTCAGTTGCTCAACCTCGCTTTTTCGATTAAAGTAGGGATGGAAAGATAAAACAGGATTAGTGGTTAGCAAGTCGATCTAGCTACGCGCCGTTTTTAGGATTGGATAGTTGGGAGGGAATTTTAGACATCACAAACATCCATGCTGATGGGCAGTAATCCATAAATCGATTGAAACTTCAATTTATGAAACTGTCCGTGCCGGGAGTTAAAACAGAGATATACGTAATAGTATCCAACGACGTTGACCACTTCACCATTAACCCGACTATTACATGCTCTTGGGTAATACCAAATTTCCATTCCGTAATAAAATGAGAATATTAAATCTCAACAGTGGAATTCTGTTTCATATAAATTGGTTAAATCGATTTTTGTTGTTTAATTGAACATAGGTTGTTAAAAAATACTATTAATGTTTAATACACCAATTACGAATCAACATAGATTGGAAAATTTTGCGTTACATTTTTCACTTTTCTATATTTATTTATTTATTTATTGTAAATTTAAAAATTGAAATGCATGGCATTACAGCTGACGCCAATGCGCCATGCATTCCACAAACATAATAACAGTAACAACAATAATAATAATTATTAAAAACAGTACTACTAATAAAAACAATAATGAAAATAAAAACATTTTTTTTTAAATTACTAAATAATAAAAAAAAAATACATTATTAATTTAAAAGGAAAAAATATTTAGTGAACAATACCCATAGTTTAGTGTGATTATATAAATATATAAATATTATTACATTAATAAATTTTATTGTTTGTAAACATGGTAAAAAATTACAAAATTAGTATTATTATTTTCAGTACAACCCTGGAAAAAAACCACGTAGATTTATCATTGCTTAGTTTCAAAACCAAAATTAATCCTCTTGAAATCCATACATTACAAACAAATCTATTTTTTTTAAATCAAAATAACTTTATAATGTATGTAAGTACTGCAAAACCTTTTGGGATATTCATTTTTAATCGATATTTTGTGTAATAAGACAATTTTTTTCCATCGGCCTCCATAAATATACCTCAATTCAGTTTTTATCATGTTGCCAACATTTCGTTTCGTGGATTTGTCTGGTTTTAGATTCATCGTCTTAAATATCGTGGCAGTGTGAAGATAAACTTCCAATGTGTTATGATTTTAACTCCTTCACCATGGAAAATTAAGATATACTGTTCTTTACTGTACGCGAGCTATTGGGGGAGCCTGTCTTAATAAAAAGGTTTCCAATTATTGACGAAGAGAATATATATATATATATATATATAAGAAATCGCCATAATGAGACAATTTAAAGATAATGGAAGATTAAGATCTGTTCGTATTTATACAATTTATGATTTAACGATAAGGTGTGTCGATAAGTTATTTTCATTTTTACAATAAAATCGAAAAGATCGTTTCATTGATTCACCAAAGATTTTAGGATAATTCTCAAAGAAGGTAGCCTTAATCACGTAAAAAGTCAACTTTCATTATCTATATATATAAAAATGAATGTCTGTTTGTTGGTTTGTCGGGATCTTATAGGCTCCTAAACTACTCAACCGATCGCGACGAAACTTTCAGGAAGGACTTATTGTGATCATGCCGGGAAATCTATATATATATAAATGAATGTCTGTTTGTTGGTTTGTTGGTTTGTCCGGATCTTATAGGCTCCTAAACTACTCAACCGATCGCGACGAAACTTTCAGGAAGGACTTATTATGATCATGCCGGGAAATATTATATAAAATAAATGTTTGTTTGTACTTTACGCGTTCCTTTACCATTCATACTATTTCGATGAAACTTCGGTGAGTTGTTGTGCACACACCCGTGAAGGGTTCTGAAGAAAAAAATTGAAAATCTAAAATTGAAAAAAATAATCAAATACGTACATACAGCGACATCTAGGAAAAACCTTCTGATTTATTCGTGTACGCACCAGACGAAAAACAAAAATATTGTGTTATAACAAGTGTGATATTGAAACTCGGGTTCGGGTCGGGCCAGACCTGAAGATGATGGGCGCGAACCGGGTAAGGCTATGAAATTTTGGCCTGTGCAGACCTCTAATCCAAAAGCAGTTCAATAAACAGAATTAAAACACAAACCTTTTTTTTCTTTGAGTGGCATTGCAACGCATGCCGGGTAATCACTAGTATTGTATATAAATATACGACAATTCACCACTGTGAAGTAAAAAATCGATCTCGTTCACTGGCAACACTTTTAAAACAAAAATCCGGTGCAGCCGTGATTTTAATAATACCGATAAAAAAATCAAAATAGTCTTCCTTAAAATAATATTTCGATATGTAACTTATTTGGTATATAAAAAAAAATTGTGGTACATAAAACCGACGTAAACTTTTTACTAACTGTCAGTTTGAGTTCATCCCGAAGCCCGAGTGTTTAGTGACAAAACGTATGGAATGAACAAAATTTGAATTATTCAAATTTTTATATTGAAATTTCATCAAGCTCCCTCAGTCGATATCTTAAATTATATTCATTTATGCTAAAATAAATTATGATTAACGAATACCTCTTGTCATGCATCGGATTTATGTGCATGTTTTAAGACTGTGAAATAGATGTGTCGTTCGCGAACGAACAAATCTAATGGCCTTAACCTGTTTATAGAACGGCAGTCACTAGTTCACATCTCTGAAAATAACAGTATCATTTAACTCGTATCATTAGCCCCACGCAAAATTAGACTGTTTTTCAATAATCTAAAACAATTACTAGGTAACGGAAAAGATGAGATCATAGTCATAAATCAATATAAAAAAATGTGAGAACCTGATGAACCTGCGAATGAACCTTTAGCAAAAAATGGTTCATTTGTTTTCCTACTCTTAAAATATTGTCAACAGTAGCTACAGAAAATGTAAAAACAAATGAATAGCTAGCGTTTTTGATGTGAATCAGTTTAAATAAATCGTGGAGGATTATCGACTCAAAGTCTTCGAGACGCGTTTAAAAGATTCATTTACAATATTTACGGTGTAAACATTATTCAAAAAAATGCATTTGTAAGTAATTAGTATTGAAGTGATTCAATAATTATATATCGGTTACGCAAGGTGTAGAACTATTTCACTATAATATATGAATGAATTCAGTAGAAGGATCTATAGAGATAATACGTGGTTAAAATATAGTATTAAACATTGAATATACAATAGATATTCACAAAAGTTTTTATAATTGATAGTGAAATAAAAGAGTAAAATAAATAATGAGCGATTTATTACTTAAAATGTTTATGAGTATAAATTAACAAAATAGCACGCAAGGTTGACTGCCCTGAACAAAGAGAGAACAAATCGTCACCTCGGTCTCTGCGTTGTTTTGCTGGGAGAAAGGTACTGCGGAGAATTCGATCGGCGGCTGGATCCTTACGGTATCGTTAGGCCAGTCGTCGCAGACATCATTTACCAAGCGTAGTGGGCTCCAAGTCCGGAGTATGTGGCGTGGGATACGGCAACAGCGGGGGAGTATGACACGGCAGACTTGAGGATGGGAGCGGCTTGAGCGTATGACGCATAAGCTGGAGCGGCATGTCCGTATGAAGCATAAGCTGGGCTAGCGTAGCTGGAGACGAGGGGAGCGGCGTAGCTCTTGGCGACGACTGGGGCAGCATAGCTGAGGGCAGGGGCAGCGTAGCTCAGAGCTGGGGCGGCATGAGCGTATGATGCAATGGCTGGTGCGTATGATGCGACAGCTGGAGCGTAGCTGGCGTATGCGGCCTTGGCAACAACTGGGGTTGAGATTGAAGAGTAAGACACGGCTGGGGCGGACGAGTACGCTGCCTTAGCTACGACTGGGGCGGCATAGGATGCGTACGCTGGGGCGGCGTATGAAGCGTATGCGGGAGCGGCATAGGCGGCCTTAGCGATGACTGGAGCGGCATAAGATGCGTATGCCGGGGCAGCGTATGATGCGTAGGCAGGGGCGGCGTATGAAGGTCCGTGGGACGCTACTGAAGAGTAGACTGAGGACACTGCTGGGGCAGCGGAGTAGTGAGCCAACGCTGGGGCGGCGTATGATTGGTATGCTGGGGCAGCCAACAAACCAGCCTGGGCTGTAGCCAGAGCAGCGCAAAGGACGATCAGCTAAAAGAAAATTACAGATTTATTAATCAATATATGAAGCAAATGTGTATCGTGAAAATTCCACATTTTCGGTTTGAGTTTTTATTTAAAACAGTACCGGTTTCTCTGGTGAACTCTAAAAAAACTAAAAGAATCTTTAAAAAACGTTAAAATAGTACAAAAATATGTTCAATTTTTATAAATAAAATGTTTTTCCAAGAATTGACAGGTAGCACCATTAAAATATTTTAATGATCGACTCGTATAAATTTTCTGAAACGTTTTCGATAAAATTTTGTTTCTTTACGTTTTTAAGCAAGTAATAATTTCGTATACAATATTAAATTATTAAAACTTTCATCCTAGAATGCATTTAAACTACTAAGCGGTAAACTGTGTTTGAATGATATATATGTCTATACCTTGAATGCCATTTTGAGATTTTTGTAAAGGTTGAAGATCACAATACAATGATACCTTATGGTAGAAGTGCAGAGCTTTTATACTGGTTGGGAAGGCAGTCTGATTCTACGCGACAGGTTTTTACCCTCTCCTCAGTGGATCTCTCAAGGAGCAGCTACGTCTAGAAGTTTCCACGAGAAGGGGAGCCGTATGCACGTAGGAAGTTGAAAATACATCCATTTACCGATGCCCAAATGCACACGTGATATCTAAGCGATCACATGCGAGAAAAACACGTGGCCCGCGTGTGCCGCTTTGTATAGGATACACTGCTTACTATTTTGATTGTTGTAATTTTATAATCTGGTTTCCATCCGATTAATCGAACAAATTTTTTTGAAGATGAGTCAAACGAAAGAATTACATTTTCGTTCTTTATTAAATTTATATCCATTAATTAAATTTAATTAAAAAAATACATTAACAATTGAAGAAGAAATTTAAATGACACGCGATTCAATTAATTATTATATTTAATCCGTTTTTTATTTACTAGTTCCATTTAGTAAATATATAATATCATTGATATTTCTTTGACATGGCATTATTTATTAAATTACAGAGAAATGAGCGGGCTTCCGACCTATAAAGTTTCCCCACCCTTTTACTACCTTATCAAGTGTGAAAGTAATTGCTTGAATTCTGTCCAAAAATCCTCGTAGCTTATTGAAAATAGCTGTATGCAAAGCTGACAGATAGGAAAAATGGTATCTTTACTGATTTATTTATTTGTCAAAATAAATTTATGCTTTCAAGAATAATAATTTTAGGAAGAGATCATTCTATCTATATATTTATATAAAAAAATGTACGAATGTTTGTTTGTTTGTCCCTTATGCGTTTCTATACCATTCATCCGATTTCTATGAAACTTTGGTAAGTTGTTGTGCGCACACCCGTGAAGGTTTCTGAAAAAAAAATCTAAAATGTAAAACGAAAAATCAAATACGTACGAACAGCGACATCTCGGAAAAACCTTCTGATTTATTCGTGTCCAAAAGGAAAAACAAAAAATATTGTGTACCCAAAAGCGCTTCAATAAACAGAATTAAAACACAAACCCTTTCTTTCTTTTATTGGCATTGCAACGCACACCGGGTACTCACAAGTGATAGGTATATTTTAATTATTCCATTCGAAAAAAAAATCGTAAAGGAACAATGAACTTAGATATTTTAAAAAAAATCATGCGTTCATGTAATCAACATTCTTCCAACGGCTATTATTGTTATTGATATGAGATATTATTACAAGACATTTATGATACAGATGTCTACAAAAACACTTACTTAATCTTCCAAAGGATCGTTTACTGAGGTCCAATTCATATTAGAAAAGATCGCAACTCTAGATATAATTTAAGACGTAATACCGGTTTCTTTCACTCCATCAGAAATTTTTGATTAATATTCGTATCATGATGTCTAGTTTGTTATGTTCCAAAGTGTTAAAAACACTGTTACTTTCGTGAACTGTGAATTCCGGCTTCTTTTGTGTTATGATGATATCTACTTATTCTTAAAACTATGATCTGGACATTCAAACGAACACAATAATAATAAATAAACGATGAGATTAAATTATGACTGTATTTTGTTATGTTCCCTTCTTTGGAAGCAAACATATTATGGTCACCGCGGTCTTTCGTCAATCTCTTTGTTTTACAAAATTATTACAAAAATTAGATTCAGCTGTATAATACTGAAATATATTACAAATAAAATATATTATATTTGCAATAATTCAATAATGTACATGTCAAAACCTCAGTTTCAAAGTGTAACAACTCATAACACATAGTTCTGAGATAGTTAGGAAACAGGATTTTGGACAGGTTTAATATTCTATTGTACATCTAAGTTTCGTGGATTTTACTGAAATTCTAGAATTATCGGAAGAGTTTTTTTACAGAATTTTCGTAGTTTGGATCTTAAGTAATAATTAACACTACTATTCTTAAATAGCCACAGTTCACTTATTACATTTTGAAAGTGGTAGATATTGGTATTCTAAGAATTGCCTAATACTTAACTCAAAACTGCAAATTGTTGACTTATTACACTTTGGGACTGAGGTATCGATATATATAAAATAATACTCTTTTTAGTCTTATCAATTTGTAGTTTAAAAATTTAGAAGAAGTTCTTTAAATATGAAACATATACACACTTAAGATGAATAAATAAACATTGATTTCAATTATTGTAGAAGTGAAATATAATATATTAATCAAAAATTTTATTCCGCTTCAAATAAATAAGATTTTAGATCGTACAATCTGTGAATTAGTATCACGCGTGTCATCAGAGCACGTCCTTTCGAATCATCGTTTATTGCCAGAGCAGAGACTGTACAGTTTAAAGGGGGACTGATAGTAAATTATTGTATATTTTATTTGCTTTAGCTCTTTTATTGTGATTGAGTAAAATTAGTCTAAATCATTGTTTTCCGTTCGATTCATTAGAAAAAACCATTAATCACCGTTGCTATAGTATTTTAATTAAAATGAAACTAAATCTTTTAGTTTTTCGGTAGAAGCAAGTTATTTTCACATAAAGAAAGTAAATTTAAATTGATCGTACTACAGTTAAGACTATTTTGCTGGTAAGAACAGTCAGCTTGAGCTCAGCTGGTGAAACCGTTTACATATACAAAACGCAGCACCTGTTTTGGACTCGGTACACATTTTACACTTTTACTTTTTTGCTGAAAATAACATTGATAACAGAGAATTTTCGCGCGCGTTTAGTAAACTAATGACCGCACAGGAGGTCACTTTGAATTCATTCCAAAATGGTATCATTTGCGAAGTGCGATGAAAAGGTATTAAGATTTCATGTATATGTGTTGGATCATTAAGTTTTTTTTTCTCTGTTCGCTAACAGTCAAATAATTACAAGGCTTCGGCCAGGATTGTGATTGTGAACAGACAGATGTTGAAATTGACCCATTTAACTAATTAAAAAATACTTGCCAGTGGAATATTGTAAAGATAATTGTAATTATTTTCAGCTTAAAAGTCGAATTTTAAAAACTGTAATTTGACAGTGTTGTATTCAATTTTTAAATTATGGTTTTAGTGATGTGCAGTCAAAATAGTACGAAGTTTATCGTAATAAAGCCATCTGGCAGGATATAACACTATTCTTCTTTAATCACAAACAATTCAAGATGGTATACATTTTTAATTTTAAAACATTAAGAATGAAATATTTACTTCAATAATAACAATTAATTGATGAAAGATTCTCTTACGGGTTTTTTTAGAGTAAGTTTAGTGACTTCAGTTATTTTTGAAATTCTTTTGGTTATTACTTTAACATAATATATTATTCTTGTAATAAAATTCTTCAGTTTAATAAATAAAATACTATGAAAATTTTTGATAGAACTATTTTTCATGTAGGTGATCGATAACGCAGTAAATAATAGCCTTTAAGACCATACAAATTTTTCTCATTAAAATCAGGACGGGGTTTTTTTATTCAAACACTGAAAAAATTCAGGTGTTAATCATCTATAGTTAATTTGAAGAATCAAGTAGTTTTTTTTTCTTTCTTATAAATTTTATATGAAGTCATTCCAAACCAATTATATTTACGCATTAATAATCATTACTATGCTGTTACATATTTTTAATGGAGATTATTCAAAAGAAAAAATAACAAACGATACCATCATACATCTATTTCACTTTCTCTAGGCATAGTTGACATTTGAATGTGATTCGTGAGAAATCTAATCGAACGAAATATTTTTTTTAAAGTAGTTTATAATATTATATGTCAAACAAGTTATTAAAAATGAATAACTTTTAGATAATGCAACTTGATATCTTTTTTAATGATTAGCATGTCAATAAACCTTAATGCAAAACTATTTGATTATTTTACTGCTGGTAGAATTACAAATGAAAATAATGGTCAGCTTTTATAATGGTGAATTTTTTCAACCAATAAACAATAAAACAGTATTATTTGTTCAACCACAGGGTAAATTACCTAAAAAAAGTAATAGAATTTTTTGGATAAAAATATGCTTCTTATTTTTCATGACAACTGATGATTTTAACCTGTCTAGATCAGCCGTTCTCATTTCAATACATTTATTAATTTATGAACGCAAGTCACATGTCTCATCTACGCATTTTATTGCCGAGATCGATGAAAGTCTTTTAGATCTTTGAAAGACAGTATATTAAAAAAATGCACCTTATGTCACAAACAGACAAACTTCAAATTGTTCTTTGTAAGTAATGTAAACAAAGATTTTACATTTTTGTAAATTTTATGTATATTTGGTACCTTTGTACTTTCCGACATCACTTCAATTTCTCTCAGATTATTTAGTTAATACATATACTTCTTATATAGTATTTGGCAATGCCTTGTATGGGTGAGTATTATCATAGATGTGTAAAAGAAGATGTTTACATAAGAAATGATGAAAATAAAAAATAAAATAGATGAATTCACGGTCGGAAAATGATAGTGAGACTCACAAATTATTACATGGTTACTTTGGGGTAAGCTTAATTAAACCTGACAAATGCCACATAATGGTCGTGCTTGTAATATTGAAGTACAGTTATTAAAATTACATAACAACATATTCTTTCTTCTATGTAGACCAATAAACAAATATTGATCTATTTAAGTAAGTAAGTAATACAAATTTTATACCAACTACAACTAGCATATGATTGTAAAGCCATTATTTTATCTACTTCAATTAAAATGGACATGTCAAAGGCGTGCCTAATGGACTGACTATTCATTTATTCAGATTAAAATCATTCATAAGTTTAATAGTCTCAAATTGTAAGATATAATTTTCTGTACATTTTCGTTACTTAGATGAAAAAAACCCATTTTTTCCATGTTGGCTTCCAACATATGGTCTCCTAATGGAGGTATTTAAACAGAATTTTTCTATGAAAACTTCTTGTTACTCGGTTGCTCAACCTCAGAGAGTATAGATAGAAAGATCCCGTGAGGATCGGATGGGTGGGAGGTAGTTTTAGACATCACAAACACTCAGACTACAAACAGAAATCCATAATTTGATTGAAAGATCAATTTATGAAACTGTCCCCACCGGGAATTGAACCCGAGACATCCGTAGCGGTATCCAACGACGCTACCAACTGCGCCACGGACGCCGACGAATCAAATATCTTGTTCAAATATCATAAAAGTAATAGGTTTTCAGCAATTAATGTAATTGGATCTATGAAAGGAATGTTTAGCAATGTTTAAGCAAGGAATAATTATTAGATATAAGTGAAGAAATATCCAAATCGTCTCATTTTAGCTTTAAGCTACACTATTTATTGTAGTATTTTTGTGTCTTGTTTTAAAACTCAAAATAATGCGAAAAAAACTACTTCAATGTATAAAAACCAGTGAGAAGATCAGTTCCATTTGTATTGATCTTCCATTTGGTAGGGTTAGTAGATATACCAAATTGTAAATGCAGCAATATAATTCATGATGCTGATTTCTTCCTCTGAGAATTTTTAGATATGTGCAAAAAAATCCCGGCATTTCTCAAACGATATTACCATTGATAAGATTAGTTGATTCAGTCAGACATATATTGCCAACTTAGCACATCTGCGTCAAGGGTAAATTAGGAGAAATTTTAAATCTAACTTTAGTATTACCAACATTACTTGGCCACCGCCGAATTCGGAACTAGAATTGTCAGTTTAGATTCAATTTCAATATCGTGACTACTTTTAATAATCGACGTTAAAATATCAGTTTTGAAATTGATTTAAATTTTAGTACTGGTTGAGTATGGCAACATTCCTAACGTAACGATTGCACCCTCACTAGCGGCCAAGCTAAATTGGTACATCTATAGTCGAAGATCTTCCAATTTTTAAGACAAATTGTTTTTTTTTTGCACTAATTCATAGATATTTTATATATTGAAAGCAGGTGCTAAAAACATAGCATTTTTTAAATCATGTGCGTACTCATGCAATGAATTCTTAAGGAGTTTATCTCACAATTGAATAACACTTAGCGCGATTAGGCTTTAGGATAAATGGGCAGTAAGCAGCATATGAAGTCGTATTGAGTGTTGGTGATGGGTAGAACGCAGAAATTCATGAATTTTTTGAATATTTTAACGGCAGCTGTAAAATATTTTTTTTGACCAGTTGTCATTGAGACCTGTTAAAATTCACGCTCACACACATGCTATCTCTCTATGTCCACGCATCATGCGCAAGCGCCTCAATTTGTTGTGCCTTACAGACAGACGGATACATCAAGAAAAATATATTTATATAGAATACATTTTTTATTACTTTACTTAAAAGACTTTAAGCGTACCTTGATAAAATACAGGCGGCTTAATGTATAATTACACTATATTACACGTTTAAGAGAATAGATTAACCCAATAAATGGCCGCTTACCATTTTGGCCGCGCTACTGACGGGCATAAATTAAGCCTGTGGCTCTATTACTATGTAAGCTAGCCCACATGGGAAATCGTGGCGTGGAAAATGTAACAGGATGCTTAATAAAGAAACCGAACTGACGTGGACATTATAAATCCTATATGTACATAGTTTTAATTTTTATCTGACTTATTATATATAAATATGTTACATTAACTATACAGGTAAATGCAACCTACGTTTGTTTCGCTATTCATCTAATAAAGAATTAAAGTAACACAACTTCTTTTCTTAATATCGGAATGTAATTTATGTAAACTGATAACAATCAATTTATGATAAAACGTTAGCCAACATGAAAATTATTGTAGAGTAAAAGGACAATTAGCTGATGAAATAAGATTAATTAATCTATACAAAATTTGTCCAGTATTATGGAATTTTTTTAACAGATCCAACAGATTTTTTATTCTTTGTCGGCTTCCGGGTCTCACAATTACGAAATTTTGATTTCAATTAAGTGATAAAACTTATTAGTTATTGTTTATCTCAAGTGATTTTAAAATATTTGATGAATTGACAATTAGCTGTAATGGAGAAAATGAAACTGGATTATTCAATGATGTAATTAAGAAAATTGTTAAGAGTGTAAAAATAAACATTGTCATTTCTTCTGTAAATATTGTCAATCTATTTTGGCATCACATCATCGTAAGAAGTATTCTATATAATTTCAATAACACGCGATGGCGTGACACTCAAATAACTATTGACACCGTTTGAAAAGCTTTACTTACCCTTGCGTTTAAAGGAAACTAATCAATTATTGTTAAACATTATACTGTTTAATTTTAGTGCCTTTAGATAAATAAATTACTGTATTATACTTTATCCTGTTGTTGCTAAGTTTTCTGGAACGGGTACTGTCATACACACATCAATTTTCGAGTTCAGTATATAGATTAGTAACCAAATACTTGATGTGTGTAATATTTTAGTCCCTGGACATCCACCCCGTATCCGATCCGGAAAACGGTTTGGTATGCAAGCGGCTAACTAACTACCAATCGTTCCCTTACTCCATACTTATTTCCTTATCTTTCCTGAAGAAATAGGTTGAGCTTTCCGTAGAAAAGTTAGTGCTGCCACCTTAAAGTCTATCTAATCTGTTCGATTATGTTTTGTTGCCATAGTGCGAGGTATAAGAAGTATAGGTGAGCTGGATTGTTGTTTTTGTAAAATATGTGACGTCACTCTGACGAATCAAATTTTTATTGTCACCAAATACTGTTGTAAACATTGTAATTCAATAAACACACAGAGTCGTCAACAAATGATAAAATTGTGACTATTATTTGTTACCCAGCTCACCCATACTTCTCACACCATGTTTTATTTAATTATTAATAGTGTGAAAATGTGTTGTTTAAACATACACAACGTGACCAGTGTCAATATAAAGCATAGATGCCAAACCATTAACGTAGTGTTTCAACATAAGTGATTTTCTGAAAAGTGATCAGTCACTTTATCTCACTTTTTTAAGAAGGTAAAGATAGGACGATGAAGTCGTGAGAAAGTATTCCACCAAATTTTCAAGATTGCAAAGGAGAGTTAACGATAATGTAATATCGAAGATACTCATTCTCTTGAATACAAGTTCATATTTAGATTTCAAAATAAATATATGTAAATTCACACATTTGATTATGAATTAGATTAGGACAGTTAGTATTTTAAGTATTTTAACACTTGACAACGGCAATTTTCATATTGCATTTAAAAAGCGGTTGTAAATCAATATCCGCTGCCAGAGGTAATAAAAAACAATATAATAATTGAGTACAACTCAAGTCAATAAAAATTTGAACCTTAAAAAATGATCACAGCCCTTTCGCTTGCACCGATAAAAATAGCCTATAGTTGTTTTGTTCGATTACATATAAATTAAGCAAATTAAAATTGTTTTAATAACAATTTATAAGGTTATGTACGCCCTTGTTCTAAATTATTACGCAGACAAGATGGTTCAAAAGAACTGATCGCTAACCTGTTAAAATAACTAAAACTATACACAAATATTAATTTTCAATATACTAAGGAAACCAAAGAAACGTGATTTTCTTTCATTTTCAAGAATTTGGTATAAATAGATGGCTCGATTTTTTCCGATGAATTTTTATCTCAAATCAAAATTTGGTAGTTAGTATTTTTCTCGTTATAGCTCTCGGAATTACAACAAAAATAATTGTCTCTGTTCTGGAAAAAAAAACGTTGTTAATTTTGGAAATATTCATTTTTTCAAACTGTTATCCTGATTGAATATTGAGTCATCAAAAATTCACTCCTCTATTGTAAAAAAAAAATAAATTTCCAAGACGAAATCATTTTTAAACATGCAGAAAATAATGAATATACATTTAAATTGAAATTTATACTATAACATGCATTCATATCTCAACAGTTATTAGCGTTAGTTTTTTTTAAACATATTTTTGTTTTATTGTCTTTAACTGGCAATCAAATATTCAAAATCGATTTAAACAAAACTGTTAATTTTTGTGAGACGTTTTTTGACAGAGTGAAGACAATAATATCTAACTGATTGTAGCGCTCCGATTAATAATAATTTCTAGGGCTTGATGTTTAAGGCACACTCATAAAAAAATGAGTCACGAAAATTGCGCAAAAAACAATTATTCAAAATAAATTTTAATGCACAGAGCGTACATTAGATTATTAAAAGGCTACTGGCTAAAAAAATCTACGAAGTGCTATCTCAAACAGACAAAGAGTATACAAATGCAATGAGATAATCTTTATATAATCTATATACAAAAAAAAATGTTTGTTTGTTGGTTTGTCCTCTATGCGTTCCTTTACCATTCATTCAATTTTGATGAAACTTTTGTGAGTTGTTGTGCGCACACTCGAGAAGGTTTATGAAGAAAAAAAATTAAAATCTGAAAACGTACAAACAGCGACATTTCGAAAAAACTTTCTGTGTACGCACCAGACAGAAAACCAAACATATTGTGTATCCAAAAATTCCAAAAGCACTTCAATAAACAGAAATAAAACACAAACCCTTTTTTTCTTTAAGTGGCATTGCAACGCATGCCAGGTACCAACTAGTACATTATAATAATCAAACACTGAAAACAATACGTAGAAAATATGACCATTCGGTATTCATTCTATATTTGATTAAGGGTGCGTAAAAATATCATTTTTGTCAAAATGATTGCAAAATAACGATTTTTTTGTCGACTTCTATTGAAATATTTATTTTATTACACTTTGTCACAATATATTAGAATGATTACAAATTTCTGATCCCAAAATAACTTATTATCCATTTTAATTATATGGAAAACGGTTATATCTAAGAATGATATTTAGATAAAAATCGCGTACGCAAAGGCGCAATATGTAATTTATGGGTCAATAAATATGAGTTCGTGACAATCCATCAAATAAATTCTACGTATACATTCTAAATAAATTCACAATTAAATAGACGAACGTTAACAAGAGTTTTGACAGTTTTAAAAATTAATTGAATAGGTACAATATTTATGTTCGTAACCATGACCTATACCAGCCCAGGGAATGTTTTTGATTGAAGATCCGTGTTGGTAACTCATTAATCAGTCACCCTTTTATTGAATCTATTTCAAATATGTAGTATAAAAAAAAACCTGAGGTTTTCGGCAAAATCTTTAAATTATTATCAATTTGTCAGAATAAAGAAAACTTAAAAAATCATATTTCTTAACAATGACATGATATAAAAAAGACAGACCGTATCTTTCTCATGACTAGGTAAAGCATTTCTTAACTACGAAGAGATCTTACAGCCATTGTTTTTATTTTAAAACTATATTTTAATAATGAACAAGTTATACTTTTCCTCATTTTAAATCATCGTGTTACAAATCACATAATGTTAGCTAGATTCTCTTTTGCTATTGTCTTCTTTTAGAAACAGTCTTTTAATTTTATAAGAGTCTCTCGTCGCTACTTTATATTTTACTAGTATTTATTATATTATTCATTTTCAATTGGGATAGACAGCTCTAACATTTAGATGCTGGTGTTATTATGACGTTATTTTAGTGCAAGATTATGTTAAAAGTTGAAAATATCAGCGTGGACCATACTTCATGTAACACCCAAAATATATAGTAAGTCAATTAATAATAATTGTAAAAGTTAAAAATATCACCATGGACCACCCACAAAATAAAGACAAGCAATTTATAATAATGTTAAAATTTCAATGTTGAAAATAGCACAGTTGGCTTATAAATGGCAGCCAAAATTAGATGTGCAAATATTACGTTGCTACTGTACACCGTTTGGGGGGAGTTCCTGTGACAGACAGACAAATTTATAAATGTATTTTCTGCCATATAATATAGACATCAGTTTTTTTTAAAATGAATATTCAGTTTTGTTCCTATTTCCGTGGTCATAAAATTACACTTGATTCAAAAAGTAAACATTGTAAGACGTGTAGTTATTATTCATATGACAGTGAACTACTGAATGTTAGGATGAAAAAAATGGAAACGGGGCAATAATAATCTAAGGTACCCATTCTTGTTATCAAATTAATATTGACGTGGTATGCGAGAATGGCGCTTTTCTCGTCGATTTAATATACATTTTTATCCGTTGAAATATTTAAAACCCTTGGTAATTTGCGTATGGCAAACTTTCTTGTTCATTGTTTGAATACTTAATTTATCAGTCTTAAAGCATTGTAATTTTCTTCATCTACTTAAACTATACTTAAATGTGCTTAATTTTTATAATAATGTTCTTGATATCAGTGTTGTACTAACCATTTGACTTGAAATATTTATTCAGTTATAACAGCTCGATTTAAAAAGTCAATTTTTATTATTTACATAACGTTTTTATTTTGAAATAAAAGAATATAAATAATAAGAGTAAATCATAATATAAACACATGACGATGATCTTCAATAAATAAGCGTTTAATTTCAACGATATAGCAGTTATGCTATGTATCGAAATTATCGATTTGATTTAGATTAAAGTAGATTTTGGTCTATGAAGAGGAAAGGATTGTGGGGGAGGGCGAAATTACCATCCGTAGTTGGCTCCATGTCCTGAGGAGAAGGTGGCGTGGGAGACGACGGAAGCTGGGGAGTAAGCGATGGCGGACTTGAGGACGGGAGCGGCGGCGGCGTATCCGTGTCCGGCGTATGCGGGAGCGGCGTATCCATGTCCAGCGTATGCGGGAGCGGCGTAGGTCTGGGCGGCGTAAGCTGGAGCGGCATAGGCGGATGCGGCGTATGCTGGGGCGGCGTATCCGTGTCCGGCGTAAGCGGGAGCGGCATAGGTGGCGATGGCTGGAGCGTGGGAGTAAGCGGCGACCACTGGAGCGGCGACGGCGATCTTAGCGTCGTTAGTGATGCGGGTATCGTACTTGCGGACGCTGGAATATGCGGTGTCGACAGCCTTGGAGAAGTGGGATACGGCTTGGTTTCCGTCCAAAGAGCGGATGGTGCTCTGTTGAGAAGATCCGACAGCGTGGTGGGCTGATGGAGCGTAACCGATAGCGGGAGCGGCGTAGCTCAGAGCTGGGGCGCCGTAGCTGATGGAAGGAGCGGCGTATGAGGCATAAGCTGGGGTGGCGTAAGCGGCCTTAGCGATGACTGGGGCAGCAACGGAAGAGTAGACGGATGAGACAGCTGGGGCAGAGGAGTAGTGTCCTACAGAGGGGGCGGCGTAGTGTCCTACGGATGGGGCAGCATATGCGACTGGGGCGCTAGCGTAAGAGCTGACGATGGGAGCACCGTATGACTTAGCTACAATGGGTCCAGCGGCGTAAGATGCGACGGCGGGGGCAGCGTATGAGGCATAAGCTGGGGCGGCATAAGCTGGTGCGGCTACTGAAGAGTAGACGGATGAAACAGCTGGGGCTGAAGAGTAGTGTCCCACAGCGGGGGCAGCATAAGATTGGTATGCTGGGGCGGCAAGGTAGCCGGCTTGGGCGGTAGCCAAAGCGGCGAAGAGGACGATAAGCTGGAAAGAAAATGTGTTTGTTTAAAGTTTGATTTAGTAATAGAATTTCCCGACTAATGACCTGAGAAGAAAGTTTCTGGTTGATTATAACAAATTGTAGGTATTATTTTAACACTCAAATAGGATAAGTAAATTGCAATATATTGAAATTATTAAATATTGATATTTATAATAATACGACACGTGGTTTTAAAATATTGTAAGTGGCACGATTCTTTTGTAGGACAAATCCAACGTTTGATTTAAAACACATCATTACTAAATGTCACAAACATACATTTTTAATGTCAGAAACTACTTTTGACTTGGCACTAAACAATATCTTTATGACTGAGCTGCCAGTCACGAGACAGTTTTTTTTTTAAAACAAGCTGTACCTTGAATGCCATTGTTGCTTATTTGACTGAAGATTACAATCGAATGATGCCTTTGGGATCAGACTGCTAGCCTTTTATAGTCGTAGCTGGGGTCTCGGATGCTGATGGGGAGCAGCCCCGCCATTCTTGGGCCCCCCTGGGCTAGGGGCGGAGGCTCTAAGTTGAACTTGTGCGGGCGACTTGCGAAATTTTTGAGCAAGTTTTGGCGTACGCAAAAAGAGCACAGAGTGTTTGCAAAATCTTAGTAATGTGACAAAGCTTTGCCCAGTTATAAGACATAATGTTTCGAAGAGTATTGACACTCATAACTTATAATAACAACTGGAAGTTCATCAGTTTTTTCGACATTCTTATTAAGGAAAATATAATTCAAAGAATCCTATCAACTGAAATGTTCAACCACTTAATTTATATCCGATAAAATGAATCTCCACCTTTTTGTTTTTCTCAACATTTGGACTTTATACTAAACAACAAATCAGATTTTTTTAATATGAATTTTTGTGTTCAAAAATAGACATATTTTAAATATTTTTAAACGGAAACAAATTAAATGCTTAGAATTTAAACCAATTTTTGGTCAGAATAAAAATATGGACGGTCTGAATAAAATTATTATTATACGGTCAGAATAATAGGATAAGTTATTCTAAGTTAGAAATACTGATCATAATTCTGACCAATATATAAAAAATTATGACCGAAACTGAATTAACATTCTGACCAGCAAAATGCGAGCGTTTTTAAATTTTCTATTCAACCCACTAGAAAATGAAACGTACAGCAATTTGCTGCTAACCGTAATATAAGACCATGTGTTTCTGAATTATAGAGGAGTTACCTTCAATATAAGCTTATCAAAAACCTATGAAATGCAGCTTCTCTGAGATTTCAAACGGTATCCAGGACTACATCGTTTCATCTCATTAAACAGTGTAATAAAATAATGTCATAAGAAACAATTCAACACACAAGTTACTTTTTTTGGGTAAGCACACTGTTTGAACTGTACATATGTAATACATTTTAAAACACACCAAATGCTGCTTAAAAACAATATTTAGGTTAGCTCTTAAGAGAATTTTAACGTTTCTTCAAAACACGATTATATCGCTATGGCTACAAGGATAGTTTATTTTAGCATATTATGCAAACACAAAAACCAGATTGTATACATACATATGTACAAAAAGATTCTTAACACATGGAATGTGACAAAGGTACTATATTACACATTAAATTATATAAATAATAAGCAGGCACATACTATTTTAAGCCGATTGGCTCCGCCATTATTTTTATTTCCGTCTATACTCGTTTTCACCACGCATCATTATTTATATTATGTAAGAGCACCAGTTTCACGGCTGCGAAATAGCTGAAAGTGCATTGATGGTCAAGGTGAGAAAAGAAAGCTTTTTTGTTATATCAATGTATTTAAAATACTAATTTCATTCATAATATTGTTCTAAAGAATTGTAGTGACGTTATTAATTTCGCGTTTAATGTCTAAATCAACTATAAGTTATTTTAGTAGATATAGTTATAGAGACAAGGGAGATTGGAAATGTATAGTCTTTAAACTTATACTGTAATTTTAATTGGATATACATGGTGCTGGGACACTCACATAAACGTATGTACATACGAATGCGTTAGTTTCAAATATTAAGAGAAAAATTAAACATTTTTGTAGCATATATTTGATTCAGCATTTTGTACGGCTAACAAAAATAGTGGTGTTATGGTAGCAGAAGAGTGTTTTTGAACACCGTATTGATTACTCTTGTTACAGTTTGTAACAGTACGAACAATCAACCATTACTTTCTCTTTCTTCGCTGAATCAGCAAATCGGCAAAGCAACGAATCGGCGGACTGGGCTGACGGCGATTGAAGGTCTCGGCTAGACAGCGTCCCGCCCTACCAAACTAAAATAACACGTAACAAATGCTAGCTACAGAAGAGCGCAAGATTGCTAAAGATTTGACTATGTTTCAAGCCATCATATCCATTATGCTCGCAATGATGTATAATGATATAGTTATTTTGACAGCTTTAAAAAATAAAAACAAATTTATTTTTATATATCATTTCAAGTTTCGATTTGAAAAGTGACGTAGAAAAATATTAAAGTTCGACAACGTATTATTATATTATCTAACAGACAATAGATCTGCTCAGATTCGTGTATTCTTATTCATGCACGTGTATCGGTTTCCTACTTAATAAATATTGATTAAAAACTATTTTTTGGTTATTGAATAAACTTTGTGAAAACTCTGTGAAAAGTTTTACAGAATTTTCAACAAATATTTAGCTTAAGCCATTTTCGTTAATCTATATATATATATCAAAACCTTTTATGTCCATCATTTAATATAAAAATCGTTAAAAATTATATCTAGCAAATAACGTAGTATCAGATAAATTTACATCTCTATCACGTTAGATAGTTAGCTTAAATTTTTTCGTGTGAATTAATTTGTAAGAAAAAAAATTTGCGGAATTCTTAATTGTGTATAAATAGATCGAAATGAAATATTCGAATATGTTTTACACTAAGTAATAATTAAACATATTTGAATATTGATTGATTTTATTAAGAAAGAAATGTAATATTTAGCAGCGCTTATCTTTTAAATATATCCCTTGCTGCTTCTAGAGCAGTCTTTTCAATATAAACTTTACTTGTATGCCCAGCCCACATACACTTTGGTCGCCTGACCCAAGCACTCGTGTAAAGACAGCAGATTAATAATACAGACAGTGTTTGAGAAACTTTTCCATTAAATTTAGTATGTAAATTAAATTAAACTCGTTAATAATTTTACTAGCCCAGACCACTCTGTAGACGCTTTATTATTATCACGTATCACATATAGGTATGAAATTTTCTCATGACGTAGGCGTTCGCTGTGTCAACAATTCACACACAGTTCGTTCCGACGTACTAGCTACTTTAGGCATTCAGTATATCAATTTCAATACCGTCATTTATGACGGGTGCGGTTATTCTAGTATTTTAGAATAGTGAAAGCGTATATGTGCTATTGTTAATATCGTTTTCAGATAAAGATTATCAATAGAAGAGAAGAATGATGTTTAATACACCAGCTGTTCTGCTACAATCATAATAAGTATTTTTAATTTGGATTATTGAGATTTTGTACACTTCCATGTATTTTGTTACTAACGACCCGGGTTTCGCCTTTCGGCATCTTCAGGCATTCGAGCACACGAATGGACTCGAACTGAGAGACAGTAAACAGTGTCTAACGTTTATATAGAAGATACAAATGCGACAAATATTATTTACGAGGTAAGATATTATATGTCTGAGAGCCACACTGATACCTGAGTTAAAATTTCGGGAATCGCCCTAATCCTTATTTTGTAAACACCATATTAACAGAGTGGCGAATTGCCGCTTTTCAACTTCTTTTAGAAATACCAGTGATTTTACAATTATAATAGTATTGTGGGTTTTGACGGGATGTAATTCGACGAATGGGTAAATATATACAATCATTCCACATTTAGTGACATCTGTTAGGTGTTTCAAAAATCACTGGTATTTCTAAAAGAAGTTGAAAAGCGGCAATTCGCCACTCTGTTAATATGGTGTTTACAAAATAAGGATAAGGGCGATTCCCGAAATTTTAACTCAAGTATCAGTGTGGCTCTCAGACGTATAATATCTTACCTCGTAAATAATATTTGTCGCATTTGTATCTTCTATATAAACGTTAGACACTGTTTACTGTCTCTCAGTTCGAGTCCATTCGTGTGCTCGAATGCCTGTAGATGCCGAAAGGCGAAACCCGGGTCGTTAGTGACAAAATACATGGAAGTGTACAAAATCTCAATAATCCAAATTTGATTTTGAAATTCCATCAAGCACCCTCAGTCGATGTCTTAAATTATAAGTATTTTTGTTTTGCACATTAAAGTATTTTATTCCATGTACTATCCCAACTTGGAGCACATGGTCTCTTAATTGAGCATTTCAAATTAAAAAATAATATAAACGTACTATTTTATAATTCCTAGTTATTTTTATGCAAATCATAAAATTGATTTTATTCTATTTTTTTCTCTTATAAATTCCTAGCCACGCTACCCGGCATTGCCCAGGATTAAGATTCTGATGTTATATTTCACAAAATATTACTAGGTGGTGGAAAGATGAGGCATGCTGAAAAAAGTCACATTTATTAGATTTTATTAAGCACAACACACTATGTATATTTAATGACACGAATGGTCGTTAGATAGTTTCCGTTTGGCGGACATATATTTTAGTGGTTTCTATTTTATAGCAATCTTAAAGTTTATTATATTACTTCAATATTATTTCTCTGACAGTGAGTTTTAGAGCCACTGATTTACAATATGATCACCCGTTTCTCTAACTGGGCCAACAACAATAATAATCACATGTACAAGGTGGTAACAGCGACATAACTCCAAAATTTATTGCTAAGTTATTCTTTCGATTCAGATCATTTTCTTCTGGCGATTGTGTCCGTACTGTCACCGGCTACATATTGCTAGCCACAGAACAGTACATTGGTTGCTAAGTGAGTTTTGTATCTTGAATTGCAAACGGTGTTATAAATGCACTTACATCATTTGTGCACGTAGAGATTTATTCGATTGTATAACTGTGGTAATCTGATTATAGAAACGTTTATTTTTTTGTTTATAAATGTAGCCAGTTATTCAATTATCAAATTTAAATTCTTGATTGTACTAAAATAAATATAACGATATTGTCAGTATTTTTATTTAAATTATTGTAAATATTACACTTGATGTCTATCATACATACGAGCCAAGTTACCCGATACAGGAAAAAGCATTTTGGGTATTTCATCAATGGGTATTTTCGTACGATATCATGATCAGAAACTTATTCTCCATGTCTGGGTTAGCTGTTTGTAACATGTGATTTTTTGTAAATATCAATTAATTATTAATACAGTACATAGGAATTAGTATACAGTGTAGAGCTCCCCTCTCAATTTTGGATGTGTCCCTATTGGCTCCTAGAGACAAATTTTTATAGAACCACTGCTAACTTTGGTTTCAATTTCTCCATTAACTATTTCCATATAATCTTTATGTGTAATAAGCAAGTATTTAGATTTAAGGTATATTTAAATCATTATCTTGAGAAGATAATAATTCAAATTTTTAATTGTTTATAGGACATCGAGTAAGTCGTATTTCTATCTTATTTCTGATATTACTTTAATGTTTTGGGTAGCAGTGACTTAATGTGATCAATCTATTTTCTTTTTTACTGCTTAAGTTTTGACAATCAATGATGGAGTAAACTTTCCTATCACTGTGTTATCAACTACCAAAATGAAATGAGATGTTGCTTTTTTAAATAAATTATCATTATAATTTAATATGGCCTGAGTAGCTGTATTCTAATAATATTTAATTAGTCTCTCCACGTGTTCGTTTTAAACATTTTTTAAAAGTAAGCGGTTATGTGCTGTAGAGATTAAATATTTTTAATGCTTGTTCGCCATAATTACACGAGATGCCACAATACTGGTTTGAGTTTAATCGAATGAAAGACATCTGTCAGTAATTGCAAAAAACTCGCGTATAAATTAAATTTATAAATAAACTGTTACTTTCAATATCTGTAACTGTTCTTTAACAATAACATTATTAAATACAGATAGCAGATTTTTTAGTAAACCTAAATAAATTAGTCGGTTTATCTAAAGTCATGTAACTAACTTATATACATTTTACTTTGTTGGATTTAATTGTTTTTATTTAGTCTGGTTATATTTTAGCTTTGCGCTTTAACGTAAACAATAGTTTTACAAATCGAAGATATTTTTAAAACACTATAAAGTATAGCTTATGGATGGTATCTACCCAACATTATTCTTTCGTAGATTTTTCATTAGAAAAAATACGATCTTAGTTTAATGGATGAGATATCGTTAACTAATACATAAGTTAATTAAGGTAAAAAATAGTAAAGCATTAAGTTATTTATAGAATACTATCATATACAAATTTGGATTATTGAGATTTTGTACACTTCCATGTATTTTGTCACTAACGACCCGGGTTTCGCCTTTCGGCATCTTCAGGCATTCGAGCACACGAATGGACTCGAACTGACGTTGTCAGTTCGAGTAGAGTTGTCAGTTCGAGTCCATTCGTGTGCTCGAATGCCTGAAGATGCCGAAAGGCGAAACCCGGGTCGTTAGTGACAAAATACATGGAAGTGTACAAAATCTCAATAATCCAAATTTGATATTGAAATTCCATCAAGCACCCTCAGTCGATGTCTTAAATTATACTATCATATACTTTAAAGCTATTTCAGCATGAGGCTGTCGTCAGATCTTTAATAGCTTTATAATACTTGCGGTGAAATAAAGTGCTTTACTCTTTTTATTTTAGAATAATGGAGTTCAATCAAGTAAATCAAATTTATGAATGATTGTTGTAGTTGATAAATTCTGGCAGCGTCGTTTCCACGAGTTACCTGTGTAATATCAATATTAAAATAAATTTGAATTGTTGCGATTTTGTGCATTTCTATGTATTTTTTCACTATTTTGTCAACGTCCCGGGTTTCGCTTTTCGGCATCTTCAGGCATTCGAGCACACGAATAAACTCAAACTGTGGCAAGTAGACAGTTTATAACAATTATATATAGGATAAATACGACAAATCTTATCCCTGAGTCTAAGATGTTAGCATCTGGAATAGTCAAAACACATGTATTACGGGTGAAAAGAGGGGTTTTTTAAAATGCAATTCGAAGAACTATCTACTGAATTTCAACAAATGGGCTCTGTCAGGGAGACCATGGACCAATGTATTAATATGAGAAATTCATTATTTTGAATGTTAAGTTATGTTTCTTTTTTACGGACTCATCTCACGTAAAGGATACATTAGAGAGGAGTTTAAAATATTCAGTTGTTCGTTCAGAATTGGTAAGGAATTTCACTTGGCTATATAGATTTCCAAAATTTCTTGATAAAATAATTTATGGTACCCTATTATTAAACAAAATGAAGGCTTAATGGAAATGAAGATGGTGCATTTACATTGTATATTTGTTTACCTACTGAAAATATGTGGAGCCTGAGAAGTGGTCTCTCATTTTTAACATTATTTAAATTTCTAGGAGGGGTACAGACTGTGTATATATATACCCCTTTACCGAATGTATTTTGACTTAGTTTGTTTTAATCAAAATTTTATCAGATAATGGCTTTGGATGAAGAAAACAATTTAAAGAAACCCCTTACGAATATGGATTGTCGGTTTTCAGCAAACAAAAATGAAGCATTGTTCGTGACGTGATATTACACCTTAAGTGTTTACTTTCACTTGTTCATTCTCTATTAAAGAATGTTATTTCTCTATTATTCTCTAAACTCTCTATTAAAGAATGGAAGTTGAATCGGCTCCATATATATAGCTTACCAGCAAGACCAATCATATAAGCACCTTCGACAAAACAAGACCTGACCGCCCGAGACTTAAATGGGTAACATCAAAAAAGATTTAAAGATACTAAAAGAATTGGTTTGTCCGCGATGCATTTTTTGTTGAATAAAAAAATGATATACGGGATACAGATCTACATATATAAAAATGTATAGAAGTTATTTAGAAAACGTCTTTTTAAATTTGGAATTGCAAATAATATATTACGTAAAAAGACAATTATTTTTTATACAATTCGTCCAGGTTCACTGTAAAAAAAACAGCTATGTAACTAAATACGAAAAAGGTAAATTTAAGTTAATATTATAGACAGTGAGAATAATTTCCTTACTGTGTAGTAAATATTTTGCCGAGCAGACTCGCTTTTTCTTATTGACTTGGTAATTTATTACTTTTATTGCATATGGGTGTGGTGTTCTGTCTCGAAATAGTATTATAGTATATATCAAGCGCCTCGTGTGTGTTGTTTTGTAAAAGTAGATTATAAACCCGTAGGTAAGAGGAATGTTGTTGTTAATTGAATGATCCTTATGAAATAAAGAGAAGTAAGGCAATAATTAGCATCAGACAATCTTTAAATGTATATTAGTAAAAGAAATGAAAAATGTAGAGTTTAGAAGCAATTTTAGTAAAACAATAAAAGAATAAAGCTTGAGAGGTATTTGGTCCACAACTTAATCATATGCTCTGGATCGTTTTCAATCAATGTGAGCATTTTTAATTGATAAACAATAATGTCTTGTGGTTGAAAAAATTTGTCGCTGACAGACCTGTCAAAATATGTAATGTTTAAATGCTTAATCAAAAATCTGTTTTTCTAGCTTCATATTCTGAATATTATTTTCATTGAATTCATGATATTAACCTTCCCGTTTCCATGCTAAAAAAATCCCTTTGGGTCTCATGCAGTCACATTACATTACCGTGTGAGTTTTGTCAAATAAACGCATTTATAAAGCGAAATGATAAGGAAATTATATGTTGTGTGTAGAACCTGAAATACATGTCAAACTGTGCGAAATTATCAAAATACGCAATAATCTAAATTCTTCATAGCAGAACAAGCTCAAGACGTATCTCTGAAAAAAAAACGGTTGTATACGGTAAGGTCATGCATCTCGGGTCATTACTATACTAAACTAATTGTTACTAGCCTATTTTTAATACTATACTGTAATGTTGTGTTTTTTCGATGGTAAAATTGACGAGGTTTTCATCATTATACAAAGAAGACGTAAACTATAATGTATTTTTAATTTTCAATTATATGCAGAACTATTTTATTTAAAAATAGCAAAATTTTCAATTTTTGTATGACCTATTTCACAGATAATTTAAAGGTTTAAAAACTGAGGTAACGCAATGTTACACCATGAGTGCGGAAGGGTTAATAAATTGACTTGAAACGATGTTTTCTTCTTATTGATAAACTAAATAATTTTAAACTCAAATAATATAAAACATATATTTTAAATTTGAGACGGAATAAAGAAAAGTCCGTTTGCTCTTACATGATTTCTATATGTTAAATTAGTAACAAAAGAAAATGTTCATTTTTAGAATCGAGATATAATTGGAAAAACTCAATTGAAAAAACAAATTATAAATATGCACCAATCTAGTTTATAAGAATTTTCCAAAAATTATAATATTCATTTTGGTTAGAATTTTTTTTTATCAAAATCGAAACAATCACTTACAAAGCGAAACCTTTATTAATAAAATTATCAAATGGCGGACTTTGTAAAACCAATTCGTTTGAATTTGCCTTTTCTTGATAGAACTCACTTTTATTATATATTCGTTGTTCTGGAAGAAGACACTAACTAGAAAATACTAGTTTTGAGTAATTGGACTTTGAAGTTTGCCAAATGCTTGAAATGACATAAGTTTTTCATTGTTTTTGTGTGTTCTGTCATACGGTAGAGTATGAAATAAGGAACTAACTCTATATGTCATTTTTTCGATTTAGTGTTTTCTTCCAGAACAACGACGATATTTAGTTCTAAATAAAATAGTTATCGACAGTATTTGAAAATTCTGAGGTGAATGTAATGATGGTATTAAGACATTTCTAATATATGTACACTTATTAAAAATTGTCATTGAATCCTAATATATATAAATAATATAAAAATATGTAATAGTGAGTCTACGAAGTTCAGATATATGAGAAATATGATCGCATGGACAAGAGCAAAGTCTGATTCTGTCTATACAACATTCATTGAAAACAATTTCTATATTTATACCGAACACGAACCTTTTGCACGCAGCCAAGAATTGAACTATGAGAAAAATCAACAATCTTATGCAATACATATAATTATACCCCATTAACATTTGACACTATGATATCGAATAAGTATTCTCGTTTGCCATTTTTTGAATTCATTTTACCCTTTGTCTATGTTCTATAATCTTTATTATGTTGTCAAAACTTATTCTATGAATATACACTATAGGCACTGTCAGCGGTTGAAAATAGAGAAAACTGTAATGTCATTAAACGATTTACATGTCTGATCAATAATTACTGTTGCACTCATTCTGTATTCACTTTTGGATAATTATCTAGTTCTTTTAAACCTAAGACTGTCCCAAAAATATTACAAATTACCCCTAAAAATTCGCAAAGAAACTTAGTGTTTATGAATAGGAATGTCATATAATCATACAATACTATGAATTGAATCGTTAAATAACAAACAACATATGTTTGGGTATTAGGAATTGTCAGCTACACGTTAGGTGAATGATACTCGCTTAGACATGTGCTGAGCATCTGGGGAGCCTGAATCCTGTCTGTCTCTTCTTCCAAAATCGATTCCGTCATATGGAAGGCCGCTGATGACAATCGGCTGTGATATATGTACTTGGCGGAACTACGGGACGCTGGAGTGACTTGGGAGGGAGAAAAAAGGCTAGCCGTAGACGGAAAATCTTGAAGGCACCATGTGGAGTCATATAATCCGAGTAGAGAGTGAAAATGGTCAAAAAAGATGCTCGTTTTTTCCCCATTTGAAATAATGTCGTGGAGAGCTAGTATAACTTATAATTATGTTAATTTTTGCTTTATTTTACATATAAAATGAAAAATAAAGAAGTAGATAAAACATGAACATTGAATATTCAATAATAAATATATCGTATATTAGAATCACCACATACGGAGACGGAGATAATATTAAAATATATATGGTATTAGGAAAAATATGGTTACACTGTTATAGATTCCTGCGATAAAGGATTGGACGGACTTGTTGAATAAAATATACATTAATCTATGAATTCATTTTGGCCAAAATTGACATACTAAACTATATATATAAGAAATGTTTTTTTATAAAACTTTTTAAATTTGTAGACATGAATTCTTTGAAAGACGCGATATAGTAATGTTTCCACGGATTAGAATACAGTTTATCAAGCGGATCCCGTTGAACCTTTGATCCCGTTGATCCCGGTTGAACCTTATGTCACACACAGCATAGCAAGCGTTTGGAAAGCCACAATCAGAATGAAACACTTGTTTGTATGAAGATTTAAAAAAATTGAAAATAAATGGTAAGGAAAGGTTTCAATGGGCATTCAATCATCAATGTAAGCAAAGACGTATTGTAAAGGCAGCTGCCAAGTGTTGATTAATCATAATGTTAATTTATTCTTCTACTTTGTTCTGCTTTTGTTGCTCCTTTTTGCTCATATTACAAGCAAATAAAGAGCAATTCCATTACTTAACAGTGATGTTACGCGCTTGGATACTAAATATATACAAAACTAATTACATTTAACAAACCTTTACGATTCTTCGTGTCGCAATCAAGATTTCGTGTTTGTGTCACCGATGACCTGAGGTGCTTGAAAACATTCAGCCTAGCTTCAATCCACAATATAGTAATGTTGCTCCAGGCGAGTTTTACCACTGACCACATAATAATTATGTGTTTTAGTATTGCGCCCACTCGAACTCGAGAGTATTTTATTATTTAATCGCCTTTTATTGCGAGATTCAAAACAAAATGATCACGTACAAAAATTTAAATATACTCTTTGATTACCTGGTAGTGTATATGCGGAATTAGTCAATACTAATGAACTGCAATTAAAATCAGCCAGAGGAAATTATACAGAAAAACTATAAAACATAATTTATTGTTGTTATTTAGCATTATTTAAGTTTATGAAAAAATCATTGGTTAAAACACATATAATTTTCTCGGATGAAATGAAGGAAGAGGAAAGTATTGAAAGATTATGTTTCTAATAATTTATGTCTTTTATGCATTAGCCGAGTAGTCAATGCCGTTGGCTTCGGTTACCGTGCTCACTGGTTTGAATCCCAGTAAAGAAAGTCTCATAAGTTAATTTTTCAGTCGATTTATCTATTCGTGTTTGAAAGCATGGATTTCCATGATACCTAAAATTCCCTCTCACCCATTTGTTCCTAAAAATCAGCTAACCCCTAGTAAGAGTTTATATATTATGCTCTACTTTGGTAGCCGACATGGCGTTATAAAAAATGAGCAAACGAGAAATATTGACCGTCAAAATGGTCAATAAAGCGTTCATCAGTTGGTAGTGCTTGCGATGAGTGAAACCGGTTCTGGTCATTATAAACATGTAGAATTAGTACAAAAAAATCGTGTTTTATTTAAAAATTATAATGCCTTTCCACCAAGAATTGACAGTTTACACCTTAAAAGTGATAAATAGAGTGTGTTGAGTAAAAAAAAATGTCATTAACTGCATGCTTATACGAAAGTATGATGGTCTATAATTATTTTTACATTCATCAGAATGTTTGAGTTGTCATTCATCTAGCAGAAAGTGGATATGCATATTTGAAACGTTAAAAGAAATGATGTCTATGTATAATATTTATATATTAATATGCATACAATAATCGCGATTGACTTTTTGATAAAGATTTATTTATATACCCATGAACTAGTACACGAAATGACAATATTAAATCATGACATAGAAAAAATATATTTTATTCGAAAATTAACGCCGCTTTTGTTTATCGGCTATTGCCAATGCAAAAATAATTTCATAATTTTTGAAATGGTTGTTTTTAAGCGCTATATAAATTATATAAAAGTAAATGATCGATCAATTTATTTGCATGTTGATTAGCCAAAGGTGTAGTGTAAAATAAATAAAAATAAATAATGTTTTTTAAAAATAAATAATGAGATCTTTGCTAAAAAACATTTTTTTACTTTATATACAGGTAGTTTAGGCTCAGTAGATTGGTATTTGCTATATGTAAAAATGGCCCATGTTAAAAATGTTTGCGCACGAAATCCTTCTGAAAATCAAATTTTATTAACGATTGTAGTATTTATATATACGTATCTACGCATATATTACCCGTTGTAATCTTTGTACAGATGAAGAATTGTGACTTTTACTCTAAAACATTTCAAAATACTTTTTAGGTTGAATTGTCAACGAAGTGTGGTACACGCAGTACTTACTTAATGGCAATAAATTAAATGGTCAGAATTAAAAAAAAATTTTGGTCAGACTTTGAATCAACTTTTGGTCAGAATAAAGTTCAATTTTTGGTCAGAATAAAAATATTATACGGTCAGAATAAAAGGTTAGGTTAGTTAGGTTAGGTTAGAAATACTGACCATAAATTATTTATTCTGCAATCTGTAATTCTGACCGATACATTCTGACCAATGTATAAAATATTATGACTGAAACTGAATTAAAGTTCTGACCAGAAAAATGCTTACTTATGAAGATGCAGATTTGATGAAAATTAAAAAATAAGTTTTAATAAATTAATAGTCGAGCCTTCATCATGCAATGGTTAAAAGTCCGGAATAAAAACAATGATACATTGATTTTTCAGTCGATTTATAGATTTGTATTTCTCAGATATTTATATACTTTCCCACTCACCTCTTATCTGATCCTGAAAACGGAGCGTATTGAGAGTGACTAGTTAAATTAAGATTCTTTCCTAACTACATGCTTCTTTCCTTACAATTTGCGAAGAGCGAAGTTGAGCCACTGACTTGAAATCAGTAATTTGTATCACATTAATTATGAATTATCACTCTGTATAAAACAATAATCGATAAACGTGGAAAATAATCAAAACTTTATAAACTTGTCTGATAACCATTGAAGATGTTAACAAAAAACATAAAAAATGGTACGCTACTGCAACGAATTTAGCCACCATTTGCAGGCCTTCGGGTATTTCATCTGGTAACCTACGCGAACGCGTGTATTTTGATACAGATCTGCCAGGAGTGACTCTTGGGAAATATTATCACACAGTGGCCCGTGACTATGAAGTAAGTAAATCAAATTTATTAGAATAACTCTTATGAAATTGACCAACTCTATCGAGTGTTTATATTGGTCATCGGCTTACTTAAGAGTTAGATTAATTGAGCGCGTAAAAGTTATTTTTAATAAAGTATCGGTTACGAATGTTTCAATTACTGTAATAAAATTGGATATTTGTTGCTTTACAGCAAGGTTTTTTTGAATGTTGCCCATGTAAAAAAAGCTTCGGGTGAATTGAAATACAGGATGAAAAGAATCACGGTCTGCGAAGAGCTGCACAGTACTGATTGTGAACAATGCACCTTCATGTATTTAGGCTAAAATAAAAATTGCAATAAAATATGCAAAAGGGCTTATTGGGATTCAGATTCATATATTGCTTAAAAATCAATTGATAGCGTAGCAAATATGGTGTAGGGGTGGAATTTTTGAGAATGAGTAGAAAATGTCGTAATAAACTAATAACAATTGTTAATAATAATCTTGCAAATTTGAGTCACTGAGATTTTGTACACTTCCATGTATTTTGTCACTAACGACCTGGGTTTCGCCTTTCGGCATCTTCAGGCATTCGAACGCACAAATGAACTCGAACTGACAGACAGTAAACAGTGTCTAACGTTTATATAGGAGATACAAATAAGACAAATATTATTTACGTGATAAAATATTTATTATAATATACATGTATGTATTGTAGTTGATTTAGAATATTTAACTAGTTTTTCAATGAACTCGACTTAACTCCCTTTTCTTTTCGCCAGTTCAAGTTCATTTGTGCGCTCGAATGCCTGAAGATGCCGAAAGGCGAAACCCGGGTCGTTAGTGACAAAATACATGGAAGTGTACAAAATCTCAATAACTCAAATTTGATATTGAAATTCCATCAAGCACCCTCAGTCGATGTCTTAAATTAAATAATAATCTTGCAATTTTTAATTTGTTTTTATGCACAATTAACACTACCAATAATGGTTATAACTTTGTGTTTTTTGTAATAATAATCACAAATCGAAAACAACAGACCATTGTATAATAGATTTTTTGACGTATTTCATATACATACTTACTATATTAATAATAATTATAACAGAATTGTAAAATATAGTAATTTTCAAGAAATCACCTACTGCACAATCAATCAAATAATTGATACACTACTGTCAATTAAAAATCGTCGATTTTGAAAAATTGGTGGGAGGCAAACTCAGGAACCACCCAGGATGCAAAAACTCTAACTACGCTACTGGTATAGTGTCACCAACTCGTTAAAATAATACTAAGGTACTCTAAATACAATACGTTATACTGCGATTAATAGTAGGCGACAGCACGCTATCGCAGAGTGTTTATGATTGACTATTATGACACGACAACTCTTATGATATAATGAATACATGCGTCAATGCACTTGTACGTTTAAACTGTAAAAAAGTTGTCAATCTATCGGCGAAAAAAATCAACCAAAACAAATTGGTCAGAGTTCTTGACATTGGTTAAATATTCACAGATCATATTCAGCATCATGTTGTGAACTAGTAATAAGTAAAACATTCCAATCATAGCATGAATAATAATTACTTGTATAGGCTTACCTGTCAATCAATTTAATGAGAGCGCTGAATGATTAATTCTACGCGGCCATGTCGTAATAGGAAACACGAAAATTCATTGATTCATTTTGAATCGGTATAAATTAATTTTATAACAAATCAATCGAAATTTAAACAAGTTGCTCAGCATTTTACATTATAATTTATTTAAATATGATAATGTACAGGTGTATAAAATGGATTGTGAGTATTTTAAAAACAATAGCCGTTATCAACGGATATTATAATATGTATTAATAAGTCGTTCGATTTATAGATTCCCATTCGTAGGCATGGATGTTTATGATGTACAAAATACCCTTCTACCTATTTAATTCTAAAAATGGGGCTTAACGAGAGCGATTAGCTAACCGATATTGCTGTCCTAGCCCTATTCTCTTATCCTTACTTTCTTCGAAATAGAGATATTGAGCAATTGAGCCGTTCTTGTAAAAAAACTTCTGTTGAGATACCTCCATTAGCTGGCTATATGTGCCACATTAGAGCATAAATGGTAAAAAAAATAGTTAGTAGATTCCAAGATGATTTTAGATATCAGCGTCAGATTCGTTACTATTTTTGTTGCAATACAATAACAGTTTAATCGAAAAGAGTGAAATTAAATCAATCCAAAGAAATAACGATGTTATTATAATGTAAGCTGTTTACTGAGCTTCGAGAATAAATGCCTGCGTCGGATATTGGGGGTGAGATAGTTTGACCTCATGAGTAACTCGGAGATTAGGGAACGTACCAAGCAGCGCCCTGTTACGTAAATGGTCATGGAGCTACGGCGGAACTGTCTGGGTTACGTGCTGCGGATGCCTCAGACGAGCCTCAATTGCCTGCCTCTTCGTCGAACCGGTGAGATTCCGTCGGATACTATTCATAGGATGTACTCGACGGAACTGATGGATGCTGGCACTTCATGGGAAGAAGCCAAGTAATTGATGTGTGACAAGGAATCATGGAGGCGCCGCGAGGTGGTCATATGTGAATATAAATAAAGAACGAACTATAATATAGCCATACTAGCTACATATTACACCAGGTGGCAGTGCATGCTGTCAAAATTCGTTCAAAAACAATTTTGACATATAACCATTAACGCAAACACATTCTCTCTGTCTCTGTAGTGCGCCATGTGCAATCGCAGTGTTGTGCTGTGCGCTACAGAAATATCGATAAATAAAGAAAAAAATATTTTATATTATAACAGTAAGTAATATTGTATACCAGACGGTAGTGCCAACTGTCAAAATTCGCTCAACGCTCGCGCTCACACATAAACTTTCTTCCTTCCTGAGGTCTGCTGTGCGTTACAAATAGTTCAAGACATATACTGTAAAAAATCTCAATAATTCAAATTTGATATTGAAATTCCATCAAGCACCCTCAGTCGATATCTTAAATTATATATGCTGTAATTAATCATGTGTAAATAATAATTATTGAAAATTAAAATCATGTAATTGAATGTCAGCCTTCGGGCATTGGTGGTCAATTATTTAATTTAAATAATGATGTGGTTTGTGGTTACTAATTATTTTCAAAAATAATTTCTGTATGGAAGTGAGAAAAGTGCATTGAACACTTTCTTTTGGAATCGGAGTTTTTATAAAAGCGAAATCAAGAGTTATTAAGCAATAATACCGACAAATACAGATTGATATAGTTTTTACACTAGCGAGAATTTGAGTCCAGCACCACTGCCAACACTACACTGTGGCTCTGAAAAACCTTTCATCGCTTCGATAGCATGAATTTATATTCTTGGATAATAAGCAAAGTTTTGCATTGAAATCTTATCTGATCGTGTAGAATAAAATCTCAATACATTGAATCTACTTATTTCCATTTGATATACGTCAATCAATAAGCTTATCGAAATAAGTCGTAAATCTTCAAAGCTGTGGTGTTCTTTGATCGACAAACTTTACGTAATATTCTCATTGAAGCGTGTGCATACTTTGCATTTAAAGTATCTAACATTAATTCTTGACCTGTAATACATAAACCTCACGTAATATGATATGATCATTATACTCCACGTACATGTTAAGCCGAATTTATGAATTATTACGTGAAATAGGCAAAATTTTGCCTAATTCATGAGAAATGCAAGCCCATTGCCTTATTCTTGAATTGCGATATTTCGGTGGCTTGGAGTTATAAATTCAGATTTTTCTTTTTTTTTCTTTACATGATAGGCAAAAGTACATTTGTTAAACAAAACATATTAAATGACAAATGAAAAAAGGCAACTTATGAATTTGTAAACCAATCTTCAATTTATGTATGGCAAAATACATACTTTTTAACTTAAATGATATGAATTGAAGCCTATGTGAAAGTTTAAATAATTTAAATTTGATTTTTTGTATTTGGAACTTAAAAGAAAACGTTTGGAAAATAACATAGTTTTGTGATAGACAAAAAATCACGCAGAGGATATGAAAGATTTTTTGAAGAATGTGCCGAACGAAAACAAGGATCAGAAAGATTAAAAGAATGATAAAAAATTACTTTTTATCCATTACACTTTGACTGATAAATATTCCCGGATCATCTTGCTGTTGCAGATGAATTATAAATTCTGCATATTTCGTCAATTATTTTATATGCGTTGGAAAAAAACAGCATCACAAACATAATTCTGTCGGTACAGAATAAAAACAATGTTATTATTATGACGGTATTTAGTTATCTTTTAACATCTACTGTGCTTATTACAATTCTTACACCACCACCTTGAAAAAATCTGTGTCTATTAATTAATGTGTATTTAATTGACAAAGGTGAGCAGCACCTGGCCTAGGTAACTGGTATCGTAATAAAATTATAAGATCGTGGGAAAACAAAATTCACCTACCTACCAGATTTAAGGCTCGCAAACTTATGGTCAAAACTAAATTCATTGCCTCGTCATTCGCACTTGATTGATGGACTTAATTTTGATGTTAAAATCAAGGTGATGAATTGCTTAAAAATAAAAACCTTGGTACAGTAAAATGTGAATCAATATTAATCATTAAAATGTATCGTCAACACTTTTATCGGTTCTAATGTTATGCTTTAATAATCGATAATTACGCATGGCAAATTGTCTTACCAAATTGGGCTGGGCTTTTTCGATTTGAAATATTTTAAGTGCATTGAAAAAGCCTCGCCAAGTGATGTAACTATAGCTACCGGGGCTCCCATGATTTTTTATAATTTGATAATGAAAAGTAAGTAGTGCCATTGGCATTAGGTTGAAATAAAATTAAAGTATAAAAAGAAATAACTATAAAACTTCTGATATTGTTGTATTGCCTTTTTCTTAATATAGGATAAGAGTTTCTCTCTTTATATTGTTGAAATCTTGATGTATATTTTATATTTTAAACATTGTCCAATTCAAAATTTGAACATAAAAACTTCTAATAGAGCATCGCAACAACAGCTGTTTTGCGATCGTTATTATAAGTCGGTCGCTCAACGTCTGTCTTCGGAGGGGATGAGGGAATAAGAATTATGAAGTTAGGAAAGATTAAGACGTTCAAAAGCCGCTGTCTATAACGACCGTTTTCAGTATTGAATAGGGGTAGATGTGTAGGTATTAAAACATTACAGAAATTCATATTAGTCACATTCTCGTAAAGGTTTTTTCTTAAGTGTTATTCCGACGTAAAACCTTTAACTGGTAGAAACTTTTTAGATAGCAGTACTTAGCTAGCTTACATGCGAGAAAGAGATATTGACTTTAGCTAGGAAACTAGGAGCCAGCTTCGTGGACTCCACATAATAGTTTTAGTAGGATAATAAAGGTAGGGAAAAAATAATATGACAAATATACATATGGTTAAAAGTTTCCATTCCTCTATTCGATCCCGTTGAATGAATGATTGCTGAACAGAATTGACCACTTGAATACAGGATAAACATTCAAATATATAAATGAACGTAGATGACGAACATCACCATGAAGTAGTAAAACTATGTGCAATCTTTTAATTTAAAATCAATTTAGCTCCAAGGTAACCGATATATTTAACCGTACATTTTTGAGGTTTGTAATATTTCTTTTCAGTTTTAATCGCTTACAATAAGTCTGGGTGAAACATTATTTTTCATAACATCGTTCCAAACACATCATGTTCTGATGTATACTTGCCTTCTAATTCTTTAAATCACAATAATCCGAGTATGGTACTTATCGAACATTCCCCTGTGTGACAAGTTTTAGTTGGTCGATTGTTTTTGCTGTCATCTTTCATCAGACTAAATGACGGCCTCGGGAATAAACTACAAACACTGCGCATTGTATGCATGATAAAAAACGTTAAATCATTACAATGAAAAAATCTAATCCGTTTTTGTTGGCTTCTAGTGTTCTGTATAAGTGAGCATTGTACTTAAATCAAATTAATTATGACAAATTGATCGAGCTTAAAATAAAAAATTAAGCTCACGCACTGTGATGTAGGTTGTACAATATGCGCACTAATTAAACACTGAGAGATTCTTAACAGCATTTCTTTTGAGATTTCACATTTTCCACCAAAATGATCGATAGATGAGAAGAGAGATATAATTGCTGATAAGTCCATAGTTGGAAATACAATCATTTTCAGTTTGTTTTTAATAGTCGTAATAATAATAATGAAACAAAAGATAAGTTAATCATTGTTCATGATGATTTGAAATCATTATTTTGTAATAATATTTAATAATTTAAGAACAGGTACGGAAATTTCATATTCTACGAAATTCTGTCATCCAAAGAAAATATCTGAAAAATGTTAAAATCTTTGTTGGTTTTTAGAATTGAGCCGATATGCGAAAAAACAGCATTGTCCTAAAAACATTGTTCAGAGATAACAGCGGTTAACTGTTGTGAAGATACCCTTTATCGAAAATATTTATCTTTGATGAATGAAAATGATTTCAGTAATTTTATTGAGAACACCGTATATTGCTCAAAAAATCTTTTACTGTATAAATGTGTTTACTAAAATAAACCAAATAATGACTAACGCTGTTTTTCCGTATTTGGGCTCAATTGATGGTTACATATAAAAATACAAATTATTTACATAAAATTTATCATGGCTTGTATAGATTCGAACCATTTGCTGGGTTTTGAAAATATGCTAATTGCTAAAACACTTCTAAGATGGTGGATTGGATTACTAAATTGACTATTTTTCATTCATCATAACAACTATATGCATGTAATAATTAGCACGGATTTTAATTCTAGATTCAACTAAACTCAAAGGCATAATTGGAATATAGGATACCAAAACTGATATGTTGTGACTAGTTTTTTTGATTATGTCCGCTCCTAATGTATACCATATGATCAGCATATGTTGTTTTTACGAGAACTGTCTACTGTCCAGTTGCTCAACATTTTTTTTCTGAAATGCTAAAGATGGGATTAGGAAAGGATTAGAAGATAATTGTTATCTTTAAATTCTTTGAACGCATATAACAATATCAATTTAAGAGAGTCTATACGAGGATTGGAAATTAGATCGCTTAAATACCGCAACCGACGCATAAGAATGTTAACCACTCAGTTATAGACCGACAAGTCTAAAACTAAAATAATACATGACTATTGATTGAACAGTGTTGTGTATTGATTAGTTTCAATTGCAGGTGTAAAATTTTTTCTTATGATTGACAAGAAGACGCCAGACATTATTTTACACTGTGGTGGAACATAAATTAGTTTCGATGTTATCTTTTAATTACATTACAGCTGTTATCGTAAAAACTATCATCTTAAATCACACATTAACTTAAAATTACTAGCTATCAAACTAGGGCTGCCAGGTTTATTAACTTCGGAACCGGGACATTTAATTTAAATTGACTACCCCCCCCCCCATATTGTCATCCGAAATCGTATTTGATGATTGGCGTACGGGACTATTTTTAAATTTTTTTATTTTATTTACACAGATTATTTAAATTTTAAAAATGATTTAGTCACTGATTTGGTGATAAATAAATAATAATAAATTAAGAGATATAAACAAGAATTACAATATTATATTATGAGAATGATAAAGAGTTCACTTATAAGAATTAAATTTAAAGTCCTTCTTTATATAAATTAGTATTCCCGTAATTTATTCCGTATTATAGTCGTTTGTAAGAAGTGAAAGAAGAATGTTCCATTGATGAATACGCTATCACACAAGGTTTGTTTTATTTTTGCATTCTTTGCGACTTCGTAACTGCGAGTTTATCTAAAGTAGCAATTTTTGGCTGTCCCGAACGCTACCTCCGGGACGCTGAGACAAGAGGCTTGAAACCGTTACAAACCCGGAACCGGGACACCTGGCAGCCCTATATCGTAATTGCACACGCGAATGAAATTGGCAAAAGTATTTATTCATATTTTGAAAGGTTGTTTCTTATTAAAAACACGTAATAAAATTATGTAAAAGTTGTCTTCACATAAAATTGTATCATAATATTTAAATTAGGATAATCGATTTATAATAATTTATATACAGCTGTTATTTATCAAGTCAGGCATATTTTTTATACTTCAAATACAATTCTTTAAATATATATTTTGATAGGTATGAATTAGTACAATGCATCTGGTTTTGATTGATCATATTAATTGTTAAAGCGAAAAAAGTGTTCTAAATAAGCGAGAATATTTTTTTATGTCTATCGAACCGTTTTTCTCGTCTCGATCAACTTTTATTAACTGGGTCATGTTCTTGTATTATTACTTTTACATACATTATAGTATGATCAACAATAAAATATCGTCAGGCATTTTCGTACGCCTGGTAAATTCTGTTGCTAAAAATTGTAAAAAAACAAAAGTGTTCGCCAATTTAATAAGTGCATTTTTAAAAGCTATTTTCACTCTTAATAAATTATTTCAAGAGTAAGTATTTCAACATTTTTTATTGTAAATCTATGTCGAAATTTCCATAGTATGTTAACCACGCCTACAAATGAATACTTAAAGATATAAAAATGAAAGATATACTTTCAACCATTTGCCAGAGTTCAAATCATCATTATAACGATCATGTGACTGGAAGGCTGATCTAAATGTTGAGAATCTGGCGATGATTATTAGCGTTAATGTAAATTGAAATACCATAAGTCCAGTGCGCTGGACTCTCCATTTTAAAAGGCAGCTAATTATTTGGTCAGTTACCAATTGCGTAAATGTTCAATAAGAAACAATAAACCATCAGTTAATAATTCTGTTTGGTCAGTAAATAAAAGCCAAATAAATAAATGATAGGTAAGCTTAGGTTAGGTTAGGTTTAATTAATAAACCGAGCGCTTTATATAAACAACTGACTATTTTATATAAATTACTGAAGGTTTATTTTATGACTGACCACGTGTATACTGGGCATTTATCGAATTAGTTACTGACCATTTATTGTTTCTTACTGATCAAAAATTGAAGTAGTTACTGACTCAATATAAAATGCAGACTACATTAAAATACATTCTTTAGTGGTCTGAGGAATAGGACTATACTGTTTGCGGATAGGCCAACATGCAAATGTAGAATAAAAATTTAAAGTAGAATATCTTATGGAAGTGTCATTTAAAACACGAGGAAAGGTGGTCCAATATCCCATTGAAACGATCACCCATGTCAATTTGGTGGTTATTATATGGACATCGAGAAGGCGTTAGAAACTTTGAGTTTAGAGGAAGTAACTTTAATATTTGCTCGTGAGACACTCCCACTAAAGAGTATAAAGTAAATTGTAGATAATTTCAATGTTTTCCACACTCTTATTGGATGTTCGCGTATAAAACTAACGATTTGAAAAGCAGTGGTGGGTTGAGGAGGGCGCTCACCAAAAAGCTCAAATAATTGGATTTTTTATTTCACTGCATTGACGAGATTTACGAGGAGTACAAAATAGATTGACGTAATGTTTTTATATGAAAAAATAGCTCTAGTGTGATTGCACAGATATGGGTGATTTAATTGACTATGTATTTAAATTAAGTCAATTATGGCATTAACTAGGTGAGAATATTAGCAAATTAGCATAGTTTTCAAATAAAATACGACTGCACTGACTTTTAGCATCAATCGTTCAAATTATCAAATTAAATAAATGAATAATAAGTAGATATTAAATCTAATCTCTTCTCATATATACATCAAATGTCATTAGGTATGTAATTCATTGCTTGTTTTACCTTCGAAACTTTCACGTTTTTTCTACATGCCATAACTGCTTGAAAACTTGAGTATTTTAGTTATTTTTTTACCGTATCCCCTCCCAGTGTAAAGTATATGGCTTCCTAATAGAGGTATCTCAACAGAAGTCTTCTATGAGAACATATTGTTACTTAGTTGCTCAACTTTTATTTTTCGAAGAAAGTAGGGATAAACGGATAAGGCTAGGACAGGACTAGTGGTTAACTAATCTACTTAACTAAATTTTTTTACGCATCACTACGTCTCGTTTTTGAGGATCGGATGTGTAGGAGAGAGTTTTAGACATCACAAACTTTCATGACTATGGATGGAAATCCGTTAATCGATTGAAATATCAATTTGTGAAACTGTCCACACCGGGAATTGAACCTGAAATATCCGTAACTGTAGCCAACGACGTTACCAACTGCGACACGGACACCGACACCAACTGCGCTACGGACGCAGAAACATTTATATACTAATGGAATATCTCAAGAAAAGGTGTTTCATGAAAACACGTTGTAAATAAGTCGGTCAACATCCCTTTCCGGAGAGCATAGAAAAGATAGGAGAATGATAAGGTAGGAAAGGACATGTATTTGTGTTAAAAAATAAAACACACCTTATTTTGTACACCATGAAAATGCTGTTAGCTAATCGTTCTATATACGGCTTGCTTTTAGGGTCGGTTAGGAAGTAGGTGAGCCGTAATAAAAACATCACAGACATGCATGTTTTTGGTCACAAATCCAGAAATCAATTTGAAAGTATGAAATTGTCCGTTCGCGGACTGGAATCGGTGACCCCGAAATCAAATGCGAGAAACGAGCCAGAGCGATGATTACTACTCGGTTACATGGTAGGTTAAAATTTTTGCATTACTGGAAAATTGTTAATGATTCAAGTTTTTTCTCACCGCCATTAGTTTGTAGATACGGCCGGTATTTAATGTCAGTGTGTGACGCTATTGATGAAAAAATGGAGACTTATTCTCAAGCCAAGGCCTCTGCAGAGCTGCACGAGACTGATGTTGAATCATTTACTGGAGTGCTTAATGAAGTAGAATATAATTAAAGTGAAGAAAATGTGACTAACTCAAGCCAGTTGAGTCAAGTTTTATTGACTAACCTGTTTAGTGTTCACACACCTATGGGCCGCCACTCTAGTCTGGGATACGAGCTATATTCTAGCTGTCAGATGGGTCCGGGTTCAAGTCTCGTTAAGTTCAATATACATTTTAGTTATTTTTTTTTTGTCATTCAAGATATTTAGGATTGATGTTTAGGATATTTTTCCCTCAAGATGATCTCGAGTGACATTTAAAATTCTCATCGTATTCATCATGTCTGAAAAAATCTAAATATTTGGCAACTTCGCTATGATAGGCTGTAAACTGTAATGCCAAATATTTTATTCTTCTCATCACTTTTTAAATTATTTAAATTGTACGTAAAACCCACCATTAAAGACAATTTTATTGGCTCGACACTGTGAAGGTACCCAAATAAATAGCCGAAGTTTTCGTATGCAGTGAAGCTAGTCTTGGTTGCAATCAAGCCACAGTTTAGTAAGCAACGGTGGACCCGGTGCGAGGGTGGACCGTAACGAACAGGTCGCCTTGTCTCAATATAATGCGACCTCTCGTCATGAAAAGTTTTTCTATACCTGGCATAGTCTTTAATATAAGATAAATGGATAGTTAATAGTTTTAAGTTTTGTCAGCATATAATTACGAAGTAATTGCTCTCAAATATCAATTTACTTCATAATTAATATGCTTTATAATTAAACTATGCTTACTTACAAGTTTTTTTCTAGATCTACACCTGTTGACTATTTACAATTTACAGCACACTATACGAACGTAAAATGCATTTCAATTGAAATTTCATATGAAAATGTTTTTAAGAAATTATACGGGATCACCGGACAACACCTCGTACAGCTGTTCATATGCGTTTGATTAAAAAAATCAAACTGGGAACTATAAACATTCAAACTGGACATAGAGATCATTATCAGATGACAGAAAGCTGATTAGTATAATGGGAACCACCAGTAGCATCATTTGTAATATCCGTAGCCGTATTGGAGTCCACATGTCCTAAAGTTGTCAATAAAAACATGTATTAGTCTGTATATCTGTCACAAGAACTCATCATAGACGGTGAACAGTACTGGTGATTTGCACATGTTATTCTAGGTCAACTGTGCTATTTTCAACTTTCAACATTAACAATATTTTGTGGGTGTTTAATGAGGTCCGGCTCTGGGTGTTTTTTTAACTTTAAACCTTATTATTAATTGATGGACTATTGTTTGTGTATGTTACATGAGGTACGGTCCACGGTGATACTTTGAACCTTCAACTTCCAACTTTCAATATTAGCTTGTACTAAAATAACACTATAATAATGCCAACATCTAAATGTTAGTGCCATACATCCCGGATGAAACTGAGTAATAAAAGGCTTACAATTAAATGCACTTTTGTTTAGATCATATTCACTTTCATAAAAATAGTTTTCACTGATAACAAATACATTCCACAAAAAACAAATTCTTTCACTAAAAATAAAGTGATCCCACGTAATAAAATATATTTTAACATAGAAGAAATAAATGATTTTCACACTTTGAAATCGATAGTTTCACGAAGCTGTGATGAAATGTTACTTATTCTTCTACCCAATATTAGGCAGTCTATATTGTCTTTGCTCCATACATTAGAATACATTACACAAACCAAACCAGACCAACCCTAACATAAACTACTACAACTTAACTCACTTTGTTAAAAGAATCCGTGGCTAAGTTGAAACTATTAAAATCAAAGTTTGAGTGTACTAAGTTAATAATATGTAATTCAAAGTGCAAACTATCGAAATAAATGTTAAAGTGTACCAAGTGAATTTTATCTAACACAAAGTGCAATTATTTATAACCCGTAATAAAATTAGTAAATATTACAAATAGTCAACATAGAGTTTAGAATTTGAAATTATTAAAATGCAAATTTAAAGTATTTTAAAATTATATAACTTTAGAATCTAGAGTTTAGATTTTAGATAACATTATTTTGGTAATTAAGATCAAAGATTCAATATATTAAGCTTGATTTATTGACTATTGGATAAAATTTAAATAAATTTCATCTGGAAAGAAATGACAGTTTAAAAAGCAGTAAATTTCAAGTATATAACGTTTTAAATAGGTCGGGTTGTCCACCTTACCAATTTATTAATGCATATAAGGATTCCTCCCCCACTCACAAGTGTTATTAGCAATGCTAGTCATTAGTGAGACCTTCCTAGTTCCATGTAAAGTCAACGGTAGCACAGCATCACGTCGTTTTTTGTCATATTAAATACTAGAGTAATAAGTCACTTGGGGAATTTCACTCAATGCGTTGCAAGTGTGTCTGTGTTCTGGGATGTGTTTGTGTTAAAAACAGACATATTGACGAGAATGATAAGACGTTTGTGTTGTTATTAGGATCAATATATTTTTTAAGAAAAATATATTGTTGTTAAACATACATATCACATTTAGCTACGCAACTAGCATAATAAAATTATCAAATTTCATTCCGGTTGTTTCTTTTTTATCGCAGATGTTAAGTAAAAACAATCATTTTATTTAATATTACATAAAAAATAATTACTGTTTAGTATTTAATGAATCAAAAATCGCTTTGTATTAATTCGTCTCATTAAATAATCTCCGTCCATATAATATGACTCCTGCATTGGTGCGGTCAAAATGTGGAGCATATACAACATAATGCTAGGGCCGTATCATATAATATAATGCAATATATGTAACACAAACAGGTTTTCCGGAGCATGCTCTCATTGTTGGGCGGAAAACCGGTCCTGTGCGAAAGTAAAAGTGCGGCGGTGAGATCGCATTTCGGTCTCTTGTCTCCAATTCACTCAAATTTAAATTTGGACAGACCGGATCGGATCGGATCTGACTGATTCATCCATTCGCGCGATACACACGTAATTTGTTCGAATAATATGAAAAAAATTATCGTCGGCTTATTTCTAGCATATCGTGAGTATTTTTTTACGATTTCATAGTTTGGTGATTTTAATCTATTTATACATCCATAAGGCTTATATTTTATTCCTTTAATATCCAAATATGCAAGTGGAAGGGATATAAACAGTCTTCACTGAATATTAAATACTTTGGTAGATAATAATAATACTGACAATATGTTAGAATTAAGCTGACGATATATCGTCTTCATACAGGATAAAGTGGAGCGTAGTGACTCCAGCTCGGTGGTGCAATGGTTAACGTCGTTGACTACGGCTATGGATGTCTCGGGTTCAAGTCCCAGTGCGGAAAGTTACATAAATTGATTTATGGATTTCTGTTCGTGGGCATGAATGTCTGTGATGTATGTAATTCCCTCCCATCTGTTCTGTTCTAGTCCCATCTTTCTATCCCTACTCCCTTCGAAAAGAGAGGTTGTGCAACTGAGTATCAAGCAGTTCTTGTAGAAAATTTCTGTTGAGATACCTCAATTAGGAGCCCATATGCTCCACAATGGGAGCAGAAATGATAAAAAAAATTACCCTTGGAAGAGCACCTCTCTGAGCTTGTTTAAATAGAACTAATAGATAGTTAGTGACACCAACTTTTACACTATTTTTTTTGAGAGGATAAAGATAGGAAGGTTGGTTTAAGAAGTGTCTAGTAGTTACATATTCGCTCTCCATTAAATCTGTTTTTTTTGGATTATAAACAGGATGGGCTGAAAGAAAGTTTCTTTTCTGGAATTCGAGCCCGTGAGTCCACAAGCGAGTAAGACAAAACCCCATAAGTCTTGACTATACGAACGGAACAATGCTTAATAGCTGAACGAAACTGATCATGTTGGTTATGCAAATAATTGTGGAATAGTAATTTTATACATGTATATTATTTTAATTTGTATTAAATAAAAGTTAACTGAAGACATATTCATACACTTTAAATCAGTAATATCGATATTAATTCGAATATTTAAAAAGTCACGAAATGAAACTTCAATAAATGTAAAATATAATATTTAACATAATTATTAAAAATTAAACAAGTTTACCTTCGCTTCATATCTAAGAACATGCATTTAATAATGTGTTGTTTTTAGAATGTTGGTAACAATTATGGTAGAATTAAAATTAAATATCATTGCTGGTTGACCAGTGACGTCAGGTTAGGATCCTGAGGCTGTAGAATCTCCAGAAGGTCATCTTAGAGCGGAGTCATAATGATTGTATCAAATGTTTTGTTTTAATCAAAGTTTAAGATCTTTCTGTAAACATATCTAATTACTATAGGTTATTGCACATTCTCAATATTTCAATCGTTTATCTATCATTTAGGGTTTTTGTTAGGTTATGTATTAACTCAAGTTGTTATACTTTTAACACGTTGTATGTCATACCCGAAATTTGTCGATTTGGTGAGTTTTTGAAAATAGTGTATTTTAATCAACATGTTGAGGGTTTTCATTTAAAAATCAGTTTTAATACTACGCAATATATATATATATATCTTATGGATGTGCAATGTTCTAAGTGTCTGGGTACCCAGGAGCTAAAGAAATAAACAAATTAAGCCGATGTAAGCAAAGAGCGTTGGATAAGAAAATATCTATAACAATTGTATGCATGATTCGAGCTATAAAAATACATTTTCATTTTTAAATACCACGCCTTTCTGTGGTAACCTTGCATTTTTTTAAAAATATAAAATCGACATACATACGCTATGTACTCTATCTGAAAATATGTTCTCGGAAGAGGACTGTGAAGGTCATTTATTCATTGTTCTGTCTTTTATAAGAGAGGTAAATATTTCGATAAAATCTTTAATCTTTAATGTACAAACTATTGTACAAGACGCTATCTATACCCGAATTGAAAAATGATTACTCTGAAAGAGAGTATTAAGTTAAAAAAGAATTTTGTATGTACTAATTCCACAATTTCGACAAATGGTCATGACGGGTATCGCTTATTTTAAACTGATGTAAAATATAATCGAATACTGATTTTGGTTAGCGATTTTATCTTTAATCGAAATATTAAATAAAATTTCTTGAAATAATACTATTAATAAATAAAATCACAGTTACGTGTTTTTTCTATTAGCCGTCATTTTACTTAAAGCGGCAGTTGTATAGCATATCAGTAACTGAATTTAATTTTTTTTTATAATAAAATATTTAACTTATCCACGATTTTTGTGTTTCCATTTGATCGTGTATCAATATTATCAATGGGTAATTTGAAACAATATCGTATATCTATATTTGTATAGAAATTCTTCGTTCTTCGTGCTCGAACACAATATGTATCTCAACTATTTTTAAAGTTTTTTTATTTGTAAAAGTTTAACCTTTACTATTAATTTAATTGTAATCAAAAAAAAAACTTACATTCTTTTTTTGCCTGTCAGATTATTAACAATTGTTGAATAACACTCCATCACGCGATGTGGTTTATTTTTTTCTCTGCGGACCAGTTATTTTTAACTTAAAATAGCACTTTGCGTATTGAGTAATAATAAATAAAAATCATAAAAACGCGTCATTACTTTGATGTACGATAAAATAACCGAGGTCAGTTTCAGTTTCTTTGATATTGACAAATTCGCATCACCATTTTACTGACCAAAGTTGGTCCTTGAGTACATAATTATATTTGTATATGATAAAAAAACCTTGAAATTGCTTCGAATGCTTATGTGTACTTCGTCATCGATTTACCACCTTCTTATTTATTACAAGGATATTACAAATACATGTGCTTTAGAATATATACCAACATCTATTTTTGAAAGGCTTCTCCGAGGGTAAACGTCCATCTGAGTTAAGTTAAATTTGCACTAGGGCATCCAATCCCGGGATTCCAGTCAATTATTCAATCCCGTAATCCCGGGATTGATATTCAGACAATTCCAGGATGTCGGGATTCACTGTAAATGCTAAAAAATAATTTACATATCAAATTAAAACATCCTGATTAACTACAACGTGTAACTCGGTTTGTTCGTGTACATAGTTTTTTAATAGCATAATATAAATTTATTGTAGTATCCATTCTCCTCATATTTCGTAACAGCCGTTTTTAACCAATTTGAAATGGAGGACAAATTAGAACCGCTTCTTAATCGAACGGAGGACATCTTAAAGACAAATTGAAGGACTTGTCCTTTTTTGGATACAATTTGGTAAAATCTACAATAATAATGCAATAACAAAAATGTAAAATTATTATTATTATTATTATCATTATGTGTTTTTTAAATATTTTTCTCTTTTTTTGTAAATGACTCTGATTTTAAAGCAAACAAAAAAACCTTACAGTACCTAAAAAAATATTTAATCATATATACATTCTAATTGAAACAATAACGGACACAAATAAAATTTTAAATGCAAAATTTAACGCATGAGATTACAGTTAGTAATCAATCCCGGGATTGAGACATTCTGAATCCTGAGATCCCGGGATCGTAAAAGAGGTCCAGGATTGCATGCCCTAATTAGTACATGATTATAAAAATGTACTTTTTCAAAATGATTAGTAGACACTTTTTTATATTTATGTTATAGTAAAATTGTTGGGTTTGGAAAAATGTTTGTCTTTGTATTAAACTTGTAGTAATTATTATAGATTGAATAAAATAAGCTTTCGATAATGGTTTAAGAGAGTGCTGATGAATAGAAATTGGCTTGAACATTAGATAAATCTGTTTCAGATATAAAAGTTTCTTTAATCCTTGACCAACTGCAACCAAGTAAAAATAAATCTTAAAACGATCGATTAATTAAGATTATTGATATTGTGTAACTCTAAAAAGTACGTATAAATATGTTTAAAAGCCGGCTTAGAAATAGCTACCAACTGTATTACACATGAATGTCCCGTGAAACTAACTACTTAGTTATTTTTAGCATTATTAACCTTCCCGTTTTCATACTAAACAAATCCCTTTTGATCTCATGCAGTCACATTTCGTAACCGTGTTTGATTTGTATTATAAACGCAGTTATAAAACGAAATGATAATTTCAAAAACAATGGTTTTATGTAGTATTAAGTAATTATTTTAAGTCATATTTTGTGTGCAAACCCTGAGATACATATCAAACTGTGTGAAATTATCGAAAGCCGTAAGAATCAAAATTGTTCATAGCAGAACAAGCTTGAGACATGTCTTGGTGTCGTTTGAAGCAAAACGGTTTCATACTATACGTCATGCATCTCGGATTTTTACTATCCTATACTAATGATTAATATATTATACTATTTGTTACTCTACTCTGTTGTATTTTTCGATGGTAAAATTGACGAGGTATAATTAATTATACCAAGAAGACGTAAACTATAATGTATTTTTAATTTTGAATTATATGTAGAACTATTTTATTTACAAATAGCCAAATTTTCAATTTTTTGTATGCCGTATTTCACAGATAACTTAAAGGTTTAAATGCCGAAGAAACGCATTGTTACACCATAAGTACGGAAAGGTTAAAAACCGGGTTACAAATAGCTACCAACTGTATTACATGTCCTGTGAAACTAACAACTTAGATATTTTTAGCATTATTAAATTACTGCGATTAGTGTAATTAAAAAAATATGTTAAAATGGATTATCATCGAGTTATTTTATAAGAATTTGGGCGATCAGAAATTAAGCTTTGAAATCACAAATACTATAATCTAGAAATCAGTTCTTACAAAAAATTTCTTTCATGTTTCGTTGAGATTTTTGTTTTGTTTAATTAAGGAACACAATTCAATTAAAATCGTCAAGGCAATATAAACTCTTTATGAACTTTTAATACTATCATGGCCCTTAATTATTTAAAATTAAAATAAATAGAGTGAACTTAGCCTTTGTTTTGGAATTATTGTTCTCATAAAAATGCGTTACCCAATGCACAACAACTTTGCGCACAATCTGAAGTTCATCTTTGTACATGATTTATTAACAATCTTGAAATTCAAATGTTGAATCATAAGTGAGGTTGAGATAAATAATAAATACATATTATTCATTATGTTATACAAACAAAATTTAATAAAGAAATTATGTTATTATTAAATAATAAGCTACTAGAAATATTTTTCTATTGTTATTTTGAATTACTCGATGATTTATTTTATATGATGAAATATTTTGCTAGCCATAGTGTTATAAAGTTATAAACAAATAGACCAATCTTATAGAGGTTAAACAATCCTAGTCAAAGTTACATTTACATATGTCGTATATTTCTATTTTAACAAATACATATTAATATATATTATACGAAATCTTAGGTATGGGATTAATTTGAGTATCAAGTACTTGGGTACCCGTAATGTAAACACGTAAAGAATTATTGTTTAAATCTATTTATTATTCAGGTTTTGTTTATTAGTTGTCAATTCTTTGAAATTGATATTAATATACTACTTTCTTCTAAATTAGCAACCGAAAATTGTCAAGTATTGACTTCTTCATTTGTATATTGCGATTACTATATCTTATATATAATAACCCAAATAACTCTGAAGATGCTTAAGTGCTCGGCCAGAATCAATACGCGACGGCGGGGCGGGCGCGGCGTTTGAAACTGAAATACAAAACCACTCAAAACAAGACGCGCGAACTTCCAGTCCATGCGTATTAACTACGGACATTAAAAAAGCATGCTATGCATTTCAGTTTTAAGCGCCGCGCCTACCCCGCCGTCTCGCGTTGACTCTGACCGAACACTCAAATTTTCTCATGACGTCGTAGTTCGCGGTGTATAATATAAAATAAAATGTTATGCAATGGACACACAGTTCTGACGTACTAGCTTATCTTTTAGTATTTCAATTTCAATACCGCCATCTATGACGGGTACGGTTATACTAGTTTATATATAATATGGCATCCTTATTTGATAAGAATATTTCAGGTGTTGCATGTATCAAAATTAATATATTAATTATTGTTTGAATCCCCAGAGAGTCATACCTGAAAAAATGCTATAATTATCAATAAACTGAATTACACTGATCATTTTTGAGATTTTATTTTCGCAATAATTACTTCAAAGAACAAAAATACAAAATGACAAATCAATAATATATATTTCTGGCTTGCATAGCACCGAGAAAATAACCCTTCTACGGTCTGTTATTACTTAAGCGATGTGATAAATCTAGAATTGTGTTGCAAATACAAACCGTTTTTTTCGATAATTTATTCTTTAGCAGAATTAAGAGAATAGCATTATCATGTTAGCTTCGTTCCAAAGAAAGGCAACGCCTCGTCACGTTTTGCTCTTATAAAATAATTTAGTAAAGCTAAACTAGTTTGAAATATATTTTACATCAAGATATAATATTACTCTTACAGTCTTTTTTTATTGATGTAATAAAGTTTTGGCGGTTATTAATTAGATATTAACTTGAAAAATAGTAGATTGCATATAACATAACCACACTAAAGTATTGATTTTAGATATTATGTACTTTTAAAATTGTTCTCTTAATTGCTGATCTGTGATATTATTTTAATATGGTTATTCGATATCTTGTCTGATTTGATAATACATATTTTTAAACCATGTCCGCTCTCAATCTGCAGTATATCGAAAAAATTTTACATTCAAAACTTTCATAATCTTTCCGCTGACTAATCTATTTTCTGACAGGAGTAAACGATGTAAGTCCTTTCATTTATATACCATTTTCACTGTCAATATGGAGTCATCTCAAAAGACGCTGTTTTGTAAGAGTTGATTGAAATTCAGTCGCTCAACTACTTTTTTCAGAGAGGGTAAGCATGTAAGGATAGGACTAGAAAATATTTGTTACCTTTTCTCTTCCTCCATCACAGGGATTCGCAACCTTTTCCACTCTTTTCCCCCTTTCAACAATGTTCAGAATAAAATTTCCATCTTACCAAGATAATTTAACTCGTACTCAAAAGGTTCTTTCCGAATATGCGTATTTGTAGTATTAAAATTTTTTAATAAACGGCTGCAATTCCTCCCCTGGAACTCTAAAATTTTCCGTAGGGGAAAATTTTCTACTGGTTGGGAGCCCCTGATCTATCAGATACGATTCGTTTGTGAGTGGAATTATAAGTAAATATCCTTGGCTTTGGCAAAACTACATTAACCAATCGAAAAATCAATGCATGGTGTCCGTTCATGAATATGAACTTTGATCCCGTAACTGAATAGGATACCAAACCGGTGTATTTATTATGATAGCCGTCATATTTACTAAAATTTGAAGAGGTGTTTTGTGCCGCATAATACATAAGGTATATAGTTGAAGCTGTTACGTATATTTAGTGATTGAATTTCGTTGAGGTTATGACTATTTTCTGCCCTATTTTTTGGAACGAGGAATATAGTAGTTTTATGGAAAAATTCTTACGAACTGTATTATTATAGTAAATAATGCTATACCAAAATCACCAATGACGAACGACAATGCGTGTTGATTTAATTGATTTAATTTTGAATCTGAAAATGTTAAGATGAAGTGTACAAGTCTGCCCGTTGAAAGATCTGCAATGGTGCGATGGTTAAATTTGAATTTTTCTCCCTTTGTTAATGCGTAATAGACGAGGTCGTGAATTATTAAGTTACTTATAACGGGTGTCGGATTGACAAGCATTGAATAAGAAAATTATACGTTAATGCATTTGTTTAGTTGTGTGTAAATTTTGCGATCTTTCACCGATTGTGCTGCACTTCGTATTGATACAGATCACAGTTGAGCAACTTCTTAATAGGACCTTTGAATTGTTACGCAAATGCAGTTGGTTGACCCGAGTGGCTTGGCTATCGGATACCTTGTTAAATATTTTGTGTTGACATTTAGTAGGCTTCCACTACCACGCTCTAGAAAAATAATAAAACAATTGCATAAACACTGGTATATTGTCAGGAAAGAACAGTTATAATGAAATACAATACGATATTAAGATTTTTTCCGTCGTATTTCTTGATTGCGTATTATTTATGCTGTTTTCTAATCAATAATGACATTTCAAAATGGAGCGATGGTTAAACAAGTATGTATTGATAATGTTATTGTCTAATAATTATTTATATGACACATTTTTGAAACCACGATGAATAAAAAAAAAAATTTTTAATTTACTATTTAAAGGGTGCCTTACAGCTTTGCATCTAATATCTCATCTCTTAGTTTTATTTGATGTGTGTACACATTTTTTGTCACATTCTGTATCTTATATACAATAGCCCAGACCGCTCCGTAGACATTTTACTATTACCACATATTACATGTAGGTATGAAATTTTCTCATGACCTAAGCGTTGGCCTTGTAAATATATATAAAATAAAATGTTATGTAATGCACACACACAGTTCCGACGTACTAGCTACTTTAGACATTCAGTATTTCAATTTCAATACCGTAATCTATGACAGGTACGGTTATAATACAAATTTATTCACAAAGCAATATTTTACATTTCGGTGCAAATTGTAATGATATTTTCTTTATTCAAATAATAAAAAATGTTATTCATTAAAATGTCAGAAAAGACAAGGCAAGGCCTCCTTCGTATATAAAAAAGTAAATAAATTTAGAATGTGCGTTTGTAGTACTTAAATATAAAATTCATTTCTATGAGAATATTATGAATGATATGAAATAAAAAAAAAAACACTTCGCCCACATGCTATATTTAAAGTCATACATCACTATATTGTTATTCATGAGGTCAAACCATAGTTTAAACACACAGTGAGTTATGCAATTTTAATGAAATGCTTTTATTTACGAGAATGAGAAAACTTTGTTTGATATTCTACGAAGACAAGTTTAATTAATTAATTTACATATGTACTTAATTTAATTTAATTAAATTACAGCATATGAAGAGCTTGGGATCAAAAATGATCAAATCCACTTTTTCTTTAACAGAGATATTTTTACACTTTTAAAAAACGTATTTCTTCTTATTTATTCATATGACATTGAAGAAGGCTCTAAATATGCAGTATTTTATCAATATTTAAAAAAATAGATAAAACCATACATTAGCAGCTCTATACTTCACTTGTGTAGGCTGAGTGACAGCTGATCCAGCTGATATGGCCGATAAATGTAAGCACGCTATTGACTGATTTAGGATTTGGTTAATAATTATGATATAAAAACTCATATTTTGACATTAAATGACATGGAAACTACGAAGTTAAAAATACGATTCTATTCTTTTGAATTTGTCTTTTAATACTACAGCGATATCTCGTTTTTTCTTAAAATTTGATTAGAGCATGATTGACCCCAAGCTCCTAATCAAACGTATACTGACAAAACACATTAAGTCAGTTTTTGATGATCTTCTGTTTTACATGTCAAAATGTATGCAATTTAAAGTTTTCGTAGTGGTAAAACGAATGAATTCATAAAATTTGGAAAAAAGCAGTATTAAGTCATGTTCATATTCTTTTATTCTGGCAAAAAGCATGAAATAACTATAACTCATCGATACCAAATCTAATGATGTATATGCTAACAAGATTATTTTTTTTAATGTACAATTAAAAAAAACAATTATTATACTTGGAATACGTTGAAAAAATAATAATGTTTTAAATACGACTATTTCAGAACTTGTTTTTATGACTTAATGATATATATAGTGTGTGTGCTTTTGGCATGTTTTCTCCTCGTAATGATTGCGTGTAGCTTTGTTTTCTTATTTTTGAGTTTATCTCATGTGATTTGATATTCAAAAATATTCGGCCAATTGGTAATTTGCTATTCAAATTGATGTTAAAGTTTAGAGTAACAACCAAATAGTAATTCCAAAATTTAAAATAAATATTTGGAACTGCTTTGTAGCTTTTCTTCCGCGCATGAAAATTCCAATTTATTTATTGATTTATTTAGCAGTTTATAAAGTCTAGCCTACCATTGTGTGTATTAATTACATGTTTTTACAACTAATCGTTCATTGTTGTTAAAATTGTGAATGCATGTGATGTGTGACAGTCTTCTTATTAAACCCGCTCCTTGAAATGTGCGTATAACTTTCAATCCATTGTCATTAAAAGGAGAGTTGACATATTGAATAAAAACCAACAAAAATTATCTAATGCCAGCAACAAAGACATCTCTTAAAATATTGAATTTAACATACTACGTTTTCAATTACTGTCATATCAGCTCGATGAGTAAAGGATTAACCAAATAATAACTGTTCAACGGAAAATAGTATAATCAGATACAAGGATGCGATTAAAAAAAGACTGCTATTATGCTAATCGCTATATCTTCGCTTAGATCTTAGGATCGGATAAGGCGTGAGTGAGGAGAGAAGAAAGAATCACAAACATCCGAGAATCTCCGTTTGGAAATTCAAACTCTTGACAGCGGAATTAAGTTTACCTTACCACACCAGCTATGGACTCGGCATAACAAAATACAATGCTAGATATGTGTCGAAGTTACATCGAAATGAATTACTAACTTCCTTTTGAAATAATTCATAATGAGTGAATTTGCTCACTTTTTGGGAGCGGAGCTACTTAAAACATATGAGAGCAGTTAGTTATGAATTAATTTATGATATCGAGATCGATTTCCAAATTTTCGTAACGATTAATCATTGAAAATTGTATATTGGATAACACATTGTGCATTTGATGTGTGCCGCAATTAGCAACGGATGCGAACCTGAACCTAGGTCACCTTGGGTGAAGGTAGCGCAGCAACTCGGTCACAAAAACCATTACTTTTCTCGTAACATTCAATAATATAACAATTTATCATTCATCGTTTCAAATAAAGCGAACGCTCCAACATTCAACTTTTTTTTTATTATAAGAAAAAATACATTAAGCTGTTCTTTGCTACAGTCGTAATAATGATACAATTAATGTTTGCTGGATTGACCTTGACACAATTTAATGCAACTTTTTATTTTCATATTATAAATATCAGGACCGGTTACATTCATTATAAAAGCATAGCTTATTAACTATTATAAAATTTCTCTGCTAAATAAAAATTAATTATGTTATACTTGATAAATTATTTATTATCTTGATAGAACTTCATTCAACAAAATTAAAGCACAACAGTCGTTGTAGTTGAAAGATGTTGGCATGTCACGGTAGGAAGCAAAGCGATTGACAGGTAGTTCCAGCGGATAAGTTTCAAGAAAACTTAGAAAACTATTTTTAAGGATAATGCAATATATAATAGTTGATAAGCTATCAACTATATCTATTGAGCAACACGCCGTCGTTAAATCCATTACATTACATGAATATTTTTATTTATATTCTCGGAGTTTGATAAAGTTATATCTATAATGCACTGTTAGATTTTTCGTTGGCACATTATTTGTATAGAATACTTTCTGCTTTAGAAGAATCTGAGTGTTTCCGATGTTTTAAATCTTCTAGCTATACAGCGATATATTAATAACCAGATACACTTCCCCCAAAATATTACCATATATTTATATTTATACAATAGTACATAATGCCAATTTTTGCATAAAAAACACGTTGGCCATCAATAATAAGCGCCTTTTTTTCGTTTTCCGTTAAATAAAGCGATCTTATCTGATTTTAATTGACCACAAATATGCTTTTACGATATACCTACTCATTATCAACCTTGCTCTCTTTTGCAGATTCGTTTCACATTATATTTTTTTAATAATTTCCACGAATGAAAACAAAGGTACGCACGCGACTTAATAAAAAATATATTTTATATTGCTTAGAAAGTAGTTTATTTCAATATAATATATTATTATATTATTCGACTAGCTTGTTGTAAAACTATAAATCTTATTATTTTTATATCTATTACCCAGCTTCGATGCGAGTTGAATTTTTTAGATGTTTTTCTCAACTCATTTCTTGGGAAGATAATGGTGTCGTGACATTCGTTCAGATTTGTCAATCACAAATAAACGGTGTAGATATCATGACGCTAAGGATCACCGTTTGAGAGTATTTTGTGTGACGGACTTGTTTTTGGTTGTACGTTATTGGTTAAACCTTTTTCTTCAGAGACGATTGAAATTGTAATTAGTAAATCGCTTTCCCTACAGTATCGTGTGTGGGAAAGAATGACCACGTCCTTCCTCAATGTGACGCATATAAAATAATGATAGAGTTTATCTCATCAGATGTTTTTCTATGAAAACTGCTTGTCAGGCAGTTGCTCAACCTAGTGACAAATTACTCAAGCTAGGACTAGCGACTAGCTTATCTCTTTCAATATGCCCTGTTTTTAGGATCGTATGGGTGGAGCGAATTTTAGACATTCATGTATTCAAATGGAAATCAATAAATTTATTGAAAAACCAACCAATGAAACTGTCGATTGCAACTAAAGCCAACAAGTTTTCCATTTGACTACAGACCTGGTAAAATATACAAATTAAACAAGATAACCCGTGACTAACTGGATGAACGCCCAACAACGTTGATAACTCAGCTACATGACAGATAAAGTAATAATCACATTAAACGTTTGCAAGTTAACAATAAGTAACATTCAATAATAATGTTTTCGTTTTTTAAGTATAATTTTATTTATTTTTAGCTCGGGATACTGTAATCCGTTACTGTAAAATTTGTCTGCACGGATATTATCTTACTTGCGGTTGTCATTCGCTGGGATATTTTTGTGGATTCCCTTTCTAAGATCGCCATTTCTACCTTGAAGAGACACCTGGTCATTAAATTATTATCGTGGATGTCGTCCAATGCGATCAGAATATTGCGAAATACCAATATATATTTAAACGCATGTAAGGAGTAGAGCTATTTCACGAGCGTGCTGAATTGTGAATTATTCGTAAAATTTTTGATCCAATTTCGCAACGCTTGATTTACGAGAAAGCCAAATTGCAGATCCACGACATAAACAGTTGAGAATGCGTTGGCAATGAAAATTATAATACTTTAATCGAGATTAATTTAAAGTTATCAGCAGATAAAACATGCTTTTTTTACCCAAATGTCTTGTAGAATCATAAAAAATTTAATATAGTATTGATATTTAGGTTTATTGACTATGCATTATATTTTACAGTCCTGTGGTCTAAAGTTTATGCTCTGGCCGCATTCGTTTATGACACCAACAATTTTTATTCAGCCAAGTGTTAGCCGTTAAGGACCTGAAAGGCCAAAAGTCTCCAGCTCTACCTTTGAGACATTCGATAAATTTGCAGCATTATATAGCGATCGTGATATTCTCGACTTCTCTTTAGATCCAACGAGGAGTAGATTAAACTCTAGCGCAACGGCGGAATTTCAGTATACGGATACACAGAATACTTAATGTCGTTTAAGCTAAGTGGCTGAGAACGTTACATTTTCTTTTTTTTTCTTTCTATCTTTTCTTTTCTTAAGCACAATAGAGCGTGTTTAAAATATCGGTCCCGTGCAACTCTGTATCGGGCCAAAAGTATGAGAAGTAAATTCGTTTCTTTTCTTGATCGCTACTGTGTTATGTAAGGCGGTCGTGAAACAGCGGCTGTATACACATAACGGGTGGAGTAGGGGTAACCAACTTATTGTATAATACTTACGATCTTCTTGGTTATATGGTAAACGTACCTTCTAAATGAGCGCTTTCAGATTTTGATAATTGAATCGATTTAAGGATTTATATAAAAAATAATGAATGTCTGCGGTTTATTTAATCCCTTTCTTCTCCATTTTTATCATGTCCGCTCCCAATGTGGAGCATATGACCTTCTAATAGAGGTATCTTAACAGAAGTTTTCTAAGAAATCTGCTTGTTACTCAGTTACTAAACCTCTCTTTTTCGAAGAGAGTAGGGATAAACGGATAGTTCTAGGACAGGAATAGTGATTAGCTAATCGTTTTACGATCGGGTGGGTGGGAGCGAATTTTATACATCACAGACATCTATGCCTATGAACAGAAATCCATAAAAAGATGAAAAAATCAATTTTTAAAATCATCTGAACTTGAACCCGAGACATTCGAAACGGTAGCCAATGACGTTAACCTGTGCACTACTTTCCCGATAAGCACTATCTTCTAGCTAACCATAATTATACTGAAAACGTACGTTGACATAGCGCTTGATTTATTACAAGTCATTCTCTAAACTCATCCATCAATCTTTACCATCTCTGAAAAATGACTGTGTTCTCGCTAAGCATCTTCTGTTTGAATGACTTTGAAATCAGTAAAATATGTTATGTTTCAAGTTGAACATGGTTTGATGAATATTTCAGAATATAATTATCAACTTTTAAGCCGTGTGATAAATAAATTTGATGCTGTTATGACAAAGGAAATGCTACTAAACTACCAAACGAATGCACTTCGATTATAATGATGCAATTATTATGGTATATATTTGGATTATTGAGATTTTGTACACTTCCATGTATCCAAATTTGATATTGAAATTCCATCAAGCACCCTCAGTCGATGTCTTAAATTATATAGTATATATATTCAATCGATGCACCATCGGCTGTGAGAATGAATTTTGATATTGAATAGTCTCCCATTGCAAGTGCTGCAAGAAACATATTTAAATGACAAATCATAAAAAGATTACTTTTGAAAATACTAAAACTATTTTACAACACGAAGTTTATAAATAGCACTGTTTGTCGAGAAACAACCTTCTGGTCGGTCATATGCAAATTATTATTTTGGTACACACCCAAAGTGAAATTATTTAACATTTAATACAGATGTAATAAAAATTAATTGTTTTATCGAATTGAAAGTTGAAACAAACTATTTCAAATCTGTACAGAACTATTTTGCAATATAATACCTGAAATAAAAAGGCGAGCAATGTGTTTAGAATATAGATCATTATGAGTTATATGATAATGGCTTGTACCAATTATTATTAAAGAGCTTTATTTTCGTCCATGAAAGTTTTACAAATTGACTGATTCATTTTACACAAGATCAGAAATTGGATATTATCTGACTTGTTATCTATTCAAATTGCTTTTAAACTGATTTATAAATTTGATGTCAGATTACCTAATGGACCCACTGAAAAAATATTCTTACAAAATAATGAAGTATCATAAATAATTTAAGATAAATATTTTTTATTGCACGTGATAAAATTCCACCTACTGCCAAATGGCTTTGATTTTTTTTTTAAATAATTTATTATGATGAAGTAATTTAAGACATCGACTGAGGGTGCTTGATGGAACTTCAATATCAAATTTGGATTATTGAGATTTTCAATAGTCCAAATTTGATATTGAAGTTCCATCAAGCACCCTCAGTCGATGTCTTAAATTATATCAATATTGCTAGTACAGCAAGATTGACTGAACTCTACAGTAAATTAGTGTTAAAATATCGTGTTGTTTATATAAACGTTAGACACTGTTTACTGTCTGTCAGTTCGAGTCCATTCGTGTGCTCGAATGCCTGAAGATGCCGAAAGGCGAAACCCGGGTCGTTAGTGACAAAATACATGGAAGTGTACAAAATCTCAATAATCCAAATATGATGAAGTGTTTTCTTCGTTTTTGATTTGATTCGATTAAAAGGTTTAATAGATTGTTTTAATTTTAGGCACAGTCTTCACTTTTTGTATATATTGTTAATTAATTATATATAAAAGTGAGGGACAATTTTGAATAAATGGTGAGTACTTTCCTTTCTTCTTACTGTCTCTTAAAAAGAGAGTTTACACGACGAAGTGAGCAACAAGCAGTTATCCTAGAAAAACTTCTGATAAGATTAACATCATGTGCTACAGATTGAGGGCGGACATGGCCACTAAAAAAGTTTACGATTTACTGATAAATATGAAAGTAAATGTGGTCGTTATAAAGTGCACTTCTTATATATATGTCGATAATAAAGACTCTATTTACATAATTGTAGCAAATTGAAATATTTCAAATGTATTAATCTAATAAATCCTGTTTTTGATTAACTGGTTCGTTTTCTCTGTATGGGAATCTGTTGAGAACGCAAAAAGCTTTCCGATAATAAAATATTACTTGAGCTGACGCTTATAGTTTTATATTAGAGAGTAAGAAAAAAGGTTATGGCTGTAAAATATAAATATTTCAAGTACGTGTTAGAAAATTTGCAAATAAATGAGCCACTTAAGTATTGCCCGGGAATTATTGTTATGATTTATTGAATTTAAGCAATTAAAATTAATATGGTGTTTTCATTCATCGTAAGAATGTTCTAGATACAACTCTACAATAAATAACTCGGTACGTACGACAAATTTGAATATGATATAAGTATAACACGATACTTGGCAGTGCTAGAAAACGGATGCTGTAAGTGTGATATGTAAATTTGTTAGGTCGGCTGTATAAAAGTGTTCTTCCACAGATGTAGCAAACTTCTATCTCAAGAATAATCTCTCTTAATGCTCAAAAAATATTTTAGGTCAACGGATAACTCTTCTCAAAATTCATAAAGGTCATAAATATCTTTAAAGAGTAAAATTACAATAGATTTAAATCAAATTATAAAAAAATAGATATAAAAATTAAGTTTTATTACTTTTATATTGATTATGGTCCTCTCAGACCAGAACGGACTCTTTCAGACATTGATCAAAAGCATGGCTGTCTGTGATTTTTCCATTCTCTCCAATCAATTTGATTCCAAAAACGGGGCGTAGCAAAAGCGATTAGATAAATGGCAGTCCTTTCTTAGCCCCATCATTCTTTTACTAGCCCCACCAAAATAATGTGGTTTATCATAACAATTGAGAATAGCTATCAGCTCTCTCTGTTGAGATTATTCTCTAGGAGTCCATATGATTAACATTGAGAGCAAAAATTGTTGAATAAAAAAGTTTTGATTACTGTTTATACTAGTAAAAAAACAGGTATTGTAATCATGTGGTCAACTCTCCTGGACGTGTTATTTATCTGAATGCGGGGTCACGGGATCAAACCTTCGAACAAACATTCTTAATACATTGATTTTTAAATCGATTTATAAATATGTGTCCAAAGGCATGGATGTATTTGATGTTTGTATTCCTTTCCACTTATATATTATACTTTTCATATACCATCTTTCTTTACTTACCGTATCTGAGAAGTAGTTATATATAATAATTAGTTATGTGTAAATATTATAACGAAATAAATTTTTATTCATTGACATGATTACATGAAGCAATTAAGAATAAAAAAAAAATCGCTAAAATTGTGGCCGCTTGTGAAACCTACAACATAATTACCATTATACAGTCAGAGGACTAATGTTTCAGAGGCAAAACATTAACGTTTTGAAAAGATAAAAGAAAACAAAAACAAAGATTGGTTTAAAATGCCAGTCACAATAATGCCAACTGACATGCGCGACCTTCGCAAAGACCATTTCCAGATTTGAATACATTGTGGACTGTACAAGAGTGACCCAGATTTCGGTTAATTTAACCGAACATTATAGATCAGATCGGTAATCAGTTTATAGATATAATAACCACACATTGAACAAAAACGCATGATTATCTTTGAATAGTGGAAATTAATTGCATATACTGATGCAGTTTTCATACTACCATAGATAATAATTAAATACAAAGCAGTGGTTTTAAAATTTCAAAACATAGATCTAACATTAACAGTATACAATCTATTACACAATAGTTATATTTTGTAATTTTGTATATGCAATTATGTTAAAATGACGCTTATAGAAGAAAAGTAAAGCGATTCGGAAAAAAAGAGACACACATCTACACCTTGATGGTGCGAAATAATATCTCGGTCTCGGTGGCTTAGTGGTGAAAGGTTTACCCTAGCGATAGTCCCAGTGACGTTAATCGATATTTTTCAGATTTTCTCAGTTAGCTTAAGTATCCAAAACATAAGTAGGATGTTAGTCAATACTAAAGATAAAGTCAATATTTTGAACCAAAGTGGTACTTATCTATAAAACTAATTCCTGCCAAGCTAGATATATTGAACAAACAGGAAGATCTTTTAATATTAGGATCAAAAAACATTTAGCTTGTGCTAAAAAAGGAGATGATTTGTCTAGACTTTAAAGCCATTTGTTTCTGAATAAACATACGTTTTTTTTTTTTTTTAAATAAAACACAATTCATTTGTACTACTTCCACATATTTATAATGATCCAGACCGGTGATCCGATGATCAGGTCCTGATCATTATAAATATGTGGAAGTAGTACAAATGAAATGTGTTTTATTTTTTAAAATATAATATCTTTCCACCAAGAATTGACAGTTAACACCTTAAAAGTGAAACATATGTTTGATATATTACAAAATTTTAAAATCCTGCATTTAAATAATAAATCTTTAAAGTTAAACAAACAAGAGATATTAAAAATAAATAGACATAAATTTTTGCCGAATTCAAATTTTTTAATGAGCAAACCGTCTTTGCATCTTCTCCTATGTTTCATCCGATTTGTTAATTTGTATTATACCTATAATCTTATTTTCATATTTTAACATGTAAGGATTGATTCTGGTCTCTTTAATTTTTGTTTTGCGCGTATAACAATTCGGTGGATGCTCCTAGATGCTCTGCGTTCTCCATTTAAGATGGCTGTTTATTGTTGATATTAATTACATATTTAATATTTCATTGTTTTTAAACGGTTCACTAATTTCTTCTTAAAATTTTCCCAATCAGCTATTCGCTTAATGCATCAATAATGGAATTAAATTTCTTTGCTCACTTAATGGACTTTTAATGTAGCTATATTTGTGAGTTCAGATTAGTATTGATTGATTTGTAAGAGGTCCTTAACATTTTAATTGTAGACTATTTTATTTGGTTTATATATAATTTGTTTGATAATAAATAATTTCTTGTCTTAATTCATGATCCAATTGTTTTATGTAGCTTAATTTTAACACTCAATTTAAATTTGTTATGTTTGTTAGGTATGTTATATTTGTATTTTTATCAGTTGATAATGCTCGTGATGAGCGAAACCGGTCCTGATCATTATAAATATGTGGAAGTAGTGCAAATAAATTGTGTTTTATTTTTTAAAATATAATTTCTTTCCACCAATAATTGATAGTTAACACCTTAAAAGTAAAAAAAAATAGATGTAGCCTTCTGGCCTCTGCATCTCAATACAGCTAAATACATCTGACCTGTTATCTGACTTTGGAACTGATTTTAAAATTCAGTTCCAAATGCGATAATAATTGATATATTCAGTGGTAACATTGAGAAAATGACTTTGTTGTTTTTCCATTATTTTATTGTGCCACGTGCCTCACTTTTTTAGAAACATTAATGGCTAAAAATGTATCTTTATCGCGGCAATAAAGCGTCCTAGAAATTAAAAATGGTGTAAATGGTTCTCAAAAAAACACGAAACATGTATCGCAAGTCTTTACTCAACTACTGGAATAATAAAATTGTAAATATATATTTTACATTAAATATTTAAACTTTTAACTAAGTTAAATGTGCTGGTAGTTGACCATGTACCAGCAGTTGATATTTTTTTCAATAAAAGTCCCCAAAATAAGAAACGGAGACGCGGGATCGATCTAGATTGTAGAGTTCAGACAAGTTTCAGACATTTTTTGTCAGATTGAGGAACTAACACATCACCATATATGTCATTGGTGTGTCATAGCGGTCATTTGAAAACAGTAACTTATGCAGTAATTATTTTATTTTGAATTTATTAAGAGAATTGTTAAGGATATTAGTGAATGCAAGCATATACTACTTAATTCAAGCAAGAGTGGTCTTACAGAAAGGTCTGAGGCAACTCTGACGAAAGGTTGTCATGAAACCCTCTGATTAGATATGGTCAATTAGTGAGAAAAAAATTGACCAACTACTGGAATTTCCAATTGTTTAGATGGTCAACTACTGAAACATTAACATGGTCGCTAAAAATTGAAAACAATTTTTTTGTGACAAACCCTTTCATAATTTTTGTCTTATCATATTATTTAAGACATTTGATTTATTATGAATACACTAGCTTTTTCATCATTTGGCCTAAATACAAAACTTTAATCATTATTTTTGGTGAGTTTTTCTCTTAAACGGTCAACTGCTGGTACGTTTACTTTATAGTAAATAATCGAAAAGCTTCATTTGTTTAAAACTATGACAGACAACATGAACGAAAAATATTTACGTCACAGACGTGGCTTACATATGAAATTTGTGTAACAAGAGGAGCATGTAGATCTTAACTAAAAAAAGATATCTTGTAATAAACTTCCATTATTTCAAAACACCCCATTTAAAACCACCAAAGAATTAGCTTTTGGTGTTCATTTCAAAGCTCGTTTATTCAGTATAGTACGACGTAAAACGATTTTGTATGAAATCGGTAGAATGTTGATTCTTGGGAAGATAAAGAATCACGACTCAATTCATTTTTTAGTTTCACTCATTTTACATGCGAACAAACATTTTATCTTTATAATTTGAGTTGACAGCAAATTATAAAAATACAAAATCTAATTATGAGTAACGAAGGATGGTATGTGGAAAGAAGTGAGTAAAAATATGGGGTGGGGTTTTGATATTTAAATTCTATAAAGAAAAAGATATTGTCCACTTAAAGTTATATTTTAATTTAGGTAGCATATGTTTAAATATAGTTAATAGTCAAATATGTTTTATGAAAACGAACACTTTTTTATGAATTACACAAATAAATTAGTCATACATATTATTATTGAATGTAAAAACTATTGTTATTTTGAGTTTCAATGATATAAATATTTCTTTTTCAAATAATCAAATTCACACTTCCATATAATATAAGCAACACTTATTTAATTCATAACATATTATGAACTAAGAAAATTACACGAAATTCTAAAAGTAAACACATTTTTTGAATTCTCTTGAATTTTAAAATACACAAATTACCTGCATTCCAGGAATCTAAAAATATAGAGCAGATGACAAATTGAAATATGTTTATCATTCAGCTAAACCTGTATCTATTCATTAACCATTTTATTGTTCTCTATATGAAGAGCGATATAGGCGAACTTGAAGTCCTACAATCATTCCTTCAATTGCGATACATGGCAACCAACATACCAATAATGTTTTGCTTTGGTCTGAGTACAACTTTGAGGTCGTATAATTATAACGATCATCCTTTTCATTGGTTTACCGCCAATTGTCCGATTGTCTTGGTTCACTGAAATACATTAAATATTATAAGTATGAAATTAAATATAGCGAAAAAGAAAACATACGATAATGCAATATATTTAGATTAAAACAGTTTGTGAAAATAATCAATCTCAATCATGAATTCTAAGCTGGAAAAAACTGACATTTGATAATGTTGACTGTAATCCTTAAAGGAAAGATATTATACGTAAGACATAACGAAGAAATTCATATGGTAAATATTGCCCGAATTTAATTTAAAAAAGGACCGAGCTCAGTATTAAGCTTGTGAGCACTTTCAATTGATTTTTAAATCAGTTAAGGATGACTAAAATATTTATGTTTTTGATAGAAATATAAAAATAATTTTCTTAAAAAGGAACGTCGCGTTAATCGATTTGTGTGCCAAATCCATGCTTTCTTTTGCAAAAACACCTGGTGATTTTCTTGTTTTTTGGACTGAGAATGAAACGTGCGGAGGTTTTTGGACGTATGATGAGTAAGAAATCATTGAGAAATGGTAGATTTTTCAAAAGAGACAAAAATTTTATATATTTGTATACGTCAACTAGAAGTCTGCACGGGACCGAGCTTGGCTTGTGAACGTCTACCCGGCCATGCTCACGGGCGAGGTTTGAACGGGTAAATGCAATTGAGACTCGGGCCCGGTAAGAAATTTATTTTCCAGAAAAACACAAAAGACTATGTTTGGGTTATGACTCATGAGTCATCCTCGTGGAAAATTAACAGCTTAAAAAAAAATATTTCATATTTTACGGTGATCGTTGAATTATTGATTACCATCTATTGTTTGAGAACTATAGTGTCATAATAAATATTTTTCAGGATTCTGAATTAAATCTAAGCCTGAAGAAATGCTTTTTTTATTAAAAAATCGGGCTTTTTTGGGTTCAGAATAATAAGCCTGGCCTTCGGGCTGGGCTCGGATAACTAGTGTGATATGAAGACTCTGACCCAGGCCGGGCCAGACCTGAGAAAACCGGGCTCGGACCTTGTAATTTTATCACGTTTCGGCCCGTGCAGACCTCTATCACCAACGTGTTCAATTCATATTTTGTGCACTTCAAATATAAATAATTCAACTGATTGCGAAATGTTTTCCACTGATACGATAAGCCAATTCAATGAAACGCAGTTTATTACTGTTAGAAGATTTAGGTACATGTAGTGGCATATTTCATAACTGAAAATAAATTTAATACATTACGACTCAAATTAAACAGTTTGACACATGAGAAGTCCACGTTATTGGCTAACAACACGCGTAGGAGTAGTTGAATATCTTGCAACAGGTGGTAATTTTAAAGGTAGGCATCTACTTAATTAAAGACATAAGAAAGTTACGCAAAAAACTGGCATATTTTTGAATAAATTCAATTGTAAAGTTGGCGAATCGACCACACGAATCCATCCAAGGTGTATAATTTGGCGGGTAATAAACAATGAAAATTTCAAAAAAAGTCAAAACAATATTTGATGACAATTATTCGTTGTGAAAATAATTACCCAGGAGTTGACCAAGCGCTCTGTTCAGATATGGCTGCATTTTCTGATGAGTTTCTGCTCGTCAACCAGATACCGGTAATAGGAATGAAAACGAATTAAACATGTATAATTAAATTCAATCATTTCTTCATTCAATATATTTTTATCTTCATATTTGCTCTCAATTTGTATCCTATGGATTCCCAATCGGGGTTTATCTCAACGAAAGTTTTCTACGAGAACCGCTTCTTACTCAGTTGCTCAACATTTCTTTTTTTTAAAGACTAGGGATACATAGATAAAAGTAGGGAATTGCTAATCGATCTTGCTACACTCCATTTTTGAAATCCACAGGCTATAGGAAATATTAGACAAAACATCGCGTTTTGAGTTATTTTCATCAAAATTTTAATTTTTCAAACCCTTAAATACACAAATTCACTTAAATTAAAATTCTCAAATGTCTCGTTAAAATATAATAGTCAAAGTTCTAAGTAATAATGTTGAAATTTTTAATACGATTTTTTGAACATTGAAAACGTTTGCTATTTTATTAAGATCGTAATAGGTTCTTCGATGTAGACTAATAATAAAAACGTTGGAGTCAATTTCATTCATAGAATTTCTTTGTTGTAAATAATCAATGTATTACAATGATTACTTATAAATTAACAAACCGTGAAATTTTTGATAAAAATATAGCAAATCCCAAAGAAAGTGTAGTAAATCAAAAAAAGAAAAATTTTACAGGAGAGCGAAAACAAAATTCAAAAAACTTTGAGTCTTTGAACATGGTGCCATAGAAAAAAGAAACTAGTGACTCGAATTAGTGAACTGACCATTAGACGGTTTTCATGGGGCGTAGATTATCATGTTTAATTCATTCACTGCTAACGACAAGCAACGCGTGTCTTCGGTAATTAGCAATTACGTGGTAATCGATAGGGCACTAATATCTAGGTGATTAGTGTAGCAGTGAATGGGTTAAAATACTATTGCGATATAAAACGTAAATCAAAACTTTTCGATTTATTAGACTTATCTTCGGGATGTGCAATATGCCAGCCGCAGGGATAGGATTTTAAAAGAACGCAAATAAAATATTAATCGTGCTTACTGGTGAGAAATAGTTCTCAAAAGAAGCCCACTGCGCTTGGAGCGCACCGAACGACACGCGCGCCTCAGCTTGAGGGCGAGCGGTGCTGCACCTATCCAAATAAAAAGACACCCGCACAATCCGAGCCAAAAACCGTTCTGTAAAATAGTCATAAATATCATTATTCAATAAACATATAAAACATACGGCAATGGAACTGAGGTGGAAAGTTTATGCTATCAAATAATAATCTAGACCAGTGCTCCGCAACCGGTATGCCGCGGCACATTAGTGCGCCGTAAGACGATGATATGTGTGGCACCGTGCAATCCGTCCAAAATAAGAAACAATCGAAAATGTTCATATTAGAATACAAATAAAGCTATTTGATTGCTAGATATCTGTTTCGCAAAAAGTTTGCAGAGTAGACTACCGGTGACGACATTTTCATAGCAACAAATGAAGTTTTCAAAAGTAATGGCATTCAATGGAAGTATTGTGTTTGTGAGTGTTTTCACGAATTTCGCAAACAATGGGGGGATAAAACGGGGTTTGTCTTGAGTGAAAACCAAAAATCTTGCATTAAAAATAAAACATTGCTGTGTACACCAGGAAGCATTAATGGCTAAAAACTTTCCGTATGAATTGTTAAAAATAATAAACGAATGTGTTAAAACAATAAACATCGAATCAAGAGCCTTCAAGTTTTGTTATATGAGGAAATCTGATGGAAATATTAATCCATACTGTTACGCAGAAATATTGGCTGTTTTTTATTCAAATTATTAAATATGAATTTTGTTTTTGAAATTTACATATATTTTTGTTTGTAGTGTGCCGCAAAATTCCAAGGAGTCATTAGGTGTGCCGTAGATGAGAAAAGGTTGTGGAGCACTGTTTACATTTAAACTGTTACAACACCGTTTGGTATAATGTAGCAGTTGAATTTTGTTTTTCGACTAATAAATCTAACCATATTACACTCTTGCGAATTGCATCTGGTCTAGAAATGATCGCAGTAAATTATTTAATATGTAACGTTTTACGGTCAATATTTTTTTAACCTGTTTACAGCGTCAAGAAAAAAATCTGATTGTTACTGAAACTTTTTTCTGCTAATTCACGGCAGGAAACACCTACATAAATGATTGAAATAATTGATGTCGTTTACAGCATAAAAACTGGACGACCTATATATCGTAAAATAGGTAATATTATATATTCATTAAAGCTATTACAAGAAAAATGACATATCTTTTGAAAATTGATATACACAATATTATAAAATATAATGTATTAGAGACTAATAATAAACAATTAAGTAATACAATTTAGATTGTTTATAATAGATTTTGATAAAAAAAACTGAAGATGATATTGAAGGGAGAACACCCCAAACGAATACAGATTGTGAGTGTTCAACAAAAAAAAATACTTTGACTTATGCCTAGTATCTAACTGATGTTCGAGATCATGAGCCCGTAAACTCCATAAGTTTAAACAGTTTGCGTGAACAAACTATTATTAAATTTGATTAGTTTTTTTACAACAGCTGAAAATCACTTTGATATGCAATCCATGCTATGTTTTGAACGATAAATATAATATTTTGCTCAGTATAATACATATGTGCGCTTACCAAAGAATCAATGTAATGCCGACATACAAGCGTTCTTGCAGCATTATAAACGTCCCAAATAGGCCCACAAGGAGCCACGTGGCTTTCCACTTCGTCCAACACGTGTCCTCTGTACTGCTCCAGATATCCAGTCAATCTACTAACGTACTCTCTGGTTTTCTTAAAACAAAAAAGTCAATATAACTCAGCTATTTTGCCAGACACGTGTACCATACTCATAATTTATAAGTGTATTTATTATATGCTTCATTTATTAATTTACTAATTCTAACCTTTTCTGCTATTACTGATCCCTGATTGTCAATATAATACTGTATAGTCTTAAGATGACTAAGAGATTGGTTCATTTGGCGCTGGAAAGGCTGCATGTGAAGTTCTAGCTCAGTCAATTTGAAAACCAGCTCAGTTCTCAATTGGTCCAGTGGTTGGATTGTGCTTGAAGCAAGTCTGCGAGTTCTCGCAGCTTAAAAAACAAAAACAATCTATCATTAACGAAAAAGCTATACAGCGGGCATTATTATTTGTTGATATTTATCTTGTTATACCGTGAGGTTTATATCAATTGATTTATCAGGAGTTTTGTATAGGCAATTCTTCATTTGCAATATACGCTAGAGTCCACCTAGAAATATTCTTTGTTGTCAAATCACAACTAACATTTTATCGCAAAATGTTGTGAAGCAAAATAATGTTCTGCTCGCCCCAAATTAATAAGGTTGGAGAGCTGAAGAGACTGCCATGCGATGTTTCATTTCAAAAAGAACGAAGTCCAAAATTACAAATTTCACTTGGTGGGATTTGCTAGTCCTGTAACCGGATACTTTTAGTCTTTCATCGTACTCGGTTGCGGAATCAAGGATAAAAAATTTAGTGGAAATACATCGATTTATGAGATGCTTTTATTCTCCCTACAGTGCCAATCCACTTCCTATCCGATCCTGAAAACGGGACATAGAAAGAGTCAAGAACTTTTATCTTTTTTTCTGTATTTTTAAATACAGATTCAATGACTGACTGATATCAAGTTTTATTGAGATATTCCATTTCATATTTATATTCTCCACATGAAGAGACGATATGGTTTTAAAAACAAATGGTAATAATTATGTGAAAAGCGTAACTTTTCATTCCATGCGTCTCTAATTTGATTTTCTCAAAACAGTATTTTCAGACGATTTGGAATATGAATAATAAATTATAAATGCATAAGACCGAAAAAAGCCTACGATCAGACGCATTATTTTTGTAACATAAAGTGATACAGAATGAAAATTTGGTTTCCGTGATGAGGCGAAAACAACTATTTTTTTTATATGACTTTCGTCCAGCTTGTTCACACATATACTAAGTTTGTAGTGCTAAAAATCGTATAAAGCGCACATACCTTAATGTAATTAATTTCTCATACGTGAACGAGAATGCGAAAAATGTCATACAAACCTAATGTTTCAATTCTAGAAGAAGTTGTCAAGTCGCTTATTTGATTTGCAATACTCTCAAGTTGATTCGCGAGCGAGTTAAGATCTTTTCCTGTCAGTGGCCCATTTAACTGCATTCTGAAAAAAGGCAAAACGACATGTTACAAAGTGATAGTGAAATATGCGATTATTGTGATTAGAATGTTATGCAAGAAATGCATTAGATATATCGCGTCAGTATAATATTAAAACAACAACCAAAAAAATTCTTTATCCGTGACATTCATTTCCTTTCGTATGCCTAGTTTAAACATGGCTAATTAATAGCACGTCGTTATTAAAAATCTAAATTGAATAAAATAATGGAAACACGTGTCAGTACATAACCAACACCAAAACCAGTTTTGCACAGCTTTTTCTGTTGATAATAATATTAAAATTCAAACAAAGTTGTTCGTTCTAAAATATTGAACATGTGATGTTACAACTGATATGCTAATCTACATAAAAAATATGGCATACAATGTTTAAATAGTTTTAATAATTATAATCACACAATATTAAGAGTAAAAAATTGATTTAATTATTCTTATGGTTAAAATTATACACTTTTGCAATTAAGATTTTAAAAAAATCGCTACATCATTCTGGATTTACAAATCAGTTGGTTCAGAAAACGGAAGTATAGAAAAAAACTAATACTCAAAGTCCCTCTCAGCAACGAAAGGTTAAGCGTATGATTTCAAAACAGTTCTTCTTAAAGCCACCTGTGTTGAAAGGCTCCATCAGGAGTCTATAATGTTTCTCATTGAAGGCAACTTAGCTTATAAAAGATACAGATACATAATTTAAGACATCGACTGAGGGTGCTTGATGGAATTTCAATATCAAATTTGGATTATTGAGATTTTGAACACTTCCATGTATTTTGTCACTAACGACCCGGATTTCGCCTTTCGGCATCTTCAGGCATTCGACCATTGTTCGAGTTCGAGTCCTTTCGTGTGCTCGAATGCCTGAAGATGCCGAAAGGCGAAACCTGGGTCGTTAGTGACAAAATACATGGAAGTGTACAAAATCTCAATAATCCAAATTTGATACAGATACATGTTTGTATTATGAAAACGACTAGAAATAGTGATTTTTTATTTAATTGATCTAAATCAGTGGTTCTTAAACTTACTATGCCCTCGGACCCTTTCTGAAAGCAAAAACCTTACCATGAACCCCCAAGTAGAATAACTCTACATAACTGCATAATAGAAAATTTATAACTTTAATTTTGATGTCTTGAATGGTACTTAAATGGTGATGTAAAAATAAAATATAAATTCAACATTTTGATATTTAAAATTTAAATATGATGAGTTTTATAACCACACTAAGCCCATGCTCTACTAAATATGAAGACGGAAAAGCAATCAAAAGCCTCTGTACAGTGATTCATAATGCAGGATATAAAATTGGTATCTGTTTTTGTAATAAGAATTTATGGTGTCCTTGTTCAAACATTGGTTTCAACTCCTCATTTGTGGATATTTCAATAAATTGCTCCTGGATTAGTATGGATTCATTTGACTTTGTGGGTTTGCTTACAAAAGGGTCTAACACCCAACAAATTTCTACCAATTTAATTATTGCTATTTATTTTAACTTTCAAAATAATGAAAGTGACTTAGACATATTTTTTTATATTAAACCGTTCACGAGCCCCCCGACGTTGTTCACGCACCCCCAATTTATTTTTAATCGGCCACAGATCCATTCAGCGGTCACAAGGACCCTTGAAGGTCCGTAGGAACCACTTTGGAAACCACTGATCTAAATAATCCTTTCTAGAAAAGGGTTTTTCTATTTATTTTTTTTCCAAACTTATAGAATGATCTGTGCAAATTTAATTTGTATTAATTTTATAAAACGAAGCCAGAATGAACAATACTTTTTGCCATACCTATAATCTGTCAGATTAACACTAGAACTCCGGACCACCTCGAGCAACGCTCGGTGGACCAGGGGTGCCGCTTTGGCTGCCGCTGGTGTCGGAGAATGCGCCTCCAGTTCTTTCGAAGCTTCTGAAAACCGCGACCAGCCAAAGTGGGCGGTTTGGAAGTCAAGGTCTAAGATGCGACGCAGGCCGAAAACTGGATAAGCTGGATGATCAACCTCGCATTCTCTAGTAATATTGAAAAAATTTTGGAATAATTAATTGCATATTCTTGATATCATGACACAAGAAAATTTTGTTTTAATTGGGTAAAACATTGAAAATAACATTTACGGGGTGAATCTTTATTCAAGTTTTCTTGTGTTTCTTTTCGGATATAAATAATAATATTATATTCCTATCATTCTGGCCAAAATATTATGTTGCACTTTGAGTCATATATACGAAAATGATTCTTTTTTCAAGCCCTATCGTCTGGCAATATTCTTGATTTATTCTGATTAAAAAATGTAGAGTTAATTCATTTTAACTCATTCACTGCTACTCTAATTACCTAGATATTAGTGCCTTATCAATTACCACATAGTTGCTAATTACTGAATGTATTAATTGAATCAAGTTTTTATGAATTTTGGCTAAACAGTTGTTGTTTTAAGAATGCTAATTTTTTTAACATGATTGTGCGTGAATTAAATACAAATATTTATTGTTAGTTTAACAAGAGCAAGTATTTCCGAATTACTACCACGTTACCTTAATAAATATATTATTTCCTGTCAGGTCAATCTGGGTAACTTTGGCCCGGGTATGAGGGATTTTTGTATCTTTATGGTTTGGCACTGCATTTATGTGTGGTATTGTTCTACATAGAAATGTATTAAGATGAAATTTAATTAACATAAAAAGATTTAGGTATTGTTATAATTGATATATAAAACAAGCGGGGCAAAGTTTGACATCCAAATCTGTTAACTTTAGCCCACGATACAAATAATCACTGTAATTACTACAAATGCAGTGATTTTAAAGCCTTCGTAATTTTACTTATGTTTTCATATATTATGTACATAATTGAGATGAGAAAAAATTTAGAGCATTTGGTTTACAGATTAGTAATACAAATTGAAAATACGGCTAATCCAAGTTATTTCAAGATAAGTTCATAAATTGTGTTTTATCATTCCAAACTGACAGCTTACAAATTCCACAATAAAACAAATTGTGTTGCACATTATCTAATATTTTTACCAATAGTTTACTACGCAATATTTATGCTTAGCTAAAAAATATTCACATGGCATTAGCATTATCATGGTATTCTAACAGCACCTTTTTCCATGTAGTTGGCCAATCTTAGACCTATGGGCAAACTTACCGAAATTGATGGTACTATAATATTTAATACCACAATAATAGGAAACACCATTTTCTTAAAATCAATGTAAATTATAAAATATGCTTTTCTGACTTTTATTACTTTATCATTAAATGTATTTTTTTTGTAAATATAATGGCTTTCCACTAAGATATGAAAGGTTACACAATTAATAACAGAGGTGCCGAATCAGTCATTTTTAAACTGCATGGCCAAATCAGGAAACTAAAATACTTAATAATTCTTGCCATATCAAACTAGGTTACGTTGAAATAATTAAAATAGGTTAAAATGACGTGAAAAAAAAAATATTTGTCTGCCATTATGTTAAATGAAAAAAAAGGACTATAAATTCTTTACCGTAAAACTTCCTTCATGGGTACGTCGATGGTGATGTTGCCAAGGTCTTTGAAAAGCTCTTGAAAGAATCCACTGCCATCTTTGTAGAGGAGGCCAGGTCTGTCGAGAAGCTTACCGATTGCCTTGTAATCCGGTCCGTCGTAAAGTGGACGACATAGAAACACCTCGAAATGTAAATAAATAATTATTTTACCTTTAACGGACTTAATTGTTTTTATTATTTTTAACACTGTCTCAAATACTACATACAGTGCCATAGTGATATGGTAGGCAATCGCCAAGGGCGCCGAATGTGCAAGGGCGCAGCGCCGACCATCCGGTCATATTGACCGACATTTCATAATAATTATATCGTTAATTAAGTCGTTTGTCTCTTTTTTATAACCGCGTCTGCTCCTAATGTGAAGCATATGGGTTCCTAATGATTTTCTGATTGCTCAATATAACTTCTCAAAGTTAATTATTCATATTTCATTTATCTGATGATGATTGTTATTTTATTTATTTAATTTGTCTTTTTTAATTAAATTTCGTCAGCTTAATTCAAAGTTATTTACGTTATTAGCTTTCCTTTAATACTTTCAGATACACTTTTAATTAAAATATTTGTTTTTTATTATGTATACATGTATTACCCTATACGGATTTCGTCTGGTAGGATAATTTTTTCAATTTGAATTCATTGAACCAACTGTTTACATGGCATTCTCATTTGATTGACTTTTGTATCGATTGAAAATGCTTACCTATTTAGCCGTATCGGAATTGATAATGGTATTTAAGTGTATTTAATCATTATATACATTTTTATAAAACTAAAGTAGTTATTCATTTGGATTTTTCAACATAAAAGAAAAATAAGAGTACACCCATAATATTATATATTAAACTCCTTTATGATAGTGTTTTTAAATACCTCTCCATGGCCCCCTGCTACAAACACTACAATCGTCAACGACCAAAGAGGAATTGAAAATAGGCACATCATTATCACAGATCTGAAAATTCAAAAAAAAATAAAAATAAACGAAAATTGTAAATTAATCGGAAATTTCAAATAAATGTTTAAAAATATGGCTAGTTACGATTGCAGCATAGAGCTGGCTTGGGTTTCCGCCCCACAGCATCCACAGAAGACAGAAAGTAGAAGCAGGAATATTACCAAACAGACTATCAGCACAGCAGCTGAAATATAATAACATAATTCAATTTATGATAATAATCTTAATATAGTTATACTGCAATTCACAGATTCTATACCACGATTCTTTTATACTCGTCCATAATAAATTAACAGTACATAAAATTTGCCTCATTTGATCTCGCTCTTTTTCCATAAGCAAACTTAGGATGGTATATATTATTATTCAAGTAGAATAATGATTCTCACCTAAAAATATTAACCAGCGCCAAAACTCGACAGCGTCAATAGCACGAACTACGTCTTCAATGTGCCTAGAAGCGCTTGCAGCTGCTGCTGTTAGATGTCTCGCTGTTTTCGAAAGTGATCGCTCAGATATTTTCAAATCCGCTCGCTTTTCTGCAAGCGCTAGCCGGATATCTAGCGGAAACAACGCAAAGCTTTATCTTTGTTTAAATGTAAAACTTGTTTAATAATATTCAAGAAAGACAACGTAACATGCAATTCATTCTATTTTAAAATAATTGTTAGGACATTTTTGGAGTGCAACGAATTTCAATACACGAATAGTAGAATACAATATATAAGATATTTTCATATTATGTAAAAGGTAACTTAAAGATTTAAAAAAATGTCATTAAAAAGGAAGAGTATTTATTATTGATGACGATTTTGACATCTATCGATAAGAAAAATTAGAAGTTTACTTACGCATAAAATATAAATGTGCGTTAAAAAAAACATACGTTTGACACAACACAAAATTTCAAAATCCTGCACTTAAATAACAAATCTTTAAAATTAGATAAACAAGAGATTTTAGAAATAAATGGACATAAATTGTTGCCCAATTCAAATTTATTGAATGAGCAAACCGTCTTTGCATCTTCTCCTTTGTTATATCCGATTCATTAATTTGTATTATACCTGTAAGGTTATTTTTAACTTTCATTTTTAACTTTTAAGAATTGATGCTGTCTCTGTAATTTTTGTTTTTCAGATATTAAAATTTATTGGATACTCATAGCTGCTCTGCTTTCTCCACTTAAGATGGCTGTTTATTATTCATATTAATTACATACTTAATATTTGAATATTTTTAAATGGTTCATTAATTTTTACTTATAATTTCCCTGAGTCATCATTTTATATTATTATCGTCATTAGTAATTTTGTTCAGCTAAATGGACTTTTAATGTAGCGATATTTGTGATTGTAGATTAGTATTTAATGATTTGCAAGAGGTCCATAACATTTTAATTGTAGACTCTTTCATTTGATTTATGTATAATTTGTTTGTTAATCAATATTTTCTTGTCTCAGTTCATGAACCATCAGTTTTATATACCTTCATTTTTTCACTCAATTTTATATAAATACGCCTGTTATGTTTGTATTTTTATCAGTTGATAATGCTCGTGATGAGCGAAACCGGTCCTGATCATTATAAATATGTGGAAGTAGTACAAACAAATTGTGTTTTATTTTTTAAAATATAATGTCTTTCCACCAAGAATTGACAGTTAACACCTTAAAAGTAAAAAGGTCTCCATTGATTCTCGTATAACTTTTACTATTTTTCTAACTGTCGGATGTAAAGGACGTGATGGGCCTTTCTTTCAAATGGAGATTTTTTGTCAAAGAATTATCATACACAACACACACCATGCTCTAACATCTAATCGAAAAATTTATAATAATTGTATCTCAAATTTATAAATTTACCAAATTCACAATTTGACAGTTTCTCTCTTGAAAATCCTTTGAGATGTAATGCGCCATGAAAGCATACTTTTTAAAAAATAATTAGTATAGTTTTCTTAATCAAATTGTAAAATACACAGCCAACAAATGTAAAGTTTATAAGGCTAGACTGTATATTGGAGCTATTTTTGAGAACGGTGAATGGTAGCCAATGTCGAATTATAAACTCCACACGCTGTTTGACGTACCCCAAGCAAATCAAATCATTAATGTGGAGTGACTTCGCTGGGTCGGCCATATAGAAAAGTGAATAACTCCTAGTCATCGAAACGGCAAATCAACGATTGGGAGGTCAGTGTATAGTCGGGAGACCTAAACTGAGTTGACAACAGTGTCCTTGATGAGATATGACAGAGAATAGATGGAAGATAAAGGGGTTTTCGTCAGTCGGATAAAACTAGCAAGGGGTTTTATCGCCAATAATTTTGGTTCCATGGTAATAACAAAAGGACACAAACCTTCAATGATAGGGCCAGTTTGATTAGCAACAAACTGTGGCACCATTGCAAATTGTTCTTTGGCGATGTCTGTAGCCTCGCTTAGATTACGAGCACTCAGGACTTCAGCCAGTGGCTCCAACTTTTCTTCGGTAATCTGAAATTTAAATGAAAAACTATTATTATATACTCCCGATTCTCTTTTTGCGCGGTCTAAGAAAACGGACCGATAAGATTTTTACGCTGATTTTTTTGTTTTTAGACGGTTATAAAAAACGAAAAATATTAGTAAATATAGTATACTATTATGTTTATATTTAAAAAGCCTTCAGCCCTTTGTAAATATCGGAATCGTCATATTTGCCATCTGACTAAATTTTAGTGGCAGACTCATTTATATCGGGAAATACCGAATTAAATAAATGAATTTTTCTCCTATATTATCATTCTTGGCATGTGACAAATTGTTTACAGCATAGTGTAATTATTGTATCTTACGAAACGGTTTGTTGAGTTCGAAATTTAATAGTTTGGGGATATTTTAAGTAATGGAACGAACCTGCCATTTTTATATGGGCACCGTATCTATTTTTATACGTTTTTTTGCAAAGTACTAAGTCTCTGGAACGTATCCCCCGTGAAAAAAAGAATCGTGTGTAAATTAACTAAGAGGGCCTTTATAAATTAACAAATTGAAGTCAATTTCATATGCTTTTAATAAGACATACAGTAAGACCTCGATTAGTGCTTAGGATACGTTCCCAAACTACAAGCACTGATTGAAACAGCGTTTAGCATAATAATTTTAACACAAAGTAAATAGGTAAAAGGAAAAACGAAACTAAAAACAAACACATTTTACTTTTAGTTTATCGTTTTCTAACTTCGTCAGTAGCTGCATTTTAATCTCGAGTGAAATGATTTCTTGTGTCATTTTTGTGTATTGCATCTTTACGCCCACTCATTTTTTATAATCATAAGGATTAATTTTTAAAGAAAAAATCGATTTTTCATAGATTTCCTTAGACAATAACGTTAATGAGCACGCCACTTATATACTAGCTCCGCCATGCGACAGTCTCAATCGTCGTGACGAAACGATTACTCGTCACGTTACAAATCAATGAAATGCCACAATAATTTTAATCTTTTTTAGGCTTCGAGCTGACCGCGTTATATCGAATCAGTTATAATTGAAGAAACACTTAACGACATCTTACTGTACTTTCAAAATTTATTTAATAAAGAACATTGCTGTGCTCAAATTGAACCAATTGCTAAGTACAAGCAAAACTAAATAATATATATTTATGTTGCTTTACTAAGGTACTTCTATATTGTTAATGATTCTTGGTGGAAATATATTGTTTATATATAACGTATTTTTTGAATTTTTCGGTGATTATAAATTTAACGAAGGAAATTTTACCGTAATAATTGTATTTAAAACTTTTAAAGTTATTATTATATGGTATCATTATTATTTTTTTCAGGATTTTAACTATTTTAAATACCGTGGTTCTTCTCTTTATAGGCACGTCAGTTTGTAAAACTTCAAACTATACGCATGCGCACTATCTAGAAAATATCATCAAACTTACTTACTTCCTGTGAGTAAAATCCCACTTCCGGTGCGATATTAAGAGAAACTTTCACTACTTACATCCGGTAAAGTTGTATTAAACATTTGTAAGACTACTTTAAACTTTAAGCTATAAATGTACAGTACACTTAATAATTAAAAAAAAACGATTAATTAAATGACAATAAAAAATTTAATGACCTACGAAAATATATGATTGTCTTTTGTCAATCCGCTGTCAAATAATATTCTCTCAAGTCTTGGCCTAATCCACTTCTGTGGTCTTAAAATATATCTAGGATACCACCACATGACAGAAATCTCCAAATTGCCTGCGCATAACTATCTAAGCATTCTAAACCTTAGGGCATATGTCACTATTATACCGCACATTACATTTTCTCTTTTGTCAATTGGTTTTTTACTGTATCGAGTATCAAGCTCTACTTCCCACATGGCGTGAGGTTGAAGGGTGTATTTGTAGTGAGGGTCCCAATTGTGTACTGGATACGATAGTATCACGTGAGAAGTGAAATGAACTTGTAATGGTATTTTCATACTTAACATATCGTCGGCATTGTAGCAGAAGACGATAAGTCGAAAATCAGCTGTTTTGACTTGAAGTACGTTAAATTTTAGGATGGTCTATTGTCTAAAAACAATCTCAGTCATATTCCAAGTATATTTTACGGAATCGAAAGAAATCAATACGAATTAAGTAAATTTCGTTCACAGTATTTATTAGTGACAAAAAAAAAATAGTTAAAATAACAAAATAACAAAAGAAAAATTGGGCTGCGTCCGTGGCGCAGTTGGTCATAGATTGATCTTTCAATCGATTTCTGGATTTCTGTTCGTAGTCTGAGTCCTCCCTTCCACCAATCCCATCCTCACGGGGCGTAACGAGAGCGATTAGCTAACCACTAGTCCTGTCATAGCCCTATCCTTCTATCCCTACTCTCTTCGAAAAAGAAAAGAGAGGTTGAGCAACTGAGTGACAAGCAGTTCTCGTAGAAAAAAAATCTGTCAAGATACCTCCATTAGGAGACCATATGCTCCACATTGGGAGCGGACATGAAAAAAAAAAAAAAAAAGTTGTTATATCATAGTTCTCTATACGTCTGTTTACAAGAACGGAAAGCGGAGGAGTCTCATTTATGCCTTTCAATAGAAACCTATAATTAAATTGACTGAAGAAATAATTTTTGAACGTTTCTATTCAGTTTTTCGAATTTATGACCCCATGACCGAGTGCACAAAATCTTAACGGCATTGATCACTCGGGTACAGGATGAAAAAACTTAGATACAAATACAAAAATTCCCTTATGCGTATTAAAGTATAATGGTTTTAATACACACAATTGTGAATGACTGTTGTATTTGGTTACACATTATTGAATACCATGCCTGTAGTCGACTTCTTTTCTAATCCGTGAGCCAAACGAAGCCTGGGATATTTTCCATTTCCAGCCGGCTGGCTGCGTCGAGACTTACTTGCCCTTCATATACGATTACCTCAACGCTTCAAAACGAGAACATAGGGTCGCGTCTATACTGTAGGCTTGACTTCTAAAATCAGCTATATTCAACATATTATTTTAATAATTTATAGATTCAATATAAAATTAGCTTAAAATTTTCATTTACTTAGAACTCTATTATAGTGAGGGAAAAATATAGTTATTATATTATTGATTCTGGTAGAGCTATCTTCCATATAAAAATCAATGTTTGTTTATTCGTATCTTATGCACTGTCATACCGTTCATCCGATTCCGATAAAATTTTGTCAAGTTCTTGCTTGCACTTGCGCGAAGGTTATAGAGTAGTACAATGAAATTACAGTAGGTCTTATCAATATATTTAAATATAAAAGTTAATGTTTGTCTGTTTGTCTTCTGTGCGTTCCTTTACCATTGATCCAATTTTGATGAAACTTTGGCGAGTTGTTGTGCACACACCCGCAAAAGTTTCTGAAAAAGATAATCTAAAAAAAAAGAATCAAATACCTACAAACAGCGACAATTTATTTGTGTACGCACCAGACGGAGACAAAAAATAGTGTGTATCCAAAAGCACTTCAATAAGCAGAATTAAAACACAAACACTTTCTTTCTTTGAGTGACAATGCAACGCATGCCCGGTACTCGCTAGTATATAATATGATACATGGTAAAAAGGTGCACTAAAAAGAAAATACTAACGAATATCATCTATTGTTTTGAGCGTTCAAAAGTGAAATTATTTAATTTATCAAAATTTCAGTTAATTTTAATTTATTTACCGTAAATCATGAAGCATAATTTGATAAATTTTTGACAGCTTTGAGTTGATTTCGTTGGAAGCGTATATCGATAGCTTAGTGCAAAGGTCTTGTAGTTTTTATCTAAATTGAGTTAACATACACACATAATTTGTCGGCATCATATCTTTATGCTGGAAAAATATTGTACTTCCAAGTAGGGTGTTTGAGGAGATATTGTATCATTCAAATTCATAATATGCCCATTTAGCCAATTTTTTTCTGGAATCTCAAATCTTCAAATTAGATTTTATCTAAACAAGCAAAACTGAAGATAAAACATCATATATTGAATTATTGATTGCAGGAAGTGAGTAAAATAAACCTGTAATACTCGAGTAGTACATTGTATAAATTAAACTTCCTGTCTGGAACAAAATCTATTTAATAAATGGGTTTTCAGTGACATAGCATTGCCCATTGCATATTCGAAAATAGTGCTGGCATATCTAGCATATTCACGTAATATATTATGCTTGAACTGATTAAGAACTCGTCAGAGCAGCTGGTCTGCACAAATAATAAATCTTTTTTTCTTTTAACAGGATAGAGAATATTTAAAGAAAGAAAAATTCTTCCATGCTGGAAGATAGGGTTAAAGTTTACATTATCATCCCTGTTTTATAAACGATAGCTGAAAAGTTCTTGTGATTCATATGTATCAAAATATTATTATTTTTTACCTCTGTGAAAAAAATGTACAAATTTATTTGAATTTAAATTGTATTCAAAAACACCTATGTCAAAAGATATGCATTTAAAAAATCTAAATTCTAGATTCACAAGCACTCATTTTTCAACATTTATTATTTTTACGATATGTGAACAATAAATTGTTTGAACGTATTTGATAAGGCATATAAATAATCATTTTTTTCAAAAATAGTATTAATAGGTATTTTTTGTCATATATATTCCACATTATACAAGCGTATTTTTATTTTGAATTTAATAATAGTTTGAACCAATTTAATTTTGTTTTGAAAGTCACTGATTTTCCATAAAAGCTTCTAGCATATATTTCTCGGCAAGCTTAGTGGAGGGGTTCAGATTAGAAGAGGCCTGGTAAAGGCGTCGAAGCAATTGCGTGCCCAGCTGTGTGCTGGGAGAAGAGTGGGGGAGCTTATAAGTACAATGCCTCCAAAGCTCCAAATAGGCTTATGCGGTGCATCCATCGCTTTTGTGATATTAATATAATAATGTAAACCACGACTCAATGGATGCGCTTAATGCAATGTTGATTGAATCGACATGTTGTCAATATAATTATATAATATCTTATGTCATCTTATCATCGTGGAATGCCATGATTGAGCCACGCCATGAAGTGTGTCGAACTCAATTATTAATATCAGATGTTCACTAGCACGATTTGTAACAAAACAATCAAGTGTTAGGTTACTGTTCCAAAGATATTCTTAATGCTTTTTTGTGGGGGTTATAGATTTAAATTTCAGAATTATACGATTTCAAAACGGAAATTTACCAATAAAGAATCTCATATAAATTTATTAATATTTTATTTGAAGACTAGGTCCCACACAAAATACAAGATAAAGTTGATTCTGTTTTAGATAACTTTGGCGATTGAATTATTTTTTTAGCGTGTGAATATTTTATTTGATCAGAAATTCTAATGAAACATTTTATAATAAGATTACGCATGTAAGACTGCTTTGAAGATTACATAGAAGCTATGCATTTTTTCGCTATAAATTGATCGATTACCCGTGAACCAAAATTATTTAATTAGAATGGAAAAATAGATTTATTAATTCTTATACAATAAAAAGTCATCTGATGATATTCACTGAGAAATTGGAATATACGATTTATGCTCTCATTGATTTATCATTTGAAACATTTTGAAAAGACTGTAATGTAAGATAAATTGGGAAATCAATGTTGTATATACTGCCTTTAATTTCAGGATTTCTCACTTTTAAATGCTTCTTTTAAGCTGTTAAAAGACAGATACCATCATGAAGTTTGTGGTTATTGTCTTATTGAAAAGCGATTGATTCATAGCCGAACTAGAATACATATAATTGAAATAATCGTGATTGTCTATGAACAATTTGCAATTTATTGAAAATCTGCAATATTTCGATTAACTTTAGTATCAAATGCCACGTCACTGGAAGGCTGTGTTCTTGGGTCCTTTAATATGATAAGGGGTAAATATGCAATCTATCTTGTTTCGGGACGCAGCGTAACGGCGCCATTATCACAATAATAAACAAGATTATCTAGTAATAGAATAACTCAGACAATGACGGGAAATCCACCAAAACACGAGCCCTTCACGAATGTCGTCCACGCTGGGTGCGTACTTCTGCAAAGAAAGGTTGGAAGGCAAGTTTCACTGTTTCTTGCCAGTCTGACTTAATTAAATGCGCTATACGCTTTGCGTTTCAGACAAAGCGTAAATCCATTCGAAAACCTTTATTTAAATAAGTGTCGATGCTAATAAAACATTTTCAACAAGACTTTAGTGACTACCACATAAATCAATTGAATAAATAAAGTATTTAAGTTTCTATTCGGTGATTTGAACCAATGAACACTCACCTAGTAGGAAGAAAGTTCAAGATAATTTACCACTCGCATACAAGACCGGCATTATAATACAATGTGTTGATTATTGGTTTCATATAATGACTAATATGCATCTCAGTAAAAAAACCAAATAGAGATATTATAAAATATATGATTTTGTGTAAAATCAAATAATATTTTTCATTATTTAAACCGCATTCGAGGTTGTAAGATAGCTCTTACCCAAAGAGTGTAAGAGTTATTACTTATACTGCATTATGTACAAGATTAAGCTTTAAACGGGCAATAAGCAAAATTTATTCTTTGACGATGTTAAGCAATGTAAAAGTGAATTTTTTTAAGAGAACAAGCTATAATGTTTTCAAATTCATCTCAAAATATTTATAATCAAATCATATTTTTGTTTAATACGTTAACAACAATTATTAACGGTTTTTTACATTTCAACGTAAGCAAAAAAAAAAATATGCAAAGAATTGGTCAAATCTATAGAATATATTGTAGTAAATAAAAATGGTACTATATTTTAAAAATGTAAAATGCAATGAAAATCCGGTAGTGAAGCTTTGTCTAGTGGATTTATAGTTCGATAAGAAAAACATTTTTTATTGAGTATAAACAATTTTTGATGATATTTTTTAAAATATCTAGCGAGGAAAAATATTTGAAAAATTCACAATACTGACGTTTTTCTCACTGTATAACTAATTACTAAGCTTTTAGAGAAGAAAGTAAAAGGTGTCTTGCAAATAATAATTGTAACCATTGAATAATCTAATTAAGGCTAAAATTATTGGAAGAAGTTGAGAGGTTGACATAAGTGAGAAGTCAACAAAAGTGATGGGGTTGATTTTTGATAAATTTATAACTTTAAGCAGTTGATATAAAGTAGACGTGCTTTTCCAAAATATTTCATTAAATCTTGTTTAAATAAATACGACCAAGCTTGCTTTAAATGGCTCTATGTACAAGAGAAGTGTATAATAAACGATTATGGCTTTACAGAAATTGGATAGTAAGTTAATAGCCAGCCTTAACAAGCTAGCTCAAGACAACGTAAGCAATTGTGGCGCGAAAGCCTTCAGGGAAATAGGCTGTGAAAATTATTTATACTTGATAGTGGTAATAAAAGCTTTAAAATTCGTATTACATAAAGCTCAAAAGGCAGGTTATTTTCGAAATTCAATTTTCAGTAACATTTTAATCACCGTTAGAAATGAAGTTCAGCCACTTTTTCGTGTTTTATAAATCAAAAATTTTCTTCTCAGCGTAAACTGACAAAAATACACATAACACTCCTTGGCATAGTTCATATGTGAGTCCTCTCTCACATAATGCTTGTTTTGTCTCGCCTTTTTCCGATAAGCCAACAAATAAGGATACAAGTAAAATGTGTAAATAAATATCAACGGTTAAATAAATTAACTATAATAAATGTTGGTTAAGATATGGCAGCATTCATATTATTTATTATTAAATTTTGATAGAAAATGTCGAAATATACTATTCAGTTTTTTTATATAATTTAAGACATCGACTGAGGGTGCTTGATGGAATTTCAATATTAAATTTGGATTATTGAGATTTTGTACACTTCCATGAATTTTGTCACTAACGACCCGGGTTTCGCCTTTCGGCATCTTCAGGCATTCGAGCACACGAATGGACTCGAACTGAGAGCCAGTAAACAGTGTCTAACGCTTATATAGAAGATACAAATGCGACAAATATCATTTACGAGGCAATACATTATACGTCTGAGAGCCGTATAATGTATTGCCTCGTAAATGATATTTGTCGCATTTGTATCTTCTATATAAGCGTTAGACACTGTTAACTGTCTCTCAGTTCGAGTCCATTCGTGTGCTCGAATGCCTGAAGATGCCGAAAGGCGAAACCCGGGTCGTTAGTGACAAAATACATGGAAGTGTACAAAATCTCAATAATCCAAATTTATTCAGTTTTTTTTTAAAAAGATAAGTTGTACTGAATCTTTTACTCATAATGAAGAATAAAAACTGTTCGGGATATTTGTCATAATGAACACTTTTTTTAGTTGATATTTCAAAACAATGCAAATACTAGATATCGCTAATAGGAACATTCTCTCAGTTTTAAAAGCAGCAATAAACATTCGAATAAAATCTTTCAATAATTCTTTCATATTCTTAATTTGAATTAATCAAATTTTATAATTGAAACTCCATCAAGCATCATCAGTCGATATCGTAAATTACAGTATTCTGTTGTTAAAATAGCGTTTCTTAGATTAATTTCAAGTTCCGAAGATCAGCAAGAATATGGATGAAGTTGCATTAAATGATTGAATGTGTTTTAGAGGTCGATATAACTCGTTCTCGACGGAATATAATAGAATAATTATTACCAATTCAAATAATCAAAGTAAATAAGAATATCATTTAGATTTCTAGGTATTTCCTTGTTGGAAAAGTTCTGAGAATGATTATTGATGAATATTAAATAAAATATTATTTAAAAATTCATAAAAATTAAAACTAGCTTAAAAGGCCAAAATTGTAATTAGAAAAATATGTTACTTATGAATAATTAGATGTCAAATTGAAAAAATATTATTCATCCGGTGTTTAAAAAATAAATACATGGTTGTTAAAAAAAATCCACTGCTTAGTCGATATCTTCTATAAGTGATAATTGATATTTTGCACTGTCGTATTCGCTGCATATCGTCACTAGGGCATTACATATTTTCGCAATTTATATGAAAATCCAAATATTTAAGATTACCTACTCACCACACCATAAACTATTTACTAAATGATTAACGTTATCCCTTTCCGGACAAAATTTATGTATACAGTCCCAATTTTTATTCACAGACTGTATATATATATATATATATACATATATTATCTATATATATTTTTGTAATATTTATTGACGTTTCTTTATGGCATATAAAATAAATCAAGTCGTATGACAATTTTACCCGCTCGTATTTCGTGTAATACGAGAGGCTATCCTTAATCGAATACATAAATCAAATATCTTGGACTCTAGATTCCGCAAAGAGCACATATTATATCGAAGCAAAAATATGCTGCCTTTAAAAATAACCAATAACCCCAACACAAAAAGTGGGAAAGATCATATATAGTATGTAAAATTCATTTTTTATATTAAGATTGCTGTGAAAATCAAAAAATGTTTTTTTCTAGTGACGCTTTCTGACACCAGTCTATTTCGCCCCGTTTGACCCATTTTCATGAACCGCTTAGCATTTTCGCGGTGTCTGTATTTTTCCGCTGTGATTGTGTGTAAAAATCTTGCAACGGAACGTTTTTTTACTCTTTTGAATTGAATATTTAAAGCAAGGGACTATTTATGTTGTGAAATTTTTTATAGGGGTTCCTTTCAATTGTAGCCCATAAAACTCTATATATATACTTCTTAATTACACATGTAAATATTCCAATGTGCCTAGTGTTCTTCGCGCTTTGTAAGAACCGTGACAAACATAAAAAATACTCTAAAATGTAAGAAAATATATTAATCAAAGCAATTGCGTACTTTTCACTCATGTAAAGAAAACTGGGCAAGTGGTATGTTAATCATAAATTAAAATGCTATCCACGAGTAAAGTCTAAAATGTTTCGGCCTAAGGTAATAAAACTAAACAATAATTTTTCTTTTCAATGTAATCACCGTTTACTTCATCAAAATTTTTAAAAAGGCTGATAAACTGCCGCAAAAAATATAGCTTAATTTGTGTTTTTGAAACTGGATTGTTCTAATACGTTTGGTTTGAACCCTTGAACATTAGTGGTACGTCATGGTGTAGTCTTGAATAAATATAACTAGCGAATGAGATTTGTAATAATTACGAGTTATTTGCAATGCGAAAATTGCTTGTACATTTTTTTGCTACAATTAGTATAATCTCTTGGATAATTAAAGCGTGTTTATTTTACAGTAAATAGTTGAGTGGTAACTCACCCATACTCGGCTGCGTAGTCAAGGGTTCGAATAAGTGCTTTCGAAAAATTGATTTTTTGTTTGATTAATGGATTTGTCGATACAAATCCAAGATTAAGGCATGTATTTCTGTTACATTTTCATGTCTATCCATGCGTTATTTTCGAAACTCAAAACGTTGCACAGATATAATGATTAGCCAACTGACAGCTGTTCTCTAACCCCATCTCATCCATGAACGACTGATTTACAATATCGTTTCGATAAAAAACTTCTGTTTTTCTGTCTACACCTCCAAGAGATGCTTAGAAGTGGAAGTAAAATTCGACTCTAGTCTCTGAATGTTCTAAAATATAGATACAATGTACAGTGACAAACGAAATAATACCAATTTTTAAAAGTTAAATCTTTTGGAGTTCTATCCACTACCAACTCAGATTTGATTGCTATGAAACATCTTGTTAATAACTACCATATCAAAATGAAGAATCAACTCCACCCCCGATGAGTCGATGGTCTCGCAAAGGGGCCTGTCTCGCTGCGAGCAATGTCTCCGCGCCACATCCAATTGGCGTCGCAGCTCCCTGAGCCTGTCGCGAGCACCGTTTGCAAGTCCTTCAGCAGCGGTGCCACTGCTACCCAGAGATGATGTTTTGATTGACAAGTCAATGCTTACTGAAATCGATCAAAAGAAATATTTTATTTAAATTAGTAAAACGATATGTATGCGACAAAGGTGACAATTTTTGAACGTCATTACAAATGTCATAATTAAATGTGCATTTTGAAAAAATTATGAAACGTTTTGACGACTTTTTAAATAGTGTATTAATCAATCGTAAACCATTGATTTGGAACGAATATAAATCCAATCAAATAATTATTAAAGTCTTGAATGTGGCGTATATGAAATAGATATAAAAGTGGTGACAACTTAGGAGTAATTTTGTTAAATAAAAACTTATGAAACATTCGAACCGTTTGTATTTGATGATATATTGAGATACAAGATGAACAAGACATAAAAATCGATGACAGAATTATTAGATTGGATTATTTTATAACAATAGTAATTGGTGACACGATACTCTGTTTATTAGATAAGCTGTCGAAATAAAATAGTTGCGTAATGGAATTTGACGTCAATTTGGGATTAAGTATCTTATAGAGTCTTTGTAAGTCCTTGAATTATGTAATTTAACATTCAAAACTGCTTAGCATAATATATACTAACATAATTAAACGATGTAAGAAAAAACAAAGTATTATACTGTATCCACGTGTGACTTCAAATTTATGATATTTATGAATAAATTAAGCGCGATTGAAAAGAAATCGATCAAACAAATGAACACAGTATTATGCGTATTACGTGAGTATTACGCGACGAAAAATGTTTCGAAGTGTTTGCACGACAGACCGCGTTGTACGAATTATTTGAACGTCTATTGACTTTTTTAAGATTCTGTTTGCGTGGCCATCAAATTCTTAATACCGCCATTATTGCTTGTTTACTTCTAGGCTTAGGGCGATTTTTGTCATATGAGCACAGCCGTGCATTTTTCATTTATTGCACTGTTTTAAGCTTCATTATTATATATCTTTTTTAGTTTAATGCAATCTCAATGCGGATCATGTATTATCGTTATAAATCATCTTAACAGGCTTTGTTTTAGATGCAAGATAGGTGGTAGACAATTTAAACACAGAAACAGAAATCCATTACGTTTTCACACACCCATCAATTGATCTAAAAAAAAATAATTTATGAAAATGTTTGTTCGTGGATCAAAGCTCGTGACTTTCACAATCGAATAAGGAGAAAGCTCAAGAGCACTGACCACTTGGTTGCAGGACAGGTTTTGTGTGCCAGATATGAGAAAATATAACTATTTAACCATTTTGCTATAAAAAGGTCAATAGTCGTTTTATTTAATATAAGAAAATAAAGAATGTTATTGGAAATTGTTTCGTATAACTATTCTTGATAAATATGGTAAAAAAATAGGTTTTTTTAATTGAATATGAATATAATTTAGTTTTTATTTTTTGCAGTCTAGGCATTCATTAACAAAAAACTGTCAATTATTTATATTGAATTATCAACTTGATGTTGACGCGGTGTTTTTACATTTCACCTACAATTGACATTGCGAAAAGTTTTCCTTTAGCGAAAATAAAATAACATAATATTCAGAGTTCGAATTGAAAAAGTTATAATTTTTATGTTTATATCACAGATGCAATGTATTTGTGTAAACATATTTATTTACTCGGTTCGTTTCAGGGAAGCTGCAATATGTTGTTTATACAAAAATACCAAGAAAATTTACATCACAATTAATTATACTTATTGCATTATTTCTGATTTTTACTTATACTGATATACATGGCATCTTTTGTCTTGCAGTTTTTATTGTGATAGTTTTATCAGATATTTTAGATTTCTAAGCAAAAAGTATTATGTTGACAAACGATACCATTGATTATATATTTCAGATTATCATTCTACTTACAAATTAGTAGTTTATTATCAAAGACCAGCTTTTGATTCAAAAAATCTACCATTATCTCTATACTTGTTTAAAAATCTTCCATTTTTAGGTATATCATAGTATTCTTAGTAATTTTATAGATCTTGAAAACATCTGGTTGATCAAACTTATATATCTTACTTTAACCCACCCCTATTTCGCTTTGTGCAATAATACTAATTTGAATTTTTTTTTTTTTTCCATGTCCGCTCCCAATATGGAGCATATGGTCTCCTAATGGAGGTATCTTGACAGAATTTTTTCTACGAGAACTGCGTGTCACTCAGTTGCTCAACCTCTCTTTTCTTTTTCGAAGAGAGTAGGGACAGAAGGATAGGGCTATGACAAGACTAGTGGTTAGCTAATCGCTCTCGTTACGCCCCGTGAGGATGGGATAGGTGGGAGGGAGGACTCAGACTACGAACAGAAATCCATAAATCGATTGAAAGATCAATCTATGAAAACCGTCCGCACCGGGAATTGAACCCGAGACATCCGTAACCGTAGCCAGCGACGAAACCAACTGCGCCACGGACGCCGAATTTGAATAGAATACTTAAATCTATCTTCATCAAAATTTATTAAAACTCAAGGTAATGCGATAAGCTCAAGTAGTTGTTATCTTGTTTCCGTTCATCAACGTATTTTTCTACATTTCATTGTCCAAAAAAAGGCTCAACGAAAAATAATAATAGAAATAATGAACTAGTTTTGTTAACTGCCAAATTTTATGCGTTTCAAATTTTTGAATTTCAATCTTACACACTTTTTTGTTTTAAGAAATGTCACAATAGTCAGTTGTGAATTTTTTTGTTTTATTTAGTGAAATTATTTTTGGCAAAGTGTGATGATTCATTTCTGTTGTTCTCAACATTACTCCTTTCAGCTTGGAACAAGACTACACTTTTAGAACATCGTATTATAATAATAAATTTTAAAAACTATCATTTTTGCAGAGCTCGAAGAATCCTGTCAAGGTCGTGTTTGGTGGATTGACCAGGTGAACATCAACACGTGCGTATTTACCATGCTCACTTTTTACCAAACCACAAACATGAAACTCTTAATATTTAATACAAATATTTGCATTTTCGTTATTATCTCAACTGTCACTTACGGAATATTTTAGTATGAAGTGGTGGTTAAGCGATTTTCGTTTGCTATTATTTTTTCTGTTGATGTTTTTACTAGGCATTGAGACGTCATATGTAGATTTTTCTAATTTAAGGTTAAAAGATAAACATTAAAAACAACACAATTAACACAGTATGTACAAATCAATGTCGCTACTGTACACCATTCGAGAGGAGTTTTTGTGACCGACAGGCATACATACAGACAGATTTACACATGTATTATCTGCTATATAGTAGAGATACAAGATGAAAATATTCAATACATATGAACTAAAATGGTGGTTATATTCGCAAAAATCATAAAATAAGTCTATATGATCAGTCAAACATACAGTCACACCACAAATAAACATAAAATAAGCTTTAAAATTTACTCCTTCTATTGAAGCAAAAGTTTCTGGGATATTTTCGTTGTATCTTGTGAGCCTAACAAGACCCCAGTGAAGTGTAAACCGAGGTAGTAGCAAACCCGGCTTTGTAACTTTCCTGATGACTTTATAATACTGTTTGGTCGAAGGGGGGCAAACTTGAAAAGAATCTTGGTAAGTCTTCGGTACTAGAAAGAGACTTAGTTGTAATAACTGCCAAAAGCAAGGAGATTTGAAATGGAAAATAAAAACAGATAAACAATTGTTATTCTGTATATTATCACTGCAATAATAGTATTCATATGACACCATATTATTGTTTTGTATATGTTGTTGATAAAAAAATTAAATTAAATTGATAGATTCGGATATATCTACGATGGCGGTTCATTGTATGTCAACATTATAAATAAATATAATAAGCCGTGTATTAAATACTAGCATTATATATATTGCCCGGCAGACATATTCCAATTACCTAATTTATTGAACAAATAGTTGTAAGCAAAGACACTTTTCTCGCCTTTCTTAGAAATCGTTTTTTCAGTTTATATTAGAATTTGCCAGCGAGAAATCTAGTGGTCACGACCATGAACTCAAACAACAAAATGACAATAATTTTGTGTATTTTCATAGGTTTATAGACCTATCGAAATGTAAGATGTATATATATTATATTGAGGTTGTGGTAGGCATAAGGAAATTTCACGAACCTACCCAGTAATGCTTGTCGTCAATTTCTTAGTAATAAATATAATAGCGAGATCATTTCCGTAGCTTTGGGAGAAGTAAAATAATTCATATTTTATTGCTTTATTTACATTTATCATTCTCAACTTGAATTTAGTTGTATTATTTATTTGCGTTCAAAAGCACGTGATTGTTTTAGTAATCTTCATTTATTGTTGTCAACGTTGCAATTGCATGCTTTCATTAGTTACACAAATAAGACTTGATTTTACTGTAATTCATTGTAAAAGCGACGACATTTTTTACAACAAAGTTGATGGTCGATTGCTGCTATAGTAGTGTATAAATAACTAAGACAAATTGTCATATGTTACTAACAATGAGTTTTGAAGACCGAGCCACAAATTCACTGTTTCTCTGATCAATCAGGTTTTTCATCGCCAGCTTCTCGCTTTTCGTTCCTTGCTGATATCTGCAGCTGGTTCTGGTACATTATTCATAAATCACCAGACTGATGGTAGATTTGATTTCTGTTATAATCTTTGTTGGATACAATCTATTTGGATTGATGTGCTTGTCAGTTGATCCAAAATATGAAATATGCAAACTGAAAAATATCTGGGACACAAAGTACGTACTCAGATAAAACAAGCGATATATTCAACGATTCAATTATGACTGTACAGCTTTACAGTAGTGAATTATTGCATTGAACAACGCGTCACAATGACAAATGAAGAGTTTCTCCGAATAAAAATAAATAAAAAGGAAACATAGAACAAAGAGCAATGTATGACGTTTGATTACTTTAATTGTAAATCAATTATCAACTTCATATTAAATATTTTTATGGCTACTTTATTTGTATGACAGCTAACTATTTTATGATATAAACTCACCTGAATTTGCAGTATAACACGAGAACGTTTTTATCTCTATAGTTTGATATGAATGCATTCAAAACACGATTTGTTTGCACTTTCTGCCACGCTGAAAAAAAAATCTTTTCCAGTTTTAAATACAATAAAACACCGTACCTCTTGTGATGTCACTGAGAGCATCCAGGGCGACGTCGATACCCGTTTCTGTCGCCAACGCCTTTTGTATCGGTTCTCCCAGAAGAATATCCACACCTGAAAAGTTCAGCACAATCGAATAAGATGGAATACTTGAATGTTTTAAAAGAGTTTACTCAAAAATACCGGTAAATAATACGTTTAATATTGAAATTTAGACATATGGACATCATTATATTCGAAACTCTTCGTAAAAAACTTCTTTTAAGATGCTTTATTATGAGTTCTACCTATACATCAAATTGGTAGTGTATATGAAAAAAAAATGCAACTAGTTTAAAAACATTTTTTTTGAATATTCTTTAAGCTGAATACTATGAATAGAATTTATTTAATACCAGAGCTTCACATGAATTTTTTATTTCTCGTATATTTTTCGACAGCTTGTTTCCGTTCCACTTGATTTGACGTTACCTGAGATAGCAAAGATGTTTTAAATCTGTAGGAAATTCAATAATATTAAGATTCTGACTTTTTATTCGTAACTCGGAAAGTAACGGATGTGACGGGCTGAAAAAAAAATGCTACGTCGGGTAAGTAGAGCATTTTGCATCATTGATGAACTACACGAATACAATTAACTGTTTAGATTTATTTAAAAAGAATGCAATTGATTTTTTCTTAGGTAGATAAAAATATTCAAAAATTCAGACACAATTTTACCATCAACAAAACGTCAAAAGATTTTGTGTAAGTTCATACGTACAACTGAGTCATATATATCATTTAATTTAAGTAATTTAAGACATCGACTGAGGATGCTTGATGGAATTTCAATATCAAATTTGGATTATTGAGATTTTGTACACTTCCATGTATTTTGTCACTAACGACCCGGGTTTCGCCTTTCGGCATCTTCAGGCATTCGAGCACACGGGTGGACTCGAACTCAGTTCGAAGTTCGGAAGTGTACAAAATCTCAATAATCCAAATTTGATATATATCATTATTAATTGAATTGGTATTTACTAGGTAGAACTCATTTATAAATGGATACAATATATTATTATTTATTTATTTATTTATTTATCTTATAATTGTAATATATGAAATTTATTATTTTAAGCAAAAGTGTCATTGGAAAAAAAAAATAAGCAGTGAGCAATTATAGCAGGTTTATCTTGTTGTAAGTGAACGTTAGTGTTGTCATAGTAACGTATGATTTATTGATCAAGGATTTTTGTTTTGACAAGGGGAAAAAAATATCGTCTTTGGTATGGCAAGACATTGAGACCAAAGTGAAAGTGTTGTATAAAATAAATGTTGAATATTTTTGTGCTCGTTACATGTAGGGATTACAAAATCGGTATTATCGAAACCAGGATCTCGTTTCTCTATTCCAGCTGTTTGAAAATACCAGCATTTCAGTTTTAAAATATAATAAAACGTAATAATTATTAATCGACCTCTATATGACATAATAAAAGAAGCGATGAATCTAAAGAGGGCTTTGAGTTCAGTTGAATTTATTTTGTACGAAAATCCAATCAAGATTGACAGATTCCAGTATTGATGAACTACCCTTTTGTATGTAATGATTAATATATTTTTATTCAAAGAAACAAAGAAAAAAAATATGTTTGATACCGCTGTTAATTTTATCAATATCAGGTTATTATTTTGAAATACTGGTTTTCACATATTCGTCCACTATTGTAATTGTACGCAATTTCATAATGTATAACAAAATATCGTAGACGCGTAAACGATGATTGCTTGTAAATCTTTTAATGAGATTCAAATTTAAAAAGTTTGTGTACTTCAATTTTTACGCATAATTTTTCCAGAGAATATAAATATATCACAAGACGATAAAATATATAAAACGAAAAAATATTTTAAAAAATTGTGGTTATAAAGTTATTCTGCTTAGTTGTATCAATTTTGTACGTACGGTCCAGGTCGTGATTGACAGCGGCGAATGCCTGGTCTGCGGAGTCGAGAAGTACATGAGATAGTTGTGCATGGGTTGATCTCAGGTATGTTGGAAGGTCTCTGGCAGCCGCTGACAGAGTTCCTCGAGTCAAAGCGATTCCATTCGAAGCCGATTCGTTTCCAATCACCATTGTTGTTATTCCACCGCTGGAGTTGGTTGCATGCAAGAATTTAAAAAAAGATTAAAACACCACACAGTGCATGAAACTATTCATTGAAATATTAATTCGATTCAAAAAACTATAATGTGGGTTTAAAAATAAATGTTTTTAGCGTTAAAATGTTTTATATTATAATGTTATAAATATTGTAAATGAATTAATTATGTACTTTTAGTATTATAAACTCGAAAAGATGTTCATATTCGTATAAGAATCGTAATTTCACCTGAAATTATTATTAACATTGTAAAATGTGATATTCATCTGAAATAAACATTATTAAGATAACATTAAGAACATTTGTATACATATTGTGACACAGCACCGTACTTACGGGGTGGACAGGGGTCTGCAAGCCATTCAAAAGCCATCTACAGACTCTTCTAAGTAGGCTAAATATAATAAAAGAGATGATTTTTAACAGCACCGAAAAAATTCTTAATAGTCAAATAGTAAAATTTGAAATTTTCCCGCGCTGTGTTGAAGTCGTACACCAGTCTAAAAGGGCGGGGGGGGGGGGTTCGTGCATATGTTATAACAGAGAGTCAGTGTGGATTCGTCATCCAAAGAAAGAGCTCGAGGTGGCGACGCTCAAAATTTCGGCCGGGTGCCGATATTTCGAAATTCCAGTCGACGTAATCTGCGGTTGTTAGTATCCGAAGAGCAAGTGGAAGCCCCCCCTGGGTCTGTGTGTCTCCCGTCTAACTCCATATTAAGAGTGGAGATTCATGAGCTAAGAAAGAAGGTTGCCGGGTGAGATCCGGTGGTTGTTTTTAAGGGGAGAGGAGAACGTGTAAAACCTGTCCCAATTGTACCTTGTATTCCATGTCTAAACTGCAATAAAAACAAAGAAATGCGAGTGAGCGAAAATAATAGAGTGTCTCATTGAAGTGTCTTTGTCTCCTAAATCTGTGTGCTCTTCCCGTTTCACTCCGTATTAATTGATATGATAGTAACGTGCTATTCTGACGTTTTTAATCTTTTATATTACCCACAATTTCAGCGCAAAGTAACCGTTAACAACCGTTAGTCTCTTACCTTTATTTTTCTGTTTCGCTCATAGTAAAATAGTTCCCCTTTAAAATTACCTACTAAGTATATAGATTTCTTTATTTTTTAAAAGTATTTGTTACCTAATAGCATTCTACCAAACATAAACTTAAATTCATTTTTTTATTTAAATCTCATATTTTAAGACTCAAAAGCTTTGAGGTAATCATAATAAAGAAGCATAATATTCTGTTCCTTGCAAACGTTTTAATATGACATAATAAACCGTCGTCGATTACTCACACTGAAATCAGAAGTAAGAGCTGCATGAAAAATAGCAAGATCCGCTTTTCGCAAGCACCGCTGCCTCCACCGCCCTCGTAGCCCAGACCTGGTGGAGGCGGTGACGAGGCTCCGTCGTTTCCACCCTCGAATCGTCCACCTAGGGCAGCCAAAACCGCCCTACACAGACCGTAAATCGGCACAGCAAGTGCGCATATAATCGTTATTACTATGGCCGCTATGAAGCCAACTTCCACACGAATCGACTGTAAAAAATAGAAATACCTTATAGATAACATCGTTGATTATTGTTATTTAGACGAAGCCGATATGGTTAATAAAAACAATTTTACTGCGTATCTAAAACATATTTTACATTTTATTTTCAGTGTGGGACAATTGCTGATCTTTGAAATAAAATGAGTAATAATGAAAATTTGTTGCCTTAAAGTTTATTCCAATAGAATTTCGTAATAACAGCAATTATCATTGTAAGTTTATTGAGTTTAATTTTGCTGTACGATAACCAATTGTGAGCTAAAAACATCTCAAAGAAAATGGGTGACATAAAACAGGTGGGATAAAAATATAACACAATTATATCTGTTAACAAAAACACTATACAAAATTCAAGATTAAAATCAATAATATTTTGACAAAAATAAATTCGTCCTTAATTTGCAACTAACATAACATTTGATATAGCCTTATGGGAACAATTTTATATATCAAAGAAATTTATGTATTTTTAAACTTTTTATGTGTTGCAGTGCAATGATTTATTTTTAAAAAAGTAGATGTCGATAAATTGAAAATTTGAACAACATAAAAAAATCTGTAACCGAAGCGTGAATGACTAATTTATTGAATCGAAATCCTTAAATATCCTAGAGATTATATTTGAAAAATCGATAAAAATGAAATATTTTGAAAACTCTAAATATATTATACGATTAACTTTGAAACATGATATTAAATACACAATAAGGTAATGTACAGTTTCATTTTTCACGCTCGCGTTGTACAAATTCTCACCCATTCGCAATAATTAGCCTGCGCTGTCGACGTATTAAGCCAGGCGTCGCGACGCTTAGTGAGAGAGCGTCGAAAATGTAACAGCGTCGAAAGTTTAAGGGCTTCTAGTGCCACTCAACGCTGCAATTCAAAACAATCATTAATATAGCCGCGGGGATGCTGAAGTCGCTCTTTATGTGCCTTGCTTTTGAGTCAATTTATTGCGGTAATATAATCAAATATTTGCACAGCTGAATGTTTCAGATACAATTAATTAAATGTAATCTTCTTTTATGAACAGCACATATCAATATTATCGATGGATTCGACGGTAAATTTGTAAAAATTCATTTTAAATATAAAATTAAAATTGATAACCTAGTTATTCCACTGGCTATATTACTAATGTAACGCGTTTCGCTACTTTAAGAAGCATATACAGACGAACTGTTATTCTGACAGTTAAATGTTAGTCTGAAGATGATGTTTATTAAAGAAGAAGAGCGCGTTTCATTTATAACACATCCAGTGTAATAACTAAAGTATCAATTTTAATTTTGTTCTAGCACATATCAATAACAGTTGTGATAGAAAAACAAAAAAGCCCGGAAATTTAATACAAATGATAATCGATTATGTAATTCAATATTTTCTATTCGATCAAATCACAGTCAATAATGAGGTTATTTGATATTTACAAATGAACTAGAGAATGATAGACAAGAAAAAATTTTTATACCGTCATATGGTGTCCTACTTCGGGTTGTTACTGGTCACATAAAAAACGAAGCCGGGCATTTAGTGAAAATTTTAAAAACGATAAATTTTTTATTGATTATAAAGTATAATTTAAGACATCGACTGAGGGTGCTTGATGGAATTTCAATATTAAATTTGGATTATTGAGATTTTGTACACTTCCATGTATTTTGTCACTAACGACCCGGGTTTCGCCATTCGGCATCTTCAGGCATTCGAGCGCCTGAAGATGCCGAAAGGCGAAACCCGGGTCGTTAGTGACAAAATACATGGAAGTGTACAAAATCTCAATAATCCAAATTTGATTATAAAGTAGTTTCAACAAGAATTAAAACAATCCTCATTCTTTCATATAAAAATAAAAATATAATGTAAAACAAGAACCATCAATTTGGTTAAGTTTGCCCATCGGTTAAGATTGGCCCACTACATGGAGAAAGGTTCTGTTATAATATGATGATAATACTAATGCCATATGAGTATTTTTTAGTTAAGCAAAGGTATTGAGTAGCTCCTAGTGGTAAAAATATGAATTAATGTGCAACATAATTTGTTTTATCGTTGAATTTGTAAGCTGTCAGCTCGGAATGATAAAACACAATTTTAAAACTTTTCTTGAAATAAATTGGATAAGCCATATTGTCAATTTGTGTTACAAATTGGTACATAAACCAAATGCTGTATCAAATTTGGATTATTGAGATTCGTGTGCTCGAATGCCTGAAGATGCCGAAAGGCGAAACCCGGGTGGTTAGTGAAAAAATACATGGAAGTGTACAAAATCTCAATAATCCAAATTTGATATTGAAGTTCCATCAATCACCCTCAGTCGATGTCTCAAATGCTGTATATTTTTTCCCATTTCAATTATGTACAGAATGTATTAAAGCATAAAGAAAAGTAACAAAGACTTTAAAATTACTGAATTTATAGTAATTACAGTGATTGCTTGTATCGTGAGTCAAATTTACTCGATTTGGATGCAAACTTTGGCCCCCCTTGTTTTTATCTATATTTATACATGTCAATTATAACAATAAATCAATTTATGTTAATTAAATTTCAACTTAAGACGTTAGTACATTTCTATGTAGAACAATACCACGCATAAATGCAATGGAGAACCATACAAATACAAAAACCCTCAGAACTGGACCAAAGCCACTGTTATTTGTTCAAAACCTATTTACCTTATGCAACCTACATATGACATTTTGTATGTATTTTAATGATACAGGACCAATCTTACATACCTACTTTCTTTAGTGTAATATCAAAATTCAATACAAAGCCTCTCATGCGGCTAAAAGTTTATTTAATTAATAATAAACATTTGTGTAGAAAGTTTAGTTAAAGCATAGTGCTTTCGCAGTATCTGTCAGTTTGAAATTTGCTAAATTTCTCTCAAACGCTTTGAGAGTAAATCACTTAGAGCAACTTAAGGGTAATGAATCTCAAGACAAATGCTTGTTTTGAACAATATGACTTGCTCAAAACTTAATTTACAAAATGTATTCAGACTTTATTACAATGTATAATTATAGTTTAATCGATTTACAATAAATACTGACATGAAAATAGCATTGAAAATAAAGTATTACCTTATGCGTTCGACTAAAATTTTATTTTTAAAAATCGTTGTCGTTATACCATGTCCAAACCGTTATAAAATAACTTGTTTTGAATTAGTCACTCAACCTTTCATTTTCAGACAGGATAAAGATGAAATATAGGAATAGGATAAGACTAGTAGTGCTCGCTCTCTCTGCGACCCATTTTATTTGATTGAATAGAGAGTGGGTGGGAATGTAATTCAACATCACATACATCCATGTTCTTTGAAATAAATCCATAACCGATCAATAAATCAATTTATGAAAGTGTCTGTACGGAGACTCGATCCCATGATACCACAACAGAATGGAATTAACGGCTAAGAGCGCTGACTTATCGGCTTCAGAGTATGATTTATTTAAAAATAACTTTGAATACATTTTTAATTATAGTTGAACAATAATTTTCAACTACTTACAATAGTTATTTTGGTAGCATTCCATCTTAAGTCAAATGCTTAAATTGCTATTGATAATGTTGGAGGATATATTTAAAACCAAAAGAATTTATGATTTCGACTTGATTGACAAGGATTTGTTATATTTCAATCTATTTATTTTCCATTTAAATATTACAAAAATTGATATTGTGTACTAAATCCAAAGAACAGTTTCGAAAGATAGGCACACGGATGTTTCTTTACTTAGTAAAATAAATAATCTGACAACATTCATTCCAAAACGTCCAATTATTACTAGCTCTGGTAAACAGCTACATTAGTTTGTACAATAAATGTTCGTGGTACACGCGTCTACGACGGTTGCACTCGCCCACTTGACAAATGTCTTCGTTACGACCTTCACTTGTTTGGTCTGATGTATGGTGGCCGTTAGCGGGAAAGCTCTACGGCCTCTACGCCATATCTACGACAATAACATGTAGCGCAGTGCTCAGAAACATATTTTATTATCAAAGTTTAGTCAAAAAATGTTTTTTGAATAAATTTTGTTTTTTTATGTTATCAAGCAGGCTTTGTATAAGCACACTTCACCACGTCCCGGATTTGAATAATAAATCAGTAAACTAAAGCATTTTCGATTTATAACATATTAAGTTATTTATACATTAAATTAATCACTTTTTAGATGTTAACTATCAATTCTTGGTGGAAAGTCATTATATTTTAAAAAATAAAACACAATTTTTTTGTACTACTTCCACATGTTTATAATGATCAGGACCGGTTTCGAGCTGTTGATAATGCTCGTTTAACGATTTGAGGTGATGTTTGAGTTTATTCTAACTGTTTTTGACAGTACTTGACGTTAGCCGAGTTACATACATAAACATATTTTAATAAAGAATTTCATAATATGGTTGTCATTGACGTTCGCAGAATTAATTCACTAACTTATGAATGCGGTTTTTTTTATTCTTACGCTGCGTAAAAATTCTTTTTTGTCTTGAAGTAAATACAATTAAAATTTACCAAATAATTCAAAATATGTTATATTGACAGGTACATTAACCTTTTCTTAAAGATCAGAATAAAGGTGTTAACTTTTGATTAAATTATTTTCTATATTTCATTGTATTCATTCATATAGTAAATATTTTTAATGTATTTTTTAATATATTTAATTGAAAGTTTTCTCACTCCTTGGTTAAAATTCAGCGGTAAAAGTAGGCATTTAAATGTATGAAGAAAATTAAATTTAGCAGTTACGCTGTTGAAATTTCCGAAAAAGCATGACCACAGTGTTGATCAAACAACAACAGAAAAACTACAAACGCAAAGCGTAATCTAGCCAGCCAAGATGTTATTTTTACAGTAAAAAAGCAGTAAGATTTTGCAGTAAAGCCAACGTGTTGCATTGGATAAACCTATAAACGTTTGTATGCATCAGTCCTTGTAAGAAAACATAAGGTTTTTTTCAATATCTTTAAATTAAAATTGAAAAACGCATAGAAAGACAAGCGCAACAAAAAGCTTTGAATGTTTTTTCATACAAACAATAAATATTATATATGAAAGAAGTATGTTTGTTTATTTTATAACATTTTCATTTAAGCTGTATGAAGTATTATGGTAAAACATAACAAAATATTTCATTCCACAAGAATTACGTTATTATATACGGTTCGGTACTATATAATCGTAGTTGTGGCGATGCCGTAATGGAGAAAAAACCAACAATTTGTATTAAAATATTTGGTATTCTCGTAAAATATCAGATAATTATTTCAGCTTTTCTTTCATATGTTCAATTACGCTTTAATCATTATTTTTTGTTAAAAAAATGCTTTAAATTCATAGATTATGGTTTTTTAGCATCATTTTTGTGGAAATCTAATAAAAATGGCTGAAGACTCGTGATAACACAAAAATCACTTAAATGATTTTTATCTACGTATTAAAACATAACGAAATTCTTTAAAAAAAAAACGGTTATAGTTTACAATAAAGCTTGATGTTACCTGCAAAATAAGTTGTGAAACTGACAGCGTATTCCACATAACATCTCTCAGTAGCTCTGTAACGATAATAAAAGCTCATTTATGACAAAAATAACTAAATAATATTTTCGCTGGTAAAACTGGTTTAAACTTTATTTTTAATATATATTATTCGTAAAGATTCCAAAACACTAATGGTTTCATAAAATATTACATTTAAATAGATTTGACTTCCATTTATAGGTTTATAGGTAAATTATAAATGTCACATTTATTTCAAAACGTAATAAAAAATAAGTGATAAAAGTATTTGCAAGTTTCTTTTATAAAAACAATCGTGTTTGAAATATGAAAATTTGATTTAATTAAACACTATTGACTAAATGTGTTTTAAGAAACATTAATAATAATATATTAGGAGTACTGCGTAATACGTTCTCGTTGTAATAGTTGATGTAAATATTTTAAAGATTAAAATTTGAATTCTGAACTTTATACAACAATGAACCATCTTTACTATTGCTTGACCAAGTCTGAAATAAATATTTCTGTGATAATATGTAATTTTTAGTCCAAATATATTCTATTATTTTATTGTTGGTTAATTGTGTAACTAATATATTATATACCTTGATCCTTTTTAAACATTTGTTATTTAGATAAACATCCGAGGATCGCAAGAAAATAATAAATATAAAAAATAATCAAAAATAAGCGTGTGTAATAAATTTAAGAAATCTGAAGTAAACACTCACAGTACTGATTAAATTGAATATTTCAATTGAAAATTACACATTTTTATAACCAAGTATTAATATAGGAAAGAATGTGTAAATATAAAGGCGTGGATTCCGTAACAGCTACACGCGCGGTGTAACTTACCGGCCGGGAAATCAAAAGGATGAAGAAAGGTGAAAAATCCCGACAGGAATCTGAAGATAAATGTTCCCTCCGAAAGTTTTAACGTAGGCACGATGTATCTTTCTCTAGGCGGTCCTGCGCTGAATCGGATAAGGGTGTCGCCATCTCGTTCTCTTCCGTGCCACGCGAACCATTTTTCATCCTTATCCAGTATTTTACTTTCATTCAATCGCAAAACAGGCGCTATAACTCTATCATCCTCTAAATCGTCAACGAAATCATCTTCAGGTGTCAAATTAAAATCATAATCTTCTTCTATAACATCTACACTATCTTCATCAATGTCGTCAAGTTTGTTTACAGTATTTGATTTCTTTTTAAAAAAACCGTACAATGTACTTTTATTTCCTTGAGACGTAATTTGTTTATTTAGTTTAGTAAAATTTACGTCTTCCTTTGCTAAATCAATAAATACTGAACTGTCAAATCGTACATTGTGATGAGCGTCATTTGTTTTCAATTCTTCGGATTGTTCCTTTCTTAAATTAGTATCGGAATGATTTACTTTTGTTTCTTTGGTTGTCTCTGAATCAACTGTCAAATTTTTTCTATGAGCATTTGCTCTTTTTTCAGATATGTGACGTCTTTCTTTATCATAACTGTGGATATGTGATATTCCTTTAGATTGTTTTAACAAAATATCGCTTTGCAGACTTTCCGTTTTACGACTGACTATAATTTGTTTATTTTTATTTTCCATGTCATGATCTTCAAACTGTTTTTGATGTTGAATTATATCTGTTTTCATTTCATTACAATTATCAGATATCAATGGTAAAGGTAAACTAGCCCACGAAGCTGTAACGGTTTCTTCAGGAACATATGTGTTCGTCTTTGACGTGTGTTCGTAAACAGGTATGTGTTTTAAACCATTACTTTTCAAGTAATCATTTGATTTACTTTTTGTAGTGGAATTTTCGAATAACTCATTATTTAAACTATCATGTTTAAAAGTTTTATCCGAATCTAAAAGTTTAATTCCCTTTTCGTTGTATTGAGCGTTGCGTTGCAAACGGTCATTTTTCACAGAGCTTTTCAGTAACGTCCTGGCTAGAGCTTTAGTAGTAATGTCTACTAATTGTCTTCCGGGGATGGAAGAGGCATTTTCTTTTTGCTCAACTCCATTAAAAGCGCTTACAAGAAGCCTTGAAATATTTTCAGAAATCAAACTTATATTCATAACATAAGAATCGTTGAGATTTGTTTTATTGTCATTAATATCGACGACTTTAATTATTTCATTCGTAGATTGTTTTATTTTATCATCAGATATACTTTTATTATTAATTAAAGTTTTAAGATAGTAATTGAAACCTTTTTCTGAATATTCTAAAGGGACGTTTTGTGAGCTTTCGTTATTTGGTTTGCTTGTTGGATTGCTAATCTCTTGAACTGCCACACCTTTTATTTGATGAGTATACAATAACAATAACGCCAAGATGGTGAATAATGGGAACGAAGATATGACTCGGAAGTTTGTTTGGCTTCTGGTCCGGGTCGCAGCGCTGCAGTCGCATTTTTTATTGAAGCCCCCGCAGGCCATTTTATTTTGTGACGTGGTTTATTGTTTCGGAAGCGCGGCGGGTGTTTTATTGTTGTTTCCCATGCTTTTGTGAGGCGAGCAGCCCTCGTTTGAATACTTGACCGGGGAGTAAATAACTTTTCGCATTTTGCACTGTGCGTCCGACACTAATGGCGCATTTTTGCGAATGTTTTTCTAGTCTAGTCTCGAGCAAAATTGGCAATGTTTGACACAGAAACTTGTCACATTAAAACACTCGTCAAATTTAAATTATTAATGAATACGAAGAATACATACGAAACAATCCAACAACGTTACTAAGAAATTGAAAACAAAACATTATTTAATTATTTAGTGCACAATAATTAATGAATATAATAGAATCCGATTTTTAAATACTAATTTTTATAATTAAATCACATTTGATAAGAATTTTCTTACAAAGCATTAAACGATGGAAATTAAATGTCTTAAAAGGTGAATTCTTAGTTATGGCTACATTTGATACATTAAAATTTACACTAGTAATATTAAAGAAATGGTGCACTTTCTGAATTTATTTCACACTCTTTCACATATCTGATGTTACGGAAATTGGAACTCAATCTGGTTACAGCCAATACATATCAATCCATTTTCCAATATGTAATTTTCTTTACACTTATATAGTATGTAATTATAAAATGTGAATTTAAGCTTTAAAAAAATACTCTTTACTACAAAATATTCGATATATCAGTCAATTTTAATGGCAGTGTTTTTTCTTCTATGAACACAAACGGGAATAGATATCACCTAGGCTATTTACTGTCGACTGAGTGTTAGTTGGATTAGTGATTGACTAAGTAGATACTTCAACTAAAACAGTGCTTCTCAATTCGTTTCATAAATATAATATGATAACTATGTACAAATTTTAAATAGATAATTTGAAATGTATCACAATTCAAATTTATTGAAAACAGCACTAATGGAACTCTCTGATAATTGAGTTGAAATCTCTTTTAAAAATTACTTATCGCAGTTTTAAATTTTGGTTTCATACAATTTCAATTTCACATTTGAAATCTCCAATATGGGTGATGTCTTTCCGCCTTAAGTTGATCTGTGGTGAATTATCACATATTTAATCTCACGTGATTTAGTAAAAAAAAAATTCAAAAATATCTCAAGCATTGATAATTATTATTTATTTTTGATGCCATAGCAGTTTATATTCTTTTTTTTTGTTTTTTAAAAATATTCTTCTTTTAGTCGAGCATGCCTTTTTAAATCTTTAGAGAACTGAGCAAATTTTTTTAAGGCCACTTCATATCAACTCGAAGTAAAAAAAAATTTCATAGACCCCTATAATACCATAGACCTTAAATTTGATCATTTGATATTGACCTTGTATGAAATTGAACGTAAAACCATTCAATAACTAAACGAAGCTCTGACTCTTAGGCTGACGATAAGATGATGACTAATTTCGTGTGTTAATTATTTAATAATGATTCTACATTAACTGAACCTGTCTGTGGTGGTCTTGACAAAAAACTTCAAAATTAAAAAGTGTTTTTCTGCATACTTTACTTTCCAGTTTTTTTTATCAACAGATTTAAAATATAAAATTTTCTATTTAAACTCCGTATATACAATCAAGAGATACTAAAGTAATTTCAAAAATATTAATCTTGTTCAAACAGATTAAAATAAATTTAGTTTAATGAAACAATTTTATTTAAACATTACTCTATTCTTCTCACAAAATTAAAATTTTAGCAAAGCGATTTGGCTAGAAATAATATTACCTTTGTTTTAGTTTTCTTAAGAAATTTGCTTTAATTACAAAACAAAATATGTTTTCTTTGTTTTGAGTAATCAATCAACTATAAGGTTACAATACGTCAAAAATGTTCTCTTTTGTTTATGGCTTACAAATAAAAACTTAGCTGTTGTTTAAATTAGAGTTAAATATTTTTACTTGATAATTCAGATTAATGATTGTTTTTAGGCTGATAAAAATTCAATAATGATGTTTAATTATTATAATTATGTTTGATGTGATTAAATAATGAATTAACAACATCATTGCAAAAACTAAAATTGTACAATTTACAATATGCAATATTTTGATATTCCAGACCAACACAACATTACAGAATCTGTATCTGATAATGTGCACTTTTGTCAAAGTTGTATCTTTGAGTAAACATGTCATGGGATCTAAAAGCGAAAAATAAATTATTCCTTTTCTTTATGTTACAGTCACAACGCAACCCCTCCAAGATTTGCTTCCTCCCAGATTCACCGCGTAAATCTCAGTATAGTAACTGACGGTCGTCCAGGAATCCTAGCCCTGGTTGGAAGAAGAGGTAACCACGGTTTAAGCCACTCGGAAGCATCTGCAGCACATGGTTCAGCGAGCTGTAACGTTTATTCATATATTAATAAATTCACCTTTCGAAATAATAATTAAAGAAAACTTAGTCAGAAATAATCCGATGTTTCCCATTTAGACTTAAACGCATTTTTAAAAGTATTTAGTGTGTTTATTAGCATGTGATATTTAAATCTACAAAAAAATTTTACTGACCATTATTTTGCAATTTCAAATACTGTAAATGACTAATGACTTTTTTTAAGTGTTCATTAATTTATCATGATTTTTTAATTATAAGATACAACGATATTTTAAATATTTTTAATAACAATCCTAGAATCTCAAATTATTAAAATAGCTCTAAAATATCTTTTATTCATAAAAGAAAAATATTCCTTTGTCACTTTTGTTCATTGCAATAAGGCGATGACATGTCTGTAGGTAGCCATAGAAATAATTCACAGTTTCCAACCGGTACGGCTTCCTTACCTATCGAACGAAACACATAGCCCTGTAAGCGTATTTCCATACATATGTTGTGAACATATAATTATTATTTGTAAGCATTTCAAAGACTCTAAAACATTTACGTCGAGTGATTTAATTTTAAATGTCTTATGAATATTGAAATTTAAAAAATACGTCTGAGACAAAATACGTTTTGATTTATTATGCATTTTGTTTTCATTTTTTCAGTCCTACTTATAACAAATCAAATTTAAGCAACAACATATTTAAAAAAAGGTATTTTTAAAATCCTAAGTGTTGCAGATCTCCTTAGTAAACCATATTCTTTATATTTGGTGCGGATATAGCTAAGAAATGTCATCTTCGCTTGAAAAATGTCTACAGAAACCGTTGAATCCATAGAAAATAAAACACAATTTCTTTGTACTACTTTCACATATTTATAATGATCACGACCAATATCATCAGTTGAGAATGCTCGTGATCATTATAAACATGCGAAAGTAGTTCAAAAAAATTGTGTTTTATTTTAAAAATATAATGCCTTTCCACCACGAACAGTTACTAACACCTTAAATGTGGCTGAAATATTTAGTTTATGGTGTAGATTTATATTTTTGTGGATTCAAATATGTTTTATATGTTTTGGTTGCTATAAACATAATATTTAGATCATATAATTGAACATTTAATGCCTATTATACTTTTTTTTTTTTAAATAAACACAATTCATTTGTACTACTTCCACATGCTTATAATGATGAAGAAAAGGCATATTATACTGTCACACATTTTTCATATTTTCTCAGTCAGTAATAAGATGTCCATGAGAAGATTTTTTTTCAATTGTACTGAATTTGTCACAACCTGATAATTTGCATTAATTTGTTATTCATAAATAATTTTACTAATAAGAAAGTAATCGCGTAAAAAAAGCATAATTTTTGAAATGTAATTTCATACTCCAACATTACAATATACTTATTGCTATTTCATGAAGAATAAAAAGTATTTTCTATTAAATTTGTAATATTTACACGTAGTCTAATTATAATTTCTATGAAAAAGAGAAAAATTTAGCAGGTACGCAATCCTTTGTAAAAAGTTATAAAACCACAATATTGAATTGAATAATCAATAGAGCAGAATGAAAAGCGTCATATTTTACACGTACAATCTCAAAGTATAGAAATTTTGTTCAATATAAAAATTTAATTTTCTCAAAATATTTCGGTTGCTCTGCTGATACGGAGAAGCCGAATTCGAAATATTAATTAAAATACACCAAAAGTAAAGTTGATTCAAAGACCACATTGCAAGAAATTTGTTTTTCATGTTCAACTTCAAAATGCGGGATTGCCCGTGGGAAACTTTCGTAATATAATTTTAATAATGTCGTTCTGCGTCGGGAAAACTATGTGGAAATGAAATAAGCTCTTTCTTCTAAATTCAATGTTGAACATTTATGATTGCAAAAGTTGCTCAAAAACTACGAAGAAAACCAGCAACAACTGTTTTCCGCGAAAGCCTTTTAAAGCTTTGTACAGTATCAATGTACTTTCGTCAATATAAATCTGGCTTTTTACACAAGTGTTTACGGCTGTTTCAAAGTAAACGCAAAGGAACAATTAAAGAAAGCATAAATTTTTGAATGACAGAAATAATTAACAAACAACCACTAGATTACAGTTTTATTAATGCAATACAAGTAGTTAATCAATGTGAATTTCTTAAAATATGGATGTTCTCTAGAAATAATACAATTTGTGGTTTGTAAATATCATTTTTATTATCTAATTTTTATTGACCAAACAAATTCACGTTATTCATTAAGTAATACGACAGTACTTTGTAAACATTGTAATTATATCAATCTAGTTTGTGTATAAATGGATTTCATCACTTCCAAGTGGCCAATATCACCTCAATGGATACTATTTTCATGCTTTGAAGAATTCTTATAGTTTATTTTCATAGAAAATTGTAATATAAATGACTTTTATTGATACTAGTATAAATACGTAATATTTATTCTGATAAATATTGAGTTGGTATATTGAACGTTTGTTTGACAAACAAATTCATTATTAAAAAACGTGACAGTTTTTGACGGCAATATTATGAAAAACGTAAAACCCTACAATCAAGTACGCAATCAGTAAAATTTATTTAATAGGGGAAAAAATGAATGCGTTGCATATTTATTTAAAGTGATAACATCTCCCTTTTCCAGTTCCCGTCTACGGCCTTGTATTTTTCACTAATCATACGTCTGATACACACTTCTATTTAATTTTCTTTAATGAGAAACTTCACCCGTTAGACGGATTAAGCATACCCTAGTTTAAAATATTGCTAATGCGGATAATTCGCTAAATGCTCCAAGTTTAAACGCTGGTTGCGTATTTTTGAAATGAGGGCACATTAGTTTGCCATAATGTAATCATAGTGAGTCACAGCCTAACTTTTTTACTAAGTACTGGATTATATTACACGATAAATTTGTCTTCAATTTTCTATGAGTATTAAAATATAATTGTTGAGGACTTTAAAGGAATACAGAATTCTCAATAAATTGTAATTTTATCATAACCAAATAAACAACTGTCCGAAAGTAGTTTCAATATTACACTGCAATGTTTTTCCGCTTTCTTTAATCTCAAAATGTCACCTGCCAAGAAGATGCATTTATCGACTGCGCATTCCTTTTGGCAAATAGTTAAATAATAAATAAATAAGGCACCTTTCTACTGGACCATTCGGGAAAAGGGCATAATATCGTCCGACTAATTTTCACATAAAAACATTTTTAAGTTACCAAATCCATTGATATGAAATACAGTACATTTCTCAAACATTCGTTGACCTCTGTGGTCAAACAGTAACAACTTTACCCTAGCGAACTGGTGGGTCTCGGTTCAATTCCTGGCAAAGTCAATATCAAATTTAGATTAATATTTTTTTGAATTGAAATTTGATATTTTGACATGTGATGTCATTTCTCTTTGAGTTGATCTTGAGTGACTTCGAGTCTACATGATATGATTTTCCAATATTAAAATATTTGTCGCATTGGCATAAGTTGTAAAGAAAAACGTTTTTTTTAATTAAAAAAAAACGTAAATGGATATCAAATTTGAATTGATGATATTTTGTACATTTCCATGTATTTCGTCTGAAGATGCTTAAAGGCGAAACCCAGGTCGTTAGTGACAAACAACATGGAAATGTACAAAATCTCAACAATTCAAATTTGATATTGAAATTCCATCAAGTCAATATTTTAAATTATGTCAATGGATATATTTGGCGTTTTAAATATCACCGATTCATAATATTATCTCTATAGAAAAGAACTTGTTATACTGTATTTTTCCTAGTTGTATATCTTTTTTAAAGGAGTACTTGTTCATCTTTATTCTTCAGTGAAATAAGTCACGGCATGCGTGCTAGGGTTTGTTGAGAAGCAATAGTTTTGCAAAGACGCTTAAAGAAAAAGTACTCACAGCGATCTATTAATCTTATCACTACTTCGCTAGTCGAGTTCAGTGAACTTAATTTATGAGCTCGAATAAATGTTCAAAATTTTTAGCGCACTTAAAAACAACCCAGGAAGATAATTTCAACGATTTATGTGGCAAATTAAAAGAAGCAATTTTATTCCGAAAATATCATTAATATCATTTAGTTTATGAGTAATTACAGAAAAGCATTCATTTACTTTATGGCTATTGATGTGGTTAGTAAATTTAAAAATGAAATTCGTAAAAGTTTTATAAATGACTTCCATTCAAACGGGTTTACAATGTATTGATTTTTCAATCAGACAGCTTCAATTGAATAAGTTTTGTATTTCCCACTTTCTTGGTAAATTAATATTTTCTATGGCTTTGGGGGTATTTAATGAAATTCACTTTTAAATATAAAATTAGAATTATTGACATTGTGGTTTTACTGGTTTTGTAACTAAGCAATACACGTATTTCGCCTTTTTGGGTAACATACACTCCTTGAAGAAAATTCCTTTCAAATAAGTTATAAATATTTTTTAAATATCTTAAAAACCTATAGTATTATCAACTAATACTTGCGATGAGCGAAACTGGTCTAGATCATTATAAAAATGCGAAAGAATTAGAAGACAAATATATGTTAAATTAATTGTAATAAAATATATGTTATACATATTAACTACAGTCTACTTATCATAACCGAATGTCAGACATGTGTTACTTGTGAAAATGCACGTTGTAAAATATTCGTTTCTAGAAGAATGACACAAATGAAAAGGAGCTCGTGGTAATAACTGTAAAACACATTTCAATATTGAGACAAGAAACCCAATTATTTTCAATTAAATGTACATTTTTTTTCAAAAAATGGATTCTGATATTTGACGATAACTGTATTCGATGTAGACGTTTAAATAAATGCTGACTTGTTTTGGTTTTCACAGTAATACCTTTACTCAGCACGGTTTTTAAAAGAGTTATCATTGATAAAAAATAGTATTACGGTTGTTTTGATTTAAAACTCATAAAAATGTTTCATTATCAACTTACTGATGAAGATATGAAATAAAAATAGTTTTATTAGGTGTGTTAAACGTTGTTATATGTGAGTTATAACTTATAAACAGTATATGGATTAATGTACCATTGGTACATTTTACATACAGAACGGTATTAGGCCTGACGTTTTTGAGGAATAAAATCTAATATATTAACACAGGTGGCTCAGAATCAATAATAAAATTGATAAACCTTCTTTTATTAATGCATATCAAGAATTTCACTGTCCGAATTCTAACGTAAGCTGGTTTTAAGATGTACAATTACAAATTGGAATTATGTAGTGTACGTAATAAAATAGCTTTTAATAGTTGTTAGGTGTATCGAGAGGCTCTTCTTGGTGGACGATACATGCTGTTAATGTCGTCCACTGAACGACCGTGCGCAGGATGGCTTAATGGCATTACGACACTCCTCTAATTAACGGACAATAAAACAGAAACAACGACAATGCAACAAACTATTGAAACTCTACTGTTGCCAATTTTTAACACGTGGACTTTAATATAGTAAACTACTTAATCCTTCTGGAAGAAAGGTGAAATATGAAATACAAGTTTTCATTTAATCGATGTTGAATATTTATGTGTCAATCAAATATAATTATTAATCTCATATATCGACAAAGTAATAATGGTTGCTATTTATCTATTTACAAGATTTTTTTAAATCAAAACTATTTCTGCATGATCAATTTTATGGTGTTAACTGGTAAGGTAGAAAGTCATAATATTTATAAAAATAAAACAGTTGTTTGTAGTGGATATATGAAATGATCAGGACCAGTTTCTCTCATTTAATAAAATTGTAGAATTAGTAAAAAAAACGCATTTTATTTATTAATATTTTTATGTATCAATATATTTAAAAAGTGTTTAATTTTCTAAAATTTCAATAAAATAAACACAATCGATTTATTTTATAAAAACAGTCATTTATGCCGCCTGCAAAAACAGTTTTTTTCAGATAAAAAGTTTAATTATAACGTGTTTGTTTTCAAACTAATTGATATTATTTAAGTTGAGGACAGGAAAAAAATATGAAGATAAACTTTATACCAAAATCTATACATTACTTGTAGATTTATAATAGTAATGTGAGGAAAGTTCACTGCATTAGAAAACTCCGGGTTAGTTCATTTAAAGAAGATAAATTAGATATCGTACACAAAAGGATTGTGCAGGCAACACTACAGTTACCTCCTGAGAGCTTTACTGAAATCACCTACTAAATATCGGATGGAAAAAGCTCAGCAATATATCTTAATAAAGCTTTGTTGATATTTTGAAGGCTATACACATTTTAGGTCAGCCACTATTAAATAAGGACTTTAAGAATTGTATAACCAATACTTTAAGGCTTTAAGCAGTAGCCGTGAAAGGCAGAAGAACCATTTCTAGTACTTATAATATTATTAATAGTAAGAAAAATGAAGTTTGAACGTTGAAATATAATTAGAAGGCTATATTTTATTGCCAAAGAGCTATTAACCAAGTGTATATTTGCTAACGATGAATTTTGAACATTATGCATATTTACGAATGTTCTTCAAAACCCGATTGCCAACTGTGATGTCACTATGAAAGGTTTGGTATTGTATTTTGACAAATTTATTCTGTGTAGACGCGATTGAGTTCACAAAAGAACTGTTTTACAATTTTTTTTACGTAGTTCAACTCGCTTCGTAGATTTACCACTACTTTATATTTCATTATTATCTTTTTCACCAAAGCCATCAGGGCTATTGTGAAAAAGTGTTGGTAGAATGAAAAAAACGTCTGGTAGTTATTTCTTAATATTTTGATATGAAATTTGAATCACAAGTGACTTATTTTTCAAAACGTGTAATGCAATATTCTTTTTATGTATTGAAATCTTGGATATTTAAGAGGTTTAAGTCATGTGTTATAAAAATAATCATATTCAATTTCTTCTTTTAGCTATTTAGGTTCATAACTTAAGAAACAAATAATATGCTTAAATAATTGGTAGTAATATTTCAGTTAAAACGAATATATTTTGTCGTACATGAATTATTGAAGATAAGTTTACAACACAAGTAACTTTTTTTCTTTTTTCAATTGATATTTGATATGTGTCGGTTCACAAATGTCCTTTTGTCTACTATATAGAGAGAAAAATACGAACAAAACTGCATTCATAACTCCCAACCCACCAAAATGTCACAAGTCCCCTTTTGCTTTTGGAGCAACGCTATGTTAACGACGACAGTAAAAGAATAGGGGTATATAAAATTTTTGAAGACTCAATTTCTGAATGAGAATCAGCTTTTATATTATATAGGTGCAATAGTTTATAAATGAAATTGACGATTGACTATCAAGCAAGTTCTATAAATTAATACTTAAATCAGGAATAAGTTTAACCGACTTAAAAAACAAACCAAAATATCGCTTCATAATTTTTTGTTTGCGTAAGACCTCCCAATTACTTTGGGTATTTGGTATTTCAAAAAACTCAAAACATTTATCAGAGTGAAAAAACTTTGGCATTTTTGACTTGAAAAAATTGTTCGCCCGCGGACAAAAGTTTTTGTCAATTTTCAACATTTAAATGTAAATTAGATTCTCGCGTCGGGAAAACTTTTCGGATAAATCACTTTTGAAAGATGTATTAAGAAAAGTTGATTTTGACTGAAATGAAATTGAAGAGATGCGAGATGAAAGTTCATGCCGGTTTTTCAATACCAACAGATTCGAGGGTAGCAAGATATTTTGACATACGTTCAGATACATTCGAGAAATCTTCAACTGTTTAAAATACGAATGTACTTTGAATAGATCAACCTATTCATGGATAAAATACTTTTTTATGTCATTCGGTACACTATTTTTTTGTTATGTGATTTTAAAGAAAACTTAATTGCAGAAACTGCACGCGAGATCCACACTTAATATAATTGATATTGCATCAATCTGTGTGGACAGTGATTTTGTTTGGATTAGTCAATGGTAAAAATCTACTTTATTTTTTTAATAAAGCAAAAATTCAGCGACGAATTTTGAAGTTCACTAATCAAATTAAATTAAGGCGCTGGCTGTAATCGATTATATAGCGTTAAGAATGACAAGGATCACTTTTAAGATGTTAACTGTCAATCATTGGTGGAAGGGCATCATTTTTATAAAAATACAACACTGTCAAATGATAAGTCATTAAAAGAACATCTTACTTGACTTAAAATCTACGATCAAAATGCGCTGAAATGAAGTATTTCGTTACACAGAGTTAAAATAAAAAACTTTGTTATTTTACTGGTTTCCAATGTCACCCAATCAGTGAAATGAATAAGCGATCAATTTTAATTTTGTTTTAAAAATAAGTTACCGTTGATTCCATCAAAAATATTTCACGTTTCGTAAATAGAAGTGTAAACCGACTTTTTTGTAAAGGTACAGTACTTTTTTTCAAACCCTTTCGTTGTTTTTTTAAAATAACTATATTCGTTTACAAAAGAAGCAATAGTCTTAAAACTGATAATATCAATATGAATTGAACGGCTTCTTCGTATTAAATAAATGCATAGACTTTCCTTAGGATAGGTTAACTTTTACTTTACCTTGGAATCCGTTCAATGTTTTTCAATAAAGTAGGCCTCCACGTGAGAGAGTCTGTGTCACTCAGAAATCCACTTGTAAATCACTTTGGCCCCCTTCGTCTCACCAATCCACTGCTATCGCCTCCGACATACTTTTCAGAATGAGTGCTTTAGCCAGGACCGTATTCTACAAAGAAATAAATTACAATGTCAACCCGAAGTATTTTGTCTATTTTCACTCTCGATATAAGTTTGTTGCTCAACGTCTCTCTTTTTAAGAGTTTAGGCATAGAAAGTTAATTCTAGGACAGGACTAGTGTTTAACAAATCGCTTTCGCTACGCCCCGTGAGGATCGCATGGGTGGGTGACGAGGGAGTTTTTTAGACATCACAAATACTCTGACTACGAAAAGAAATCCCTAAATTAATTAAAAGATCAATTTATGAAACTGTCCTCACCGAAAATTGAACCCGAGACATCCGTAGCCGTAGCCAACGACGCTACCAACTGCGCCACGGACGCCGACGCATATCGATAATGTAACAAAATCTACAACTAAGTTTTACAATTGCAATTTGTTATAAATTTAATTGAATTTCACACGGTAAACACTAGGTTATATCTGTTCAAAATTGTATTATATGTATTGTAATCATATACATCAGATAGTGATAAACTTCGTCAACTCACCTTTCTATTAAAAAAAAAATCTTAAACATAAATATATGACGTATTTTGCTAGTTAAGCATATATAAATTACAGTCACCACGTTGTAACTTTGCACTCCTGCTCTTGGATCTAGTATCATGGGATCCATATTGGACTCTAGGGTTACGAGATCCATATACACTAATACACTGATACGTTCTGTATATTATACACAAAGCTTATCAGTGTAGTAAAAAGTGTACACTTATAAATCGTATACAAAATATTATGAAGTAGAATTTATGAAGTTATACGAAAATTGGTTTTTTATTAGGTGTGCTTTATTCATGTATGATATGAAAAGACTCCGGATCGAAGAGAGGCGAGCGGATGGTTATCCGGAGTCTTGGAAGGGCTGATCTCAGACAAACACCATTTCAAATCCGGTTCTAAACTTATTTATTTTCCATTCAAGATGCAGTGGTTTACATTACACAAATATATAAATCCTAACACATAAAATTGATTCTACATTTACATTTACTTAGGAACTGAATTTACTTTAAGTTATGATACAAATGGCACGACAAACGATTTTAAATTAAGTCCAACGCAAATCAAAACACAAACAACTCGCGTCGTTACCTCCGCCGCAACTCGCCCGGCTCGGCGGATCGTAATCGACTGTCTACAAATAATTAAAAAAACTCCCTGCAATGTCGGAGCTACCCCTTTTCGTAAAAATGGACTCGTCCAGCGGACGTAGCCGGGGGCTATTGTACACTTGGCAACAAGATAGAGCCTATTCTGCGAAATATTGCTGTTGCTGCTGGCTGATTTCAGTTCTGGACATTAATGACACTTATACTTAACAAAAACCAGGGTGTGTCAGATAATTACATTATATGATGATAATAAATATCTAAGTAAATGAAATGTTAAATTGTTACTTGTATTATTCATTGAATAGCATTTTATTAACAAAGAATAATTTGACAAAGAACTCCATTATAGTAACGTAAAAAAAGTTATTGTGTGATTCTTGTGGACTAAATACGTTATTATTTTAAGCTTATTGGAAGTTATCTTTTAATAATCACATATATATACTTTTGAAACAAGAAATCTATCAGAAAATTAAATCCTTTACTACAAATGTGTATTTACTTTAAATGTTACATGTGGATGCTATAATCTATTGATTTTTCGTTCATCCACAGCTGCTCTTCAAATCAAATCAAGTCTTCAGTCCTCTAAATACATATAAAACATATTCATAGAAAAATAGAGTCGATTACCCATAAAAATGTTTTGTAATCACAAAACACAATTTAAATATATACGATTCTCAATTCACCTCTGGTATCATTCTTTCAGGTAGGGTGTTCCAGCTAAATATTGGCTTTGTTACTTGCCACAACTCACTTTGTTGCATAAAAAGAAGATTTTTGTTCAACGACGATTGCTTTGAATAATATTGACATTTCGGTAGAACAAAAATGGTGAACTTGGCGCATTTACATAAGTTATGCACATTACAAATTAAGTTGCTGTATCTATTCACTATTCACAAAGAAACTTTTTAATATCAATGACAATACAGCATCATTGTTTTTATTAGATTTGTGTAATATTTGGTAAAAAAAAACTTGGTCTAATAGCATGAATAGGCTGCTAGCAAATGCGCTATGATTCGGTTTCTCAGAATGGGAAGTTTGCAAACATCATAACATAAAAAAATATTTTAGTTATTCAATAATTGGCGTCCGTGGCGCAGTTGGTAGCGTCGCTGGCTACGGTTACGGATGTCTCGGGTTCAATTCCCGATGCGGACAGTTTTCATAGATTGACCTTTCGATCGATTTATGAATTTCTGTTTGTAGTCTGAGTCCTCCCTTCCACCCATCCCCTCCTCACGGGGAGTAGCGAGAGTGATTAGCTAATTACTAGTCCTGTCCTAGCCTTATCCTTCTATCCTTACTCTCTTCCAAAAAAAAAAAAAAAAAAGAGAGCTTGAGCAACTGAGTAACAAGCAGTTCTCGTAGAAAAATTCTGTTTAGATACCTCCATTAGGAGACTATATGCTCCACATTGGGAGCGGACATGGAAAAAAAATAATAATTGGCATATTGAAAGTCGGGTCGCATATGGGTAGCTTTGGATCTAGAATGATGCTACACATGACGGCGATGAAAATTAATTTTCTATAAATCTAATTAACTCAAACTGAAAGCAAGCAAATGTTTCATATTGCATATATGAAAACAGAGGCATGCTTATTAATCTCATTTATATGAATAATCATAGTCTTAACGAATTTTAATGTATAATTAAAATAAAATAAAACACAATTAGTTTTGTAGCGTATGTATTATGTATATTATGTTGTACCTGTATATTTATTTACTTTATAGGTGTTAACTGCAAATTCGTGGAAAGGCACTATATTTCAAACATAGTTAACTTTGAAATTTTTATAATGATCAGGACTGGAGTATTATCGAACACTCAATTTAATATACTTAAATAGTATCGTTCAGATTTATATTTTATCAGTTGGCAATGCTCGCCATGAGCGAAGTCAATCATGATCATTATAAAATGTGGAAGTAGTACAAAACAATATGAGTTTTTTTTTTAAAAATTATGTTTAATAATAACGATACTTATGATTTAAAAAAGTGGTCATTATGTCGCAAGATTTTGAAGTGCGTATATTGATGACTATGGTTATATCTACTGCTCCAAGAGTTGGTTAAGATAAAATATAATAAAGAAATTAAAAATAAGCAAAACTTAGAAAAAAAAAATATTTTCCCGTCTGGAGTGAACAATCGAATATCCATTTTAAGGTGTTAAGTGGCAATTCTTAGTGGAAAAGCATTATATTTTAAAAACAAACATAACAAGACACAATTTGATTAATATTACTTCCACATGATTATAATGATCGAAACCGATTTTGTTTATCACGAGCATTATCAACTGATATATCAGCAGTGAATTTTATCCGTTAATAATGCTCGCGATTATCGAAACCGGTTCTGATCATTGTAAACATGATTGTGTACCATTTAACCAGTTCCGTAAAACACAGCAATATAATATATAATAATGAGAATAGTAAAAGTAAAGCGAAAAATTCTGAATTATTTTTTACTATTGATTATAATAGTTTTACCGAGATTTGAACCCACTTGTCAGAACATACTTATTTTTATACAGTCAGTATTCCTTTATAGTGTTGAATGACTAATTTTGATACTTTTAGTTGCACATTTAGCAGAAAACGTTTTTATATCCCATGAAAAGATTCTCTGCGCCAGAATTGAGCTGAAAAGTGTAACTTATACACACAGTATAGCTGGTAGCGACCGAGTTATATTCTCGAGGGCAGTGGGTTAAGGCTCGAACATATTATTTTTACTGAGAACGTATCCGGAATATGCTGAAAAAGTTTCAACACAACGTTCAGGGGAAATCCCTGTTTAAACCGTTGTGATTATATGATAGTTTCGCCAGAGAAACTTTTCACTCCGCCAACTAAATTGAAACTTTAAATCGAGAATGTTATTTCAAAGTTTAAAACGAAGTTTATATTGTCGCTGGATGAAGTGATGATTGTTCTGTTATTTTCTTCGGTCAAAGTAGTCTGGTAGTCTTTTGTATTAGCCCCTGTCAAGGTCAATGATTTTAATCTTTGAATGACTGATCTTATACTATCTATTGCTTAATATTTTTAACATTCAACGGCTGTATATACAGTATTATGGATTAAGATAAAGAAACTGTTCTAAAAACAAAGAATGAACTTACGTCAATTCTTTCTTCGTATGGGGTAGTGTATATTTTGAATGCTTTATAATAAACCCTAGTTGCACTGACAGATCTGTATAATATTCATGTAGTATTGAAAAATTCTAACGTTTAAATTAATCATTCAACAAAATTAACAAAGACTTTATATTGAAAAGACCATATCGTCGTTGATCTGGAAGAAGACACTATCTGGAAAATACTAGTTTTGAGTAATTTGACTTTGAAGTTTGTCAAATGCTTGAAATGCCATACCTTTTTCATTTTGTTTGTTTGTACAAAACTGTTTTTAAGTAAAAGTATAATTTATAGAATAAGTGTGTTCTGTCTTACGGTAGAGTTTGAAATAAGAGACATTTTGGTAAAACTAACTCAGTATGTCATTTTTTCGATTTAGTGTTTTCTTCCAGAACAACGACGATATATAAACGACCTAAACTGTTGACATGAAGCTATTTCATTTTAGTTATGTTTTATATAGTTTTTATAATTCAATGTCACTTTTTTGTGAATATTTTTATAAAACGTGTAAAAGGTTACCTTTCATGTACGCCACTGGCACCCTATTTGATCTATACAGTGAATAGTTAGTGAAATAGCGTAATAAAAAATACTTTAATCTACTTATTAAAAGCTTGCTGGTTTGTATTATTAATTTTATGTAGAAATGTTAAAAAAAATATTACCATTAATCACTGTTTAATCTAAAGCTTTTCACTTATTTTTAAACCGGAAAAAATACTGCAAATTGTCTTGGCAGTTTTTTGCAGCATTTTCACGTTGCATTAGTTTTTCCAGGTGATTCAATAGTGTTTTTTTTTGCGTCATTAAATTAGTGACCGCGGCATTTTATTCTCGCTTCTTGAAAATTAAGTGAACGAAAGACATCGTGATGCCGCTAGTTTTACAGAAAAATGAATTTCCTTTATCACCGGATACTCGTTAAGGCGGGATTTCTTCGCGCTGCACCGGCGGCGGTGGATTTATGTAACAGTCGTAGCCTTCGGTTTTTGCCTTTTCCTTTTCCCTGCTTCTTTTTCAGCCAATCTGCTTGAAGCCTTTTTAACACGAACACGTTACACGGCTTTACAGCGAGAAAAATAGTATCTTTTCTTAACTAGGGCAAGAAATATCAGCGGTATCTTTCAAGAATTGTGTATTCACTTTTAAAGAACGCTTTGTGTATCCCATCGGATACTTTTTTAAAACCCAAACGTGCACAAAATACACATAATAAATCTGTCACCTTTGACTGTCAAGCGGACGTTAAACCTTTTTTTACTACATTCTTCGTAAGTTTGTTGTTTGTTATAAATAAAAAACGTAAGCAGCTTTTTTCGTATTTCATTTTAGTTTATATGGATAACCTGTGATATCTTCAGAACACTGCACTAAGATTTTTTTTCAATTATCAATAAATTTTCATATGAATGTAATTAAATATATAAATGTTTTATTTAATAAATTTTCTCAACAAGAATGATTTTAAGGCTAGTAGTAATTCAATCACTTAACGCTTGTTCTTTCAAATAGGATAGGGTTGGAAGGATTGGACTAGAATATGACTAGTATCTAATTGCATTTACTAGAACATGTTTTTAGAATCAAATGGGTGCAAAGAAGTATACATATCACAAATAGGAATGTCTTTAATAATATGAACTCATAAGGCGATTGATAAATCGATATGTGTAAAAGATAAAAACCTATAATATAGATGGTTCAATACTTTTTACGAATATTTTTATAAAAGTTTGTCATTTTTACTTTCCAAAACTGATACAAGTATCTATTGAACAATACAAAAGACCCTTGTGTTATAGTTATGAATGCAGCGTGTCAGTAAAATATTCTGAAAACAATAAGTTTTAGTTTGTAATTATAAAAGTAAAACAAATAGTATGGTGGGGTAAATATATTAAAAATGAACAATTTCTAATGTGCAGCACCAAAGTCGGACAAACGCCACATCCCACGAAAGTCATGTTTTTATTGTTTTTGGTAATACAAGTGATGTTCTTTTCAAAACAACTCATTAAATATATCAGAATCCAACGGTTTCATATAGATTTTAGAGTTGAAGTTCGTAAATAGTTTCAAAAGTGGACACTAAACATCCATTTTATCGAAATCAGTGAACATATGTCCACTGATTTGAGAAAGATTGCCTAGCGACAACTCCATACCAAATATTCCGTGATTTTTAACGTCATAGCATCATGTCGCCTAGAAACTATAAATGTGTTATTTTCATAAATAATAAGTGTGCTTGAATCGTAAAATTTGTAAGACATTGTTATTATTTATCAAAAATGAAACAAAAGAAGTTGCGTGTCGATGAATATATTCCTTTGAAAGGTGCGATTATAAATGATTCCGACACAGCTCATCATAGAAAATTGGTAATTTTACGCTCAACTGGAAATGGAATCTGATAATGTTGATATTGATAACCGGAGGATCATTCCTTGCAATCATTTGCTTACAAAGATGTTTGATGCCCACATCAATGTTGAATGATGTGTCTACACTGTGCATTTCAGAAACTTTGATACGAATGCTGTTGCACAAAGTCAAAGGTCCAACACGTTTGAAAGATCTCCGAACCGTCGTTGGAATTTAATATAAAACGTAGCATGGTTAATTCGTACATCTTGATGTGCATCTGGAATAGGTCTGGCCAATCCTGATAGTTATCCTTTCATTTATATCTTGCGTTAGGAGAATTCTCAAGTTGCCTTGAATATACTAGACCGATGGCACCTACAACGAGTCACTCATCAAGAGTGAAGGTGGGGAAGTTTTTATCTTTTATTATTTCTATTTTCAATTTTAACATTATTATTAATTGATCGACTATACTTTGTGTGAGATACAAGAGGTACGGTCCACGGTGATATTTTTAGCTATCAAAAAAATTTGGACATTAACTAACCTTAACGTCTTAATAATCTTATATAAGCATCCTCTGTCTTGGGCGAAGCTGGGTAAAAAGAGACTATTAACAGATAAACTGCACCGTGTTCAGTGTCATTAAGAAGGTGGACGTGAATCAATGAAAATATTCAGTAATTTGAACCCTCCACCACCTAGTTGACTAGAATACAATCCTAAACGAATTTCCTACTCGGCTACAGGGTCGTTTACGTAAGTATTTTCAACATTTATAATGAATAGAGTTCAAAATACATAGCATACTTAAAATTTCAAATTATTTATTGACATACAAAACAATCTCAAGAAAGAGGCTTAGTAAATATTTATTGGTTGTCCCGGATATATGCTTATTGTGGAATTTTTTGATTTTTATTATCTGAATAAAAAGTTAACGTGGCTTAAAAAATATTATCTTAACAATGAAAGAAGCGTCCTTTTGAAATGTAGCACTTTAAAACTATTTCGTAAAATATATTTTATTGTGTTGAAAATGTGTAACTCGCTATTTATTGCAGCATTATAAAATTAGTGCTTTTGCAGCTGCAGTTTTGATAAATGTTTATTGTGTCATGAAACATTTTAACGGAAAATGCAGTGGGTTTTACAATTCAGCACAACTTAATTGTTCTCATATTTGATTTATTTTTATATCATGTTTTTTATTTTATCCAAGAAAATCCAGTATATACACTCTTCTTATGTTTATATTACTTTAATCATTAGCTGATTGGCTATTTTTATATTGTTACACACACACCAATCAAGCGTTCGTCCTATAGTCATATGATTAACGCTTTTGGGCTTTCGTTATACTCAATACTTGAATAAACACTTCCATACATTGATTTTTCAGTTACGGTGTCATTAGTATATTTTTCCGTGATGATTTTATTCTTCTCCACTTATCACTTATTCAATCCTGATAACTGACAGCTATTATTAAACTGTTTTATACTACTTTTACACGACCAATTTAGATTTAGGTGTGAAAAATATGATAACACATCGCATTGTAGCTGATACCAATGCACCATTCATATGAGAACTATAATTAATATGAAATATAGCTGATATCACTTTTAATGCGTTGTGTGTTTGAAACATTCATAAAATATGTACTAACACCACAATATTATCAAATATTCAGGACTGGTTTCGTTCATAATCCAGTTGTAGATCACTCACAAAGCTGGCTTTGATCCAATGCATGATTTTGTTTTAGTATTTTTTTTTTATAACAAAACTATTACTTTACCGTATCCAAAAAATAGAAATACAGCGACTAAATCAGTTACAGCTGCATCAAATTTTCTTGAAATTCTTTAATAATAGTACATATAATTCACATTACGTGAGAAAATATTGAAAAAATTTAAAATTAATTAAATGGGCATTTTCTTTAAAGACCTATAGCCTATAACCTTGTTAGATTAATATCACGAATAACCAAGCTTTCGTTTATTGGATAACTTAAATATAACTACACGTACAAGAGCAGACACGGTTATTAAAAAATAATATTTGAATCCATCCTCTATTTGTAAATTGTTCCATAAAAGAATACATAAAATAAATTTAGATCTTGAAAGATACGAGTGCTCTCCAAAAATCCAAAAAAAATAATACATCTTTATTGGAAAAGCAACATTCGCGCTGCGATTCCTCGTATAAAAATATCATCAACAGTGTATCAGTCGAATGGGAAATATTTTTATCTTAATGGCACCAAGCGGATAAAAGATACAGAAATTGAAAGACTTCTCGGTTTCCTAGTAGCGTTTTTGCGAGAAACTTTTAATACAAGCGAGAATCGAAAAATAAATTCAAAAAGTTTTTTTCCATAGCCTAGATAAGAATTGGCATGACAAAAACCTCGATCTAGATTTTTTAAGCGAATACAGAAATGCACTGATGCCCTTTTATATATTTATAGCAATAAGTATGGTAATAATTTTGAAAGTTTTTCTCATGATTTAACTTCTCCGTTATATTACTTTGCGAACAAAGTATTTTATTCATAATAACAGTCAACTATACAAATTATTTTCCTGTTTACTAAAATAAATGTAAAAAAATATTGCTCAAGTACCAAATGATTTTTGTCGTAATAGTATAATAATTTTTATTTCATCGCGGCCTAATATTATTTTTGATAATATTTATTGTAAAATATAATAAAACTGTTTTTTTTTTTTAATTAATTGAGGAAACAATGTTATAGAAACATATCAGTTTATACTTTTAGGAAGTTGGGTGGGTATAAAAGTCTGATTATAAATCTCAATAAAAAGCATAAACTCGCGAAAATATTTGTATCTCAGAGGCAGATGGATGCAACTCCATTTTAGGCGAAAATGAGCTCGAAGTATTGAGTATTTGAATAAATACTCATAACTTCGAGCAATTACTATTTTTTTAAATTCTAATTCAATTAAAGTTCTTCTGTAATATGTAATAAATAAATAAATTTAATTCCATTTTATATGTAAAAATAAATAAAGAAAAAAAGAGGCATGGATTTGCATCCTTCTGCTTTTATTATAGATAGTATGTTACTTGTATCTTTATGTTATGCCTATCGTTCTTATTATAGCAGCTAGACCTTGCATATCTCTACCAGTAATAAATAATGTCTTTGACATGATGAATCCGTCAAAAACTCATTTTCTCCTAAAATGGAGTTGCATCCGTCTGCTTCTGGGGTACAGAAGTAGTGTCGACATTTATCGATGTTTCAAAGTTTCCACATATTTTTTTATCCATGGCCGCTCCCAACGTGGAGTATATGGCCTTCTAATGTAGGTATCACAAAAGAATTTTTATATGAGAACTGATTGTTACTCAGTTGCTCAACCTCTCTTTTTTTGAAGAAAGTAAGTATAGAAAGATAAGGCTACGACAGGACTAGTGGTTATCTTATCGCTCTCGCTACGCCCAGTGAGAATCGGATGGATGGGAGGGAATTTTTTTAGACATCACAAACACTCAGACTACAAACGGAAATCCATAAATCGATTGAAAGATCAATTTATGAAACCCGTTCGCAGCGGGATTTGAACCCGAGACATCCCTAACCTTAGCCAACGACGCTACCAACTGCGCCACGGACGCCGACTTTATATATATTGAAATTGACTTTTTTCCAATTAATATTCCTCACATCACATATTTACCAAGTACTCAATATTTTTGGACCGTAAATAAATAAATTAAACACTTTCATCTTGATTAAATGCCCTCGATATTCTGGATCTTACTCCATGATTTCATTTCTTCGCTCTGGCTGACATTTCCATTTTATTTTAGTTGTGGCTAAAGCTACCCAGGCCCAATTGCTATAAATAATAATCTACGCATATAAAGCAGTATCTACGCATATAAAGCAACATATACACAATCAATAGATTTAGGCATCGGAAGACTTGCAGTAAGAACACTTGTTAGTGATCAAAAGATTGCAACGATAAGTTTTAAGGTCATTATATCATAATAAGAAAAGTATTTAGCTATTAACTATAAATTTAGTTTGGCATCGAGTAAATGAACGTTTTTAATAAATTCTCTTTTGGAGATGATTTTGAAAGACAATTTTAAATTCTCTTTGAGTTTATTTCAAGTGATTTGACATACAGAATAAATTTACGATTCACAGTTATTATATTTTATATATTTACTTGATTTAAAAACGTTTTCTATGTTCCTCCAACAACTATTATATTAAATTTTTCATAATGTAATATTTTAAAAAATAAAACACAATTTGTTTGTACTACTTCCACATATTTATAATGATCAGACCGGTTTCGCTCATCACGAGCATTATCAACTGTTGATAATGCTCGTGATGAGTGAAACCGGTCTGATCATTATAAATATGTGGAAGTAGTACAAACAAATTGTGTTTTATTTTTTAAAATATAATGTCTTTCCACCAAGAATTGACATTTAACACCTTAAAAGTAACATAATGTAATAGTTGAGAACAACTTTTTAAAATCCATAAATAATTGTTTTATACTATTTTAGGGTATAAGTAGGGCATCCAATTAACCGGAGATAATTACCAACCGGTTTTTGATGTTTTTTTGACAAATAAACCGGCTAACCGGTTTAAACGGAAATTTCATTATTTTCAAAAAAATCTATTGAAGTTTTTTTAAATTTATATTAGTTGACAGAAGTAGGTCCACTCGAGGGGGCGGTTGGAGCGTCAACACACTTTAACTGCCCCAAATCCGGCGTGGTGACAAGGATAATTCACAGGTTCCTTCGTCTTCTATTAAAACCCGGTCGTATTCATTATACTTCTCTTTAATTGCAGTAAGTTTACACTTATAAATTCCTCGAAGGCAATAACAGATACATAAACAGCGTTTAAAATACACAATTTCAATTTAAAAGCGCAGGAAGTTGTATTACGATCGGGTCTTCCCTTTGAGCCAAACCGCGGGGCTGTGTCAGCCACTAACCGCCAAGTCCCTAAGCCGAAGGACAAGTGATTGTTTCCCTAAGCATCGCCCGCTTTTCGTTTACTTCTAACGGTAAACAAATGACGGTAAACAAACAAATATGACAAATTATTTTTGAATGCCTTAGGAGAGATATTACATATTAAATTTGCATGAATAGGAAGAGTCTTTAGATGGGTTTTGAAGACCCCTGTCCACCCCGTAAGTACGGGGCGGTGTCATAGTATAATTTTAAGTATAAAAAATATGTCTTTAAAATTATCACTTAAAAGGAAAAGGAAATATTCGTAAAATAACTAGCACATACAGATATTAAAATATTTAACGTATTGTAGGTTATGAATATTAAAATTGCTTACTTTTGTAAAACAGCAAATAATATTCTATTCAAAGATTTCTCACATTTACAATGAGTAGAGCTATTGTGTAACATATGCTTTATTTATCACAAATAGTTGAAGATTGTTTGTGTTGTGATAATGTCGTGTAATTGTAATCGTATAAAATCGTATAAAATCATTTCTGTCCATAATTTCAACAACTTTGTGACATAAGTGATTATTCAACAATATGTACATTTTTCCCTCTGAAACACGTTGAATATTTAAAATAGTGTAAATAAAAGAATTTTAAATATATTTTTAAAATACGAAGTTGACACAAAACACGCGGTAAACCGGTTAACCGGTTTTGGTTTAAACCGGGTTGGAAGCTTTAATCCATGTCTTTGAACAGAAAATTTACAATCATTAAAAACTATCCATTTGGGCTACATATTTCCACCTAGTCAAACAAATCCCTGAAATACTAAATAATAAACAGTGTATACAGAGAGTGGAAGTTGTGTTTAAAATTAAAACGATTCTTCAAGCCCCCGATTAAATAAAATCTTATGTTTTTATCTCTTCTATGTTACTCTATTTAATACTGATGACGAAGTTGAGAATTACTATTCATTTATTAATCAAATTTTTATCTTTGAGCTTTGATAGAGTTTTTATGACTGAATTAAAACTAGCTATTTTTAAGCTATTTCAATTGAAATTCTTTTTTATGAATTTATATGATCTACGTTGAGAGAGGACAATGTTAAAATAAAATATGATTGAACGATATTTTTTTGCAGCGTAAATAAAATTGTCCCACATTTTATTCATAAATATTTCAGTCAGTTGGTAGTCATTTGTGCATATTGTGGGCTTTGCGCAAATTCTCGTGCTAGCGGAAAATGGAAAAATTCGAAAAGGCTGGAAGAAACGGAAGGAAACAGATTGAGCAAGTCTGATTTGATGGTTCGATAAAATGTGATACAGCCAAAAGGTGAAACATCGCCTTTGGTAGGTTGCCAAAAGGAATTTGCAATGCTTGGAACCTTTATGTTATATCTCCATGTTCTACATTTACAAAGAATGGAATATTAAAACCCTAACAGCTCTTCAATGATCTGCTGCTGTTATATCGGTAATGGAACTTTTTATTAAATACGAGAGGAGTACATAGCATAAATCCGATTTATATTATTCTAATTTAGTACTCAAAAACACGTATCTTCCATGAATGTCAGATTTATAATGGTTTCTTAAGGAAGTATCAATTGAAAGTAATTTATAGCATACAGATTTTAATAAAATTTGTCAGAAGAAACACTAATTAAATATTGATATGAATATTGCTTACCTTTGAAAATTTTCTTGTCCTAACGAATGACTATTTACATTCAACCCTTTTAAACATCTCATTTAAATAAAAATACCCAACGGATAAATGTGTACTAGAATAAATATAAACCGAGGGTACTGGAGCAAAATGATTGAGAAAATATATTAAGTGGACACAATCATATGAAGAAGATGGTATTTACATTTCCTTTTTTACAATTCCGCTTTCTATTTGGAGGTTGTTGTCAGTCAATCACTCAACCTGTCTTCTTAGAGAGAGAGAGTATGTAGAGAAGGATAGAATAAGAAAAAGACTAATAGTTAGTAAACAGCTTTCTCTCATCCTATTTTCAATAAATAGATCGGATAAATATAGAGTAAACGGGTGAGTCTGGAAGCATCACATACAAGTATGCCTTAAATAAATAAAACTCAAAGGGTGCTTAATGGAGTTTCAATATAACATTTGAAGTAAGTGACAAGGCGTGTGAAAGAGTATGTACAACATTTGGCAGATGTAAATGAAATGTATTAATTTTAATAATAAAATGCAATTTGTATTGTACTACCTCCACATTGTTATAATTATTGGGGCTAATTTCGCTCATCACCAGCATTATCAACTGATGATTAAATTAAAGTGATAATAACCAGTTGATAAATCTTGCTATTAGCAAAGCCGGTATCGATCATTATAAAAATGTGAATTTAGTAAAAAGCAAATTGTATTTTATTTTTAAAATCTAATGCCATTCCACCAAGTATTAACAATTAACACCTTAAAAGTGATCAATGTTTGAATCTTTCCAATCGCAAAAATATTGTATCATAATACATTTTATCGGCTTAGTGTATATTTTATTTTAGTAAATATAAGAATTAATTGACATTAAATTGTATAAAACTTAAAAAATATTTAAGTGGTTATACAAAAATTAATAAAATATAAAGATCATTGGAAGATTTCTACAACACCTTTATCAAAAACTTGTGAATTTATCATATTATACATGAAGAATTGATTAATCTTTTATTAAACATCACCAATGGCAAGCTAGTTTTACGCTTACAGGAGAAATAAACAATTATTATGGTCACAAATCCTTAGAAACATAAGTTTTACAGTATCAACAACGTCAGAATTCTCATTTTGGTTTTGTTTGCACCAACCATATGTGCCATTTACAATGTTATTAGATATATTTAGTGTGATATTACATGCTGGAAACAAAACAGTGATAAGTAGTAAAGTCATTTTAAAGTTTTGGTTTAACGCAAGACATTTGAACTAGTTCATATTGCATCGAGTCCGCCCATGTTGTTTCTACGTACCAGCTTGTGCATGAAAGTTCATATGAATTGAGAACGCTCGATGTACTTGTTTAAACTAAAGATACAAAACAGGAACACGGGTCGATTCACTGACGTAATATTTTTTATATTTCTTTTTCAATTTATTCAGCCGCTTTAAATTTTTCATCGTTTTATTTTTGTAGTTTTATATCAGTATTTATTACACGACTTAAGATCATTTACACCAGTTTCTGACAAACTTTTTTACCTCACGGCACACTGGGGAAGAAGGATGTGCACCACGGCACACTAAACAAAAATGACTTAAAATGTAATCTACATTATTAATATTAACATATGAATAAACAAAATCTTAGTGTAGGTAATAACGAGCACAATATTTTTACAAACATATCGATAATGTGTATGACTCACACAAAACGTGCCAATACATTATATTTATATATAAATATACAATATATCGACTGTAAAAAGGCAAAAGGACTTATCCTTCCATCTTTTCAAAATATTTTTTTTTTCGATAGTCACAATGCATACTATTTAATACACAATTTTGATTGGGTCACAATATTTTTTGTCAGTCGATATGTAATGTAAGTACACAGAGGTTCTAAATTTATTATCAATGAGAATGATGCAATTGATTTTCAGAAATAATTATGGCAAAATGCCTTTGTAAATTGGATAAAACAAACACGTAACTTCACATTTACTATCTTTAGCCACTCTCGTTGTTTTTATTTCATTTCCAAAAACCTATCTGAAAAACCAAAGTGTCTAAGCTGTGAGTTTTTAACTTGTTTTGTCACAGTTCTAATTTGTCTTCATTTGACGCGACACACCTGACACTTCTTGCGGCACACAGTTTGGCAGACACTGCTTTAGACGGTGTCGTTAGTTAATGTTGAAAGTTGAAAATTATCACCCTGGACCGTATCTCATGTAACACCCACACAATAAAGTCCACCAATTAATAATAATGTTAGAAGATAAAAGTTGAAAATTGCACAGATGACCTAGAAATGGTAGCAAGAATGAAATGACTGATGTAGTCGACAACTAAGGAAGTGATAATAGGCTATGCACACAAATAGAAAATATTCGTATACATAAATAATGTATGAACCCTCAAACGATGAGCACTGCCGTCATTAATAGTTCTGTTCTTGACCGATCTAGATTAATGTGATTATTATCAGCTCTCTACGATCCTGAGTTCAAAATCAAAAAGTAAGTTTTGTGTCAATTCATATAGTAAGTGACTTATAAAATTCTAACTGATTTCGCTGACTAGGAGTCCCAATGCAGTGTCATGCGCGGGTTCATTGCAAGAAGACCGCATCTCGCGAGTGGGTGGGATGGAGGGTTGCGAGGAAGGTGGCTTGAAAAACATAGAGCTTCAAAGAATAGAGGACAATCTCCACAAACGCTCCAGGTGTAAAGTTTATAATTGCCGAGCGAGTGCGGTTTGCTGCGAACAGCTTACAAATCTTACCAGATACGTGCGACGGCTCATAAATCCTTATTAAAATCATTTAAGTTGTATTTTTATAAAATTTATTACAACATTAGTATCTGTTTACCTGATGGTCGTTTATTTCAATAAGAAGCTTACTTCTGAGCTTACTTCATTTAATGAGCACTATATATTTCTTTCAAACGATTAAGATATGCATATATATATATATATATATATATATAAGTAAAAAATATTACGAAATTGAATGCTAATCTAATCTTATTTATTTTTTTAATTACAAAAGAAGTTAAATAAGGTGTTATATTAAAGATTTATAATAATGTTCAAACGAGATGTCGACAGTATTTTGACTTATTGATGTAACCCTCAAAAAATACGAAAATCAATTAATGATTGGATCTCATTTTAAAGACGCAGATCTCAGCCTGGAAAAAATGGACACGTTTTGAAAGAGAAACATCATTTAATATTGGTATAATTTAAGATATCGACTGAGGGTGCTTGATGGAATTCGAGTCCATTTGTGCGCTCGAATGCCTGAAGATGCCGAAAGGTGAAACCCGGGTCGTTAGTGACAAAATACATGGAAGTGTACAAAATCTCAATAATCCAAATTTGATTTAAAATTGGTTTTATGTTTAAAAATTCTGACCCGGCCGCTTCATGTAAGCCACTATTATATCGACACTCCCTAAGTATAGTTCCGTATCTGCAAACATTAGAATTTACACGAATGAATTTCAAAGATTCATAACGCAACTCACCTTATAATGTTTTCGATAAAAACAGTTTTTACTCTCTCCTAAACAATTTCAATCTTGAATGAGGGATACTATATTATTAAACAGCAGAATCCAAAATAGCTGTGATGTTGGCGTGATGCCGAAATAGCTATCAAATGTCACATATTTATTACGTAGCTAAATACGTTGCTATATTTGATCTAATTTACATTTCAATAAATCAAAGTTATATCAAAATAAAATGTAAAATCTGAGAAGACCCGGATCAAAGAGAAGCGAATGGCTGGTTATCGAACGTCCTGGAAGGACTGGGATCTCAAACAAACACCATTTCAAATCCGGTTCAACACTTATTTATTTTTAATCGAAGATGCAGTGGTTTACAATACACAAAAATACTATTCCTAACACATAAAATTGATTCTAAATTTATATTTACTTAACAACTGAATTTACTTTAAGTTATAATGCAAATGAAACGACAATTGATTTTAAATTACGTCCAATTTAAAATAGAGACAAACAATTCACAATGTCGCCAGTGCGGGCCACAAGGCGGCTAGTCCGGCTCAACAGATCGTAATCGACTATCCACATAAAATCATAAAGGACTTCCGCATTGTCGGAGTCACCCCTTTCCGTCAAAAATAGACTCGTCCAGCGAATGTGCCCGCCGGCTATTGAACGAGCGCCCTTCGCGACAAGAGTCGGGCCGATTTCTAGGAATCATTGTCGTGCACTGTGCGATTTCAGTTATGGACCCTAATAACACTTAAACTTAACAAAAAAACCAGGGTGTGTCACATCCTTGCCCGTGACTTTGTCGTTGTTTAAATTCCTTCTATTCTTTATTTTAATAATTGTTTTAAGACTCATGTGGTCCAAATCTATACACAAATAATAATAAATATTCTTTTTTCTCGGAGAAGATAATATAATATACTATACAAACAATGATATAGTTTGTTTAAAGACCTGATGATTAGTATTAAGCAAAGTGTTTTAAATAATAAATCATGAAAAAAAATCCATACAATGTTGATAGTTATTTCGGATTCGCGCCATTGTTCTGAAGTTGGCGTGAAGCCGAAATAGTTTTTAATAATTTAATAAAATTCTTGTAGAACTAAATACTTTGTTATTTTTACCCTATTATTAATATTCTAGGTAGAAATGTGTGTTTTCTTGTTATCATCGCGAAATAATCAAATTCAATCGCATGGTTCAAATGAATGAATGAAGTCGATCTATTGAAATTAAAAAATACTCTTTTGGAAATAATTTGGAAATTTAGATTAAGCTTTCTGTATGAAAAATTTTATTTCATTTTCGCCATTTATTTTTATGTGTTTTATTACTTATTTTTATAGAATCAACATCTATCATTTCAATTAATGTTGACAACAGAAGAAAACAGACTGAAGAAAAATGTTTGAATCCTTTCCATTTTTTGGGCAGCAAGAGTTTCTTCATAAAACGGACCATTATAAAAAGCTTTATGCAGCTTTTCATTTCAAAAACACGTTTTTTTCTTGGCATTGCTCCGAGAGTGCGGGTTATATCAGATATAAGATGATGCATTAGAGGTGAACACAAAATACGAGTATACGAGATCTTAATGAAGTATTTCAACAAAAGTTGTTTTGCATGAAGTGTAATCTTATAATCACTACGTGAAGCTCTTAACGTTAGACCATATGCAGTAAAAAAAAATCAACAATGCCTGCCCTCTTGACAAATCTGTATTGATGCTAACTGTTAATTCTTAGTGACAAAGCATAATATTTAAAAAAGTAAAACACAATTTAAATTGTACCACTTTTTATAATGATCACCTGATAAAATGTAATTCTTAGCAAAGCAATTAATATAAAAATAAGTGTTAATAATTACCAGTTATATAAAAACAATTGATTCAAGAATTTACAGATAATCACACAAATCATACATTAATGATATTCAGTAGTTTACAATAAAATGTTTAGGACTTTTTTCAAATAAACTACTAATCTCGAATCGAACCATATTTCAAGTCATTTATTTAAGAACAATATAATGAGTTTAACAATAATTCATATACATATTCATAATCATTTGTATGGTATGATAATATATGTGTAAGCTCTTCAGATAATAATTGATACTGTATATTCAGATGTCAATAGGTATTAAATTGCTAACAATTAATTAATTGAAGTGCTAGTGGTGCATTTAGCTAGAGATTAGTATACTTTCACTTTAATGCTTACTTTAAGAAGATAACCATTTTTCAATACGTTTATTAAAATTTTCTTTTATACCTCTTACCATACGGCTTTATCAAATTACTGTCGTAATAAAGATACTCTACTATTAAATATATGCTCGCAAGAGTTTTAATCTAGTTAATTGGTCGTCAAATATGATTAAGTTTTTCTGTTTTTGTGAACAGTTAAAAGCGACGTTTCGTTTTTTTTATTGATTATTTATTCAAAGAATTGAATGCTAAAAAGAACTCAACAAATTTTATCAAATCGTAAACAAGTCGTAACAGCCTTTAGCTAATTCAAATATTTGCTGATTTACTGAGAAAAATCTTTATAAATTTTGTAAGAAATTTAATAATAGGTTATTTCTGCATTTTGACATTCTGTGTTGTCTTGAATTAACTAAATTGTAGAAGAATTAACCTTTTCTAAACATCTGTCTTCCAAATAGTATACAACTAAAGCAATATATATATATATGATGTATATATTAGTTATGACATCGTGTTTTCGTATTATTTTATGTCACTCGGGAAGCAAAAACTCTTTATAAAACTCCTGTGATGACTTCTCGTCAAGCGATATATAGTAAGTCTACAAGAATACTCTGTATTCACTTTATTAATGGGATCTTATCGCCTCGGGGCATAAAAATAATTACTCCGCAACTGTTTTATATGAACAGGTGAACCGTTGACGGGTAAGTGTGTCTTGTCTCTGCATGTCACCTCATCTGTATTGCGGAGTACAAATGTGGAAAAATCACAATTTGCCATGTAGAATATGAAAGAACTTTATTTACTTTTTTTCGCATATAAATTTTCTGAAATATTTTTTGAAAAATAGTCAATAAAGCAGTCAATCAACTGTTTCTGGAAACTAAAAAAAGCACAGTATACGATGGACTCTGTAATAACATTGTAGAAATTCATTTTCAATATAAAATAAACACTGATAACTTTGTTATTGTTTGTGTTTGGTGTGACACGTGTTTCACCTCTTTGAGAAAATGTCCAAATGTGCCATTAAAACAGGCGAAACGAAAAGTAACACTACTGGTTACACTACCAGTGAAATAAAAATGTGAATTTTTTTTTTTATTGACAAATTTTTTTTTCATTTTTTTTAAAACATGTCCACTCCCAATGTACAGTATATGGACTCCTAACGGAGGTATCTCAATAGGAATAGCAGCAGTAAATATGTCGAGGTATCGTATAGCATTCAATAAACATCGTCATTGATAAAAATAGTAGTTTCAGTTTTGTACTTCAAATATTAGCAATAAATCTTTCATATTTGATTCATTGTAAAGAAAGAAAGAAAGAAAGAAAGAAAGAAAGAAAATATGTGGACGACACACAAAATTCTCAATCATGAGGATCGTTTTTCATAATTAAATGGTTAATAAGGAAATTATTAATGATATTTGTGATGTTTTAATTTTTTTTTGCTTTAAACCTTTCGACATATTTTTTGTTAAATTTGGATTATTAAGATTTTGTACACTTCCATGTATTTTGTCACTAACGACCCGGGTTTCGTCTTTCGGCATCTTCAGGCATTCGAACACACGAATGGACTCGAACTGACCTGACGGGTCGTTAGTGACAAAATACATGGAAGTGTACAAAATCCCAATAATCCAAATTTGATATTGAAATTTCATCAAGCACCCTCAGTCGATGTCTTAAATTATATTTTTTGTTGTTGATATTAGTTTCTCCCGAGCTTTTTTCTACATTATTTTTTTTTTGCACTTAAAAGTTTTTGATGTTCCTGTTTTTTGCACATTTAATCTTTCAAATAAAGAATATCGAAAAAAACTTGGACTTTAAAGTGCATTAGAATGCATTAAAGTGCATACAAACAAAAGATGGTCAAAAACTTTCTTAGCATGAGTATATTTGTTTCAATTAAATTATGAAGTTTTAGATATTTCTTAGAAATATTGATAAATTAAATGTTTAAATATTTTAAATGTAAAGTTTTTATTTCAATTTTGTTATACGATATTTGATTTGATCAGTATTATATTTGAAATAATTCCAAACAAAAAACTCGTACAAAGAATATTTTTATTTCTTTACATAAATGTATTTATAAAGTTTCATGACAGCACGTCGAATCAAAATAAGCAACAACTTACTCGTATAAAAGAGCCTTCCTTGTCAGTATTATCCCTAAGGTTGTATTGAGATGATTTATGCCCGTAATTTCAAGCTAGTGCAAGGCAGTAGGCCAAGACCTCGTAAAAATGTTTGTTTACTGCGTATTTATGAAGGTTTTTCAAAATAGTACTCAATGAGGGCCTTAGAAATTTTGGACACATATATAGAAAAAATAGGGATATAAAAATAAAATATAATAAAGTTAAATAGAAATATTGTACCGTGATCTAAATTTGTTTTAAATGCATGTTTATTAATAGTTTGAAGTGAGAAATAACATGTCTCTGATAAGACAGACTATAGTTAAACTTTAGCATTTCTTCATGCAGTTTTGATATCATTCTGATCATTAAAAAATGTCTATATGATAAGCATAAATAGCTAATTTTGATATTTAATGATTCAGTGAATTTATTACATTTAGATACCTATGTCAGGTTGTAAATATGTTATATAAGTTATAAAACCATATTTTAGATGAATGATGTTTTTTAATTAACCCTTATATGGACTTCTAATTTTTACATTAAAAAAAATAAACTCATATGAAATGGATATGTGTGATACACCATGCATTGGAGACATAACATATGAAACGTTTATAACATTTTAAGGATATTATAATTTAATCAAATTAAATAATATAGACATGAAGTCATTTTACGTTGTTTACAATAGTTTATATAAGAATAACAACATATATATTCTACATGTTTGCATTCTCGTATATTTAACACAAGCAAATAACTTTTAAAATGATTGATTGAACAGTTATCTCACGGTAAATCTGCTTTACATAATTTTATTTTCTGCGTCAAGCATTACTAAATGCCGCTAAAAACAATGCGATTCTCTAGGGCAGTGCTCTGCAACCTTTTCTCACTCACGGCACACTTCAGCACTCCACCACACCACACAACGAACCAAAATATGTATATTTCATGAACAAATCTTATAATTTTTTGTATTGTATTACAACTTACTATACAATTTGCCAAAACTTTGCATCGGAACACCCAACATACTTCTTTGCGAAACAATTGGGATTGATATATTAAAAAAATGTATATTTATGGCTTCATATTTGATCCATTTGTTCAGTGATTGTAATAATTCCACTGGGAAATTTTCCGTTATCAATACTTTCCAATATATGCAGTAGTGTGTTATTTACACTATCCGTGCAAACACTAATACAATTATTCCATTAAAAATCATAATAATATAATATTTGTTTCAATGAGAAAAATTTAATCGGAGATCTTAACAACCGTGCGGCTTTAATTGTTTTCTCATTTTGGAAGCATTGCGCCGCGGCACACCAGGGATCATCTCGCGGCGCACCGGTTGCGTAGCACTGCTATAGGAAATTTAAATGTTAATATTTTCAAATAGCCAAACATTGGAATCAAGAAAACCGTTAAATTATACGAAATACAGTCACATTTTTACAAATTTTGCTCTATGGCTTGTTCTAAAAAGTTCAATTAAAAATATTATGGTGGCTTTTTAATACTACTGTTCTATTCGTGTGTCACTGAAATTATCGGCTTTTCTGATTCTAATGAAAAATAATTTGGCATATTCTATTTTTAATTAAATTTTATACATAACTGCAATATTTTTAGAGACATTTAGTAAATTTTCGAAGAGAAAAAGAGTTGCATGTTGTAAAGTGTATTTACCGATTCGATTGTAAAAAAGTAAAAAATATTTTGTTGACGCCTTATCAGAATCAACGATAGCGTGAAGCTGGAATAGCTTTCGACTTTACTACATCATTATTATAAAACGAAATAAACTTTTTTTTTTTTAATTAAAAATAACAGCTTTTTGTGTTGCAAACAAATTTCAAATCAATTTAAACCTTTAGATTTTAACCAAAATGTTGTTATGTATGTTAAAGGACTAGTATTTATTCAGTAAATCTCAAAGTTTCCAATCGATCGATATAAAAATAAGTAATTGACTGTAAAATAAACACAATGAAATGAATGCGAAACTATTTATATGCAGACAAAAGTCTAGCCAAACACCGCAAACTGTCGATTAAAGATTTTTATCATAGTGTTTATTAATAGGTGGTGTAAAATAAAAAGCTTTAGCGCTGATAAAACCTCAGAAACGTTACAATTCAAAAAAGTGATACGGTTGGAATTTCCACTGCTATGACCAGAGACATGTTTAAACAGGGTGACTTGGATATGTCCTCATAAAAAATGAAGCAATGCTGAGAGCATTCGAAAGATTTTGATTACAACTAAGTTAACAAATAACGCTCTTTTTAATCACAGTTTTAAAATGTTTAATTACACTGTATTTACATAAAGTTGATTATTTTTTTTTGAATTCATCCGAATCTTCTACTGCTGACAAAATAAAATGACTGGAAAGTTCAACTTACTTGTTTGATGAATGGCAGTGATGGTACAATATTCATGATGTAATGCTATGACACTATCAAAATAAAACACAGCCGTATCTTAAAAATATCGACTTGACAAAAATGATACCTTCAGTATAGATTGCTTTGTTTAATATAAACTCACTTCTCACAACAAACGCATCTATTTTAAGCCTGTATAGAGTTAAGCTTTCACGTTTAAAAATACCGTCCTGAGTGTTCGTAAAGCTGCTACACATTTTCAGAAATGTTAATTTAGTTTTTGTAATTGATTCATTGGTTAAAAAGTGAAAATTTCTTTAGTGACGCCTTTTGTTTAACTGGTTTATACGTTGTTCATCCATCGTTTATATAACAATGCAACTAAGCATTTTTTAATGACGAGAAGATATATGAATAAAAATGTATTAAAAAAAATTAGCACATATCATTGATTTAATCACATTTATATATTTTTGTTAGTTACGATTGTTAAAAGAGTGTTCATAAGCTTCTCATAACTTTCTATAAGACTTGTTAAAACATCGATGAAGAGGCTTTTCAGTGTATTATAAACTCACATCTAGTATCTTCGTAAACGTCATTTTTTTACCATGTCTGCTCCCAATAGTGGACCATGTGGCCTCCTAATGGAGGTATTTTAACAGAAGTTTTCTACGAGAACTAATTTTTACTCAGCTGCTCAACCTTTCTTTTTCGAAGAGAGTAGGGATGGAAGTCTTCAATAAACATAATTAAAACACAAACACTTTCTTTGAGTAGCATTGAAACGCATACCGGGTACTCACTAGTAACAAATAAAAATGCTGCAGTCAAATCATTCTTTCTGCTCATGCAGACGTCTAATCCAAAAGCATTTTAATAAACACAATTAAAACAAAAACACTTTCTTTGAGTGGTATTGCAACGAATGCCGGGTACTTACTAGTCACAAGTAAAAATGCTGCAGTCGAATAATTCTTTCGGAAGAGCAAATCGATGTCTGAATAATAAAACCAAATCGAATTTTCGTCGATTTATTTCTGAAACGCACTGCTGCACTGACTAGATTCTAGATTCTCATTTTTATTGCTCAAAAAAGGCATCACACCGGGTGGAGGTGGTCGATGGCAGCGCGCCACATTCATACCATAAGAATCCCCTGACGGTTATGTGATATAGCGATAGGGAATAAATGCTCTATTTCTGACCGACCAGGCGCAATAAATTTGATTCGCTCGCCGTTATCACAGCTCAAATATATTAGATGCCAAAATAAACCAAGTTCTTTTTCCCTCGAGTGCTCTTCTCTAATAGAACTGTTTAAGTGTATTATCTTTCATGTGTTTTCCGCGAATAGAGCTTTTGGGTGTCTTTCATTCAATATCGTAGACCGAGTACTTAATTGTTCTATCAGAAATATTGTAACTTTTCACTAGAGCACTTTTAAGTTTTGGCACGGTAGTTTTACGAGTTTATATTCTGTTATACTGTGTGCAAAATGTTGATAGAACAAAAATGATATTAAAATTAGAGTTTACAAGAATGTAAGCTCATAAAATTACCAGGTTTCAAAAGTGCTCTAGTGAAAAGTTACAAAAATTCTGATAAAACATTTGAGTACTCGGCCCACTATTTGTAATTCGTAAATTTCTGCAATTCAATACTCTGATAGCCAGATGTATGTACAATATTTTATTCTACAATATTTAATGATATCGCTCTAAAATTACTGATCAAATTAGTGGAAAGGAATTTAAAACATCACGGGTATCCTATGCTTTCAAAAACAAATCAATTTACGCTGTAAAAACTGTCCGCACTGTTACTCGAACCGGTGAGCTCTGTAACCGAAACCAAAGGCGTTTATTATTCGTCTAAAGGCCTGGCATAGATGTTTAGTACTAATTATTTTTTTACTGTATTAAGATTTTCTTTATTGATTTTGTACAGTAATAAATTTGCTAGTATAGTATTTTTACTTCATACTGTTACAAAGTTATTTTAATCTAAATCATTTTTAAAGTTTTCTGAAGAGTGGTCAATTTTGCGCTATTGCATCGTCGCAGCAACTAAGCGATAAGTGAATTACAGATCTAATGACCTAACGAATAGTCGGAACAATAAATTATAATAACAACTACAATTTCAATCACTGTCATTTCTTTTGTCAAGTTTAAAAAATATGTATTTTTAGGTTGAAATCTTATAACTGGTATGTTCTGCCATTTGGCATTATGTCATTTTACGTATGAAAGCAGTGTGTGGTGTCTCCCATGGCCCTCTACACCACTTTCACCCATGCACCATATCGTGAACGAAAGTAGTCTTTAGAAAAATATCAATGTTTGTCACCGTAGTGTCCTCTATTTTCGATATATTTCATTAAGTTTGCAAACAATATATAAGAGAAACAGCTTTATTTAACGTCTAAGACCTACTTATTGAGAGCTTATTATATACGAAATATAAACATGAGTGTACAATTATTATTGTTAAGGTTTTCGTAACGGATAATATAAAAATATCACATTGTAATATTAATTATATTTCTCAACGCCTAGACGATAACTTTGTGGAAATCTTTAGACTCAATGTGTCGTGATGATATAAGGTCACACATAAGTTGTAATGATTCAAGTGAAACGTGTTTTCTTCTCAAACGCCGTTAATTTATAAAATATTAAGAAAAAAAAAATTTGTACGTAACATTAATTTTGAAGATGATTTTCAAGGAAGTGAGTGTTTCATCATGATATACAATACTCGGACTAACAAGTTATATATTTAAATAACATATTATATTATTTTCAAAATTATTAGGAAATCTAAATATTTTTCACTCGCTACTTAACTGAATGAAAAATAAACGTTTACCTTTTTAATATCTCAGTTCAGGAGAGTTGTACTTATTTTTTTGTTGTTGTAGGAAGCACTTGTTGTGTCGAGTCGAATTTTTGTCTTGAAAAAATATTATCCACGCCTTTCAGATCTTTGCAAAAGTTTTCCACTCTTGAGACTTGAACATAACTCAATTTCTGTTTTACAAACATCCCCATCTACTTTTGCACCTGATAATAATCAGAATCGCATTCAGGAATATACATAATACGGCGAAAAAAATTGTTATTATTTTTAAACCCTAGTGGAGTTACTCTAATTGCACATGCTCAGAGTGCACCCATTTCAAAAATCAATCACTTGATTTTCTTACTATAGCGAGAATTAATAAACTAACTATGATTTATAATAAAGAAAGAAATATTTAATCGATTTCTTTAAATAGATGCTCATGCATTCATTGTACAATAGTTATTATTTGTAGTATGTATGGGGATGACTATACGATTTAATTCTCATCATTAAAATGTGCTAACAATTTAATGTAATACTATTTATAACTAAAATTTAAAAAAAATACAGACACAAGTTTGGGCCTGGATTTGCATCTTTTAAAAATTGTGTCCCGCCAAAGAGACTCATGAAAAGTTTTTTATCCCAGCTCGCTATCAATACCTTGGGTGCCTTTGAAATAATTGAGTTTTCTCCACTCTAATGGAACGCACAGAAGTACAAAAGTTGACCGTTTCCAGATGTAATTATTCTTTGTAATTCGAATTCGTTTCATTAAAAGATATAAATGCTGAACATTTTCAAAAATTCTGATGCCTTTTCTAAGACAGACATATTATTTTCTAACACTCAGTGAAACGAATTTATTTTTTTAAATACAGTTTTGGGAATGTATTTATTGACTTGTGTAGTTACAGATATTTTAACATTTTGGCATAGATGTGCAGTCAATGGCGTCGAGAAATTATTGTTGCCTTTTTGAAAGAGTCAGGTAGTGCGGTTTCTATGATGTTCGATCGCGTTCTATCTATCACCCGCTTCCATCTATCGGTATGAAGCGTTCTGTAGATATCTCTGGTTTGGTTAAGTGTTGTCAGCTTATCCTTATTGTCAATGGTATTTATTTGTTTCCCCACACTTTTATATTAAAAAAAAAAGTAAAACCGTTAAGACATCGAAACGAAAAGTATCTACAAGCGTGACATGTCAGTTTTCAACTGTTAAATACATTAATGTTAGTGCATACATATGAGGGTTAACCTAAGATTTAAAAGAATAAATCATTTATCATCAGAGAACTGCATGAGACCGATCTTTTAATCATGCACTATTGTGATTAAGAAAAGAAATAACGTAGAGAAAAAAAGAAAATGTGACTTGCTAAGCCACTTAGTTTAACCGAATAAGATGTGCGAGTTTTCCTTCACTACGCCTGAGAAATTGTGAAATTACCTTAATTTAAATTATCTTAAATAAGTAAGAACTGAAGACCAATCCTTACATTTTTTAAAGACGATACAATAATCAGTGCGAAGATGCTACCCAAAATAAGTGAAACAATAACAAATTTCAATTTGATTGGTTAGGTTATCTTTTAAATACTATTTTTCGAATCCACTGACATTTCATACTGAGCTGTGAGTAGCTGGATGAAACCCCACCAACTTGTTGAATCCTCGTAAAGATTATTCCATGCATGGTCAAATATGACATGACCTGATAACTCTAGAATATGTTACGCGCATCTCTTCTCCGCGTTTGATTTTTTATTAATATAATTATAGGAGAAGAAATTTTATTATTTCAATAAAATAATCACTCTCCTCGTTACTATGTTGTAAGATAATGAATTTTGGATTTGTGTTTCGTCAATTAAAATCTTAATTGCGAGATGAATTTATTTAAGAAATGTTCACGGATAAAAAATTCACTTTGATGTATTATTTATTGTATCGGCAAACGTGACTTTATTATGAAGGAAGTTTATCAAGAAGAAAAAAAATAATTGACGTAATGTAGTGTTTTAGTTCAAAGCTGAAAATGCTTGGCCTTAATAAAAGTTTTTATTTTAAAGCATCTACTCACAAAGCCTTTTGCAGAAACACTTAACGTTATAAAAATAAAAGATTTGAAGTTTTACCAATGCTCTCTTGGGCAATGCAAATTAAAATTTCTTCGCAAGTTTTCTCCTGGTAATTGGAAGGCAAATAGAAGTTTTAATATTTTACTACGCTTCTTAAGAAATTAACTTAATTTATAATGTAACATTATGTTACCTGTTTTTTTTTCAGGATACTTTATTGTCTTTTCTTCTACCATATCCGCTCCCTGCGTTAGGAATATTACCAATACGCTGCAGCTTCACCCATAAATGTACGTTATTTCTTCATCTTTCTCACTTGGATCCTAAAAACGAGATATAGAAAGAGCTTTTAGCTAGCTTATAATCCTTTGAATACCTCATAGTTCTTACCTTATATTATAAAAGAGACGTTGAAAAACTGACTGAAAACCAGCCTTCACAAAATTGCTTTATCGAGAATCCATTATGCTCCACATGTAAGTGGATATATATAAAAACAATAGTGTAGTTGAATGTGCAGAATATAATTAAATCATTTTTCTTTAATGAAAAAATTAAATGTGGCCAACAATTTGGCTGAAAGTATTCTTAAACTTCAGGTTTTGAAACTGTATCTATCGACATCGTAGTCTTCTTAAAAAGGCTGATATAGTAAATGGCTTTCAGTCAATCCAAGCTTAACCTCACTCTGCATTTTTTATAATTTCAGAAGGATACTTAAGATAAGTCTTGATCTAAAATTTGGTTCAATAATAACGTCTCCATTTAAAAAAACAGATTGCTCTGAAAAATATTGTAGACTCATTCTTTTTATTTAGACGTTGGTTTGCAAGTAAATATTTTACATTTATTTTGTTTAAACTGAAAAACTTTAATGAATATTTATTGAATTAGTCTTCATTCTTCATAAATACTTAGCGAGAAAGCAATCATCTTAAACGAATTGCTACCAGTAATGAGGATTTACATAAAAAAGCAATTACATTTGAAACATTCAAATTATATTTAGAGACTATTTTTGTTCAGACGAAATTACTTATTTCTTATTACGTGTTTACGTAAAGGATGCACAGACTAGCGGGCGGAGTGAACATCGCAATATAATATATTGCCGACGCAAAATTTTTGCAGTGCTGGAGACTTGTCTCTTTCGACCTTTCTATTCAGAGAATATTAAAAATACTTACATATGAATAATTTTCAATGCTAAATTTGATGAATAAAAAACTAATGCACGTTACACAATTTTGATAGTAATTTCAAAGTGAACGAAATTTTTCTACCTGAATGATTAAATTCCCAGTGAAATCATTCCTTATCACTAAAGAACATACGTGGAATATTCTAAAAAAAGGTTAATCATATAATTTTATTCAATAAAAGAATTTAAACATGTTGGCAGTGGCATAGCTAGGAGTTTTTCTATCCCCACCAATTATTCCTCCAAAAATGATGATTTTATATTTACAATAGTGTTGCGTTGTGGAATTACCTTCTAGAATTTTTCTTCACCATAAATCACTACGATGTTGGATGTGATTTCTTTAAAAATGTGTATTATATTTGTGCAAATGATGTAAAACTATATTGTAATGATTTGAAATTTTCGTTGGTATATATATTATTTGTATACAAATATTTTCGAATTCTTTGAACTTCTTAACTGTTACTAACATCTTTGCTACGCTTGAATCCTTCTGAATGTATGTTTATAAATATTTTCATATTTACATTTTAACGCGGGAATTGTATCAAATTCCCTCCAAAATTAAAAAAATGCAGAATTAAATAATAAACAGTAGCTTCCACAATTATAAAAAAACTAAAGATACTAACTGTTACACCTAATGTATTTAGATAATTTCTCGTCAATGATAATTACACGATCGCAAGATGAAAAGCGTTATTTATTATACAAGAGACCGAATTACTTACTGCACTCCAGCCCAAATTAACCCTATGGGTTCAGGTTACTGTACTGATCCCGATAAATATGTATCTAAAAATGGATCCCTTTTTTTTACAAATATTCATTCATTACAAATACGTTTTCGAACCGCATACGTACGCAAAACGAATAAAGAAATGTCGTATTTATTTTATATTACTAATTTTTTTAATATCAATATTTATTTATGGCCGCACATGAGAACCACTGCTTTAAACTGACCATAATATTTTTATCTCAAACCGGGAAAATTTCGAGAGTTTTCACCACCAATGCGATTTTAGAAAGAGAGAAGTATTATATATTCAGCTAAGTTCGTATGATTCAAAAAGGCTTTGTTATGGAGTAGTTAACAAAAACACAACAATTATTTGGTAATTATCAGCAGATCACATATTCGGTAATTATCAGCAGACCATAAATTATATAGGATTACCCTAAAATGGCCAAAGATAATAAGTTAATAAATCTAGTTTTTAGAAACATTTTGCAAAACTAAATAAACAAAACAAATTTGTGGATTTTTCATATTAAATTATAATTGATACATTCGTACTCCAAAGATGGTGTAACAAGGTGTTATACATGTTTCATCACTTTGAGAAGCACCTACAGATTACTCTGTCTCAGATTAGTAATGTAAATGTTATTTTGTTCTTCTATGCACGTATTTTCTGAGTGCGATTTAATGTCTGAACCATTTTTTAATGTTCAACGTGCAGAATATGCTAATATTTTTTATTCAATTCCGTTTCATTTTGTGAGTTCTTTCAAACAGAACTGTATTTTTCTCTGACATGACAACGCTCAAAATAAAAATAAATTTTCCCGTATCCCGCAAAAAACTTTCCGTTCCAATTATTATTATAGAAGTTCTCACTGTCGATAGATATATTCAATTGCAGTTCTCAACTCCACCATAACAGTAAGCACAGACTGTGTGGAATCCAAAGCGCTTTGGCGTAGAGCAGTTTGAGCAATAATAACAATTAGCACGCTCTACGTTCACGACGGTGAGATTTCCCTCTTCCTGTGTTGTTTCTTTACACAAATTCAAAGCTTTAAGCATCCTTGCGAGACCGCAGGAGGGATGTTGTGCCACTTAGTGGGTTTAATAAGTCTCTCGAGGTGAGTCTTGGGAATTTTGTACGTGAAACGTTCAAGTAATCTGTAAAATCCTCAATTCTACAAAAGCTCAGGCACGTTTGCAATATCAGTTGTTATAATTAATAAATTAATACATATTAGAAATGTTTCTAGCACCAAACACAGTAATATCGCATTTGAGGTGTTCGCTGTCAAATCTTGGTGGAAAGACATTATATTTTAAAAAATAAAGCACAATTTGGTTTGTACTTAGTCAATCGTAGGCAACCTTTTAACTTTGACGGGAGCCCCAAATGGCTTGATTGAAAAAGTACACACTCTTTAGTTTGATTTTTGAATGTAAAATCATAAACAAACCTATTCGATCAAAAAAAATCAAATAAAATGGCAAGCCACTCATACACTGATATGTTTTATGAGTTACAAATGTATTCATTGGTTACTTTACCGTGGCATGACATATTGACTGTCGAAAAGGAAAAAAAACTAACTCGATCTATGTAATACTGGATATTTTACACAACTATCTGTATAATTTTCTTTCTAAAATATCTTAATTATTAACAGAGACTTATCATTGAGACAAGTGCCTTCAATAATATGCTTCCCATGTACTTGAGAGCATGGTTACTGACCACAGTACATAGACAAAGTTTTTGATGATGACCTGATGCCGCTATCAACAGAATTTTACTGTTTTAAAAAAAGGCGTGTCGATTCCATATTAACATTTTAAATATAATATTATACAAATACGAAGAAAGAAAGTTGTGTACAAGATAATATTAAATAATATGAAGTAGAAATCGTCACAAAGAACATAATAGTCTTTGCTGAGGGATAAATTTGATAAACTATAATATTGTAATCTTCCACGATCTCATATAAGAACCTCGTGGTAGCCCAAAGTTTAATATTGTTATTGTAAAACATGTCGTTTCTTTACTGTTTGAAACTTCTACGATAAAGATAACATAACAACAATTAATTTATCTAATACAAATCAAAATTTAAAGTACATTTCAAATTTGATATTGATTTCTTTTGATTCTTAGTGGAAAGACAATATTATAAAAACCTTTCAGTTTTGATTTGTTTAATTTAAGACATCGACTGAGGGTGCTTAATGGAATTTCAATATTAAATTTGGATTATTGAGATTTTGTACACTTCCATGTATTAAATACATGGAAGTGTACAAAATCTCAATAATCCAAATTTGATCTGTTTAGTTAAGTAATAAAGTACTGATTACAAAAATAATGGTGGGGAGCAAAATTTTCATTCGATTTGGGTAACTTTGATCCACGATACAAATAATCACTGTAATTACTACAAATTCGGTGATTTTAAAGTTTTGGCAACATCTCTTTATGCATCCATATATTTTGTCCATAGTTGAGATGGGAAAAAATATATTGCATTTGGTTTACAAATGATTAATACAAATTGAAAGAATGGCTAATCCAATTTATTTCAAGAAAAGTTTTTAAATTGTGGTTTATCATTTCAAACTGACATATTACATATTCAACAATAAAACAAAATATGTTGCACATTAATTCATATTTTTACCACCAAGGGCTACTCAATATCTTTGCTTAACTAAAAAATATTCATACGGCATTAGTATTGTCATGGTATTATTCAATTCAGTACCTTATTCCATGAAGTAGGCCAATCTTAGACCGATGGGTAAACTTACCCAAATTGATGGTATTTAAAATGTAATACCTTTTCGATTCTTTAAGAATAAAATAATGATTTAAGACATCGACTGAGGGTGCTTGATGGAATTTCAATATCAAATTTAGCAATCACTGCATTGTAATTTAATACATTACAATGCAGTGATTGCTAACATTTCTATGTGGGTAAAACCACACGTACATTAGATATAAGAGTATCAGAACATTTAACTGCCTTTAGATGAAAAAAAGATACTTCGACATTCGCAAATCACTTTTTATTGGAGAACCATATGTTGAATGAGGATGATGGGTTAAATTGTTACATCAAAATATGGGGGATTATAAATTATTTTATCAAGAAATTTTGGAAATCAATAAAGCCCAGTTAAATTCCTTTCCAATTCTGAACGAACAGCTAAATCTTCCAAACTCCCCGTTGCTGTATCCCATACGTTGAATCACCTAACTGATGTCACTAAATGTGAAATGATTGTATATATTTATCCTTTCGTCGAATTGCATCCCGTCGAAGCCCATAATGCTATTATAATTGTAAAATCACCGGTAATTCTAATATTAGTTTTTAAAGCGGCAATTCGCCACTCTGTTAATGCGTTGTCTACAAAATAAGGATTAAGGCGATTCTCGAAATTTTAACTCGGGTATCAGTGTGGATCCTGGACATGTAATATTTTATCTCGTAAATAATATTTGTCGTATTTGTATCTTCTATATAAACGTTAGACACTGTTTACTGTCTGTCAGTTCAAGTCCATTCGTGGACTCGAATGCCTGAAGATGTCCAAAGGCGAAACCTGAGTCGTTAGTGCTGAAATACATGGAAGTGTACAAAATCTCAATAACTCAAATTTAATAAAATAATGTATTTCTACGCATATTTTTTTTAATTGTTTTAAAAAAATAACTACCATTTTATATAACAAGAAATATATATGTCAGGTCCGTGGTGCAGTGGACAAGGTTGTTAGCTGTGGTAACGGATGTCTCGAGCTCAATTCCCAGTACGGACAGTTACATACATTGACTTTTCAATCGAATTATGGATTTCTGTTCGTAGATATGGATGTTTGTGAAGTCTAAAATTTCTTCTCACTTACCCGATCAGAAAAACTGGGCGTAGAAAGAGTGATAAACTAACCACTAGTTCTATTCGAGCCCTGTCCTTCTATCCCTACTCTCTTTGAAAATGAGAGGATGGGCAACTGAGTAACAAGTAGTTCTCGAATAAAAACCTGTATCAAGATACCTACATTAGGAGGCCATATGTTCCATATTGGGAGCGGACATGGTGGAAAAAAATATTTTACTTATATTGGAACAAAATAAATATTTGAAAATTTCACTATATTTAAACGTTCATTTTATTATAAGTTATTAATAAGTTGGTAATAGAACATCCAATCCCAGACCCTTTTTATGATATTCCCGAGATTGGCTATTAGGTGTAGGGCAATGTGTTAAAATGTACATTTAAAATTAAATTTATATCCATTATTGCTCCAACTGTTAGTCGTATATGATTCAATATTTTTTTGGATATTGGAATGGTTTTTTTATTGATTTTGAAATGAAACAAAAATACATAAAAATCAAAATCGATATATGTTTTATTTATTGCATTATAAAGGTAGGTTTTACCGGATGACATCTTAACAGAAGACATGTCCTTCAATTTGACTTTAAAATATTTCACTTCATTCATTTAAGAAGCAGTCCTTATCTGTCCTCCATTTAGAATTGCTTAAGCATGGCTGCTATAAAATATGAGAAGTAGGGAGACCACAATACATTTATATTAATTATATAATACCATACAAAATACGTACATGACCAAACCAAGGCACACGTTGTAATTCATGAAGTTTTAATTTGATACATTTTTTAGTATTTACAGTGAATCACGAAATCCCGGGATTGCTATTTAGACAATCCCGAGATTACGAAATTGAATAATTGACCGCGATCCCGGATTGCAGGATTAGAAGAAATAGTTGGTAATAATAAAAGTATTACAAGAAATGTTATTACAAAATAAGCGTCAAACAACAGTTTTGCCATAATTTCAAAACTTCAGGGTTTCAGGGTGCACTCCATAAAAGTTTGAGAAAGTCAAAGTCATTATACTACTTAATGAAAAAGTTTTCCGAGAAAGTCAACTCTTATTAAATGAAAGTTAGTAAAAGTTTTTATTAAATGTCAGTTGGACGTCGATACCAATTCATAGTCTCGGCTTACAAGGAAATCTTGCCATTTGGAAACGAAATTAAAAAACAATAGAGCTAAGATTTTGAATATTAGACATTCAAATGGCCTACTGATGTTGAAGCCAAAAACTGGTGCTATTGTTTTTTAATTCTGTTCAAAAGTCGTATTTTTATCTTATTAGTTCAATAATCGACTGAAAAATGAATGGTTAAAAAAGTTCTTACGGGAATATGATCTGACTGGACAATGTAACCGAATTGGAAAAACACCTAAAAGCATTGACCACTTGGCTACAAGATTTAATTATTGGTAAAGGCTTATTTATTCTCTTTTGTGTATTATACTCTTTCTACAAGTGATAAGACACTCCGTAGATCAGAGGATGGCGTGAAACCGAAATGGCTATCAACCAATTGATAAAAATGATAGGATTCTTGTTTAAATGCATGGATATCAGGGCTTTTTAGATTTCTCCACAACCAGTTGATCATAAAGACGAAGCTTAGAGAGAGTTAGAGAGAGAGAGCGATTAGCAGAACTACCAGTTCTTTTTTAACCTTACCTTATTTTAAAAATGATTGATTTATTAGCAGTTTTCATTAAACAAATTTTGTTGGGTTAAATCGATATGATTCAATATTATACTTCACATTTAGAGCGAAAATCAAAAATCCTATTAAAACGCCAAATACATTACTTACATATATTGTAACTCGCCTTACTATTCATTTTATGGTGGTTTTATATAATTTTTACAGAAGAATTCAAAAATATCCAAAAAAATTATAATTCGATATTCTTCTATTTGATTTTTTTATATAGCTGTATATTTCAGATAAAACTGAAGACCAATAAAATTGCCACAAAGTGCAGGTCGGCTTGCATCTTGCAGGCACAAACTTCCGTTATGCCACTCAACGACAAGATGAGATTCAATTTGCTGCAAGTTTTACTTTTATCTCGGAGTAAAGTCTATAACGTCTCAAAGGTTTTTTTTACGAAAAGTCACTAGAAAACTCAATAAAAATAGCTATATCTTATTATAGCAAGAGTTTTCTTTACTATACAAAGTTTTCAGTTGAGCTTAATAACTTTGACAACTAAATAGATTCAACATTAGCTTGATATACTTTTAATATTATATTATAGCTTTTGTGTCAGAATTATTAAAATAAATAATTTTAAAATAAAATACATGTTTTCTGTAACAATTAATAAGAGAAAATTGATAATCAGGAATGCTTATTTAATTGTGAGTTGTGAACACAATGGATTTGAGTTAACTTCGTTATTTTAGTATTGTTAAACTATTAAAATAATGAAGTCATCAATTGTATTTTTTTATAATACTCTATGTTATATATTATGTTAAATTCTTTTTTTCTCGTTGCCCTTTGTTCTCAACACAGTTGTAGGTTTAATAAAATATGTAAGCAAGATTATATCTGGAATAAATAAATCCCATAGTAAGATTTTCACCAATATTTACTAAAAGAAATAACAAGCAGAACGACACTAAAAAATGTTTGTTACCGGAAACGCATGCAGTGCCTAACCGTTACAGTTCAAGTTTGTTGACAATTCCCGCGACGCTTATTTGTTGACATTTTAGCATTTCTTGGTGAACAAATACCGTATAAATCTTTTATCTAACTCTGTGTCACGCAGAAGTTTATTTTATTTACAGTAAGATAATCCATTTATGAATATTGAATGGCTTATTTTATCCGTATATATATACAACTTTTAATCCACAATAATATACAACTTTTGGTTGTATATTATTGTGGGTTTACATTACAGGATCACAGAAAATGTTATTACAATAATCGTTTCAATAACCCTTTCGGAAAATGCAAACTGAGAAACAATTTGGTTTCAAAAGTAAGTTATCCGTATAACGATCAGGTCACTGTTATAATTATTGGTAAGATCAAATAACAAATGTTGGTTTTATAGATTTAATATGTTTTTCTTGGCCACCAGTTTTAGATACCTTCATTTTTACACTCAATTTTATATATATAAGCCTGGTATGTTTGTATTTTTATCAGTTGATAATGGTCGTTGTGAGCGAAACCGGTCCTGATCATTATAAATACGTGGAAGTACTACAAATGAATTTTGTTTTATTTTTTAAAATATAAAAATGTTCACTGGCCGTCTCGAAAACCGTTGTTTATTGTTGAATTATTTGGTTCTTTGCTAAATGCACTAGTGTGTGCTTTTTTACAATAGTGAAATTTCGTGGCAAGGGTCCAGTGAGCAATTGGCAAGAAAAGTATTGGCAAGCTATGGATAAAATAGTGTTAAGGACACAACGAGAATGAAACCTTTGCTAAATTAAGTGAAAATTGTCAAAACTTATAATAAATTGACTTTTTAAATGTAAAACTCAAGAAAATGTCGTGTGATTGGGATTTTACTTCAATATCAATATTTTTGTAAAAGAATTTAGGTCATCATTCTTATTAATGCATTCTTCTTGCAATAAAACTTTGTAATAAATAAATTACTTTCAGCCAATAAAAGTATAATCCGAATTCCAAAAATCGTATTTTATATTTGTAAATAAAGGTTAATACAATCGATGAATTTAGTAAATATTTATAAATAATAATTTAAGGATTAAAAAATGTATTGATAATTATTTATATATTTAGATGTATTTAACTGTCTTTAAAATGAAAATGCCAAAATAGATTTTGAAAATTTCGACAATATTTATTATAGAGCTTAAAAAAAATTATTTGATATATTTTTTTAAAAATAAAATGGATAAATGTGCCAGTTTGAAGATTCAATAAAAGTTAGGCAGCAATATATTTATGAATAAAACTAATTTTCTCGTACACATAAATAAATAATCGATGATATTGAATGAAGTTGCCCAATGAAATAATAACACTTAATTTAGTCTGCGAAGTTATATAGTTCATAAATAAAAAGCTCATTCATAAAACGAATGATTAAGCTGATTTACGACAAAAAGCGAGCTTTAGCAAACAAAAAGGCTCGAGTAGGTATAATTTGAAAGTTGATGCCACCCGGAAGAAAATATATGAGTACTTAATCATAAAATTCAATATAAATTTTATGATAACACAGCTAATAAATTTTTCAGATAAACATATTTAATTGTTTTGCCGAATTCCTCTTTTGTCAGGCAGTCTGCTAGTCGAATGTCGACTGAAACATAACGATGATCGTAAAAAGAAGATTTCTTTTTCGATTTTATGGAGTCGGGAAATAATAAAAGCAATTTTTGTGTAAGAAGTACAACATTTTCTATGGCGTAAGTTGGAAATTAATAAAGGAATATATTGACGTACCATGATCAAGTATTTTTTCATATATGTTGAGGAATTGAATTGTTAGTTGCAATCGTAAATGAACCATCTTTATGACGTCAGAAAGTCAAATACAGTAGCTATAAGAATACAATAAGACCGGTAGTCAAACAATGTTTACTGTAAAATTGCTATTAATAGGGTAGTTGACACGAAACTGAGTAACGCATAAAACATTTGGGCAGAGCGGTTAGATATAAATATTGATAAAGAAATGTTATGTACGGTAATTTGCAAATAATCACGATTTTAAAAGAAATACATTATTGAGTAGATTAAATATTTATAGTTTCTGGCATATTATAAGAATCTTAAATTATAGTAGTATTAATCGATGAACAATATTATTAATTATTCCTATATTAACTTCAAATAATCGGATTCAATGGAAATTCCTAAGTGATTTACATATACAAATTTTGAAACATATTCTCTAAAAAGTTACTTATTAATGAAACAAAATACATGTCAAATATAGTTACGTAAAATTTTGGAATACTAAACTAATCATATTTTCCTCTTACAAATGAATTATGACCAAGTAGCAGCGGAACATGATATAATTGATCAAATATTTGGTTGTTAAATTATCCTTTTAGCAGATAATAAAATAAGAAAAAAGAAAATTACTTAAACTATAAATTCTCTTTCATAAAACTAACATGCACTGAGACAGTGATAAAAATATAAACACCTACCTAAGAAAACGTCGATGATGTTTTCTTCCATCTGTTTCCACTATGAATCCCATGAACTCGTAATAGAGCATATCATACAATTTTTTTAAACAAAATCTGGTTGTAAGTCAGTTTGACAACTTCTCTCATCAGAGAAGTTGAATATACAAGGATAGTAGTAAGCCATTCGTTTTCTCTTTGAAACGATTACAGGATTGGGTAAAAGGTTTTTGAGATGAAATGAAAACGATGATTTTGGCTACAAATACAAAAACGATTCTCAAATATATTTATGTATATACTAGTATAACCATACCCGCCATTTATGAGGTACTGAAATTGAAATACTGAATGTATAAAGTAGCTAGAACGTCAGAGCTGTGTGAGCATTTTTAACACCGCAAACTCTTACGTCATGAGAAAATTTCATACCTACATGTGATATGTGATAATAATAAACTACAGAGCGGTCTATAAGAAATATATGTGTCCATTCGAAGATTCAAGCCCTTGACAGCGCAACCTAGGTGATAATGTATTGCTAGTAGTGTTGATTATTTGCCTCGCCACTGTATTATTTTATAGCAGTGTAAACTGAAAAAACTAAAAAAACACAAACAGTAATAAATAACTAATACAAACAATAATTTAATCAGAAATTAATTACTCCGAACGCGATATTCCAACTTATCCAATTACAACGTTCCGTGCTCAATCATTTCGAGAGGAAATAGCGCCAACTTATCGAATATCATAAAACAAAGAATACACCCTGCTAATGGCTATCGAAAGTCGATATACGATGCGGTCATGTAGTCTGCGTGTGTAGACAAGACGGGGTGGATTTATGGTGCGACTCTACGGCCGGTCGACCGGGTTGTGATAAATTCTACGCCGCTACGATCAAAACTAAGGGATGGTTTTCTTGATATGATATAATAATCGAGTACCATTTCTTCCTGCTTCGCGTAGCATGATCGATTTTAAAACGGTGTCACGTTTTCGTCTGCCAAGACGAAAGTTTCTTTGAAAAGTAGGTATATTTAAACTATTATGTACTGGTTGATAACCCATAAAAGTTCGCTCTGTTTGTCTAACCAATGTATTAAGTCGTTTTTTTTGCAGTACGTAAAAATGACATATCAACCTTCCCATTTTAATGCTAAAAAAATCCCTGTATTTGCCATATAAACGCATTTATAATGCGAAACGACAATTTCAAAGAGTGAAATATGGTTTTATGTAGAATTAAGTAATTATTTTACGTCATATTTTGTTTGTAAAACCTGAAATGCAAAATTATCGAAATACACAAGAATCTAAATTCTTCATAGCAGAACAGGCTCGAGACGTTTTTTAGTACTGAAACAAAACGGTTGCATATGTTACGGTGATGCATCTCGGGTCGTTACTATACAATCCTAATTGTTACTATACTATATTTAGTATTATACTTTACTGTAATATTGTCTTTTTCGATGGTAAAATTAACGAGGTTTTCAAATTATGATTGATTATACGAAGAAGACGTAAACTTTAATGTATTTTTAATTATATGTAGAACTATTTTATTTACAAATAGCAAAATTTTCAATTTTTTGTGTGACCTATTTCACAATATAATATAAAGGTTTAAACGCCGAAGTAACGCAATATTACACCATAAGTAAGGAAGGGTTAACAAAAATAAGTATATATATCGAGAGTATACTGACAGAGGACGTTAAGTCATAACAACATGTTGTGAGATAATCGCATTTAAAGCATTTCTATTCCAAAGTACTCTCTAGTACTATTTTTTACGTAATAAAAAATGATCTTTTTGACATATATAAATCATACGATTTGGTATCGATGAGTTATAGGTTTATCATGATTTTTTCCAGTATAAAAAAATATCAATAAGGCGTAATAATGTAATTCTTCAGTCATTTTTTATATACTATGACTTCATACAATAGACCAGTACGAAAAATGTTAAATTGCATAGATTTTGACATTTTAAAAAAAACAAATCATCAAAAACCGACTTAATGCACTCTGTTGACACGTCGCAATCTTCAATTGCAAAGCTCAGAGCTAAATACCAAAAATAATTTTTAAGTACCTTGTATGCTTTGATGGACATATCCATAGAATTTATTCTTCGATAACTGCTTGTTATTAATTAGCTCTTTTTTCAGCAAGGGTAAAATATGCATAGTGATAGTTTGCTTATCGCTTTCTATACTCCCCTTCTTCAGATCGAATTCAAGGTGGCTATGAAGGAGTATTATAAACCTCGTAGCTTAAAATCAATGAATGAATGAGATTCAAACTCCTGCTCACTTAATTGAACAACCTTAATCAAAAATTTCAAAAATTAACACGACGACATAATTAAAATTAATAAAATACGGATATAGGTACATTAACAAAAACCGATGCTAGTTTTACTGCAAATTATTTTTGTTTTTACAAAATATATTGTTCATTATAATTATTAAATATTGTAAATCATGTAAGCCATTGAGTAGAACTCATATGTTATATAAAACCTATCGATCATGTGTTTTATGGTAGTTGAATAATGGTCATAAATATTATCACAAAGCAGCCACACCTTAATCCAAGTATTCACTTTTGCCGTTGCATTTTTGAAGTATGCTTTGAAATAATCGAATGATGTATGGGAATTTTAAAACGAAATACAGTTTGTGAAATTGCAGTGCAATATTTAATAGACGTGGATTTATGGCGAAAACTACTTTGAGAAAATGAGATGACTATTTTAATCATTTGATTTATGTTAAATGTATCGAATAAGATGCTTACACGGAGAATATTTTAATACCCAACACACTTCAAAAGTAATATGTTATAGCTTACTAATAATATTTGATTAAAGACAAATATCAGCATCTGTTTAAAAAATGATAAATTATCGCTACGTCCAAAAAGCTAAAAAATAAATATTTTTTAATTTTTGTGAAAGTTAAATACACCTCATTGTGATATGAGTTGAGAAAAATATTAATATTTATAATATTATCTATTAAATGGAATTTTTAAAATCACTTTTCTCCATTTTCTTCAGAAACGGAATGTGGTCAAATCCATGTAAACGTCTAAAAGAACATGAACATTGTTTTTAACAGAATTTTTACCAGCCATATCGCTGTTAAATATTATATTTATTCGCAATTTAAATGACACAGATTTAAAGATGAAAAATTCATCAACTACTTAAAATCAAATTAAAGATCATCATCAATAATGGATATTTGTTATTTGATTCTTTAAACTTTTCGGTAATTCACCTGTTATGAAGTGTGGTAACAGTCGTTTTAAGATATTCATCTGTCATTCTGTTACGAATTTTCGTTTTTCATTAAATATTTGACACTTCAATAATATTTCACTTCTCAACTTCGATCGACCCCTGTTGGGTAGTAAATAGGGATGTCAATTATTGCATCCCGAATACCGGAGTACTGAGACCTCGTCTGTTATTATTGGTCTGAAGTACTCGAGATCGATATCATCAATCCTGAGGTTTTCTGAATCTCAATCGTAGTGGAAAATTTGTCTCAACGGACAATGATTAAATGTATTGAATATTGTTGAAACTGATTTTAAAGTCTCAATAGGACATGAAATGAAATACGATTTATACGACTGAATTTTTAAAACCGAAGATGTTTAAGTTTCGTACGCATGAAACCAAATGATTTATCAACTGATTTACAACATAAATTCCTATTATGAAATAGGTGTGTGCGACTCCCATGCCGAATTCCTACATAATTTGGAAAAAAAAATTATACTAAAATAACTATGCAATCCAAAAGGTCATTTTTAATTTTTATTTTCAGTTAATAGATATGCAATCAGCTTATCTTAAAAAACGCCTGTTTCTTTATTATTCTTCAAACTATTATTAAATGCGTAGGTAATAGGCTTCATAATAATTGCTTTTGTACTGAACCAATATGTTAAAAATGAAACAAAATAACTGAAAACCGAAGCAAACGAAACGATCGACAAAAATATTTAAAATTAAAAAAAACCCCTTATATTTAATTTTATCCAAAATCGATCGTTAAATCATTAAAATGAAATCTTAAGGCCATTTCTCATTGTACATATTATGCGTAATGATTTTTTCATGAGTTCCCTTTTTTGAGTATTATCGAGGAGATTCCGCGTCCTTTGATATGGTTCACATTAATCGCTCATAACTCTTTAAATGTTTTCTTATTGTTTTATTGTCTGAACACGAATTGTTCACAAGCCATGCGTTAATGGTGTACTCATCTCTTTACGGCCCCGCCGCTGCAAGTATTCTGGTCATATTTACCCCGATGCGAGTTTTTATACCGAATGTATGCTTTTTTTTTTAATATTGACCTTTATATCAAATTAATTATATAATATAATAATCCCGGAATTAAAAAAACAACCCGGGATTGTAGGCCCTTATTCTGAGTGAGAAAATCCGTTTCAAATAATAAAATTCAAAGAAAATTCTCATCCGTCAACTTCAGCTGGAAATTTAAATTATATTCATTGTTGAGTCATTGCTTCATCTGGTAGTCTTTAAAAACGTATTTTCTACTGCAGGGGGATAATAATGACTGTTATTGTTATGTTTAAGAAATGGAACCGTCCACTTGTTTCTGATTTTGCCAGGAAACATAATTTCCATTTTCTCTGGTTTTAATTTATTTGCATTTCCTATCGAGACCACAAGCTGTAGACAAAAACATGGACTGGAAATATTGTCAACCGACCAAGGTAGCCACCTCAATATTAAATATGAGATATGACGCTTACGGTAGGTAAGACATTTTATAAGTGTATCAATATTTAAGCTTTATGACACTCAACCGAATGCGTGGGAGCGAATGTAAATATCACATACATACATGCCTTTGAACACAAATCCCAATTGAAAAATCAATATATGAAAATGTCCGCTTGGTAATTCAAAACCTGTGGCTACCGCAACGCAATGGAAACATACACAAAAGAGTCGACCACTCAACTACAATTACAAAGAACAAGTGATTAGCTCAGTTTTTTCATAGTTATATTCTAATACTTTAACTCTCTATGAAATTGTAAGAGGACAAAACACGGTCAATCTGGGTAACTTTGGCCCGGTTCTGAGGGTTTTTTTTTTGTATATTTATAGTATGCCGTAGCATTTTTGTGTGTTTTTGTTCAAAACAGAGATGTACTAATGTATTAAGATGAAATTTAATTAGCAAACATACATTTATTGTTATAATTGATATATAAATATAGATAAAACAAGATGGGCCAAAGTTTGCATCCCAATCGGGTAAGTTTAGCGCACGTTACAAATAATTCCTATAATTACTATAAATTCAGTGATTTTAAAGTCTTGGCTAGTTTTCTTTATGCTTTCATACATTCTCTACATAACTGAGATGGGAAAAAAACAGCATTTGGCTTACAGATTAGTAATACAAATTGAAAATTAATCCAGTCCATTTTATTTAAAAAAAAGTTTTAAATTTTGTTTTTTTCATTATAAGCTGACAGCTTACGAATTCAACAATAAAACATTGTGTTGCACATTAATTCATATTTTTACCACCAGGGGTTACTCAATACCTTTGCTTAACTAAAAAATATTCATATGGCATTAGTATTATCATGGTATTATAACAGCACCTTTTTCCATGTAGTGGGCCAACCGTTGGGCAAACTTACCCAAATTGATGATATTAAAATTTTAATATTTCAACTATTTTTCATTGTTAACAGTTACTTTGTTTTAATGAGTCAATTTTGAATGTATTTTCATAAATACGGCGTTGGAAATGGATTTAAAATCATACATACAACTTTGGAAAACGCAATACATAATAATATAAACGATAAATGTGACCAACCCGAGATCCGTTCGTACGAAATAATTGTTCAAATTAATTTAAATATTCTTTTTATTCTATCTTGGCTTTTAATAATGCTTATTTATAATCGTGAATTTTATCATTAATATAAATGTTTTAAAAGTAATTTCTGCCTTATCCTTAATGCTCTTTATGGTGGCGAAAATGATGGTTGTATAATTCAAACACAGTTCACGACCACATTAATAAAGGTCCAACGCTCTGATGTAAATTGTTCATCAGCAGATTACGGCGCTAAGCTATTCCCGCCAAAATTCTGTAGCGAACTCGTCGACAAAACTAATTATTTTGACTTTCGAACGATTTGAATTATTGTCGATTGCTTATTGGAATAAATTAATTATTTTCTGCTTTCTATGAAAACTTTACGAAGGCAAGTATTTTAAACGACGATTTATTATACCGTATTTTTTTTTGTAAAACACCTGATAAATTTTGTTATGAGAAAATAATTATAGGATGAGGAAATGCGGATTTAACAGCTCTTAGATTTATGGCGCATAACTAGAAATTAATCTACGAGCACTGTTTGTTTTTCAGTCGCTCATCATCCATGTCAAAGAGAATTGGGATAGAGAGGTGAGACTAGGACAGAAAAAATAGTTAGCTAATCGCCATCGTTATTAGCCCCGTCTCGTTTTAAGAATTGGATTGGTGGGAGGGAATTTTACCAGTCACAGATAATAGATTTATAATGGTATCCATAATGGAGCTTAAGCACAACTTTGAACACTCAACTACAGGCATGACAAGAATACTAGAAGTCACAGTCTCAATAGTGATCTATTTACTCCACGTTGTATCTAAAAATGTACTATAAGATAAAAAGATTTACTGAGCCCTAAGACCGGAAATTGGTTTATTGTTTTTTTTTGCAACCATGAAATTCTATTTGATTATATCAACTGAAGTTGTTTTAACAACAGCTAGCTGTTATTCAGTTTTTAAATGTCTTTGTTACTGAGGATAATGGTTTAAGGATAGGACTAAGAAACGAATAGTAGTGAGTCAATCTTCTTATTGTCCGATCAGTGATTAAAAACTCAATTCAAGATGTTGTCTCTTTCGAGATTCGAACCATTGGCTACTGAAACTGAAAACGACGGACATCGAAGACCGTTGATCACTCGGTTACATGAGACCGGAGAAATATTTTAGTACAAAAAACTGATTAAGACTGTCTTCTTAATTATCATAAGTGATGCGATGTTGTAATTGTATAGGACTACATTTTTTCAACAAAGCGATTTGCTTTTATATAAAGAAATACGAAGAGAATTTTACAATGTATATAAACGGCTGTTTAAGAGACATATAAAAGAAAACTTTCATGAATGTCCCCGCGTTAACATCTTTTGGTAGCAATTCGCAAAAACTGTGGCAGGGTTTTTTATGGCCGCAATGCTCTGTGAATTTTAAGCTCTAATTTGATTGTGAGGGTTGCGAAAATGAAGATTAACATTGTTAAATTGTCAGGTAAAAATGGCCTGCGTTAGAGACATCTACATATTGTTCGCCGAAGCAAAATTATTTATACTGTGAGGTAAATTTGAAAGGTAACATTATTTAAAATTGTCCTCTTCTGTAACACAATAACTAAAACAAGTAAAGCTTTTAAGTCTGCATCCATAATATAGAAAACAAAACTTGGTAAATTCAAATAATATAAATAATTTAAAAATAACTCCTAAAGGTGTTTTATTCCATACTTTTGGACACAGCCTATATGTGCATGCATAAAACGGCTAAACAGCCATGTTGGTGCGTTAACTACTGAAAGGGTATCTTTAAAAGTTTATCATGGAAATTGAATTCATAAATTCTATACAACGATATGAATGTCGGTTAAGTTATCACAAACTTGAAAAACGGGCGCATAGAAAACGATTAGCTACCTGGGTAATTCTTAACTATTTTACACCTATCATCTATTTAGTGACGCGAGAGACTGGCATGTAACCAGTTCTTGATTAAAAGTGTCTGACGAAACACCAATATATCAGGACATAATATTTAATAATATGTTGAATACATAATCAATATTCGTAACGAGTTGTCTAAACTGTTTTCTCTACTCAAATCTGACAAATACTTTTTTATGACCCCAGTTATCTAGAACAGTGGTTTCCAAACTTTTCATGGCACGAACCCCCAAAAAATTTTAGTTGTCAATTTTTTTATTTGATATTAATTATTACTATACATACATACATGTTTATATTTTATATCAAAAAATAATAACTTACTTGTAAACAATTTTCATTATGCATAGCAAGAAGCTTACAAAGCAATTTAGTGAGATGGATGAGCTTGTATGTTTTTAAACAACAAATCAATATCTGGTTCAATCTCACACATGATAACTCGCAAGGATTCAAGTCTCCGTGGAAAAGCATGATCTGTACTTATTTTTTATTAAAAGTAATGACGAAAATTCTAATTCAGATAGGTATATAGTCGCAAAAGAAATTAGGATTACTAAGGCTTCTTTTGTAATAAATGAATATTCTAGCTGTTTCTTGTCCAAAATATTTAAAATAAGTACTTCTCTACTAAAGAAGGTGCTCTGGTTTTTTATCATATATAAAAAAATTTCATAAATAAATATTTGTACTTTCTACTGATAATTTTCGCGGACCTCCGCGAAAAACCTACGGACCCCCGTTTGGGAAGCACTAATCTAGGATACCTTTATTAAGGATTTTTTTATAAAAACTTGGACTGTACACTCTGTACCCAATATAAAAATATAATAAATCAACCACAAAACTGAGAGTTCGCTTCACAGGCTCCACATTCTTTAGGTGGTTAATATAAATGAAAGACACTAGCTGCGCGATAATTGTCCTGCTATTAAATAAATTTTGTGAAATTTCTAACTATTGAATAATGTCTATCCCAACATTTATTGTAGCTATTATTAAATTTCATATGTGAATGAATATTATCTTTCTATATATATTGATGAATGCTCTTTAAAAGCATGACCATTGTTATTGGCATAAAAGATGGAACGGCTTTGATTCTTTTACCCATTATATTATTTTGCGAGTGACCTCCTTAGCCACTCTGTTTAAAGTGATATTAAGTATCCTGTGTATCCGCATTCTGAGATCCTGTCGTGAAGGAAGAATTCAATTTACTCTGGGATCAAATCATAGACGAGTGAAAAGTACCCAACATATAAAATGAAATAGTTAAGCGCTATAAGCTAAAACTGAACCACGTGCAAAAAGACATTATTCAATCAGTTTTAAACAAATGCAAACAGTGACTAAAAATAAAGTTGGATTAATGATAGGAAAAAAAGAGGCTGTCCTCGACTTACGACCGAGATGCGTTTAACTTTGGTCGTAAGTCGAATCGGTCAAATTCCATACAAAATGTTGTTCGGTTAAGGTCAGTTTTAGCGGGGTCACTTTCATTTGTAGAAATACAGTAGCTGCAACTAAAAATGGTGCAGATACATTTTAACACATCACATTGCGCTTATTAAATCTTATATTGTCGCTGTCAAACAACAATCACAATATCCTATTTTTCAATAAATAAAACACACAATGGAACGTTGTGGACACAATTTTATTATTTTCCTTGTAAAACAAGTGGTTGGAACAAGGGTTGGCTGCCTTGAAAGAAATTTTATGTACAATAATTACTACATAAATAAATATCCAAATTTGAAAATGCTGTTACTGATCTTTCTTCCCGTATGCATCAATCGTTGGCAATGGTGCTCCGTGATAAAATAATAATAAAAATTGGTTGTAGTGCGAAAAGTCGAGGACTACCTGTATTCGTAAAGCAAAGACTGTTGCGCTAAATTTGTATTGAGTTTAAGTTTTCGCAGCAGAACAGCGAGTTTGAAAAGAGGTTGTACAAAACACAATTACGGCGTATAATTTTAGATGAAGGTGTATAGTAAACTTTTTTATTAAAACATAGTTATATGAAATTGTTATAAAAATGCTGGCTAATTTAAAACATTTCACTTTATAAAATATGAAGAAAATTAAAAATGAACACTTCGTAAATGTGTTTTAATTTTGCTTTAAATGTTACGAATATAAAGATTACCTCTCATGTATGTCGGTCATCATTAGTGATTCATTACATTTCAAGCTTGAAAAGAAATTACCTGTCAGCTTTTTTGTCTGATTTATACAACTCGAAAATGTGTGAACAATACTAAACGTATCATCCAATTTTTATCGTAAAAAAATATGCGTTTATTAATTTTACAAATCCTGCTTTAATTTATGTCACATTTGATGACACCAAAAATTTGTTATCCACATATGTAAAAATGAATGTTTGTTTGTTTTCCCTCTATGCGTTCCTTTACCATTCATCCAATTTCGATGAAACTTAGGTGAGTTATTGTGCGCATACCCGTGAAGGTTTCAGGAGAAAAAAATAAAATCTAAAATTTACAAAAAAGATCTAAAAAATGAATCAAATACGTACAGTTACATTTCTGAAAAACATTCTTATTTATTCTATTACTACGTTCGAGTAATGAGTATCACCCTATGACTGGGGAAATATTCATAAAATAAATTAATTATTTCACATGTGCTATGAATATCGTTGGAAATATAGAAACAATAACTTATATTGTTTGAAAAGTATAAATAAATTACTATCTTAAAAAAAATCAGGCTTTTTTCGGTCTGAGAAAAATAAATCTGGGCTTCGAGTTGGGTTCGGGTAACAAGTGTGATATCGAGACTCGAGCTCGGGCCAGGCCAGGCCTGAAGATAACGGTGTTGTGATTTATATAAAATAAAAATAATTAGAATACGTAATAAAATGTAATGTAATTAAATGAAGTGATGCGAGTTATCTGCAGGAAGGGGAGGAATCACAAAATATGGAAAATGGAAAGCTCAGCGGAGAACTAGGATTAAATTATCACAGGGAAGTGGATAAGGTTTGCCAATCTCGGTACACTTTACTTTGTTCTGTAAGGAGAAATACATGAGTAATTAAATTTTGGGCGTCAGGCGTGAAGATACACGCCGAATGAAAGATAATAATAATGAAAATACGGTTACCGTTAAAAAAACCGTACATGCACAGAATTTACATTATGAACAAATAAAACAGAAATTACACGACGAAGCAATATTTATGAACAGATGGTTACACTAAAACAGGAAAACTATTATAATATATAAATATACAATTACGACCTTGCATGATAAAACATCTCGGCGGCGAACTCAGATGTCCGAGGCCAATCTCCAGCGCGTTACCGGCACGTCCTACTCGTTCCACATCCTGGCGCGTAAGAAAGTTTTAACGCAATTCTTGGCGAGGCTTCACCTTAGTCTCCTACCAACGACACAGCGACGGTGCGTATCGCCGATAGGTGACGATTGTAATGTTGCGACGAAATCGTAACAACGGGTTCGGACCGGGTAATTTTATAAAATTTCGACCCGTGCAGATCTCTAATTCAAAAGCACTTCAATAAACAGATTTAAAACACAAACCTTTTCTTTCTTTGAGTGTCATTGCAACGCATGCCGGGTAATACTAGTTTATCATAATAATATAAAGTGAAATCTATCTATTAATAAGAAGCTTTGATTAATTTTTTCAAAAATTCCTGTAATTGATAGAATATAGCTGGCTAAAACGTCTCAGTTGATGTTTTTTTCAATATTCGCTCCCAACGTGGAGCAAATGGTCTCCTAATGGAAGTAACTCAATTTTTTTTATATCAGCTGCTTTTTACTCAGTTTTTTAACATCTCTTTTTTCGAAGAGAGTAGGGATAGAAGGATAGAGCTAGAACATGACTAGTGGTTAGCTAATCGCTCTCGCTACGCCCCGTGAGGATCAAAAGGGTGGGGAAGAGTTGTTGTAGGCATTAATTATTATATTTTCACTATTTTTCTACTGTATAAGGTGGATAGGGCAGGGCGTCTGTGGTATCTTAAACAATTCATTTTTTTTATAAACTGATACATCTCAACTGAAACGCCGTATTTAATTTTTACATAAAGTTTGTAACCAACCATTTCATTTTTTTCTTATTAATAAATTATTGTCTCAGGAATTGAACCTTTTCAACTCTCAATTACTGTTTAACTTATTAGAAAAAGTTTTTTGCTTTTCTAGTATAATTCCTGTATTACAATTGCTAGCAAATACTGTTAACATTATAATTCGATAGTTTTCCGTGCATAAGCAATGTGGTAAATTTGCCAATATTATACTATTCATTTACCTTTGTATTTCTGCAAACGCTCAGAATTAATTTACCTCACGAATTTGAATACGATACAAATATTGGACTTCTGCTTGGCGCTTTGTGTGAGATCTAAAATTTTGTTCACGCCGTAAATGATTCTCTAAAGCAATCAGTGACAACCATTGTTTCTTTGATAGTATAACTTATTCCATAAGAGCAAGCACTTGGAGATATTCCGACACATCGCATGATCCAGTTTCCAGTTCAGCAAGCGGCCATTGTGTCGCGCTGCGGCGTAGCGATAAAGCATGCCTCGTAGATTTTGTAGGGAAATTGTGAAGATTTTTTATTGAGTCTTTCCTTACTCATGGATCTGAAAAAATATTTGTGAGCTTTTGCATCGATACAGCCGGTGATTTTGAATGATTTTTTTTGCGATGTCAAAACAACAATATATTTGAGATACATCATTGTTAAAATTTATTTACTCTTCCTTTCATTATATAATATTAAATATACGTATAGTTTTAACCAATAAATGTTTGTAGATTGTTGGATCTACTCTTTTCAGAATGTGTGACAGTTGGAAGATACGATTTAAAAAATAATGGTTGTAAGCATCAGAATAATAAATTGTAAATGTTTGTGCATACTAGACTATTTAAGTACAAAATATCTAAACGGACCCATCCGTAAGCTACAAGTTTTTAGGTGTTTTTCTCTTGCATGTTTTAAATAAAGATGTGATTGTTATTGCATCCAGGAGTTTTATATAATATACTAGTGAGTACCCGGCATGCGTTGCAATGCCACTCAATGAAATAAAGGGCTTGTTTTTTAATTCTGTTTAAAGAAGTGCTTTAGAAATTTTTTGAATATACAATATTTTTTTGTTTTTCCATTTGGTTCAGAGATGTCGCTGGTTGTACGCATTTGATTCACGTTAACAAATTTCAGATTTAAAAAATTTTGCGCACAATAACTCACCAAAGTTTGATCGAAATCGGATGAATGTTAAATAATTCACAGAGGACAAAAAAACAAACAAATCTTCATTTTTATATATATATATAGATATATAAAAATATATAGATATACCTTACAATTAAGGTTCAATATACTTTTTATCGCGGGGTCTTTCATAAATATTTAAATGTCTTTTAAGTGACACATAAACTTGTAAATTACAGTGTTTGATTATCATATTATGTATGATTAGACTAATATGACATTATTATTGAAACGAATAATTACCAACAGAATGGCGCAATGTTGTTTTAAGTGATGATAGATGAACATTTTTCCACAATATTATTATCTTGTCGTCGGGCTATTTGTGTTTGCCATCATAACGACATACGATACACAATATTATCTTTCAGGAACAATGGCGTAGATCAATTTTGTGATATCAAATAATAACATCAATCAAGTGAAATTTATAAAATAAAGTTTTTTTTAAATACTTCTCCTAGTTGAGTTGTTGATTTCATTAATATTATTCATATTTATGATTGCATGGTTGAGGATTTAATATCCTTAACGGAATCTTTTAAGCATTTATTTTTAAATGCAATAATGGATAAGTTTCCAAAGATTGTCTTCGTTGCATTCATCCCTCCACAGACACTATTTTCCGTTCCTGGGGAAAATGCGTAGAAAGAGCGATAAGCTACAATGACTTCCTCAATCTTCTTTTCGTATCCTCCCCAAAAACTAGATTGAAAACAGTTTTATTTTAATAAATTCTAGTATAATGCGTCATAAGGATTGAATTTTCACTAAATTGTTCACAAACTATTTATCTTCTCTTTAATTCGCAAATGTTTTCAATTAGAAAATTACCATCTTAAATTTAACTCAAAGTAAATAAAACACGAGGTTTTATTTATAAATAAGAATTATTATTAAAATATTCGTCAAAGTAGTTAAAATAAAATGACCGTTTTAGTATTTAAGACAAATTTAATTCTAGTTAAATCATATAGAAAGATCTAGGATAATTTTGAAAAATAACTGGTTTTATTTTAATGCAGAACAAATGAAGATATTTTATATTACTTTGTATAATATACAGTAGAGTAAACCTACCAAATGTATGTTTGGTACAATCAGGGTTGCCAGATTTAAAAAATGGCAAATCGGAATAGTCACCATTTCAAGCGATGAAATATGAAATTTTCAAAATGTTGCAAAATAATAACAGTTCAAAAAAATTATATTTCGGACCTCAGTCATTAAAGTTTTAATTTAAAAATATATCATTTATTCATCTCTTACGATTTTCATAGTTTGTTTATAGAAAAACAAAATTGTTTAATCGGGATTTGTAGATATTGAACTCGGGACAGTCCCACGTAAATCAAGGCTTCTGGCAACCCTGATTACAATAAAATGTGTAATTATTATATTGAATTATTACGTATTTGCGTGATTTGAAGATTTAGTATTAAAATATGTTATTAAATTCATTACTGATGCACACCACTGTATAACTAACAACAAGATATGAACATTCATCAAAACTCAAGTGGGTGTGTTTCAGGGCGTGAAAGCATCTTAGAATTTCATTGGTAAAGCAGTCATCCATCTGCTCTTGTCAACAGCAAAATTCCTTACATACTTTAATTATCTCTAATTATAATAAGCCATTAAGAAAGGAAAAAATTCGCTTGAAGATAAGAATTATAAAATAAAACAATTTATTTTTATACTAATACAGCAATTTTATTAATTCGAATTTAACAGATATTTTATAAATTTATTTGTAGGGGTCGTTAACGTTTCAAAATTGTGGTTAATTTTAATGTTTCGTATAATTTTCAATGTATGACACGCAAATTATATTCATAATCATAGACCAATTGTTGAAAATCCTTTATTAGTCTTCAAAGGTTCAAATTCTTGCGGTGAGTGAAATCGGTCATGAAAATTATCTAAATAGTAATAAAAATAAAATTAAGACAAATGTTTTAGAATAAATTAGTGTCGTAAAATAATTAAACTCTTCTGAAAGCAGCAAATTTTTCATTAACTTTGTAGTCATATTATACGATTATACACGTTTTTTGTTAAGCCATTTAACATATTTTGCCTCTGCGATGTCACAATAAATTACAATGTAATTAGTCCTAGGTACGAAACTTATTTTCATTATAATTAAGTTGATAACTCACTTATTGTGCTCGAATCATAATTAACTAAAACCGGAGTATTTCGCACCAGAAGTTTCCAAAAGATCTTACAATTTATCATTATTTTAACATCTGTCTATGAACTGAAAGCTTTACATTATCTGTGTATAATCTTACACAACTCGAATAAAGTATCACGTTTGAGTAACTCGATTTTCGCATTCTGTGACTTGTAGTGTTTCTGGCTGGCTATTCCATTTGTTTGTTGAATCTCCATCTATTTATCAGTGAAACTAGCGTGGGGTTAACCAACAGAGGCGTTTCCCTGGGACACAAATACTCAGCCTGGTAAGGATCCAACAGATTGTATATATTATGTTGTATATTTAAATGGTCGATTGGATAAACGTGTGTATATAATACATTTCAGTTTCCGTGAGAAAACTGAATTTGCCTGATTAACCAATTGCAATTCAATATTCTTGACATAATAATAAAATAATTTTAATCTATCGTTATGAAAAGATCAGTGTAACTTTTTTTTGTCTTATTCCTGATAAAAGCGAAATATCTATAAGCATTTTCTTTGAAATGTTTTTATTTTGACATTTACTCATGACGTTGAACAAAGCAGTCGGCTGTAATTCCCGGTATTTTTGGATAAGGAAAAAAATGCTTAACCTCAAAATTGCAATCCTTTATCAGAGCTTTGAACCATTTCTTCTCCCAGTGTAGAGCATAAAGACACATAATGCAGCATCTTAACAGAAGCTGTTTTTACTTTTAATGGTTGTAAAGTCATTCAACTTCTCTTTCTCGAAGATGGTAAGGGTACAAAAGATGGGCTTATAAAGGACTAGTTATAAAATCTCTCTCTCAACCCTCAGCCTTTTGTTTTCATGATCAGATAAGTGAAAGAGAATGTGAACATCACAAACATTCATACATCTTAAACTAAAAATCCGCAATAAAATTGAAAAATCAACGTATAAAAGTGTCTGTTTGGGGAGCTTGGCTATCACAATTGAATTATACGAACACCTAAAATCGTTGATCACACAGCTGCAGGATCGTAAAACGAACGCATCTCAAAAAAAGAAAAAACAAAAATATTCTCACGCTTTGAAAAACCAAGAAATTCATTTCGAGCATTTAAAAACGAATAGTATCATTCTTTACAGACTACATTGTTTTATTTAAAGCTATTTGTAACCATTCATTCATAGTACTTTAATTGATGCCATCTATTGTTGGCAGTGAAAAACAGTTCTTACTGCAAAGCAACAGAGCGAAACAAAGCAATTGTAATTTATTTATATGATTCTCTAAGCAGACGTAAACCAATAGATTGAGCAACTATCGTCCGTATACTTCTATTACACTATACCATACCCCACAGAGATGAGTATTGCAAAATACAAATTGTGTTTTATTATTTTCAAAAGCTTTGCTAAAGACAATAAATATGATAATAATATTTTGAGAGGTTCCCGTCCAATTAAAAAAAACTCTTTAACCGAAAATAGTCTCTACGGTTTTTTTCATGTTTATAATAAGGTAAAAAAAGTAAAGTATTTGATAACAAAATAACTATAATAATATTTAATTGATAAGTATTTCGGCATTATTAGAGAGAAATTCCTATTAACTTTATCAAATCGTTACCTTAGTTTGAAAAGGTTCTAATTACACTTGACCCTGTTTTGAAGATTTGACTGATTACATTTTGTATTTTGAAGGAAAAAATGTATTTTTAATTAGTGAGTTAGCGTATATTTATATCTGTTTTCCATATAATTTATTTTAACTAAAGCCTTTATATTAGAAAATAATGAGTATCTAAAGCTTCAATTAGAACTAACAACAATAGTTTGTTTGAAAGGTTTTTATCGGATATTTCAATTTTATCAAACAAAATGTACTGATTTTTGAGATTTTTATTAATATTATATATTATTATGACTTGCTAAACCATATAAGCTAACAATAATATTATAATACAACAGGATTATAATAATACATTTACTGTGAATGTTTGAACGAACTCAGCTAACTTTCGGCAATGACCACATCGATAGAATAATAGAAGTAAAGGGTAAAACACACACCAACCATTGAGCGAAGAATGTTCGACATGATGTTAAAACCTTTTCAAAAAACTGTGATGTGTATGTTTTTTATGTGAGATGATAATTAGCTGTTATATCGATTCATATAACCGTATAAAACAAATTTATAAAAAAAATGTGTGGATGGAACCCCGGAATACTGCTAACTCCCTCATTGAACAATGTATGACTTTGAAATCGACGTATATGGTAGAATGTGGCTAATACAACATTTTCTAATTAAAATGTCATTTTAGGCCAAAATATCAGTTGGAACTTTTTCAAAGTAAGGTAACGAAATAATTCACGAAGTTATTCGAATAACATAAAAATACATTTCAAAATATAAAAAACGGATGCTTCATTAGAGACCTTAAGGTTGTACCACCAAAACCCGTTTTGGCATCACAACCTTTATACATACAAGGCGTATTCTTCAGTATCACAACGTTCATCTAACGTCAAAACTTAAACATAAGCCATTATATGGAAATAAATTATGTATCTTTCTCATCAAAAAGGTGTTACGATTTCGTCGCAACATTACAATCGTCACCTATCGGCGATACGCACCTCACTGCGCCGTTGGTAGGAGACGAATGGGAAGCCTCGCCAAAAATTGCGTTAAAACTGGCTTACCCGCCAGGATGTAGAACGAGTAGGACGTGCCGGTAACGCGCTGGAGATTGGCCTCGGACATCCGAGTTCGCCGCCGAGATGGTTTATCATCCAAGGTCGTAATTTTATATTTGTATATTATAATATTTTCCTGTTTAAGTGTAACCATCTGTTCATAAATATTGTTTCGTCGTGTAATTTCTGTTTTATTTGTTCATAATGTAAATTCTGTGCATGTACGGTTTCCGCATCCCTATTAAATGTGTTTTTTAATTTTCATTATAATTATTATTTTTTCATTTGGCGTGTATTCTCACGCCTGGCGCCCAAAATTAAATTACCACATGTATTTCTCCTTACAGAACAAAGTAAAGTGTACCGAGATTGGCAAACCTTATCCACTTCCCTATGAAAACTTAATCCTAGTTCTCCGCTGAGCTTTCCATTTTCCATATTTTATGATTCCTCCCATTCCCGCTGATAAGTCGTATCGCTTCATTTAATTACATTTCATTGCACATTATAATATTTTAAAGTGTATAATATTTTAAAGTTCATTGCATTACACATTTTAATTATTTTTAATTTTTTTATACACAACAAAGGATTCAAAATTATTCTGCTAAATAATTTTTATCGCCGACGAATACGTTTTAAATGAAATATATTACATAGTTTTATACTGTACTTTTTTCAGAATTTTCTTATTTTAGTTTATTCCACTTATCAAATGATATATATTTATGATTTGTGAAACATTTATGTTGACGAATAAAATAAAATATAAAATTTGTGGCTATTGTGTTATAAAAGTGTGATTTTAGGCTTTCACTAAAAGCTCAATACGCAGTCACATCTATACTCTACACAAGGTTAAACAATCCAGATTCGATGTTTGCCCCAGGGTCTAAATAGGGTGGTAGGGTCACGGACTACGACGGAGAGGGTCGTCAAAGTGAGGGAGGACTGTCGGTTCAATGTACGGTATACCTGCTTCTAACTGCCAATCTACGGAAAGCCTAGAGATTGGCACTCACGGTGTCAAGTTTCTTTCTACGCAAAGGAATTTCTGGGACACTTTAGGTATACCTTGTCATTGCGAATTAAATGACGTGTTTTTAAACTTTTGACACGTCTCAAGAAAATCTTAACAAATTGAAATTGAAAACATTTTTATAAAACCAGAGAAAAACCTCATTTTTCATTGCTGATAGCACAATGAAATTTTTTTCATGAAAACCTTATATCACATTAATATAAACTCAAATATTTTTTTTTGATTCTGTCGAGATCAACTCGGGAAGAAAAGGTATTATAAACAAAACATGTCCAAGATCTCAAATTTAACTTGATAAAAATTACAATTTCACATTCACGTTGCAGTATTAAATAAAGATAAGGAACCCTAATTTATTTTTTAAAAAATAAAACACAATTCATTTGTACTACTTCCACATGTTTGTAATGATCAGGACCGGTTTCGCTCATCACGAGCATTATCAACTGATGACCCTAGTTTAATTTAAACTTAGACCCACACCCACCTGATCGCTACGGCAAAGCTTCTACCACTACACCACAGAAACCAACTAGTTGTTGGTTAATTCCTTGTTTTGTGATCGGTTTCAATAACTACGGAATAAATGGTCCATTTCTTAGGGATAACAATAATCTAACACAAGTATTCGATAACTCCAGAGCGTTAAATCTGGGTTAAGGCACTATCTTAGGCAGATTTTTTTAAATCAAATAATAACAGCAAATAATTTAAAATGGTAACAGTTAACTACCGAAAGATTCCTTGAATAATTTTAGAATTCTGCGGTGTAAGTGTTTTCCCAGTTAATTTATTCTACGTAACATATTATAACCGGTTTCACGCATCGAGAGCATTTTCAACCGATCATTTGACAATTTTCGTGCTAAAATTGTGGATTCAGAACAAAAAAATTTGTTTTATTTTGTAAATGTACTTACAAACAACATTATTTATATGTAGTGTATTAAAATTTATCCTAAAGTGACATATAAGTATGAAATCCCTTCATATTTGATATCATCTGCCGTTTTATTCATAAAAGACAATATCCATTTACACATTCCTCTAGAGAGTTGTAAATCATTTTCAGGTAGCACATCTGTCATAATCGGCTTGTTTGCCAATGCATTGCGAAGTTTACCCCGTTGACTAATAAATACAAACGATAATTGTTTATGACTAATGATGCAAATGCAATTCATTGTCAAACATATGCGCTAGATCTGTTATTAATTTAATAATTGATATGAAAACAGAATAGGGAATACTGATCGCATTAGATAAAGAAATAAAGAGACTAAAGTTTTAAACGATTATTTTTTACTACAGATGTTTGGATATTGTACTTTATTATTAAATACTTTCTGTTTTTGAAACAAATCAAACTTATTTGTAGGAGAAAAGCATAGATTTTGTGAGGTATTTGAAAGTTGTTCACATTTAAACCATCCCCGCTTTCCTTATGTTAAACATAATATATATATTATATTATGAGATTTTTCTTAAAAGAATTATTTTTTTATATTTTATAAGTATGTCATGTTTAGCAATTATGTTTTCATATTTTTTTGAATATCCGTGGCGCAGTTGGTTTCGTCGCTGGCTACGGTTACGGATGTCTCGGGTTCAATTCCCGGTGCGGACGGTTTTCATAGATTGATCTTTCAATCAATTTATGGATTTCTGTTCGTAGTCTGAGTCCTCCCTCCCACCAATCCCATCCTCACGGGGCGTAACGAGAGCGATTAGCTAACCACTAGTCCTGTCATAGCCTTATCCTTCTATCCCTACTCTCTTCGAAAAAGAAAAGAGAGGTTGAGCAACTGAGTGACAATCAGTTCTCGTAGAAAAAAATCTGTCAAGATACCTCCATTAGGAGACCATATGCTCCACATTGGGAGCGGACATGGAAAAAAAAAAAATGTTCTAATTTATTTAAAATGGTAAAAAAAATGGACGTGGTAAAAAAATGTCTATAAATAGGAGTGTGTTTTTTCTTACTAATAACATGTTCGTTTTCTTGTATTTATTTCTTTTTTGTGTAATTGTATTAATCTTGTATATTACGGTCACTGGTAAGTTTATAGTTTTAGAAATTTGATTCAAATTATTGAATGCTTGACGACATTTAGGCTTAGGTATAGAATGACGATGTTTCTAACTATCCAGTTCGACGGGCGACGTCAGAATCCATCCAGTACTTTCATCTTTGTTCATATATACCGTCGTAGGCTGTTTGTGTCCTGGTCATCATGACTGGCCATTCCAAAGCGTTCACCTTTATCGCAACGTATGCAAAATCCGCGTCGTATATAGATCAGTGCTTGATTTCGCTGACTGCATTTTCAAGTGCGTTAACTTTTCTAATTATTTATTTACTTATATTTGCATTTGACAAATATTAATTACATCTGGTAAGTCTGCAGCGTCGTGTTAATGACTTGACATAATACTCTGACACAAATAGTGACAAGTATAATGTTTCGAAAGTCTGCAGCATCATATATCACTACAGGTACCTCCCTTCCAGATGTTAGGGAGAAATCTCGTTGATTTTTTATATGTGGCTTTTTTTTTCCATGTCCACTCCCAATGTGGAGCATATGGTCTCCTAATGGAGGTATTTTGACAGAATTTTTTCTACGAGAACTGCTTGTCACTCAGTTGCTCAACCGTAACCGTAGCCAGCGACGAAACTAACTGCGCCACGGACGCCGACATATGTGGCTTGGCAAGTTGTAATTTGTAGATAAATGTTGGCGAAGAATTGTGGTAACCATTTTTGTAGATGTTGCTCTTGGGGTGGTCGCTGAGGTTGTTCTCTTCATCTTCTCTACATCTTACATTAAAGTGTTTGAAACAAATAGTGAAATTTACCAAGCAATCAACATACCTAGCGTCGTCATGACAGTACATAATTAATTAATTAAAATATTTCAGTATACAAATTTTATGTTTCGAATATTATTGTTTTAGACAAACACAACGAAATATTTGGTATTAAATATTTTTTCCAGACTTATTGCACGTTAAGATTGCCGTTACTGTGTTGTGAATACGAAATTTCACCACGTCCTCCTCTGAACGCAGTAAGTTGTAGTGTGGCCGTCACAATGCACATTGCATTACCACTATTTGAAAACTTCTTGAAATAATGAAAGAGAAATAAAGCTATTCTCATCACGTACAACTGCCGAGATAACAGTCATTGAGTTTTAAATGTTCATTGTTCTGATAAAATAAGGCAACACAACTGGCTTAGGGAGGTATAAACCCGAGTTACTACAATAGTATTTAAGTCTAATTTATTTGTTCGTATTACAGTGAGCTTATATCGCAAACATTTCTTATGCTGCATTTTCGTGGCTTATTTTAAAAATATTCGAGTAAACAATTAATGTTTGCAACTTTTCATTGACACTAGAATAATATCTCCTTAATTTTTCATTCGATCAAAGCTGTTTTTAGCATGTGCCTGTTAATATGGATACTGAACGAATTATATAATAATACACTGTTAAATGTACAATTTTATATGCAACGTAAACCCTATAAGTTAAGTGATTTTTTGAATAGTTTGCAGAAAATTGTCAACCCACCATCAACTAAAGACGGTTTATTATTATTATTAGTTTACTAGTATAACCGTATCTGTCAAAGATGACGGTATTGAAATTGAAATATTGAATGTCAAAAATGGCTAGTACATCGGAACTGTGTGTGCATTGCATAACATTTTATTTTACGTCATGAGAAAATTTCATACCTAATTGTGATATGAGATAATAATATAACGTCTACAGAACGGTCGGGGCTATTATATATAAGCGTGCCTTGCTTTGTAATGTCAAGCGATGGAACGACGTTTCGGCACCTTTTTTTACGGTATTTTTAACGTTTCAAAAGCAATTACACGAAACAGTGTTTGCGCTAACATAATGACAATTCATATTTATATAATTCGTCAAAATGGTAAAATATTGTGGTATTGTTATGAACCGAATGAAACATGGATGGTTTTAAAATATGGCATAGGAAAAGCTGCATTAAATTTCATTTGAATGATATTTGAATATAATTTTCATTAGTAAAAAACTTGACAAAAGGTGAATTCCTGCCTCTTTTTTATTTTATTTATACAGGGCGTATATAACATAATCCTCAAAAGAAAGATATTGCTTTTAAGGTGTTAACTGTCAATTCTTGGTGGAAAGACATTATATTTTAAAAAATAAAACACAATTCATTTGTACAACTTCCACATATTTATAATGATCAGGACCGGTTTCGCTCATCACGAGCTTCTGTCTCTGTAATTTTTGTTTTTCAGATATTAAAAATGTAATGGATACTCATAGCTGCTCTACTTTCTCCACTTAAGATGGCTGTTTATTATTCATATTAATTACATACTTAATATTTGATTATTTTTAAATGGTTCATTATTTTTTTCTTATAATTTCCCTGATTCATTATTTTATATTATATTAGTAACGTCATTAATAATTTTGTTCAGCTAAATGGACTTTTAATGTAGCTATATTTGGGATTTCAGATTAGTATTTAATTATTTGCAAGAGGTCCATAACATTTTAATAGTAGACTCTTTCATTTGATTTATGTATAATTTGTTTGTTAATCAGTATTTTCTTGTCTCAGTTCATGAACCATCAGTTTTATATACCTTCATTTTTACACTCAATTTTATATAAATAAGCCTGTTATGTTTGTATTTTTATCATTTGATAATGCTCGTGATGAGCGAAACCGGTCCTGATCATTATAAATATGTGGAAGTAGTACAAATGAATTGTGTTTTATTAAAAAAAAAAAAAAAAAAAAATATTGCGTTAATAAATGAAAACGAGTTTGGAAGTCGCTTCATTGAAATAAATATAATATAAATGCTGCACATTTTAAGCGCATATGGCATTTACATAAATATGTTTCTTCTTTGTAACAAATTAATGTTTTCTGCCAACGGTTATTATTTTTTTGAAGTGGTTGAACCCTTTACAACCAAAAAACTCATCGGTATCTGGACTCCTAAAACTTTACTACAGAAAATCAATACGTTTACTCAGATTATATTAAATTTGGATTATTGAGATTTTGTACACTTCCATGTATTTTATATTGAAATTCCATCAAGCACCCTCAGTCGATGTCTTAAATTATACTTAAATTATATCAGATTATATTATTCATAAATTCGTACTATTAATAGAGATCTAGTCCATCATTGGGCTCATGAATTTTTGTTTCCCTACACTGGCTAACTTCATACACGTCGAAAGGGACGAAATCGACGTATTATGCTGACGGTACATTTCAGTATGGGCTGTTTGCCTTCACCGAGTCCCAGACTGTTAGACCTTTGGGAATTGGAGGTCTTTGGATCTAATTCGGCTTCAATCTTTTGCGGTTCATTATCGGAGGTCAGCTCACGTGATGCGAATGTAATTATTCTGACCCCCGACAGCCATCTTGAAAAAAAAAAAATTAGTGAAGGTACTAGGCCCTTTTTTATTGTACTGCAACCCCTTAAAATGATTTTTTTTAAATATAACATTCAAATATATATATTTTATCATATCACATTGTTATCAAACTATGTTTATAAATATTCATAAATTAGTCATTCCGATATCGATATAAAATGCACAATGCATAGCAATTTGTGTCACAGTTTTTTAATCGATCTATTACCAAACGCCATTATAAGCAGCTTCACTTTATGTATACTGTCATTATTATTATTATGACTAGAAATACTTTCGTTTTTTATCTAAAACATGGTTTGCAATGAATAAATACCTAAATTTCTGTATCATCATATATTACGAAACAATGATTATTTACTGACTGTTCATTGAACAAGCGTTGAATTTGAGAGATCTTTATTTGCAGCCAGATCCGAACAAGATTGATTGATCGACAAAGCATTGATTTAGCTTTTTTGAGGCTATATTTTAATTCAAAAGTATAATTTACTTAAGTAAATAATAAAAATCTACCTTATACATTTATGATATATATATATTTGTATTATACCGATGATGTGAAACTTTGATTAATTCACCCAATATAATAAAGCTTTCTTTTACACGTCCGCTCCCAACATGGAGCATATGGCCTCCTATCGAAAGTATCTCAACAGAAGTTTTTTATGAGAAATGCTTGTCACTCAGTTGCTCAACCTCTCTTTTTTCGAAGAGGGTAGGGATAGAAGGACAAAACTAATGGCTAGCTAATTGCACTCGCAACGACCAGTGAGGATCGGATGGGTGGGAGGGAATTTTTAGACTCAACCTACGAACAGAAATCCATAAATCGATTGAAAGATCAATTTATGAAACTGTCCGCTCCGGGAATTGAACCCGAGACATCTGTAACCGTAGCCAATGACGCCATGGAGCAGACAATAACAAAGCTTAGCTTAGTTTTAATAACTGATTTGTTTTTGGTCATTATCTATTTCTGAAAAACGATCAGTGATATTTAATAAAACGGTATTAAATATTAAAAAACTGAAATACCGGTATTGCGATCCCAAATTAAATTATGATGAAACGCGTAAAAAATAATGACAGTGTGTTACAAGAAAACTCATTTGTGTTGACGTTTATTTGTCTTTGGTATGGCTTCGTAAAGTTATCAACAACAAAATAACTTGCCCTCGTAGCCAGCTACGAATCAGCTTTACTTTCAGTTAATTTGACATTATGAAAGTTGTGCGAAGATGAATAATTCATAGAGAAAAACAACAAATATACACACGCCTTGTTTCTGATATAATCATATTTAAAATTGTATTAAAGTCGAAATCTTTCAATTAGAAAGTTGATATCACAACTTTTAAAAAACTCAATAGATTAAATGATTCAAATGTACATGCATATGGCAGTATATTTCTCAGATACTTCTTGTTTTGTATTGGTGTATGTAAATGTTGCTAAGCTGTACTAATACTTTAAAAAAGAAAAAAACACTCGATAAAAACATGTCTAACGTAATTTAATTACCGGAGAAGAATTTCCATGCTCTTTATTGAATTTAAAAATAATTATGCTGTAAAAAGTTTGAATACACGTTCAAAATAAAAGGAATAACAGCTTCATTAAAAATAATATTTTGAAAAGGTATGGAAATAAACTCAACATTAAATTTACTACGGTATACATTTTTTATTGAACAAGCAAATAATTTTTTTTATTGAATATTAAGCATAGATATAATTAAATGATATGCTAATTTTTTTCATATTTAGGAAACATTCTAGTTTTTGATGAAGTAATAATAAAAAAAAAGTAATTTCGTAATACGAGCTTTAAAAAATACCCATCGCCAATAGAAACAATTATTGAATACTATCTAGCAGTGATCCGGTATGATATGGTATTACTTTTGATGTTTTTAGAAGTATGTAAAAATGCTGCAGTTATATAATTTGCTTATTGAATCGTGCCACAAAGAACAATTTAACAAGGATCGATTGTGAGCCAGTCAATCAAATTTACTTACATGATTCTTTTCCACGTATTAAATTGTTATTGTAAAAAGTCGTTATAAAATAAGCACAAGTCAATAAATTGTAGTCAAGTATCTATTTATCTATTTATTTATTGTCCAATGAAAACGTAAAACTTGCATGCATGTGATGCTTTTATCGATTGCTACTCTTATTTTGTCATTAATTCATCGCCCCGCCTCCTCTTGTCGTCTGAAAGACCACTGTATGTATTTTTAACCAAGTCACATCCGGTCCAACTTTTCGTTGACTTGTCAGATAAAGTCAGTAACTGGGTTAAAACTGCCATGGCGCTTAGCAGGAAAGCTCTTTCCGATTTTATTTTCCTATTAGAGAAAAGCTCTGCGGAAAAGTTGCTTACCCTAATAACGAGTATTCGGGTAGTCTAGTTAGATGGTTAAATTAATATTGATTACACTGATACTATTTATTTTGTACCAAAAAATCAATTGTTTAATTAAAATTATTTTACTTATTTTAAGCTTTTCTGCTTTCTTCATACTGAATTGCATTGTCCATAGTTTCAATGTCTGAATGGAGTCATTAATACATTGATTTCACAGTCAATTCATAGCTTTGTATACAAATGTATGTCTACCAACCGCCATCCTATTTGATCTTGAAACTGTATGTAGAGAGAGTGACATGCTAACCTTAAAGCCTTTCCATACCTCATCATTCTACTTTACCCACTCCAAAGAAAAACGTTGAGTTAATATCTGAGAACGCGCGGTCAAAGAGGAACGAATGCTTGGTTATCACCATCCAAGAAGTATAGGAGCTCAATCAAAATACCACTTCAGTCCGGCTGATGTCTTATTTATTGAAGATGCAGTGGTGTAGTACACAAAAAATACCAGTACAACATAAAATTCAGTCTACATTTACAGTTAACTTAATTTACATTTCAATTTTAACACAATTGGCAAAAACAAATTGTTTTAAATTTAAATTTAATTCAATTTCAAAACAATTTATAATGACACCGATGCGACTGACGCCATGGCCAGCTCAACCACCGACCGAGACTTATCGAAACAGACTGCCTGCAGAATTCAAAATTAAAACTTAAAAATTGCAAGCCTTCTCCTCTTTGCCAACTATTGTCAGGCAGCGGAGGCTATTAACAAGCGCCTGCTTTCTAATTTCAGCTTAGCCCGCCGGTCGGTCGGCAAACCGACTTATTTTTCGGTTCGGCTAGATAATTGGATACCAAGAATCATTGTCATTACGGCTGTTTGCGGGCAGTTCTGGATCCTTTTAAAGTTTAAGCTCAACAAACAAAAACCCAGACTTGTCATATCTTACAACCAATGCTCGTTATTATACTTAAACACCATATGCTCCACATTGGAAGAAAACATGGTTTCAAAAACTATTGGCTATGATGATTCCCGTGCATTCTTGCTATTATTACCTAAGAAATAAAATTAATATAATTATTTTAATTTATTGTGTAGTAAAGCATATTTGAGAACTCTCAATCTATTAACTGCGCATCTTAAAAATTAGAGTATATTTTTCAGTGTTGACAATGTATTTATAAGTTTGTTTATAGTTTTTCCGTGATCCAGATATTTATTCCAGAAAACCTTTCCTGATCCTAGATATTAAAACTGTATTTCACATCCTTATCTCTAACGCAAGTCGCCGAAGAAACCATTTCTATGTGTTTACGTATTGGATTGTTTGTCGATGTATGTAATCATATTATCTATCATATGAAAAACTTTTGCAAACTTTCGTTAGTTATGTTATCACAAAAGCTTTTGATCGAGTCACATAACTGCTTAGGGTATAGAAAAAGGCTTTTACGGATTTGCAAGTTTAGGATTACTGGAGGCGAATATTTGATACGTATAAACGTGTCAACACTTTTAACTGTTACTTGAAAAAATACTATTCGCATACGTAAATTTTACGTATTTTTATTTTTGTAGACTATTTATAAGAAAAAAAAGTACTTTTATGTTTCCAAAATATTCAACAATATACGAATATTTGAGTTGTTTACATGTTTCATAAGCGGTTTGTGAAAAATATAAATTTATATATATACTGTAAGGTTAATATTTCAACTGTGTGAAGGTTTTATTTCTCACGTTGAAGTAATTAATGAAAAAGTAATTAATGCAAACACATTTTCCTGCAAGCACCATTTTATAACAATCAATAATTACAAATCGCAAAATGAAAATGGAACGGGTGTTTAAAAAGGTGGAAAATAAATTTATTTCAAATAATTCATAAGGAGAAAGTAGTATTTCTTTCGGTTACATTGAATTGTTGAAAAATCCATTTATTATTTATTTTTTGCAACATAAAGAACTGTGAATTGTTATATCATATGAAAATGTCGGTCGAATATGATTCACATTTTCAGTATTGTAACCATTTTGGAAAGAAAAGGTATTATGATTTTTACTAATTACTACACTTTTCTAAACTATTACAGATGTAATTCATAGGACTGTAATGAAATAATATGTTTTTTTAATTGTTTTATAATCATGCTAATGAAGCATTCATTGATTTGTAATCGTAATTTATACTGATCATCTAATATATAATAGAACAGACCGGTCTGTAGAGGCTTTATTATTATCACATATCACATGTAAGTATGTTATGCAATGCACACACACACATCCAACAATACACACAGTTCCAACGTGGCGCTAACGCCGATGCTTACAAACAATAATAATAATAAAAATCAGTCCTTCAGAATGGAAACTAAAGAACAGTGGCGTTTGCGATTATGTCGTGAGTGACAGCAGAGATGGAGAGACTATTTATTTATTACTAGCTTCTTTAAACATTCAGTATTTCAATTTCAATACCGTCATCTATGACGGGCGTTCCACTAGTTAATTAATAATACCTTAATAAAATTCATAGAATGGGCAAAACTTATCATGAAGAGTAATGGTATATACTGAATGGCACTACCACCTGTCCTCATTCACTCAATATTCATGCTCACGCACACACAAACACACTCTGTTTCTAATGTAATTGTAACTAATTTTGTTTTTATCATTACAATGCCTGATTTATTTATGGCAAATACCAGTTTTTAAAAAAGAGAAGTTGAGTAATTGAGTAACAGGCAGTTCTCATAGAAAAACTTCTGTTGAGATAAACTCCATTAGGAGTCCATATGATCCGCATTGTTTAAAAAAATACTGATTCTAAAGCAATCTTTTACATTTCTTTATCTTCAATTTCAATCATAATCACTAGAATAAACATTTTGTTAATTATTGCACGTAGTTCATGTCAAATATGATCAAATATGACAAGAATTTATAACTCTAAATAACATCAACATCTACTCTATGATTGCAGTTAAAAGGTTTCTATATAATTTGAAAAGAAAATTTAGTAATAATTTATACTGCTATACGTTTCGCTGTGTCAAAACTTTTCCGAAGTATTGCTTTGTATTGTTACATAACATAATGATACTTGCCTTATCTGTTCGCAAGAAAACCAAAATTCATACAAAAAATGTAATATAACTGTGTTGTTTATTGCTCACTGCGAGTAGAAGTTATATGAAATGACCTTGTCGTAGGATAAACAATAATTCATCTGGCTGCAAAATAGCTTCTTGTTGACGACTGTTTTCGCATGCCGAATTTTTCCACCGAATGCACGCTGTTTATCTAAACCATTGTGAATGAAAACAAATATATATTCTTAAAAATAATGTATTGTTAATGTGAAAAAATATCTTTTAAGTACTAGATGGTTCTTTCTTCTCCTCCACCCACCGCTGCTTTCACATCCGTTAATCATATACAGCAGTATTTAGTGGCGCAGCAAAAGTTAAGCGTATCAAATTCGAATTATTGAAGTGTTGTACATTTCCATGTATTTCGTCACTATCGACCCAGGATTTCCCTTTTGGTATCTTTAGGCGTTCAAGCACACGAATAAAGTCGAACTGACATGGAAATGTACAAAATGTCAACAATTCAAATTTGATATCAAAATACTCAAGCACTCTCAGTCGATATCTTAAATTAAGCGTATCTAAAGTTTTTTTTTTCTTTAACTGGAAGTGTTTTAGGAGTAACTGCCCAAGACTTGGTGACAATGAATAAACGAGAAGCTTCTATGAGGTGAGGTCTACTTGTCATTCGTATGATGTCACAAATTTCTTCAAAGCTTGGTAATTTGCCATATTCACCACCACGTCGTCGATCGGTCCAATATACGGTTGTACTGACTAGTGCAGCTCTTCCTTTTGATAGTTTTTAATGAACCAAGCTAGATAATATAAACTTTATTCATCCTTAGTAAATTTTGTTTTATTTTAAAATTTCCGCTCATCTCATTTTGATAATTTTGACAATACACTCGTTCTATGTTTTATTTCTAAGCCTTTCATAAGAATAAATCATTACTTTGCATTTTTTAGTTTAATGCGAACTAGTTAAGAATTATTTATGCTTAGTGTTTTGCTTAACGAGTGATGATTTTCAATTGATGAGCACTCCCCTATTAAATATTGTGAAATAAACAATATCCTCTTTTAATATATACAAATAAATATGTGAATTTTTGTGTTTGTTTATTTAATCTTATGAATAGTAGCGACCTAGACTAATGCGGTTTTCATTCACAATAATTGTAAAAACTAAAATTAACATTTATATAATTTATAATTCAATGTATTTATTTAATAATTTCAATTATTGTTTTACAAAATAGCCAATCTATTGTTGAGTTTCCTATTTTGTTTTAAATCAATGGAGTAGCAATAAAAAACGTGGAAATCTCATTTTTTTAAAAAATAAACTCCCATTATATCAGCAAACATAATAAATAAAAGCCATGCCTTGTGTAACTGCTCATCAGGCACCTCTGCGAATCCATTGAAACATCTTAAGGTTGCTGTGTTACGGGAGCTAGGGTTGTAAATACTTCTTGAGTGATTGAATATATAACCTGAAATACCCTGCCAAGATAGAATTCCGACTGTAAATAAAATTTATATTTTTTAACTTTGTAATACAGGAGAGTAGTTAAATATTTATAAAAATTTCTGGTTAAGGAATTGAATAAAAGTAAAAATAATTCGTTTGTTGTTAAAGACTAATTAATATTCATTGTTGAAAGATTTCTTTCAGAGCTTAAAACGAATAAGCATATATGAAAAATAGGTGTCAACTCTTTGCTAGACATGCTTGAAAACTTTACTATTTCCATTTAAATAAAAGTGCAATAGTGTAAAAAAATATAAATATAGATTTTTTTCGATTTTTCATATTTTTTAGGCGACGGAAAATGATTAACGATTTTCGCGAAATGAGAAAAAATCTACTTATTCCTCGTAAGACACTTTATTAAAAATAGATTAATGACGAGATGTGAATTTTATATCTTACCATTTTTTTCGGACAAAGTTTACTTAATTAGTTATAAGAACTTAAAATTGTGATTGCACTTCTACAATGTTTTGTTGAATGCATGTTGTTTGAAATATTATTCATTGAAACGTTCAAATACTTATTAATCTACTTATAAACTCGGTTGGAGGTCAAAGGAAAACAGTTTGTGACGTTACTGTTGTTTTATTCGCTCTCATTTTCGAGCAAATGAAATTATAATTTCAATTATAAGTGGCAGCATCGAAAAAACAGCAATGACGCAATGAGTTATTCGCACTAATGAGAACTTATCAGTAAAGGTGTGGTCTGTAATTAATATCCTTGATTGCTTTTCTAATTTATGAATTCCGACAATATTTTGATAACAGAATTTGAATATAAGTTTTATAATCTAAAAACAAAACCATTGACCTCACAACCAAAACATGACGAAACCCTAGAGCTTAGAAAGGAATTGATTGAAATGGGATTTATTTGGAAGATCCCAATTGTTATAAGGTAAAATTATTTCTTTCTACAAGAAATACTGGATAGAGATGATAGCTGTTTCAGCTTCACAAAATCGTAAGAACAATCTAAGTAATAGTTTTGATGATGGTGTGAAGTCGAAAAACTGATCAAATATATTTAGATAACTGGTACTAAATAATAAATGTGTGATATTTTTATCTTATAATCTAGAGAGTATCTTTGCTGTCACACAAGCTTTTTCAATTGATTATTCAATTTGTGCTCAATGACATTTTTTTTGATATTTTGACATTTTTTCCTTTTCATCCGCCTAATCTGATTTTAAAAACTTAATACAGATCTATTTCAAGCCACGTCATCATTTGCTCACCCTCTTTGAAAACAGAAAGTGAGCGTGTGACTTTCTTCCAGTTCTCTTTAAATACATATAAAAGTGCGTCAAAAAAAGCACTCATTCCTGAAAAAAATATCTTAACGTCAGCGTCTCGTCACAGGTATTATATAAATAACTATTTTTTTATTACATTATTAGAGAAACAATATGATTAATCCAGTTGTTTTAAGTGATGATATTAATAAAACGACATCATTATTATTTTATCATGAGACTTTTTATGATTTCTGTTATATTGACATACGATACACACTATTTATTATATTTCAATTACCATTAATTTGGGTAAGTTTGCCCATCGGTATAGGATGGGTCCACTACATGGGAAAAGGTGTTGTTATAATACCATGATAATAATAATGCCATATGAATATTTTTTAGCTACGCAAATGTAGTGAGTAGCCCCTGCTGGTAAAAATATGAATGACTGTGCAACAAATTTTGTTTTATTGTTGAATTTGTAAGCTGTCATTTTGGAATGGAAAAACGCAACTTAAAACTTTTCTTGAAATAAATTATATTAGCCATATTTTCAATTTGAATTATTAATATGTAAATCAAATGCTGTATATTTTTTCCCATCTTAGCTATGTACAAAATATATGAAAGCATAAAGAAAAGTTGCCATAACTTTAAAATCACTGAATTTATAGTAATTACAGTGATTATTTGTATCGTGTGCAAAAGTTACCGGAATTGGATGAACATTTTTCCCACCTTGTTTTATATATTGGATTAATTTGGATTATTGAGATTTTGTACACTTCCATGTATTTTGTCACTAACGAGTAACTTAATGACAAAATACATGGAAGTATACAAAATCTCAATAATCCAAATTTGATATTGAAATTCCATCAAGCACCCTCAGTCGATGTCTTAAATCATACTTAAATTATATATATTTATTTATCAATTATAACAATAATTCTATGTGTGTTAATTAAATTTCATCTTAAGACATTAGTTCATTTTTATGTAGAACAATACCACACATAAATCCAATGGCGTATCATAAAAATTCGAAACCCTCAGAACAGGGTCAAAGTTACCCTGATTGACTGTATCTGTTCTCCTTTTATTATTCATATACCACATAGGAAATAGATATGACTAAAAAAAACTGTGTAACAAATAACAAACATGATATTTTACTTTTAAGGTGTTAACTGTCAATTCTTGGTGGAAAGACATTATATTTTAAAAAATAATACACAATTCATTTGTACTACTTCCACATATTTATAATGATCAGGACCGGTTTCACTCATCACGAGCATTATCTAAAAAATGATATTTTACGTAAAAAGAAACAATATACATACTTTTCAATGTCAGTTGTTTTGTGAGATTTTTATATATAGTAGTATTTTTGAAGTAATGATGCTCAACAATGCTAATAAGCCTACTGTAATGACATTCGTAGTATTTTATCTTGACGCAAACAATTTATAAAATGTATAAAAAAATAGCATCATTTCGTTTTACGATTGATGGTGAAATTATTTTCATTCCCTTTCTTGTACAATCAAACATTTTCAAGGTTTTCTTTTTCAAATCCTAATTGGAGACATAATCATGAAATGCATTTATTCTTATTACTCATTTAATCATGTTGTTTCTTGAAGAAACAATTCTATTTCGAATTGGTGTTATAATGCCTTGATACTTTCTGGGAATCTTAATTCTGTCTAGTGTCGCGTCGAATTTTCATGAATAATTCAGTCCGACAAAGATCAAAGTTGTATTATTTCACGACCACTTTATGAAAACTTTTTTTATACCCGATTTCATCGAAATATTTTAGTGTTGTTTTTTCCGTGTCATATTTTATTTTCTCACTTTACTGGCTTGTTTTACTTTCTGTGCTAGTAAATTTACTTGAATAAAATATCTACCTGGAAATTCACCATGATCATTGTAATCCCTTATTTATTTTTTCTACTCATTTTGGTAGGCATAAAGACTTAAGGCCAGTTATTTGATACAAACTTTATGCTAAAAAGTTTTAAAATAAAGTATTTTTTTGGTCGTTTTGAAAACATAAAAAATTAGAAGTGTCTATATCAAATTATTCAAAAGAGTTGACTAAACGTAAGACCATTATAAATAATTTCTACCGTGTACAACGATTTCAGAATCAAGCTATCAATATATTTTCTACAATTTAATAGTTAAAGAAGTTACTTTTAAGGTGTTAACTGTCAATTCTTGGTGGAAAGACATTATATTTTAAAAAATAAAACACAATTTGTTTGTACTACTTCCACATATTTATAATGATCAGGACCGGTTTCGCTCATCACGAGCATTATCAACTGATGATGAGTTAAAGAAGTATTCAATCTATTCTAAGCACTAATATAGCAAGGGGGTGACACGTTTCAAGCGGACGCATTTAAAAAAAAATTGGAGGTAGAAGGTTGTTTTTTATATATTATATAAAATCACTGCAAGCTATATTCCATCTATCTGATAATATCCTTATCATCTCTTAAAAGTGACTGATAATAAACTTAAAGTGATTGACTCACAACCAGTTCTATAACGTAACTACTATTTGTACATGAAGTTCCCTTAAAATAAATGCCATGTGATAGATTACCAACCGGTTTTCGTAACCTCTTCATTTTATCATTCTTTTTTCAGAAAGCTTGACACACAACCAGTTTTATTAACTGTTCTCTCAATTATTAGGCTTACCGATCGACTCAGAGCCAGCCCTCCTAGCCTTATAATCCATTCTTTCAGAAATTTCAATTGGCTTACAACCAGTCATCTTATCAGAATAATTCTCTGAAATGGCTAATCATGCTACTGATTTATAACCATTTCTCCTAACGTCATCAAACTACTGAACCGTTTAGCTGACTGACAAACGGTCAGTTCTATCTCATTCAATCTTACGTTCTTCAAAAAGACAAGCGATGTAATCGACTTACAGATAGTTCTCCTAAAGTCTTTATTTCATCCCTCTATCTGCTAAAAGCGACGAATAATAAAAATTGAATGATTGACTCATATGCAGTTCTTAATGCACCTACTCGTTGTATGTGATGTTCTCTTAAAATGTATGCTATTTGACGTAGAACTTAGCAGCCCTCTTAACCTCTTCATTTCATCTTTCCTCTTTGAGAAAGCTTGACCAGTTTTATTAACCGTCTCAAAATGACTAAACTAACTTCATAATTGACTTCTAAAAAGTGATTGAGATTAACGCACAACCAGTTCATTTAACATCATTGCTCAATGTATCTTACATTTTCTCTATTGTTAAGTTAACTGATTGACTCAAAGCCAGCCCTCCTAATATTATCATTTCTATCGGCTTACAACCAGTTTAGTTATTAGAATAATTCTCTAAAATGAGTAGTCATGCTTTTTTTTCTCTAAACTTTTCTTTTCTTAAGTACGATAGTGCGTGGTTAAAAGATCGATCCCGTGTAGCTCTGCAACGGGCCAAGAACATGATTAAATTTGCTTCTTTTCTTGATCAAAATTGCATCATAGAAGATGACCGTGAAATAGTGGCTGCATACGCATGACGGGTGGAGATGGGGCAACCAACTCGTAAGTCATGCTATTGACTTCCAACCATTATTCTTAACCTTAACAATCTGCTGAACTTTTTAAGATAGATGACAGATTAATAATCGAACTCTCCATGCTGGGATTCGAACCATTTACCACTGCAACCGATGCCACCGATGTTGACCATTCGCCCACGGAACTGACAATATGGACCCGGCTTACAAAATACATATGACTAGTGTTCCTTTCTGATTACAGTTTCGGTATAACACGGTTGATGAATTGTGACACATTTTTGTATAACACGGTATAAAAAACATCAAATAAAAATATTGCATGCTTTGAACACCTCATTATGAACAAATGAACAAAACATAATATTATTTCTTTCTATGTTGGAAAGAAATCAAAAGTTCAAAAAGAAATCATAAAAGTGCTTGGTCCCTTACCATAAAATATTATAATAAATTTAAAGATTTACATTCTAAAAGTAGGACAGAGTTTTTTTCGGAATTTTAAAGGTTATATCCCAAAATATTGTATGAAAGAGAGGTATTGCAAACATACAACCAATTTTGAAACGGAGTATTTATTTAAGGTATTTAAAGTGTCTTGGTAGTTGTGTATGAGGGTTAAACTATATATACGGTCAAAATAACAAAGTGTTAAGCTCTACAAGAATTGTATAGTTCAGACATAATTCTGACGATGGCGTGAAACCGAAATAGCTATCAACAAACACATCAAGTTCTTGTAGAACTAAATACTTAGTTATTTTTACCGTATTATAATGAAATTTAAGCGGCGTAGCATGGGCGTAAAAGAGCCGCCGTTTTAAGGGCGGCATTTTTGAAAATGAATAGAAGATTTCGGAGGTAAAAAATAAATATTTTTTTCATATGTACATGATATAAGCTATATTTCATTCAACATGTTTTTTTCCGTCAAATTTGTGCTGTGCAACTCGCTGGAAAAATATGTTTTTTTACCGGTGACATTTTTGAAAATAAATAGATGATTCCGATGGTAATGATGGTAATAAACACATCAAAATTTGTACGATTTGTGATTTGCTGACAAATTGTAATATTTCGTCTCTAAAAGATTTAAAAATAATCATGAAGGTTCAATGTCGACGATCGAAGAAGAAATTGTTGTCTGGTGAACAATCACAAGATGCTGAGTTATCATTCAAAGCTGAATTGGGAAAATAAATGTCTTCTTATTCATGAAATAAGTCAATTTCAACAGTTTCATAATTTTGATAAGAAATATGGTTTTCTTACACCATCGAATCTTTTGAGTAAGTCACTTGATAAAAAATATAAAATTTATTTTTACAACAAATAGATTTTTTTAGTTAATATATCATTTGTAAATGACAAAATTACTAAAATATATAGTACATATTTTTTAAAAACTTATATTTATACAAAAAAAATTTCGTCTGCGGTGCGATCTTCTTGTCTTTATATTTATGAATTATCTGTTGATATAGGAAACATGTTATATATATTTAAGACAACTTTCTTTTATGTGTAAGATTAAGGTATAATAATAAGTGACATAGCTAAATGAGAGGTAATGTCTTAATAAGAGGTGAATCATTAATGCTTGTCTGATCGTTAAGTAATTTAATCATGGGAATATATCAATTAATTAGTAATTGCCCTCGTGCAGTTTATAGAGGTCCTTTGTTTCAATAATGTTTTTAACTCTTGTAATGAATTGTAAAGCTATTTAAATTATCAAATATCACTAACATTTCATTTAATTTTTCTTTTACACAAGTTATGGATTAGGATTCTAACGTTATTTTATTGAAAATTCATAAACACTTAATTTATGTTGTGAAAACCTTTTCTGTTTAACGATTTTAACTGACAATGTTATACTTATAAATTAAAAAAATAAGCAGCTTATCTCAAGATCATTCTTGACTTAATACTTTGTTAATTTGGTGTTCCATTTGTAACAAAAATAGGTAGAAAGTAATATGTAGAATATTACAAATCAGTCAATATAAAGTAACCGTCGAATGTCAGATTTTTTTAAATGTTTTCATTAAACACAAAACATTGCATATTCTCTTTTAAAAAATCGGATAAAGCGATTCCGAATCTATGAATATGAATGCTAAATTATAAAAACAGTACTTTTTAAAAGAATTTTTTTCCAATATTACGACTCAGTAAAAATTTCGGTTATGGTTCTTGACGAATTTATGTAACAAAGGTTAATACTTTGTTAGTTATTGTATAATTTTCTAGTTTACAATTGTAAAGGTTAATTTAATTATTTAAATAAATGTAATATTTCTATCGTCCAAATTTGAATAACACAATAACACAATAAAACACTACAAGCGTCATTATTCTTAAATGTCAACTATAACAATAATACACGAAGGTTGTGAGGAAAAGAGCTTTCGTATGAAATTTTTGCGGTCACGATTATATATTATAACGGTGTAATTTTAATACAGAGTAACTTTAGTTGAGTCTAATTCTCTTATCACATATTGTGCTACCCCGTGCGACAAATTGTATTAGAATTTAAAAGCTATTCAGCGGTTATATTCAGAGTGCCAGGCGACTTGATACTAACTATAAGGTGGCTAGTAGCATCGCTGATTGAATGCCCCTGATAACTATTTTAGTAGAATAATTATGACCTTAATATGACTAGACTGTTAAAAGCTGACACATAATTATACATATGGTGGCGATTTATGATCGACAGCTGTGGGCCGAGTTTTTTTTTTGTTTATATATCAGAATATTTATCATATTGGAAATTTAATTGTTTTTCTTAGGGTACGTATCACAACATTAATACATTATTGCATTTATAATTTAGTGGTACATTTTTTTACCATTTCGGCTCCCAATATGGAGCATATGAACTCCTAATACAGGTATCTCAACAGAAGTTTATCTACGAGAACTGTTCATTAATCAGTTGCTCAACTGTTAATCGTTTTCCGTCGCCTAAAAAATATGAAACGTCGAAATAAAAAAAAATCTTTTGATAATTGTACTTTAAGTATTTGTTTGCACTACTACATTTTTATTTAAACGGAAATAGTACATTTTTTAAGCCTGTCTAGCAAAGAGTTGATACCTGTTTTTCAGAAATGCTTTTATTTGCTTTACACCTTGACTATATTAGGGTTAATTGTAGGTCATCGAGATTTAATATCTAAGACAAAATTGTATAGCAAAGTATTTTTAAGAAATTGATCTTGACGGAATTCGAAATTTATTGAATATAACGGTTCTATAAAATTTTTTTTGTAATGTACCAACAAGGTCGTTTTCTTGCACCTTTTCTGAATTATACTGAATACATTTAAAAAAAAAACAGAGCAACAAGAAATTCTATTATATACGCATTTTAACAAAAAAATTAATAAGAGTAATAAATAGTCATCATTTTCCGGGGATATGGATTCATTGATAAAAATCAATTAATTAAAATTTACGTTCGTAAATTCGAATCCTTGACCGAAAGTATTTACCAATCGGCTGTAGTTACGACTATATACAAACAATTCTTTATAAGCAATATAAAATTAGAATTTGCACAGACAATATAACGGAACCCTTAGATATGATATGCCAACATACAATTAATTTAAGTGACCACTAAAAAATGGTTAAGCAGGCGTTACTGGAAACAACCAATCAATAAGTAAATAAATTGTTTCGCGAATGCAATTCAATTCAAATATATTTGGTAAGTTTTCAATTGAAATTATTATCGTTTAATTAATTTGTAATAATACAAACTGTATGCAAAGTAGTTTTGGCGATAATGTAATTTACATAATCTAGTTATGTTCCACTGAATAAAATTAATTGACAACACTGTTTCGTGAAAATAATATTTTAGTAATATTCGAAAGCTCTAATGGTCTTTCGTTTAACTGCTTCACTATTCAACGTTTATAGTAAAGTCATGATTTTAAATGTACGGTTTTATAAACAGACTGCCAATTGCTCAGTTTGTTAAACTAAATTTACTAGGCCACTGTTCCTCAACCTGTAGTCCGTGGACCGGCACCGGTCCGCGAAAACTTCCACCCTGAAAACTTTTCAACTTTTCAAAAAAAGCAAAAAACAACAATAAATATATTAACAAACGCCATTTACTCAAAATATCGACTGTAGAACCGAAAAAGGACGCAACCCACACACAAAAAATTTTGAGTATAGCCCAAACAGAACGTGTACTAAATTGTATACATTATGTGAGAAGACCCCGGATCGAAGAGAGGCGAGCGGCTGGTTATCCGGAGTCCTGGAAGGGCTGTGATCTCAGACAAACACCATTTCAAATCCGGTTCAAAACTTATTTATTTTTCCATCCAAGATGCAGTGGTTTACATTACACAAATATATAAATCCTAACACATAAAATCGATTCTACATTTACATTTACTTAGCAACTGAATTTACTTTAAGTTATAATACAAATGACACAACGAATTTAAATTAAGTCCAATGCAAATCAAAAAAAAACAAACAATTCACATCGTCAAGTCACCTCCGCCACGAGAGCGCAGCTCGTCCCGCTCGGCAGATCGTAATCGACTGTCTTCAAATAATTAAAAAAACTCCCTGCATCGTCGGAGCTACCCCTTTCCGTCAAAATGGACTCGTCTAGCGGTCGTAGCCGGCGACTATTGGTAACAAGAAAGAGCCGATTCTGCGAAATATTGCTGTTGCCGCTGGGTGATTTCAGTTCTGGACATTAGTGTGTCATATGATTATCGAAAAACAAATATTTGGAAAAGACGGAGGGATAAGTCCTTTCACCTTTCTACAGTCGTTATATTATATATTTATGTATAAATACAGCGTATTAACAAGTTTTGTGTGAGCTGTACACAATATTTTTGGTGTGGGTTACTTCTTTTTTCCTTTCCACAGTCGATATGTATATTCAATCAAAAATTATAATCTGAAAACCTTTTTGATACTATTAAACTTTTTTTCTATTATAAAATAAAAACATTTTCGAGCCCTTAGCCGAATGGGTAACGACGTTGGTTTCGGCATAAAAAATGATTTTTCAATCAATTTTTGGATGCGGGATTCATTAACTAACAACTAGTCTTACTCTAACCCCATATCTGTCTCTTCTTACTATCTTCGAAAAAAGGGAGGTTCAGGAACTGAGTAATAAGCTCCATTACGATGTCATATGCTTGGCATTAGTGGACATGATTACAAAAAAAACTTATTCGTAAGTGGGTGAGAATACTAAATACTAATAAATACATAAATTTACCAAATATGCTTTCCACAATTGACGTAAATAAAATCTTAAATAAACAAAGACCTTTTGACCAGATTGCAAAATTTCAATGGAGAACATTTGTGGCTTTATGCATCACTTATATCGCTTTGCTAATATTTCCATGCGAGTTGTAAATGTAACAAAACGTCAAGTAAGACTAAAATAACTTCCCTTGTTAAATTTTGTTCGCCAATGTAACAAAGAAGTTATTTGCCAAAGTGAAACCGAGGAATTTTATGCACTGCACGATTTTACAGCTGATTATCCCGCAGCGTATGTGCATTTCTTTGCTTTCGTAAACGAATTGTTTGAAAGCGTGAATTGGTTTAGCTAAAGAGTTAAACAAAGTTGTTTGGTTCAATGAAACCTGTGATGCATTCATTAATATAATTTAATGCAGATGATGGGGTTAAACTGTTGCATAAAAACATGGGGGATCATAAATTATTTATCAAGAAATTTTGGAAATTAATAGAGCCCAGTTAAATTCCTTACCGATTTTGAATGAGCAGCTGAACCTTCCTAATTCTCCGCTATTATATCCGAAACGTTGAAACACCTAACAGATGTCACTAAATGTGGAATGATTGTATATATTTACCCATTCGTCGAATTACATCCCGTCAAAACCCACAATACTATTATAATTGTAAAATCACTGGTATTTCTAAAAGAAGTTGAAAAGCGGCAATTCGCCACTCTGTTAATATGGTGTTTACAAAATAAGGATTAGGGAGATTCCCGAAATTTTAACTCAGGTATCAGTGTGGCTCTCAGACGTGTAATGTCTTACCTCGTAAATAATATTTGTCGCATTTGTATCTTCTATATAAACGTTAGACACTGTTTACTGTCTCTCAGTTCGAGTCCATTCGTGTGCTCGAATGCCTGAAGATGCCGAAAGGCGAAACCCGGGTCGTTAGTGACAAAATACATGGAAGTGTACAAAATCTCAATAATTCAAATTTGACATTCATTAATGTTGTAATGTTCTGTATAAGTCGTTTAATTTATTAAAAAATAATTAAAAACATAATTTTTGATTGCCTGTACTTAATTATTCTGTTTACAATTGAATTTTTAGCCAGTAAATTGGAAAATTTGTCAGCATTATATCGAGCGACAGTCTGTAGTACTCAATGTCATCCTCTTCGGTTTTCGTGTCCACAGGTTTTTACCACAGTGTGCAAACATGGATGAATGTGTCGATCCTAAAAGCAGGGCGTAGCTAGAACGATTCACTGATGACATAGCATGTCCTAGCACCACCGTTCTATTATTACTCTCTCCAAAACACAGCTTGAATGACTACCAGTTTTCGTATAACAACTTCTGTCGAAATTTTTCGTTAGGACTACATATACTCCGCATAGCAAGCGGACATGGTTAAAAAATTTACTTCGAAATGTCTGCATGTTAAATTACATATTTAAAAATTCCTTCCTTATCTAACTTAGCAAAGATAATGTCAAAAGTATTTATTTATCGGACGTTTTTATTTTTTAAAGTCTGGCTGTTTTTATGAATAGTACCTTTTCTATATTAAGTTATAGATAAATAAAATATTATTAAACGTCTCATAAACATTCGATTGAATAAACTAAAATTAAAAAACTTTAACCAACGTACGTAAATAATAGTAAACAGATAGTATCCAGTAAGTGAAAATATTGTGATGGGGAAAAATTGAATTTGTGTTATTTTTATAAACAACGATTTGTTTGTTAAAACGTCATACATATTATATTGTTTGAATGATTTATTTTATCGAAAAACGTTACCAAAATTTTATAAATCCTTTTTACAGTCCAAATTCCACATCTTATGCTCGGTTTGTACTTAGTCTATGGTTTACAGGAAAAAAAATCTATTAAAAATGCCTTTGTCTAAAACATGTTTTCCATAAAACATTTCCTTCTAGATTCGGACTTTCTTTAGGTTGCTTAAGTGAAAAAAGTGTCTGGGTCTATATGAATTCAGTGACATTTAAAATAGTTGTACAAAACGTTGAAAGATAAATGTTAGAAATTTTTTTATAAATAAAATTTATTTCAAATTAAGTGCACCTAGATTCGAATGGATTAGAGCATTTTTTATTATTTTTGATTTTATGAAAAAAAAGCCTTTCCACCAAGAATCAACAGCAAACACCTTCATAGTGATTATTATTCGTACGAAAAAATATTTTGTTAAATTCTATGCCGTTTTTATCGATATCCAATCCCTTTTCGAAGCAACGGAATCTATCTTCTATTACCACACTAATTTAATAATTAAACTAAAAGCAATATTTTCGACATACAGTATTTTGCTAAGAATTCCCATGATTTTTAATTGCTGATCAAAATATTAATAATATAATTCGTTAAATAATAAATATTGTGTGCAATAGACACATTTTTATCAAACTTTTAAATTTTGAAAGCTTTTTTGCAAAAATGATTTTTTAGTAATAGCTTGGCAATTGAAAGAGTGTATATTTAGCAATCAATATACGGTTATTTTGAAACACGCGGAATATTTCAATTTCAATTTAAGCCTGCACGTAATAACGAAGCTATATTTATCCACTGCCTACTCTTTTAGATACGTATACAAAAATATCTGTATTGCGTTCTCAGAAAAATCACTTGGAAACGGTGGCTTTTAAGCTTTATTGGGCAACAAGACAACTTCTAGCCGCGCAGCAAGACGATATTATGATCACCACCACACCAGCACAGTGAAAAACACACAGAATCTCTAATCATTTTGGTTCACGGTCTTTCTCTCCTACTCCATCTGAATTCATTCAGCCTAAAATATACTGAGTGAACGATGATCTGTATTTAATTTCAAAATAATGAAATTGTTTATTCAAATACATTTCGTACATTGTATTCGCAAAAAGCTTTATCAATGTAAAAGTGGTTGTACGTTTCTTATGCAGAGCGTATGACTAACACATGATGCCTCTCATATCCACTGAGTCGTAATAAATTCATGGGTACCTTACAGATCGCCAAAATTTGGCCTCAGAATATTGGATATGGTCTATACTTACTATAACATCAGATTTTACAACCAAGTAAATTTTTAGACAATTGATTGCAAATTTTCTTATCAAATTTGATGGGCTGTTTAAGATGAACCTTGTGTTAAGATGTGTCATTAAATCACTAAAATAGAATTTAAAAAAAATGACACTATTAATGGTTAAAAGACATGTCGTACTTATATTACTAATCATAGTAAATTTATCTATTTTATCCGTAAAAGTCCCGCCATAGAATTAATATAAAACATTTAAAATTTATTTGTTCATGGTGCTTTAATATTGACTGTGGAATGGAAAAAAGAACGTAACACACACACAAAAATATTGTGTATTTCCCAAAAAACGTGTATTAAATTGTATACATTCGTTTAATCCTTTATAAATATAGTGTATTAGCACGTTTTGTGTGAGTTATACACAATATTTTTGGTGTGGGTTACGCCCTTTTTCCTTTTCACAGTCGATATGTATTCATTATCAAAAATATTAAATTGTTTTAAAATGTATACTTCATGTATTTCCTGAGTTCATATGTAATGTGATTGTAGTATAAAGTACACACATATTAAAAAAAACATTCATTCGAAAGACGAGTAAAATTAATTGGAAGGACGTCACCGCTTTTTTGGGAATTCATTAATATGTTGAATGTAGTAAACTTTCAATATGATGTCATCATTAAGTAGTCCGTGGAATACTTTCATATGAAAAATTCAACCAACACCTTTCATAATTTCGCGTATACGCAGATGTATCACAGACAGTTCTCGTGGAAGCTCAGTGATCGGCAGTGGCTCGGCGTAGACAGTCGCTACGACACTCGCTCTCTACGAAGCTACGAAATTCGCTACGAAAATCTATCGTAATACTCATGCGGAATGCTACCAGCATTCCGTCTGTAATAAAATTCGTAAAGTGAACGTTGAGACAGAACGCGGGGAATTCCCTCTGAAAAAAAATGAAGCGATAAGACGATATCTTCCAGTCATATTACCATCGGTAGAAAATATTTCCAAATTTTGACCGGTTTTCAAGACGGACTATTTTTTATTTTTCAAGACATTTCTGATGAGTGTTTTGTTTTGAATTAAGAACTCGAGATTCGGTATCGTAATCGAATCAATTGATTTTATAGTCAGTAAAGATTTATTTGTTTTGTGGCCTTTTGAATTATTATGTTGTTTGTACGGATGTAAATATTTTAGTGCCACTTTTTTGTGACTCAAGTGGCGCCAACTCTTTTTAAGTATTTTAAAAACAAGTTCAACAAAAAACTCTCTAGACACACTGTGCGACGATATTATTCCCATAACTTTCGGTAAGTACAACTTAAAGATATTGTTAGTGTCAAAGTTTTCAGATATTTTTATATTATCTTATGGTTTCACTAAAAAAAACATCTATATTTACATTAATTATATTTTATAGGAAAATATTGTGTACCTCTACTAAAGATATTATTAAACTTATTTCACATTAATATTCTCACTTGAAATTTTTTAATTTAAAGATTTCTCATTTCGAAATACTATCGTTTAAAAATTAATATTTATTTCATATTCTATTATATTAACAAATATCCCAAATAATACATATAGTTTAGGAAAACAAACTCAATATACTATAAAAGTTATGTTCACAGCTATTTTGATATGTCACACTTACTTAAAAATAAGTGAAATTTTACACACAAGTTTTCTCATACAGCATTTAACAAGATATTTATTTACCATATGGCGTAAATTATGAAACAAAATCATTTTAATACACAGTACACTTATATTAAAAATATCAATATGTAAAACAGTAGTCTTGTAAATTTTTGATAAAGTTTGTTTTTTGAATATTTAATAAACATGCATATTTAAATTAAAATCATTACTATTATTACGAAAACAATAGTAGAATGATGTTTTAATTGTGTGTTTTAATACGAGAAAAGTTTTGGTAATTTAATCTCTTATTTAAAATTATTATCGAATATATATTAGTTACCTCGATAGGGTAGAAATTTCCCTGACAAATTTATACCAAGCTAGTGTTCTCGGTTCCGAAAAATAGTGTTTGTCCCATTTAAATGTGTCATGTAAAATTAATCGACGTAATAACTTTTCGATAATTTTAGAAATTATTTGGGGCAGATGGATATCAAACTATTTATTGCAACGTTTGAAGTTTATCTGAAACGAAGAAAAGCTTTCACGGGACGGTTATATTAGGGTATTCCAAAAGTTTGCTCTGTTTGATAATAAAAGTATTATAAGATGCCTTAACATCACATTCAACATCTTTATTCTAGACATTTTTGTGGTAGTTGCTTAGAAATAATCATATTTATTCGTATTGTATACGCTGACCATCGGTTGTAATCTCTTTTCATACTATTTAGGTTATTATTGTCAAAGCTAATATTCGTTGTACAGAAAAATACAAACAAAAAGATTTAATGTAAAAGAGATTTTTATTTTATCACAATTAAGACATATTCACCCAAAAACTGACAATGTTTGTTTTTCATGTTAATAAATAGACTTTCTTATTGATAATTTGAAAATTTTTTCTCTCATATGTTGTTCGATAGATATGATTCATTAAAAAAAAAAATTGTACTACTTCCACATGTTTATAATGGTCAGGACCGGTTTCGCTCATCACAAGCATTACCAACTGATCAGTTGATAATACCTTTCCACCAAGAATTGACAGTTAACACCTTAAAAGTGAAAACATAAAGTATTTAATTCTACAGAGTTTCATATGTTAGTTGATAGGTATTTCGACTTAACGCTATAGTCAGTACTATGGAGTTAGTTATGGAGATGGCGTTAAGCTGAAATAGCTATCAACTAAGTAATAAAATTCTGTAGAATTAAATATTTGATACTGTATTCTATTATAATGGAGCTTTACCAAGTAAATGATTCATTTACATTTGAAAATTATTTATAATAAAACCCATACACATAATTGAAACCTGTTTTTAGATAGAATAAAAACACAATTTTTAATACAATTTATAAAATTAAAGGATGAAATTGATACGAAAATTAAGTTTTAATTTAATAAAATAATATAATACTTTCCTATCAAGAAGTGGCAGTTAGAACTATTACAGTAAAACATTCAAATTATGTTTTTACTAATTTGGTATACCTACATAACTTTTAATTTTAAATACAGATTTTTTAATACATCTTCACATAAGACAATCGATACCTTTAAAACCAAAACTAATTTAAGAGTACAAAATTGAAACGAAGATGACTTTATATATAGTTTGTTCTTATATTATATTAATTGCTGCATCTAAAGTGGGCTGTGTGGCATTCCAATTATATGTTTCAAAATTGGGTAAATAAAATAAGATTTAAATGATGGCTGATTTAAAAAAATATATTTTTAAGACCCGCTATTAACCATTAAAACTTGTAACATAGCGTAATTGGTGAAATTTCGATACTACCATCGCACAGTTACACCCAAATAAATGATATGTATATATTAAACTTTCCTCAAAAAATTTTTCACTTTAAATTCAATCTGAAAGATTATTTACATGTTGTATTAATAAGTAAGACAATTTATAATTAATGTGTGAATTCTTATCTAAAGGAATGAGTGGCTATGATTCTTTCGACCTTCTTTACCATAAGAAAACTTACAAACGGATATCAACTGATTGTAATTAGCCTTCATTTATTACTTTTCCGGAAAACGCTCGTATGTTTCATGTCGTATTGTATATTAAGAAAACGTAATTAAGTACGATACACCTAAGTTAAAGCCTTAAATATAAGCCCCATAGTATAATAAATATTAAAATTATACAATAGATATATCTCAGTTAATGTTTTTGATCCGAATTCATATCAAAATTTAGCTGTCAAATTATGTATAAAACACAAGAAATTTCAATATACATTTACATTACCTGAAGCACCGATTTACTTCTCAATATTGAAATCGCTCACCCACACCATTGAAGTAATACATGGAAAAGGGGGTAGAGGGTGTACAAGGAACAAGGAGCATAACATCGCCTTAGTGATCCTTTTGGTGGCCCTGGTTGAGCCATACATTTTTTTATATATTCATAATCCATTCCTATTAAATTACTTCTATTTAGATTCTCTGTTAGGATTCCATAATTTCCACGCTGATAGCGGACATAAAAAATATGGTACATTGAAATAAAATTTTCAAAATTCTGAATAGCATTATTTTGTTTTTTTTATTTCCTGCGATGCTGTGTAGTGAGTGCCTCATGGAAAAATATTAGCCAGCGTGATACGTACGCAAGAAGCAGGTTAAGAGTGAAGATGTAACCACTTCATAAGATGGGTCAGATGATAGCTAACGTGGTTGTTTGTCGACAGTCATTAATTAAAAATTTGAGTATCTGTCTGAAGGAAGCGAAGCTAGCGGCGTGAACTGGGCAAAAATATTTCAAAACAACTTACACTTCAGTAATAAAGATAGGTTTTAATACAACGCTAGAAAATTAGCGATGCGCTCTATTTTGCAATGAATAGACATTCACTTCACATTGATAAATAAGTGTTTATAATTTCAAATGAATCTTGCTAAGAAAGTACATATTACATTTAAATTACGGTTTCTGTTGAATCATGGTTTCACAGCATACATGTCCCATCCACTCAATTTTAACAATAGCTCGGCTAGCAAACTTCTAGTGGTTTCATAGCTCCATCTCATTATCTATACTCTCCGAAAAATAAATTATGAGCTACTGAAAAACATGAAGTTCTCGTGAAGCAATTTTTTTGTAAATGTTCCGTAAAGATTCCATGAAGCGGTCATGGTTAAAAAACTCAATTTCTATAAAAGAATAGTAAAATGCGAAGGGTTATTTATGAAAAAAATATTCGGTGAATTAAACTATTCAACATCTGTATCCAAAACTACATTTATTTTGTAATAAAGTTACAGAATTTTGTATTTTAAAATTATATTTCATAATTTAACTTGCATTTTAATATATGGGAATGCCTTTCACAAGTTTGCAAACATCAGATTTTTTTAATAATTAATTGTGCGAAAATCTGTAGGCGTTTTATTATTATCACATATCACAAATCTATGTGAAATTTTCTATTGACCTAAGCGTCTGCGGTGTATATGAAATAAAATGTTATGGAATGCACACAGCACACACCCAATAATACACACAGTTCCAACGTGACGCAAATTCCGAAGCAAACAAACAAAAATAATAATATCCGTCAGTATGGAAACTAAAGAACAGCGGCGTTTGCGATTACGTCGTGAGTGACAGCAGAGATGGAGAGCGAGGAAAACTCTGGAAGCTGCTAAATCCCGACGTGATGCTGATACCGAGGCACACAGACAACAACTATCACAAATAACTCCGGAAGCTGCGCAATCCCGACGTGCGACTGAAGAATCTCGAATATTCATTATTTCAATTTCAATACCGTCATCTATGACGGGCGTCCCGCTAGTTGTAAAATGTTATTTGTCATGAATAATTTTGCATGAATTTGAATCATAATACCTATTTGTAATTCTGTTTTCTTTCAAATATACCTTACATTCTCTAATTGCCCAGCAACACGTTCTCGCGAACTTTTTAGAGGTTTAATCTCTTTTCTTATGCCATAAATTTCAAATTCAAATCGCTTAGTGTTCTAAAATGTAGATATTATTTTCTTCCGTGTTTTTATTCTTAGTTGTATTTGCATTTTATCGCAGGAATCCCTTTAAAGCTGAACTCTATTACTAAGTTCGTTAAAATCTCATTACAGTACTCGCGTAATCAGGTCAAAAGCGTAGGTCATTAGTGATCAGTGTTGTTTTATATATACTATTATATATTGAAACTAGGAATGCATAGGAATTTGTTTTTTTATGTTAAATAGAAAAATATTCTTAAAAATATATAAGAGTCTTTAAATAAGAAGTTTTGAAAATACTTCATTGTTTTCTTTCATCATGCATGTAGACAAATTTAATGGTGAGTTATGTTGGCTTCTGTATAAAGACGTGTATCTGAAAACACGAACGATAATGCTTCACAGAATAATTTCGTTTGTGTAACTTCTTTGTACTCCATTCTTCTTTATTATTTGACCATATGAACTCTCATTGTAGAGCAGTGGTCCCCAAACTTATGTGCCCATGTACCCTTTCTTAAAGCAAAAACCTGACAATGAACCCCCAACTAAAATTACTTACATAACTACACAATAGAAAAATTATAAATTTAATTTTGATGTCTTGAATGGTGATATTTATAAAAATAAAACATTTTTATATTTAAAGTATGATGAGGTTGACAGCTGCACTAAATCCAGGAGAAAACAGGAAAACAATCAACAGCCTCTGTACCCATAATGTTGGATGTCAAATTTGTATCTGTTTTTGTAACGAGAATTTGTGATTCCTACTTTTGTTCAAACATTGTTGTCCTCTGTTCATTCGTGGATATTTCAATAAATTGCTCCTGTATTAGTCCTGTATTCATCTGAATTTGCGTGTCTGCTTGCAAAAGGGTCCAACACCCAACAAATCGCTACCAATTTTTTTATTGCTATTTATTTAAATTTTCATAATAATGAAAATGTTTCACAAAAATATTTTGTTATATTAGACTTTTCACGGACCCCTGACGTTGTCCACGCACCTCCAAATTATTTTTAATTTGCCGCAGACCCTCTTACCTGTCACAAGGACCCCCAGGGGTCCGTAGGAACCACAGTTGTAGAGAATATTGGTGGCGATATGGCATGTATTCCCGCATTCAGTATGATAGAATTTTTGAGTTCCAAATGTTATCCAGACCACCTTAATCTCATTGGACAGAATAAAAGGCAAGCAGGGCTGATGATCTCCAAAAAGGAATTCGCGGCACGTGCTCCAGCCAATTGAAATCCAAAAACACTGATGTAAAAGAGAGCGGCCTGGTCCATTTTCTATTCAACAAACAATAGATGCGGGATTACTTTACACTGTTCTAATTTTCCATTTCTGTAAAAAATAACAATAAATGTGGGAAAACGATGAATTTGTGAACGATAGATCGGGTCTCGGCTGGATATGCGTTTTAAGATGTTTTAAATCTCTTTTAATGTGTTACTGTACATTTTTAGTGGAAAAGTATTTCTTTGAAGATTTCTTTGTACTACTTCAAGATCGTTAGTTGAAAATGCTCGTGAAGAACTAAACTGGTCATAATAATTATAAACAAATGTGTTTTCTATGCTTTTCACCGCATTTAAGTATTTTGTACCATATTTAACATTGTTGCTGTATTTGAAAAAGTTTATGTTGAGGTATATATGGCTATTAGTTAACTTGAAGTAAAGTTAGTTGAAAGATTATAATCACTTGTTGATGTCATCACACGACGGACGTGTATGTGATATTCTGGAAAATAAGTATTATACTTTATCGCTTGTTACTAATCATATGATTCCAGTCAATTTTGTCTGCAAATTGATGTCAAATGGATCCCATGTTCAGTGCACTCATCACAATTAATACAGTTGTTGTCCCTCATGTAAGCAAGATTGTCTTACATGAATCAGTTTCACTAAACAGACAGCGACCTCTCTGTCCAGTTGCTGTCAAAAGGCACTCAAGGTTCTCAGCTTTACTGTGATAAGTAATAAAAGATAAGATAGATAGATAAGAAAGATAAGATAATAAGTAATAAGTAATAAAAGATTAACAGGAGCAAAGATAAACCTGCACAACTGCAAGCATGTGCATAAGCTGTGCTCACACATGTACGTTTCAATGTCGCGTGATACAGCAGGAGACATGACTGAATCGCTAATAGTGATAATAATTTTTCTGGTAACACATTGTGGAAAAACATGGAGTTTTTTTTTTATCATTGGGTGAATCGAATGTGTGCTTTGATTATGGAATAAAAATATGGCTAATAGAACCAAAAGCTTAATGCATAAGTTATTTGAAGATTTACGACAAAACCGGTGAAACATAACGCTAAACTGTTTTAAAAATAATAATATTGTGGCCAGAGATCGTTAAAAGGAAATAATTAACATAAGTTGTTATTAATTGGAACAGAAGACCCAAATGACGTAGTTAGTGTTTGACCCGAGTCCTTTGTTAGACTTGAACGGTCATTTCAGAGCCGGGAAATTGCCTCCTGACACAATGACCGCCTTTACTACAGAAAGACCGACGGAAATTAATATTGTTTAATAAATCAACTCTTGAATAATATTAACCACTTTAAAACTTACGCAACAAAAGTGAAAAGAAGCACAAATTTTTACAGTGGTCGTCAATTTTGACGAACTGAAAAGTAAAACACGTTTTTTAAAATTGATACCTCAATTTTATATAATGATCAGAATACGCTCACTCATCGTAAAAATCTTTGTAAATTGTGGAATACGTACAAAAAATATTCTTATTTTTAGAAATAAAATACCTTTCCAGCATGAATTGACAGTTAACAAATGAAAAGTACTAGAAAGCTTTAACTTTTATCAGTTATTTATGTACATTGAATATTGCTTACTGTTGACGATATCAAGTAATCTATCACGTACTTATGGAAAAGTAAGATTGACCGTGGGATTGAGTGACCGTGGGAGTGTTGAAATAAGATCCATTAGTATTCCATATGTTCCACATTGGGATCGGAAGTAGTTAAATAATTTAAAAGGAGTTGTTTAGTGATAACAAGTTGTAAGAAAGTTGCTTAATCTCTTTGGAGAGAGTAATTAAAAAACGATGGAGTTAATAAAAACGTAAGCTAATCGCTCTGTCTGTACATCCCCGTTTCTGTAGTCGATAGACGTGAGTGAGGTATGATAACATCATAGAAACCATTTCAAAAAATATTTAAATTAACAAGTAATGTTTAAAAGTAATTTTTGTCGCATCCAAATCAACGTAAAAATTCAAAGACAAAAACACTATCTGCGGTATCTCCTGCACGTTCAGCCAAACTGTCGAATACATATATTTCACTTTTTACAGAGGGTTGACGAGTATTTAACACGTTACCAGTATGTGATTTTTGCATTCCAGTAAAACGGCTTCAAATTCTGAAAGAACCGTCAGTCCAACGTGTCGATCGTGCTTATTTTATAAAAAGATCAGAAAAAGAGTCGCACTTTGTTATTATCTATGCTGAAAAATCAAAAAACTGGCAAAATCATCATATCAAAACACAAAACCAAAAATGTTTCTACCAAACCTTCCTTGTCCTTGTCTATTATTATTAAAAAAGTGTACTATGAATTTGGTTACATAAAAGCAACGTAAAGAATTGTTGACAGTTCGAGATTCAAAAATAGAAAACGTCGTTTTGTTTTAAACTTGTTCCGAAATATACGTCAACAGGCTGACCATTTCATATACGGTATACTTGACCATAAAATAAATAAGGAAAACCGCTTCAACAAAAGTTCTTGTGAAAGGCAGTAATCGTGCGTGTATCCTTAAGTTTATAGAAAAAGTATACACCCTCGAGCTCAAGTCGCACAAAATAAGTGAAATGGAAATTCTAATTAAAGTCTTAAGGTTTTTTTATAAAATTGTGAACACATTTACAGAATAAGTATTCGTAAAGGGGTTTCTTACTTTTCTTTTGTAGCCATGCATATAAAGATTATGTGAGAAGGGGTTCAAATTCACCCTAGTAATAAATTGACTAAATAGTAGAGCAAGTCAGAAAAAACAGTTAACCTCTCTTGCTCATAAAATCATTTTTGACAAGATATAATTATTATGACCATCGATTTAAAATAACTATGTTACTTGAAATCACTATGTTAATATATTCATTTAAAAGGCAACTTATTTCTTATAATATAAATATCTTGGGAAAGCGCTATCATAAGAATAGATTTTTCAATGCTTCCGAAAGTTTGCAATAATACATTATTAAGGAAATAAAACGCTATAAAAAAAATCTTGCGCTGTTTTTATTTAGGTTTACACAATAATATTGATTGTAGTCAAGACACATATTTCATCTTTTATAACCTTCACAATGCCGTATTTGAATATTCATTTCGAAATAATAAAAAAGTTCACAACAACACCTAAAAGATTTTATTCGATTCGACCAAAAGACGACTATCTTTTTGTTGCCACTTCTTAAAAGTCTTTCGCCGTAGGTAATTTTTTTCTTGAAATAAAATTTTCTTACAAGAATGTGTGCTTTGTAAAGTCAAACGAAATCGTAAATACACACTTTCCTTGTCAAAAAATAAAAAAGTTTATTGGAACATCAGGCTGAATACATTAAATTCTTCTTTTTTAATATGAGTGTTCTACTTTCCCTGAGCAGGAAGCAGCAAAACCTTTTCTTTCCTTTAATGTATGTATCTTTAAACCCTGAATAAAAAATGCTTTGACAAAGGAGGAACTTTATAGGATTTAAGATATAAGAATTCGATTCCATTCACACTTTTATATCATGCGTTAATGATTTCAAAGTTTGGCAGCTTAGGTACAATACAATACTAAAACACTGTTCTATATATATATATATAAATGAATGTTTGTTTGTCCTTTATGCGTTACTTTACCATTCATTCGATTTTGATGAAACTTTGGTGAGTTGTTTTGCGCGCACCCGTAAAGCTTTCTGAAGAAAAAATTTAAATCTAAAATCTTAAAAAAAGAATCAAATACATACACACAAACAGCGACACCTTCTGATTTATTCGTGTACGTATCAGACAGGAAAAACAAAACATATTTTTTATCCAAAAGCACTTCAATAAACAGAATTAAAACACAAACCTATTCTTTCTTTGAGTGCCATTGCAACACATGCTGGGTAATCTCTAGTAGATTTATAAAAAAATGTTTTCGATAAATTGAAAGTTTTTTTTTTATAAATATAAGAATATATTTTAAATAAAACTTTACTCTAATATAAAAGTTGCATGTATCGTTCATTGCAATATATGTTTTGAAATAAACGTTACTACAGACTACCTGTTAAATATTGATAGAATTTCAAATCATTTTTGTTATAGCTCTATATGTTATGTATCTTTTAAATTTAAGGTATTTGGTTACCGACTAATAAATCACATTATCATATTTAAAATATTTTCTGTTCATTTTGTAAATGCATATCGCAAATACTCTTATGACTCTTCTTCATTGTGATTTTCTTCGATAAGCTTAAACGTCATAATAATTTGAAAACCTTTACTTGAAGGATTCTTTTACGTTGATGATACATTTTTATTGAATTGTTAAGAACTAGTTTTAGTGTATAATGTACATAATTACAAAGAAGTTTAAGTTTGTGTTTCGTTCGGGGAGTGCTTAGTACAGTTAGATATTCCCAACGTAGACAGATATGTGCACATTAAGCTGAAATTGTTAAGTGTTTTAAAGCTAGTTAGGGAAAAATAAATGCAACTGCTTAAATGAATAATGCTTCAACAACATTTTGTTTCCGTAACGAGTCATTAGCGTTGCCATTATCTCGCTTAACGTCGCACCAACTTTAATTACTTACCATACATTAGCAGGAGTTTCTCCACCTGAAAAATAACACGATTATTATTTTGATATTTTTTTCAATAACTTATTTACTGTAAGATAGTTGACTGTGGAATATAATATATGATAGTTGCCTTTCATTGGTTTCAATCGTTTTTTAATATCTATATTTTTTATACACTTTAGACATAAGAACGCACGAAATGGTAGATACACCGAACTGTCACACAGAGAATAATAGTCCTGTAAATTGCGCTTTTGTTTTCGAATTTATTCGTTTATTTGAACTATCATGATTAATAATTTCTCAATCCTTTTCTGTTTAATATTTCATTTAAAATGTATTAAATTAAATATTTAAAAACATTATTAACAAATACAAGATATAATGATGTATCGTATATATAATTTTTAAATAAAGTATTAAATAAAGTACAACCGACTCTGATATTAAATAAAAATACAAATTTTAAATAACTCTATTTTATAATATATCGTACTTTGGAACACCTAAAGAATTTTTTACTATTAAATTGTAAGTATGTACTGTTTTCCTATTTTAAAATTTGCAGTTAACAAAAAAATTGCTTTCTTCATTAAATATAAGAGCAATACTTAAATACTTCATCTAATCAAAAAGACAACTTTCCGAAAAACAAATACTCTTAGCGTAAAAATGTAAACATCGATTTGCAATGTCAACCTTTGAAACTAATATATTTTTTCTAGTATTTTATTTTTAAATTTGATTAATAATTATATCGCCAACGCATTCAATATGTATACTTTTAATTGACTAGCGTAAATATTTGTTGTACAGTTTATATTTATGAAGAAAGTAAAATACCATTCGTAAGCATAAATATACTAGTTATGACAACTGGATTTAACATATTCTAATCATTTTGAAGTTGTAAGCTGTCAAATCATCTTGGAAAAATATTATATTTATAAGTATTTATTCAACAAATTTACATACTGATAAGAACCGGTTTCGTTAGTGTCGCACATTTTCAATAGAATAAGTTTTATTTACTACATTATAATATAAGTTATTGTAAATACTTTATGTATAAAGATGTGAAACGTTGAATGTCACTTCTAGAAACGTAAACCCATTTAATAAACATAAAAGTATTACAAACATGAAATTTCCTTCTAAAAATTTGTTAGTGTATCGTTTACTTCAGAGGCACACTTGGTTTCGGTTGATGACAATCTACTGCACATTTTGTTTCCGTTAACTGGTTCACCAGGCAATTACCTAAAGAGAATGTTCAATTATAATTACGTTTTAAATGTTAATATTTTATTTAAAATTACTTTGTCCATTATAATTTGCGTTGAATATATGAAGTTCATTTTTCATTACATGCACGTTAGATTTTATAAGATGACATTTAAATTATTTCCCAGTGGTGCACGGCACAAATTGACAACAGAGCAAAGACAATCAGTTAATACTATTATTTTTCGAGTCCATGGCGCAGTGATTAATGTGATTGGCTTCGGTCACGGATGTCTATAGGTCAGTTAAATAAATTTGTTTTTATGATTTATGAATTTCTGTTCATAGTCATGGATGTTTGTGACGTCTAGAATTCCTTCCCACCCATCCAATCTTAAAAAACGGGACGCAGCGAGAATGATTAGTCAACCGCTAGTCCTGTCCTAACGGTATCTTTATATCCCTTCTTTTTTCGAAAAAGAGAGATTGAGCAACTGAGTAACAGCAGTTATCGTAGAAAAGAGTCTATATGATCCACATTGGAAGCAGACATGTTTAAAAAACAATTGTTACCTTTCTTAAATGTGTTTGCCGTCATTTAATGAGTGATGTTGCGAAGTAGTCGATGTCAAAGAAAGTCTTTAAAACTAAAGATGAATAAACACATAGTATTTGATTTCAATAATCTCTATTCTATCAATTATTATGGTTATATTTAAGATAAGAAAAAATCAATAATAAAGATTGACAGCTTAGTTAACTTAACATTCACTATATAAAAGAATTATGTAATTTAAGACTTAGACTGAGTGTGCTTGATGGAATGTCGATATCAAATTTGAATTGTTGAGATTTTGTACATTTCCATGTATCTTGTCACTTCGTATTTTCGTAAATTTCGGCATCTTCAGGCATTCGAGTACACGAATGAACTCAAACTGTCGAACTGATTCGTGTACTCAAATGCTTGAACATGCCGAAAGGCGAAACCCGGGTCGTTAGTGACAAAATACATGGAAGTGTACAAAATCTCAATAATCTAAATTTGATTCTTCAATTGTTTGTTATTATTTTTACTTTATTATTGTTTTACATTTTTACTGTTATTTTAAGAATACAACGTTTGATTTAGTTCCATTGACACACGATAATTTTAATCGATTTACTCACATCTCGTTTTTCCTACTTTTATTTGCTAAGGACTATGATGCTATATAATACAAATGTTATATGGGCTTTATAATGATAAGCAAATAATCGAACCATACCATTAACATTTAATACTCAAATAATGGCAATAAATTCCTTCAATATGGATATTTGGAGAATTAGTCCGGCCGAACAAACGTACAGTTTATGAATATTTTCAGCCTTGTACCGGAAAGGTCAACGCTCTCGAACGTTTGTCTTATTCGGTTGCCATGTCAACGGATTTTTATTCAAATATATGAATATCTGTGATATTTAAATTTCCTCCCATACATATGATCTTAAGAACGGGGCCTAGCGAGAGTGATTATCTTACAACTAGCTACCTTTCATAATCCTAAATTTTTCAAAAACATGTATATTTAAATACCTTCTATAAAATATAGTCCAAATAACCACCAGTTCTCGTGAAACAACTTCTGTTGAAGTACTTCAATTTGAGTCAATATGATACATTGTACGGGACGTGGAAAAAATAAAATCGTAAAATGTTTTTTTGTGCTCTAATAATTAATTTTTATATTTTCTATGGATTCGGTGGTAATTTTTAATCACAATTCAAATAAAAATAATAACTTAGAAATAGTCTACCGAGTAAATAAAAAAGGCTTACAATTTAATGCACTTCTGTTTAGATCATATTTACTTTCATTAAAAATTGTTTTCACTTATAACAAATACATTCCACAAAAAAAAAAATTTTCAATAAAAATTAAGTGATCGCACATAATAAAATATATTTTAACATTGAAAAAATATATTACACTACACGATAGTTGCTGTAATGAAATGTCACTTATTCTTCTACCCTATATTATCTTTGCTGCACGCATTAGAATACATTACACAAACCAAACCAGACCAACCCTAACATAACCTACTATAACTTAACTCACTTTGTTTAAAGAATCCGTGACTAAGTGAATACTATCTGACACAAAAAGAAATTGTTTATAACCCAATAAAAAGGTATTAAATTGAATAGCTTGCAGTTTTCAAAAATTAATAAAACCATTAACAGTAATCGAGTATTAGTGAATAACATGCTGTCGGCTTCCGTGACGCAGTTGGTGGCGTCGTTGGCTACCGTTACGGATGTCTCGAGTTCAAATCCCAGTGCGGACGGTTTTCATAAATTGATCTTTCAATCGATTTATGGATTTATGTTCGTAGTCTGAATGTTTGTGATGTCTAAAAAATTCCCTCCCACCCATCCGATCCTCAGGGGGCATAGTGAGAGCTACTCCCTACTCTCTTCAAAAAAAAAAAGAGAGGTTGAGCAACTGACTAACAAGCAATTTTCATAAAAAAAATCTGTTGAGATACTTTCATTAGCGTTGGGAGCGGACATGGATTAAAAAAAAGTAATTAAAATTTTAAACAGAACAGGCGGCTCACCATTATTGAATTTATTTCCCTTGGGATTTTTACCTCCAAACACTAGTATTCGATTTACACTTAGTAGTGTTATGGTAATTAGTTTATCAGTAGTATAAAATTAAATTAAAAATTGATAACTTAGTTATTCCACTTGGTTATCAATTTTTTATTAAAAATGAATTTCCAAAAAGTTACCGCCGAATCCATAGAAAATATTAGTCTATCAGTTTTTATGTCTTACCCCCCTCCCCACCTACAGTAAAATTGAATAAAATCCACCCTACCGTTTATTTTTAATGTAAGAATTAGAATCATTGTCTATATTCGAAATAAATAACTTTGCGATATGGTTAGCCTGAAGATGCTTCATAAAGAGGCAAAACCCGTCACGTTAGTGGTAAACCAAGTGGAATAACTAAGTTATCAATTTTAATTTTATATTAAATCATTTTTACTAACGTGATGTCATTCCACTAAAGATTATCCATAGATACAATATTTACTCGTACATCATGAAAAACGAGACATCATCGTTATGATTGACTTGGTCTTAAAAATAAATATTTTCAAATTACAATGAATTTAAAAGCGATCAAAATATTACCGGTGAAATGATACCGGAAAGTCGTCGCTCGTAAAAAATGATAAAAACGATTTCCGGAAAAATTAATCATCTACGGTAAATAAGCAAACCAGGAAATCGTAACGTGAACGAGAAACAAAATATTGGCCATATATTTAAACAAAAGCTCTATAAATATCAGCAAACGCGAGTGAGTCAGTCTCAAATTCCAGCACTAATGAGTAAAAAAAAGCTCCAACCCCTAACCTCAAACATTCAAGCGGGCAAACAAGGACAGATGAAGTTCGAACGGTCGGATAAGCTGGAGGCATTTTTCCAAATATTATACTCGTATATGGTGAAATATTTTTGTATGAAAATCAGTTTTTATAACACATAATAAGCTTTTTGACTGAAAAATCTTTGCGCAGCTTTTAACGTAAAGTATGTTTTTATATCAAAAGGTCAAGTGCCATTTTTTTAAATGAAATAAACGCTTTCATCAGTCAATCGGTATTTTTGGCATAAAAAATCATTTTTATATCAAAATTTGGCCAGCATTTCGATATTTATAAATATTTTACAGCTGCCTGGTTCTGCTCCCTATTGTGGCAGACATGTCTTGGTATGAGACTCTATTTGAAATTTCATGAAATGAAACTTATAAATTAAATTAATGTGCACTTTTAACTGTCAATGTCAACTGTTAATGATCAGGACCGGTTTCGCAAATAGTGCTTAGTTTTTAAAATAAAAATTGTTAGTTAACTGTCATTCTGTCGTTAATTTTCCAACCTCAAATAAACTCAATAATGCATTGTTCGAGTATAACATGTTTGAATCAAATAATCCAAGCAAATATGTTAGGTTCTCTCTTTAACATTTTTCTTAGCAAATTACGAGAATGCCAAATAATTTACACAGTTAAAACTTTGAACTGCTATATTTGGTGCTTAGAATGACAGAGATTGCCAACATATTAAAAAGTAAACAAAGAAACATTCACTTAATTGATGATGATTTAAAAGTATTTTAATCTATTCCCTATTTTAATTCCCGCATAAGAACCACGATTTCAAACAACACACCCATGTCATTTGATCACAATTTTTAGTAGTATATGAGGCCCGATTGATGTTGAGGTATTAAATAATCCCATTATTGACGTCTTACTACTAGTAGCTATTGAAATAGACACTGCAAATATCCATTTTATGTTGGAAATAATAGCAAATCAATTGAAGATAAATTTACATTAAATGATAACTATAATAAAATAAATTGAAAAATAGCACAAAAGAAAAAACTTTTTATCAGGTATGTCTACAAAGTTTGAATGTTCTAAATTTTCAAATAACAAAATTTTTTGTCGTTCAAAATATGCAGACGAATTTTTTTTAAAAGAAATACTATTATACAAAAGACATCAATCCTCACCTATCAAATTTGAAAAAATAGACGTGACCTAAATTCTTCCGTTCAATGGTATAGAATTTAGTATCTGGTAGCAGTGCTAGTTTTATCAAGACAAATTTAAATCGTAACAATACGAACAACTTTATAAGGTTTCAAAATAGTACATGATATTAATTTTTTATGATATGAGATTTTACATGATATTAATTAAATTTCAAAACCATAGTATCTCAGCGAGAACTTTTTATGAAAAGGTCGCATAGCATGTATATTATTAAAGAAATAAAGCATGGAGATATTTTTGACACGTTAGTACGCAATTGCATGATGAGGTTAAAGCACGTGTAAAGTTTTGAAAACTTTACACGTGCTTTAACCTCAAAAACTAGACACTTCTGTTCACATGAGACTTAGAGCTCAGTGCTTTATATCAATTAAAAAAACACACTTTTGACGTCTGATGTCAAGCTTGTAAAATTGTAAAACAATCATGGGTCACAAGATATATGAACTGTATTGAAATGAATAACTTCATGTTACATACGAAAAGCGATTAGATACTATGCTTAAATTTGACTGCTGTATTTTTCAGATAAGTTGGGGTAAACTTTAAAAAATGAATAATTGATACAAAATGAATCAATTATGCACCTGTACCATGATAGCAGAAATGAAAAAAAACTGATTTTTTCACCATAAACATTACGATCGTTGTGAGGCAATTTATTTGCTTGTGCTAGACAATTTATATCTAAAACCCCTTTTGTGGGAATCTTTAATGAAATCAAAATGACTCTTGTAACATCAATTTTGTTCAAGTAAAACAGGCATAAATAGCTCTTGTGGATACAAAACTAAATATTTTTGTTTATTGTGAGACTTTCCCACTGTTTAAAATTGAAAATAATAATTACGTTTAATTTTATTTTTCAATTGCCGACGCGCCTAATATTTTAATTAACTTGAGCTGTATATAACTCAATAATAATGAATTAAATTCACTCGATGTCAACTCAGTCAAATACACGAAAACGTCGCAAGCCCTTGCCCTAGATCTTAAATTCAAAATTATGGGAAATAATTTAAAGTTCCTGTGGTCGACGATCGAATCCAAAACTTTAAATCGCTAAGTGGAGTTCCAAGCACTACTGACACTGATTAATTAGATAAAAACAATTCATCGTGCTTATAATGTTAATAAAGTTTAACGTTACATGGCCTGTAACCAAGTGGTAATTGTCATCCTATTTGGTTGTAATGTCCACGGCTTCAAATTCCGGTAGGAGCACTTCTTTTTTCATAAATTCCCTCCCACTTATCTTATCCTAAAAAACGTGGAGTAGCGAAAACAATATATTAGTTTACTATACACTAGTTGTGTTCTAGACCCAAAATTATAAACCACGCTTCAACTTACACATAAAAAGAAGCACAAATTTTCAGGTTGGTCGTCAATTTAAACGAACTTAAAAGTAAAACATATTTTTTAAACTAATATCACAATTTTATGTTACAATCAGAACTGGATTTGCCCATCACAAAAATCGTTGAAAGTTATCATGTAATAAAAAGTATTAACTTTTATCACTTTTAAGGTGTTAACTGTCAATTCTTGGTGAAAAGACATTATATTTAAAAAAAATAAAACACAATTCATTTGTACTACTTCCACATAATGCTCGTGATGAACGAAACCGGTCCCGATCATTATAAATATGTGGAAGTAGTACATATGAATTGTGTTTTATTTTTAAAAAACGTTATCAGTTAATAAATGTCATTGAGTATTGTTGACTGTCTTCCATATTAGGATACTTATGCTATCATTCGATCCTTACTGCCTCCGAGTTTAAGAGACTGAATAAAGTTCTCTCAGAACCACTTTTATTGAGGTAAGTTTTATAATAAATTAAGAGCAGTCATGGTTTATGGAAAGCGCAATATTTTCTATAAGTATTTGTAAAGTACCTACTGTTTATTTGGGCAGTATTTTTTGAATTCCAAAATAAATAAAGCTCTATGAAATCTGTGTATACAACAGATTTCCCTACACCATATCTTTTATTTTAGGAGGCTCACCAAGAAAAGCTTCGATTAAGAAATAAAGAACGTTTACAGCTAAGCACAGATATTTAAATCGCATTTCACTGCCAAGGATAAAACCTAAAGAAAACGGTGGAAAACCTTTTGGAAAAAGCTAATACAGCATTTGTCCTGGAGCAATCAAGTACACTCAAGGGGCGTGATTTAGAATACGGGCCTTAAAATTTCCTTTCAAAATAAAAGCAATTGTCCGCACCAATACATTTATTTTATGTACTTTGGATACTCTTTAAGATGTTTTCGGCGGTTCTTTTTGTCCATAATAAGAAGATAATTTGAATTTGTATCGTTCAAAGCTGATGCATTTGAAACAACCGCATAGGTTTGTCTTAATTTTAATTGAAAAATGCTGAGATAAAGCATTTTTCGTAATCGTTTAAGATGGAATTAACATGAAAATCTCATTTTTATTTATGTTAAAGAAAATTTATTGACTTTAACTTTTTGTTCCCAACGTAGAGCTAGGGCTTCCAATTAACCGGAGATTTTAACTAACCGGTTTTCGGTGTTTTTTTGACGAAGAAACCGGTTAACCGGTTTAAACTGAAATACCTCAGTTCATTATTTTTAAAAAAATCATATAAAAGTATTTTTTTTAACTACACCAAATTGAAACAAAGAGTTATAACAAAATTTCAATTTCAATAATAAAATTTAAACTTAAATAATAAAATAATAAAAAACTTTAATAATATTTAATAATAATTTCAGTTCGAGTCCATTCGTGTGCTCGAATGCCTGAAGATGCCGAAAGGCGAAAAGTGGTTAATAATAAAATTCGTAAAAAAGATTACTATTTGAATGTGCTTAAAAAATATTAGGACAGCAACTGGAGAAATTATAAACAATAGCAACACATACTATATCTTGTACAACAAAAAAAAAATGTGGTTATACACACGGAGCAGAAATAAAATCAAATAGACGAAAATATATAATCAAAATAGAATGTATAATAACTATTATAAATATGTAAATATGAACAAAAATATTATTTCCGTATGTTTAATGATAGAATTATCAATTACGTCTAGAATAAACCAGAAAACTCAAGTATAGTTTGTATGATAAAAAAAAGTTTAAAAATTTGTATATTTATTAAAATAATACATGAAAATTTATTTAATATTTAAAGTGTTTACAGTTCATTCTATAATTTTGAAATCTTTAATCAATTCCCGTGTGTCGTTGTGATTTTGGATTAACAATCAGAACAATTGATATGCTCTTACGCATTTCATTTATTGTATTGGTCTCAATATTAATGACTCCCGTATTCCATCAATTATAATTATATAATATCTTTTGGGTAAAGTTTTTTCGTAATAATTTTTGCAGACGAATCTATGAAAGCTTAATTTAAATATAATTTAGTAAGTTTTATGATAGTTTTTGGTACGGTTCAGTTGTACAAATATTTCAACTAAGAAATCAGTGGCTTATCAAATCTCTTCGTTCCAATAATCACCGTGTTTGTATCTCATTACTGAGAAAACTTTCAATTCTTTCGAATTGATAGTATAAAAAAATCAAAATTTCTTTCGTAGTTGAAATATTTACCTAGATCAATTTCACAATTTTTTTTTACAGGTTCTAATGGTCGTAAATCAGATTATATAGATTTATAATTTAGTAATACACACAATTGATAATTTCTTTATTTGACTATCAGTAATATGCTTTGGAAAATAAGGTGTTTTGTCAAAACGTCAACAAAAGAATATAATAAAAATCAAAATGTGGGTCCTACGGTCGAGAAAACATCTGTTTAGGTTAAGTTAGTGATGCTATAACAACTTGCCGCTCAAATATTTATTATTATTTATGGATGCCATATTTTTTATGACGGTATATTTTGTCAAAAACATAAATTTGCGAATGGATATATGGTATGACCTGACGACTAATTAGGGTAAAGTAAAATAGAGTTTTATTACACAGCTTTCTATTGCTTATTCTTGAAACAAAACTTTCTCCAGTATTACTAGCTACATAAAAAAAATAGCCGCTTTAGGTTTTTAAACATACTTTAGTACAACGTCACATATAAACAATATACCTTTAAAAGTATCACTTAAAAGCAGCGGAAGAATAGAATTTTATTCCAACAAGCAAGTAACGGAAATATCCATAAAATAACATGCACGCATAGACATGAAAATATTTACTACGATTGTAGGTTACAAATATAATCGGCTTTGTGGTTCAGTGCTTAATGTTGTTGGATACGGTTACGGATGTCTCGGGTTCAAGTCGCGGTGCGGACAGTTTCATAAATTGATTTTTCAATTGATCAATAGATTTTTGTTCTTAAGCATGAATGTTTGTAATGTCTGGAACTCCTTACCACCCAACGGATCCTAAAAAACGGAGCGAAACGAGAGAGATTAGCTAACCACTAGTCCTGTCCTAGCCCTATCCTTCTATACCTACTCTCTTCGAAGAAAAATAGGTTGAGCAACTGAGTAACAAGCAGTTCTCGTAGAAAAATTCAGTTGAGAAACCTCCATTAGGAAGACATATGCTCCACGTCGGGAGCAGACATAGTAAAAAAATATATTGAACTAAATATTTTGCTATTTTTCACTTCTTCATAAAGGATTTCTGGAAAGTAAATGCTAATCAATCATTAAATTTATTATTAAAGAGTATGATCAGCCTATAGGAGCAGTCGACTCAATGAATTTTTATATTGGAAAATATGAAATATTTATTTTTATTATTTTATACAAGGTAAACATAAAACTAGCACTTAACAGTTATATAATGTCAACATTATTTAATTTTATTATAATTGTAATCTCCTAAAAGTACTGTATAAGTATCATATTTTATGTCGCTAATGCACGATGGCGGTTATAAAGTACAGAGTGTTTTTGGGTGAAAATATATCAAAATACTATTTTTTTTGAATATTTTTCCTATAACCTCACCTATTCATTGCATATGAACATATTTTTTTATTTAAAAGATGAAAATCATGCATTTAAGCGTAAATAATGCATGTGTATTTTGATGATCCCGTGTAATTCTTTATCGTATAAAATATCGCTGCCATAATTTCGACACCTTTGTGATAGAGGCGATTATTCAACAACATGTACATTTTTTTCCTCTTAAAGGCGTTAAATTTTAAAAATAATATAAATAAAAGAATTTTTAAAAACCCGGTTAACCGCGTGAAATAAACCGGTTTTCGGTTTTTTTCAAAACACGCGATAAACCGGTTAACCGGTTTCAGTTTAAACCGGTTTGGAAGCCCTACGTAGAGCATATGGATTCTTAATGGAGCTTATCTCAACGGAATTTTTAATACTAGAATTGATTATTACGGTTGCTAAACTTTCTTTTTTCGAAGAGATGAAGGATAGCGCTAGGGCACAACTATCGGTTATAAAATCACTCTCGCTATTAAATAAAATTAGGTGAATGAGAGTTAATTCAGACATTGCATAGGTTCATGGTTTCGAATAACAATTCATAAATCGATTGGAACACCAATTTATGAAAGCGTCGTACGTACTGGGAATCGAACCCGTGAACATCACAACCGAACGAAGTTGAATACTCGGCTACGGGCCTAGTTTAATGTATGGATTTACTATAAATAAGCTTTAAGCAAAAACGTTAAATGAAAATTTGCTGCTTCAAATAATCAATTAATCGTTCCAAGAAATTATTGTAAGAAATTAAGAGATTAAAATTTAAAAAAATTAAAATAACGCAAATCGAAATAGAGAAAATAAATAACAGACTATACCAGAAGAAAAACTATGTGGTATTTGCAGAAAGTGTTTTTTTTTAAACTAAGTACATGTTTTGTATTTTCACCAAGGACAGACGATAAACAATATAAAATTTGAACGATCTGTGTTTCTTTTATTGAATATATTACAATTTTTTTCTAACAAACATGTTGTTTGGAGACTGTTTGACCAGTTGTTTTGAGGACAATTGGAACTGACAGGACATCATTATTTTGACACTTAGCGCTAAGCCTAAGAGGGTAAAGTATCTTAAGCGTGTACTTACGCATATAGAGAAACATAAAATCTCAGTAAAGGAGAAATATCAACCATAGACAAGTATTTTGTGGCTTAGAAAGATGGACGTTGACATTGTAATAGCAACTTTAATGAGAGAGATTTGTTGTCCGATCCGATAAATCTGTTTTAACTTAAAGTACGTATTATTATCTATAGACAAGTCAACATTTTTTTTTATTATCCGATCATTTTTAAAAATTAAAAAAAAATACTGTAATTTAACTAAGATAAGTAACTTCTTATTGGGGATTCCTAATCGAGCATCTCATCGGTCATGCCGACTTGGTTGCATCTAGGATAAATTACAAGGCAATTAAAAATTTCACGGCGACCTACAGAAACCGAATGGAACGCAAATCATAAAATCTCTAGGAAGAACTTCTCCACGGCAATTTCTGACAAAAAAAATGAAAAAAGAATAACTCGGTAGGCTGAATAAAACACCCTTTAAAAATAGTGTGAAGCATCTCAACTGTTGACAGAAGTTTTTTATTGAAACGTGTGTAAAATATGTTAAATAATAGTATTGTTGTTCTAATATTGGCGTGATGTTAAAAAAGCTGTCAAAAATATTAGTTTGACAATTTAATTTGTCAACTGGAAAAACTTACTTTTCAACCGAAAATCGTTTCACTGGAGCTTACGGACAGTTTGAGTTATAAAAAGTTAATTTAGGATTGTTATTCATTTCATAACGCTTGCTGAAGTTGGTCAGTCAATAGAAAAAGGATGAAAACTCTCCAGCGAAACGATGTTTCGTATAAATTCGTATACGTTCTTGTTAACTTTCTATATCTAATATTCTTATATTTCAGTATAGTGTAGTTGCTCGACTTCTTTCTAAAGATTACAGCTTTCTATTGACAATTGGAATAATCTTTTTCAAATGAAAAAAGGTCAAACAGGTTTTTCGATATCGAGTATCGATGAATATAAAGTGAAATCCGTGCTTTAGATTCGCTGTCATTCGGTTCGGTTGAAAATCCTGACGGCTTTATACTCTCGTGAGATGTCAAGCTAGGGTGTCACGGTCTGTTTGTTTGTTAGTTTTTTTATATTGTTTATGTCCGTGGGCTATTACCGCTTCACGGTAGTGGCGTGAATAAAATTAATTAAAATGTTTCTAATTAATTTATTAGTCCATACTTTTTAATTACATAACTTAAGTATATCGGTAAGCATTATTTGACGTTATTATCGATCAAAATTGAATCTTTGTACACTTCCATGAGTTGACGTGATCTGATATTTATCTATAAATCTCATTTACATGAAGATTGGTTTGTTTTGTTTATTTGTTTGTCCTCTATATTCATTTACCATTCATCCAATTTCGATAAAACTTTAGTGAGTTGTTGTGCACACAACCGTAAAGGTTGAACTAAAGGCTAAACAAAAGAAACAAAATACAAACAACTAGCGACATCTCTGAACCAGACGGAAAAACAAAACATATTGTATATCGGGCTCGGGTGGGTAAAGACAATTCAGATTCGGGCTCGGGCCACGCTTGGGTAAGGAATTCAAATTTAAGAAAAATATATCTTACTATGTTCGGGTCATGAGTCAGCCATAAGGCAAAAGTTTTCATTTCAACTTAAATAATTTATGTCACATATGCTATGAATATCGTTGGAAATATGGAAACAATAACATATATGGTTTGAAAAGTATAAATGAATTTTTATATTCAAAAATAAATCGGACTTTTTTCGAGATGAGAAAAATAAATCTGGGCTTCGGGTCGGGTTCGGATAACAAGTGTGATATTGAGACTCGGGCTCGGGCCACTCCGTGCCTGAAAATGACGTGCTTGGAACGCTTAATTGTATGGAATTTCAGCCCGCGCAGACCTCTAATGCAAAAGTACTTCAATAAACAGAATTATAAGACAAACCCTTTCTTTCATTGGGTGGCATTGCATCACATACCGGGTACTCACTAGTTATACCAATAAAAAACACCGTCTTAAAACAATATTTCTATGTAAAGATCAATAAACTTATAGATATGAACACAATTTGAACGACTAAAATTGATATTGAAGTTCCATCAAGAGCCCCTCAGTCAATAATTTAAATTATAATTTTTCATAAAAAAAAAATATTTTTTTCCTTCAAATTTATCTCGTGGTTAATATTTTTTAATTTTTATGTTATTATTGTCAAAATTTTCTGAGTTAAGTAATATATAAAAACAAGTGAGTTTTAAATACAAAAAATCAGATAATTGTTTTAGTGGTATAGAAAATTTATTTAACCGTAAATAACGTAAATGATTTTTTAGATTCAATTGCCTGTTTCATATCTTTAGACCGAAAGAATTTGAACTTACTTATAAGTATAACTACATAAGAGATAAGATCCAAGATAAGAGTTTAACAGCTCATGTTTAAAGCATAACATAGATGCGTTAAAAAGTAATGGCTAACAACCAATCATAATAAGCTTCTTCTTGACGTAATCGTACTGTAGATGTATAATTAATAAACAATCAATTATAAGATTATACGATTGACCAAAATTTTAGTTTCAAAAGGTGGTCAAATAAATTCATAAGTATTCATTTTAAACCATCAATGATTTTTAAATTTTAAGGAAGAGATTCCTCCAATACCGCTCGTGTGACGGCACGCCACTGGTATTCACGTCATATATCAAGCACTCGTGTCGACAGCGATGGAGGTAAAATGCCTGTCCTAATAAAAAAATAAAAACAAAAAATGCCTTTTTTATATTTCCACACGTGAATGTTTTCGGAAAAATTTGGATTTGTGAAAAGCTGTCATTGGGAATGTGACGCTATAAATTTATAAATATTCATAAAAATAAAGTCACGTCATGCCAATGTATATTATACGCATGTAAAACTTTGTATATTTTTTATTATTTCAATTTGGTTATTTTTAATTGTACAATTTGTTCAAGACTTATTAAATCATGTTATTTTGACACAACTTAACTTTGGCAGAGCGTAATATATAATGCAAAATCACATTACTTGTAACGACATGACAGGTTTGTCAAACGCAGTTTTCATGTTTCATTTTTATTTCAGTTTTACAAAGGACTTGTTGATGTATAACCGAAACACGAATAATCATAACAATCATCACATGCTGTTTGAGGTTTTTTAAAAAACAGTTTTCATTCTTTGTGGTAAATAAATACTTTCAATAATGATTTGTGTCTTGGATACGACCATCATACTGTGCATATAAGATACCCCCTCACCCCTCAAATGTAATGACAAACATAAACCACCGAACAAATCCTAGGTATGGTCGTCAACAATCTTCTAGGATGGCGAAATTCATCTGGCTGTAAGGTGAGACATGAAAGGTTCAAGCTCTACTGGAGGATTCACCGCAGGTGCCAAAGTCCATCGCCGCCCCTTCAGTTTCGACACTAAACGTGTCCGTCTAGTATTCGCCACAATGTATTCATGTACGGTTTTATTAGAAAACACTGAACAAAATCATTTTATGTTACTCAGACATTATATATTATTCTTTTAAGTGAAATAATTTCGGTATGTTGGTTTGGTAGTCGTGTGGCCAACTTACTTGACCGTTTTTCCTTTTTGGTTGCAGTGTCTATTGAAACAAATACCCATACAATTTGATGATTTGTTTTTACATCGAGTTATGTTCAAAGGCATGAATGCCTTCGATCATGTCACAATGTCATGTGCGGTTTTTATTAGAAAGCACTGAGGAACATCATTTTATGTCACTTTGACATTATATTTATAAGTGATCTAATGTCGGTATACCGGTTTGGTAGCCAATTGACCAACGTTCTTGATCGTTTGTCTTTTTTGGTTGTAGTGTCCATGGGAACTAATACCGATACAATTTGAGCTATCCAATCTTTAAAACGGATCCTCAAAAATACCAGTTATTTTTAAAACCCATTCTTCTATCTTTATCGTCTCCAAATAAGAGAGATTGACTGGCGTTATAACAATCAGTTCTTGAAAAATAACTTCTGTTGAGATGCCCATTGGGAGTCCATATCCTCCACATCGGGACCGGACATTGTTAAAGAAAAATAATAACTAGAATGATTGTTATATTAATAAAAATGTGAAATTAAAGTCATACACTTTTGCATTCAAAATCTTTAAAAATGCAACAAGATCACTTTAACAGCGTTTCAAAATCGTCAAATTGAAGAGAAACTTTAGAGCTTTTGGTGAATCAATTGGTGACGATGACGATTCCAACGGTAAGATTTTTTTTTATTTATTCATTCTTTATTTATTCGTTTCTTAAATAAAAAGTTTCGGAGATGCTATTTTGTATTTGAAGAGAAAATTTACTATTTCTTGTAGACAACAATATTTCAATTTTACTCGCAATAATGTTTTGTATCGAAAAAATCACTTTTCATACGAAAAAGCTCATAAACTTATAAGCACTGCAAAATATTACTTAATAGTAAAATCGAAAAACATATCTTCTAAAATTTGGCAAAAATTGTTACAGTAGAAAAAAACAAAAATTGTTTAGAGCAGCTTGTCTAGTTTTACTCTTATTTATTTTACGCGTTAAGCTATTTTTTATGATTTTATATAAATGACAATATCATTTAATATAAATCGATGGGAAAATCAAATCATTCGAATTTTCACTCCTGAATTCGAGCTCTAAATTGCAAAAAATAAATTTAAATGGAGTCTTAGAAAATTACTTCTCGGCCACATCGATGGGTGATACGTAAACCTTCCAGCATAACGCTACGTTAGTAACACATATACATGCTGTCTGATTTTACAATAAAAATATTGGGTCATATCCAATTTACATCAGTATACAACCGAGGTGATCTTTTAAAATGCCTTAACCTTCTCACCCTTTTGAACCCGGTTAACCGGGCCAAAGATCCAAAGGATAACGACAAGTTCACCTTAACCGAGCTTTATAACCTCTAACTGAATATTTGTGTTCATTTAAATAGCCACATCTGATATCACTGCAATATTTTTTAATACAGCATCATTAAAATGCCTTCAATATCAACCATATCGTAATAAAATGAATGGAAGTATTGCAAAACCAAATGTAAATCTCAGATTTTATCTCAACTTTGTAATATAAAACAACAATAATAAATTGGAATGAAGCAACACTCAGAATACTACGAAACCCTAGCAACGCTTTCGATTTTTTCTTAGCGTTGCAACCAATTCACCACCATCCAGTTGGGTTTTGTCTTCCACCTCAAGACACTCAAGGTCTTTTGATCCAACGCGACACTTACTATCCATTCACCGCTCAATTTATATATTAGATCTAGCAATAAGTATCAGATGTGCGATATCGTTTCTCGTCGATTTGAATTTAAGTGACTATTAAATTAAGGAATGAAACAAAAACAATAACATAATTATATCACTTTTAAACATTTAACTGCAAATTCTTGATAGAAGGAACGTATACTTATTTAATAAAAAGATCAATGTACATTCTCGCGATGAACGAAAGCGGTTATGATCTTTTTATGAAATTTTGGTATTAGTTAAAACACATTTTGTCCAATCTGTACATATAAAAAACGTAATTATAATGCAGGCGCAGCTCGTCCTTACGCACTATATAACTGCAGCACCCCCAAGCAAGTTGAGAAAAATGTAATGAATTTATATGATAAAGATGTAGATTATATGAAAATGTCAATATTATTTAAGCGTGTACTAAGCTATATCCAAAAATTATAATACAACACGGTAATAATATCAGAAAGTGTTTTGGCGTAAATAATGTCAAAATTTTCTAACATTAAGCAATTTTTAAATTTAATTTAAAAAACATTGTACTTCTTCTATGCAATGGATGATATCCACTATCATCGATTTAAGAAGAAGTGATAACCCTATTACGTAAAAACGACTTTAATAAAAAACATACTTATAAAAATTTCTTCTGAAATAATAAGACAGATCGTTCGATCGAAGGTTTGTGAATTTATTAGTTTGTTTTCGATATGGCAGCATGCACGATGGGGTGGGTTATCCTTCGTACAGACGCTTTAATGCTCACACGAATAAGTAAAACCTAAAGCTAGAAAAAATGCCTACACATGTCATTATTTATGTCGAGTACCTCCGCCATGTAAGTCGAAAATCTTTTTAGAGTTACTCGCATTTACGATTCACTATTATAGTACTTAAGTGCGAATTGTGCGACCGGATGACTTTTTGAATGATGATATTTTTATTTACTGTTATAACGCCAACTATCATGTTTATAATTTACCCCTGAGCTGTAAAGAAAATATTGTATCTTTTGTTTGAAATAATTTCATTTTTAAGAACTTCAAATATTATACGTTTCCATACGTTTTGTTACTGACAACATTTATTTCATATTTTCCCATCTTAATGCCTTTAGTTACATGGATAAGCTCAAAAATGAAAGCCGGCTTAAACCGCATACAAATAATTAGGAAAATTAACTTCATCTTCAAACTTCAAATAATATCAATGTGACTATATTTTTAAAAATGAAGATTTGTTTGTTTTTTTGTCCTTTATGCATTCTTTTACCATTCATCTTATATTAACCAAACTTTCGTGAGTTGTTGTGCGCACACCTATAAAGGTTTCTGAAGAAAAAAAAATTTAAATCTAGAATAAAAAAAAAACAATCAAAAACGTACAACTAGCGATATCTCTGAACCAGATGGGAAAACTGGCTTGGCCAGCGAACCTTTACCCGGCCCGGGCTCGCACGGGTTAAGACTTGGGCTTGGACCTGGCCTGGGTAAGGAATTCAAATTTAAGAAAAATATTTCGTATTATGTTTGGGTCGTGGCCATAAGAGAATAGTTTTCATAACTTAAATAATTTATTTCACATGTGCTGTGAATATCGTTGGAAATAAATGAATTACTATATTAAAAAATAAGCCGGGCTTTAATCTGGCTGAGAAAAATAAATTTGCGCTTCGGGACGTGTTAGAGTAACAAGTGTGATATTGAGACTCGGGCTCGGGCTGGGTCTAATTTCATGAAATTTCGGTCCGTGCAGATCTCTAATACAAAAGCACTTCAATAAACAGAATTAAAACACAAAAACATTTCTTTCTTCGAGTGGCATTGCAACACATGCCAGGTACTCACTAGTACTTTATAATTTTAATTGAAATTAATAATAATATATCTCCATAAGTTAAATTAAGTAATGTATTGTATGAAATTATCTCATTTTTTGCTTAACTGATGTAAACCATTTACTGACTTACGTTTAAGTCCGGTGTACTTAAAGATAAGCCTAAAGACGTCGAAAGACACAAACATGTATTTAATGTAGTTGACGTTAATCCATAAATATATACTGCTAAAGAAATAAAATTAATTTATTCCGAATTTTAAATAATATTCAAAAAAAGAATTCGTTTAACCTTGCTTGATTTTACTAAATATTTATGTTCATAATTATTTCTGCAGTTTAATAGGTATGTTATCGCCTTTCTATAATAATTAGAATTATCAGGCACATAAATATTACTTAAAAGATACTTCTTTTTGGAATTACATCTCACTGCAAATTTTTTTCTCTTACCATAAACAATCGAAAGAACGAAATATTATTAAAATCGCTATTAAGCTTTAATTTTAAAACGAAGTAAGTCTTATTATAGATATTTGATTATAAATATTTTATAACACATAATGACGATAACTTACTAACAAATAAAAACATTTTTGTGTCGTCTACCACGTGTTTTCGCGTAGACTTTAGGTTTCATTTTTGAAGATTTTGATCTTATATGAATAAGAGCACGTTTAAATAATTAATATAAAATACGCTTTCATTCAGTTACCTACACTATTACTAGGTAGAAAATTTTACTGTTATTTTATCTTATTAAAAAAAATATATTGATAACGGTGTCGGGTTAATTTCGTCATAGAATATCTATCGAATATATGCCGTAATAAACATAAATACAGTTTACAACAACAACAACATTATGAGCAATAAAACATAAATCGTTACATCAAACTTTATCGATAACAAAATCAGTTATTAAAATTTTGCAAAATAGATTTTTCTAAAGTTGAAATCAGTTAATTTAAAATAACTGAGAATTAACATTTTTTGTCATCTGTCTTCGTAGTTATTACGTCACTAAACTTGATATCTAGCTTTACAATATGTGCTAATTTTTAAATCAAAACTGATGTTTTTATATCAAGGATATAATGTATTTTATTTGTTTGCGAAATTTTACAATGTTGCGGAAAACAGAATTTCTTAGAAATTTCTATTTCAGACAAACTGAGAAAACTAATCAATACATCGCATCGGAAAATTACAGTAAGCGACTTTCCAGCGTGCAGATAGATACTGTATGAAAGATAGTAAACTTGTATAAAAGCTATCTTATAGGTATAGCGACTGTACGTGAAAACCGTTAACATATGACATATTTTGTTTAACGGCGTGGTTGATGGTGTTTCAATTCGAAATATTTGATGCACATTGCATATTTAATGAGTCAATTGAGGCCATATGTACTGGAAGTAAATGCTTGTCTCAAAGCAAAATAGGCGGATGAGTTTTTGTATGCGATAGACTTCTTTTATGTTCAGTCCGGAGATGGCACTACTTTACATCTCTTTGTGAGAACCATGTATGTACTTACTTTTAAGAAATACTTGCCTACCTATAAAGTAGTTTACTATTATGAATAAAGACTTTCAAATGAATCCATTTGCATATCTATTTTTGAATCACTTGAGATATTATTTTCATTTTGTTCAACGATAAATTTTTTTTCCTATACTTGTTATTTTCGTAGGTCACATGAGACGCCATTTGCAAACTTTTTGTGTATTAATGGCTTGCCACATGGATATATTCAGCAACCGACTTTATTTATTGTTTTTAAGTGGTTAACTTTCTTATGTGTTTTTTTTTTTATAATGTGCTATTAACCTTAAATTTGTTAAATACATGGTGTATTGGCGTCATAGTTTTATTTTTAATATTAATAAGCAATACATAAAAAAATTCAGGTATCATTATCGTTTTCGTTTCATAAAATATAGTATGTATTGTTCTGCAAGATTTCGGGCACGGTTTTCAGGACCATTACCATTTTCAGCCCGCTCGGCTTGGTTAGGTTATGCTAGACCAAGGGTTTCCTAACTACAGCCCACGAGCACCACAGGCAGGCACAGGAAGCTATCGGCTATCTTGACCACAATAAAGTATTCTTGACATTTACCCGGTACCGACCTAAATTTGCATGTAATTCAAAACTACAGTATATTGGTTTTATGAGCTAGCTAGGTGTTGGCTCTTGAAACTTGTGGAGTAAAGGAGTCAGTGTGGCCTTTAGGCTAAATTTTAGGCTTTAGATACTCCTGGGTTAGACTAGTAACAATAATTGAGACTTGGCACTAGGTAAGGAAATATTTTTGTAGAAAAAGATTTACGAATATATTCGTGTAAGAATAATATTCGGTCAATATTGCTGTATTATATTATTTAATTTTAAAAGAAATTTTCATGTTTCATGTTTTATTAGACGAGATAAACTTGATGAGAATTTTTATAAGTGACTCATGTCCAAGATAACAAATTTTAATTGCAAAAATCTTAATTTGATATTCATCTTGCTAGAACTTGAACCAGGACCTACCTGATCGCTAGGACAAACCTCTTACCGTTAGACCACAGAAGACGGCAATTATATGTTGCGATTGATTTCTTCTAAAACCATTTTCATTGCTAATTTGTAAGATATATATATTACAAAATGACCAAATGAGAAAATCAACAGAATGTGTTCTGGCTATATATCAATCAGTCAGTCAGTCACTAGGAAGTACTATTTTAACAGTATCTCTCTTTCATCGCCCTCTTTGAAAAGAGAGAATTAATTTCTAACTTAGAATAAGATATCATTAAATAGTATTCATTTAAAAATGATTATGTTTAATGTTAGAAAGAAACTTTTTTTTTTAATAAAACACAATTTTTTCCATACTACTCGCACATTTTTATTATGGCCAAGGCTGGTTTCGCCCATTATAACAATTTGGAAGGAGTATAAAACAAACATTTTTTTTATTTCTACAATATAAAGCATCTCCACCAATAATTGAAAGGAACACCTTAAAAGCAATATTTACTTATTGATTGAATTAGAATTGACTTGGCGGAGCTCAACTAAAAGAAGGTAAAAAAAAAGTGTTTTGTTGTACAAGAATTGTGAACTAAAACTGTTTTAAATTTTATTCATTTCCATAAATAAGACTCCATTCGTGGTATATATATTTTTCCATATCCGCTCTCAACGTGGAGCATATGGCCTCTTAATGGAGGTATTTCAATACAATTTTTCTATGAGAATTGCTTGTTACTCAGTTGCTCAAGCTCTCTTTTTTTTGAAGAGATTAGGAATAGAAGGATACGGCTAGGACAGGACTAGTGGTTAGCTAATCGCTCTCGCTACACCACGTGAAGATCGGATGGGTGGGAAGGAATTTTTTAAACATCACAAACATTCAGACTACGAACAAAAATCGATTGAAATATCAATTTATGAAAACCATCCGCACCGGGATTTGAACTCGAAACATCCGTAACCGTAGCCAACGACACTACCAACTGCGCCACGGACGCCGACAAATATTAAACCGACTGTATATTATACCGCTTCTTTAACTGTTTTCCCTAAAAAATATGTCTACCCAAAGATGACAGTAAGCGTCATTTAAATTCACTATACTATTTTGCATTGCTAACATTTTTTTTATAATTAATGTCTACTTATAGTAAACAAATGGTCAAGACTTTCAAAAAAGAAATAATTTACAATAAAACTAATTAAGATTTATAATACTTCTTTGAAGAGTCTAGACTGCAGATAGTTCAGTATAAAATCAAACGTACTCTTCTCTTTGTATCAATCGAACAAACCTTTCAGTCTGCCTGTACACTGTTATACTGATAATATGAATGTTTTCATAAGATATTCGCCTTGAGATGTATATAAGTACTTAGACACAATGGTTAGCTAGGAGATAGTACGTCTCGAACAGTTTGATCCCATATCTAAAATCCTTTTACTTAAGGCGACAGTGAGTCACAGAAATGTACGACCGTTGGAGTTAACACACCTCCTTAGGGAATCTATTTTTCTTTGTTGACTATAAGAGGATTGCCGCAAAGCGTAGCAAGATTGCTTTGGAAGTATTCCGAACCACAATGTTGATGCGTAGTGATTACCTACTTGCTCACAGACTCGATAGCGAAAGTTTCATATTTTTCACATATTGTAGGTATAATACAATATAATGTGTTTGTTTTGGTTTATCTCTCAGCGTAACTAATTTATAATTTAATAGTTTATAACCGAAAAATATAAAAATCTTTCTTATTAAAATATTGTTATATTGTTTAGTTAGTTTACTTATTCGGTTATAATCTGAGTGTAAAGTTGTGAGACAGTAAAAACACGAATTATAAACAAGACTGCAGTACCACAAATATAAAAATTCATACATTTTTTAGTATAAAACCATGAAAAATACTTTTTAATTAGTTCACTTAGGTATATGGTTCTATTTTTTATAATTGTAAGCACATAAAACTCGTTTTACAAATGAGATGACAGCATCAGTGATTTTCAAAACTATTTGTCGTTTATATTGTATTTTCTATTGGCAAAAAATGTATATTAATTATTGTATTTAAAAAAACCTTATCATTTTTTCTTAATATTACACTGCAATCGGCCACTTTGTGCGCTCGCCATTATAGTGAATCAAATCATAAATTTATTGAAAACGCAAATTAAATATTACAATGCACTATTTATTGATTTATTTGTTTATCTGCCTTTAACGCACAACATGACACTGAGCTTGCGCATAATGCACAGACCTTCATTTTCTTTCTATGGTGGAGAAAAAAAGTGTTTTAGCTACTCTAAAAACTTTAAGTAGTAAAATGAAATGCTAATTAAAACAAAATGGGTATGATATAAACACACTTATTGCGAATGAAAGTCTAGTATGATATACGATAAAAATTGATAAATTAATTTTCCCTCTGCTTCTATAACTAGTTTTTTGAGAAGCATCTTCTGAGTAACTACAGTAAGGTTTTTTTTTTTACGATACCCTAAGTCTTAAGTTGCTTCTCAAAGAATCAAAGCCCGTGATATTTAATCACACGACCAGGAATTAACAAAGTTAATAAATTTAATATAGTTTATTTTTAAGTGTAAAAAATTAGGTACAGTTAATGAAGTTTCCGTGATGGTTTCAACATGCAATCCATGACGTTACAAAAAATTACAAATTTTATAGAACTTTTATGTATTTCCATTTAATACCCTTATTGTGGTGTGTTGATTGGACATTTTATTAACATTAAAGTAAGCTTCCTATTATGAAACCAATAATGATTATTCAAAAAAAAAAAAAACATTTAGTATTAAAAAAACGTCTCTTACTTCAAAGTTTGTGATAACACTTTCCGAATAAAGTTACGCCACTGATCTTTGGCGAAGTATTTAGTGAAACCTATACCAGAATAATCGTCTACCATTATCTCTAGTATACTAATGATTTAATTCATTATCGTTTCTATAACGATAGCATGCTTTATCTTACAGTGGTTTCTATTATAACATATAACAATATTATTAGTATTCGAGCTCATAATTTAAATCACATAGATGATAAGACACCTAAAATAATTTTTTTTACGTATGTTTTTTTCAGTATTTTGTCATCTTTCTGAAAAAAATTTGAAATACTAAAATTGGGAGAAGAAATGTTAAAAAGATCGTAAAAATAATAATCGTTGAGCAAGGAGTAAATGCCGTCATATTTTTTAAAAAATATATGGAACATAGTTATTGATGTTTTTCCTACCAAAAACCATCGATTTCAATTTTTTTATCACTTGTCAAAATAGTAAAGTAATCAACTACACATGTGCTAATATTTTTCGTCGTTTTATATTGTTCAAAAAACATTTGCCTGCGGCGCATGTTGTTTGAGTTTGTTTAATGCTGTTTATTGTATTTCGCTATGGTTGGAATTGAACACACGTTCTGTCTATAGTTTATAACTTTACATTGAATTTACTGTAAATGCTAATTTTTTTTTATTTCTAGGAAACGTATTTGTAAAAACAAAATAATGATATTTTAACGAATATTTTCAAAATAAAAATATTAATTGTTGATATAAATTGTCTTGTTAAATGTGCATTTTTTAATAATTAAAATATATATATATACATTACAAGACAACTTAATCGAAGAGAATAAAAATTTCAATAGCTAAATTAGACTTATAGTAGAGTAAACGTTTTCTAGCTATGCATTTTTTACTACTCTCATACGCTTTGTATATAACAAATAGAGCGTGTCAATGTATTATAGATTCCATGATCCTAGATCCTAGAGCCTGAGTGCAAAATTTCATAGTAGCAACTTTATATTATGAATCAATAGGGGTACAAAACGTCCACGGTCTTTAGCGTGCATCCAATTCGGTTGCATTGGACTCGCCTAAAAAATGATTCATGGATTAGTGATCAAAGACCTGAATTTTGAAGACGGTTTATAACGATAATGATTAGCTAACTGTAAGTTATTTCTAAGTTCATTTATTATATCCTTTCCTGCACAAAAAAAAAAAAGAAAAGTAACTGAATAACTAGCAGTTTCCACAAAATATTTTTTCTTGAAATGTTTCATTAGAAGTCAATACGCTTTGCATTATAAATGGACGTGGCTGAGATAAACGCAAGAAAAATAACTAATGACATTATTCCGGAATTAATTGAAGTTATATCAGAAAAGACTACTCACGAAAACACAAAATCTGATATCTATTGAGCCAAAAATACCGACAAGGAACACGTGATAACAAAAAATGTTTTATTTTTTTATTCGCTATGTTAGTGATGTAGAATGTAACCAAACACTCTCAGGGTCTGACCCTCCTATCCTTCTATCATCATCACACTTCCCTACAGCTCATCAATCACGATCTTCGTGGATTATCCATCACCATGTTTATATAGAACAGTGATCGACAGTTATCATGTGCCTGGTTGCCAAATCAGCGATGAGAAATTTTTTTATATACATTATATTTAAATTACGTCTATTTGAAATATAACGCATGTAGACTTCTATTGGAACATTTCAATAAAAAGTATTGCAACAAAAGCTGGTTGTTTGTCACTCTCTCAATCTCTTTTTTCATAATGGAAAGTATAGAAAGACTCGTTTAGATTCATTACTAGTTGGCCGGCAAGTCAATCAAATGTTGAAGTGCAATATTTTTATAATTGTATTCCTCGATTTATATCAAAATTTGCCATTTCGCGTTCATTAGCATTTTTTTTACCCACTAATTTACACACTTTTGTTATTTATTGCTTACTGAAGCTTTTCTTCTAATAATAAGATTAGTTATATTTCTATTTCATTTTCATCTATACCAAATAATGGCAATCTCATACTCATTCTTATCCTATGAAAAATCATGCTTAAAGATGTTCGCTATGATTGTGGCTTTAGTTTTTTTTATCAAATATATTATGTACATCAATATCATTGAATGTATCAGCGTCCATAAGATAACTTTATCCTAATACATAGTCCTTCTTTCCTTTATTATTATTAATCCCTATTCTCTAAGTTCATTTGCGAAAAATTAACTGTACTTGCATAGTTCTTCCCACTCAAAATTTTAGTAATTTTGGACATTTGTTATCGAAAATAAACAAATTCTGTACTACCCAATCCACAATACGCCATTTGCATCTATTTTAATGCAATAATACGTCTGTATATGAGCTTAATTTGCGATAAATAATTTCTGCACCGATTTTCCCAATTGACCGGTAAACCCGTAAACCGGTAATGCAATCACTAGTCGAAATGGATTTTCCTTACTTAATGTATTAATATTTAAGCTTTCGTTTATAATATACTAGTGAGTACCCGGCATGCGTTGCAATGCCAACCAAAGAAAGAATGTGTTTTAATTCTGTTTATTGAAGTGCTTTTGGACACACAGTATTGTTTGTTTTTTTCTGTCTGGTACGTACACGAATAAATCAGAAGGTTTTCCGAGATGTCGCTATGTGTACGAATTTGATTCTTTATTTAAGATAGTTTTAGATATATCTGGATTTTGAGATTGATTTTTATATATAATAAGACCTAATGTAAGTAAAAATTAAAAAAATTGAGAGTCGAGCTCGGACCGGGTTGGGCCTGACTTTACTATGCCTATTTCCTTTGCGCAAGTGAAAGCAATAACTTGACAAAGTTTTATCGGAATCGGATTAACGGTATGGCAGTGCATAAGATACGAACAAACCCACATTGATTTGTAAATATTAGATGACATGCTGGGAAATTTTCTTACGTTTCACAATTCTATCCAACTTAATATGCGATAATTAAGATTAGCAAAGCAATTGTTATGATTGAATTTATATGAATATATTAAAGTTTATAACACGTAAGTTAAAACCGCAATAAATTATGTACAAAAACAATATGCATAAATCAACTGTATCCTGTAATTTCCGTAAATTACATTGTCGGCATTCAAACTAGGAATAAAAAACGGTGCACCATGACGTTGTGTTTAAACGGTAAATATGTGGTTGAATATGTTAAATTAATAAATTAATTAATACTCATTTGAATTTGTAAAATTTACTATCATAGTTTCACTACCTCTGGTGTACGAAGTTATACGTCAACACGCGTGTGGTCAAGTTTCATTTGCCATTTATTTCTGGAAATCATAACATCAATTTATTGAGCGTTTGATTTATATTCTGTTTTGACCCCTTCGTCTTACACTGAGGAATATTTTTTTTACAATTATTTAATAATCTAGTATATGGATGGGAATATTAGAATAATAATTCATTAAAAAAGGTTTCAAGATCTTTTTTGTTTGCGATTTTATAGTACAAAGCTCAGAAATTTTTTAAGCACATTATAAATCCTCAAAATTATATTACTTAACTATTTCATAATATATATAAACATTCAAACCTACGAACCATAAATCGTTTTCAAAATCAATTTATGAAACTGTCCGCACCGGTTTTTCAATCCGAGACATCAGTAATAATAGCCAACGACGTTAACCACTTCACCACGGAGCCAAAAATTCCCTCCCACACATCCGATCTTAAAAACGGACAAAGCGAGAGCGATTAACTAACCAATGGTCTTGTCCTATCCCTATCCTTCTATCCCTGCTTTTATCGAAAAGAGAGAGGTTGAGCAAGTGAGTAATAAACAGTTCGCGTAGAAAACTTCTGTTGAGATACTTCCGTTAGGAGGCATTATGCTCCATATGGGAGTGGACATGGTTAAAAAAATTGTATATAAAAAAAGTGCAATGCAGAAAACAATTCACATTAGAAACAATTTTATTTATAAATACAGTACAACCGATAATAAAAATATTTGCTTGATTTCGAAGAATTTAGTGAAAATGCAGTGCAACACATACTTTTTTGCTACCCGTTCATCCCATATTTTTCTTCGTATTCAGGGAATTTATTTTTTTTCACTAAAATTCCTTTGTGATTATTATAGTATTTATTTAAAATAGGACTTTACTTGCAGCCCGTCATTAATTTGAAACTCCTAATGTGACCCTTTAGAAGAAAAGTTTACCCAGGTCTGCAAGTTTTTGAAAAACTGTGGTTATGCCACAGAATTAAGCTTTTATTTCTGAACCATTTCATTTTATGTATTTATGGATATGTATTTCAACAACTATGTACGCCACTGCAATACGTGAAGTATTAGATTTTTTTGTTTGCGTAAAAGTAGCTGGTAAGCTTAAATAAAGTGGTGAATAACAAGGATAAAGAAGGCATTATGTATGAACCATCAATTTCTGCGAGATAACCTTCACCTCGTTTTATTCTCATTTTTCCTGTATCAAAAAAAGCATCTAATGGCATCTTAAAAAAACTCGCACTTGATGTGAAAATGAAAATAGATTGCTAAAATTTATTTCTGTGAACCAGAATTGTGATGTTCATCATTAAAATTTCTTTGAAGGAAGGTACTTCATCAGATATTGTAGTACCGTATCTTTTAAATACTTTATAATATTGAAAAAAAATATTTGGCCTTTTATTACGGATCAGATATTTTTAAATTTTTTGATAAATCTAGAAAAAACTTAAGAAAAAATAAATTACGTCACTTGGAGTCAAATCAATGAAAAAATATTTTTAAATAAAAATAATCATTATTTGATGTTTGTTCCTGTCGGGTATCGAGTGTGAAACTTCATAGCTCTTAACAGTAGTTTATAATGCAATATCTCACTTGTATACTTATGCCGACACAAGATTCCTACAAATCGACTAAAAAACATAACCACAACTTGTGACGATAAAAAAGTCTTTGTGTCACAAAACAGAATGCCTGTGGCTAATTCATGAACAGGCCTCACCGTGGGCGTGGTGAAGTCATCTCTATCACGCTCTTTTGTTTAGCAATGATTAAAAGTAAATGATACTTCAATATACAAAATTTAAGATAAAAGAATATATGAGTTTTCTGACCTATTTATCGGATTATCGAGCTATATATTAAGTTCTCACGTTGATGTTAGCAATAAAACAAATGGAATATTTGGACAATACAGAGACATGCTTAGTAATGATCTAAAGGGTTATAAATAATTGCACTTTGTGCTAGATAGTATTCACTTGGTACGCTTGAACTTTGATTTTAATAGTTTCTACTTAGTCACGGATTCTTTTAATAAAGTGGAGCAAAGACAATATAGGCCGCCTAATATAGGTTAAAAGAATAAGTGACATTTCATTACAGCGCAACTATCGATTTCAAAGTGTGAGTATTTATATTGAGTGAAAACTATATATTATCTATCTGAAAAATTTATTTCGTAAAAGTAATATACTTCTTCAATGTTAAAATATATTTTATTATGTGGGATCACTTTATTTTTACTGAAATATTTTTTTTTTTTTTTGGAATGTATTTGCTATAAGTAAAAATTATTTTTATGAAAGTGAATATGATCTAAACAAACGTGCATTTAATTGTAAGCCTTATTTAATCGTGCTTTCTATTTCAATATAATATTTCACTCTATCTTCTTTTTTTCGACGCACTTATGGATTAGGATAGTAAAAAACCTTAATAATTTGTTTCCATTTCACTTAATTCTTTTTCAATATTAAGGCAGATTCTTAAGTAGTCTTCATTATCCCGGTGATTTCAAAACATCAGATGGTATCTTCTGTATTTTTATCTGACAGACAACGTAAGGAACATTCGTCTTTTGGTTGCGTTTAAGTTCAGAGCTCACCGTAATTGGTGAATGTGACGCAATGGATTATATACAGCATCTTACAGTACTATCAAACTTTATCAAATTCAATTGAAATGTTATACACAGTCAACAAAGCATAATTTAGTAACGCAATAACATAACTGTGTAGTTTTAATATTTACACAAGCGATGTATGCTTCAAATTGATCCACTGACAAATTAAATTTCGCACAGGCTCAAATTTAAATTTACATAGCGGTAATTTGACCCGACCCATCACTTAATAGTAACGAAGTGCTCACTAATAACACTATAGTGCTAGGGAATCTTTATGTGGGGAAACTAAATATCGTCTCTATTATTCTGCCTCTTACAGTTTCTTGTCGGTAAAAGTTTGAATCACTCATTTAAATGATTTTACATGAACCTTACTAAATCTATTTCTGAATAATGTTTTATCTCAGAATTATTGGCTTTTCTTAATATTAAAACAATCATAACGTGAAATTTAGTAAAATATCTCTAAATATTGTACGCTAAAAGCTTTTGCTAACGATAATACAAATCTCTAAACGGCTATATATTAACGAAATTACTTAGCATACAAAGCAGTGTTTGTTTTTTAACTAGATTTTTTATTACACCATGTGGTAGTGTCGACTGTTAAAATTTTACCAACACTCACACATAGATTCATTATCTATATTCGCATAGTCCAATACGTTATTCTAATTGAAAATAATACGAAATCCGTATCAGAATAAAGGAAAATATGTCACATTTAGTAACACGAAAACAGAATAATAATGTTATCGATCGAAAATATGAATATTGGAAATGTTATTCATCAATTCAATCATTTAAATCTAAACCCATGTTGAAACTATTTAAAATGTTAGATTGCGCAATGTAACCACAAAGAGATCTGAACTAAAAATTGTATACTAAAACTTTTTTATGAGAGAATATCTTCATCAAACTTTTACAAACACTGTATGACACACCCCGGTTTTTTTGTTAAGTTTAAGTTTCATGAGTGTCCAGAATTGAAATCGCCGAGCGGTAACGACAATAATTCGGAGAATCGGCCGACTCTTGTTGCCAAGCCGTTCAAAAGCCGGAGGTCACGTCCGCTGGACGAGTCCATTTTTGACGGAAAGCGGTAGCTCCAGCGGTGCAGGGAGTTTTTTTAATTGTATGTGTGCACAGTCGATTACGATCTGTCAAGCCGGGCGAGTCGCTGGCCTCGTCGCGGCGCAGGTGACGATGTGAATCATTTGTGTTTGTTTTGAAATTGGACGTAATTTAAATTCGTTTGTTGTGTCATTTGTATTATAACTTAAAGTAAATTCAGTTGCTAAGTAAATGTAAATGTAGAATCAATTTCATGTGTTAGGAATAGTAGTTTTGTGTATTGTAAACCACTGCATTCCACTGCATTCTTCCATGAAAAATAAATAAGTGTTGAACCGGATTTGAAATGGTGTTTGTCTGAGATCCCAGCCCTTCCAGGACGTTCGATAACCAGCCATTCGCCTCTCTTCGATCCGGGTCTTCTCATGTATCATTCTAATTATCACCTTTTTTAACGAAATAAATAGACTGGAAACATATTTATTTCAACTCTACATGTTTATTTATATTAATTCGTTGCGTTCCGTTACGTATTAATCGACATGCGTTGCAATGCCACTCTAAGATAGAAAGTGTTTTAAATCTGTTTATTGAAGTGCTTTTGAATACAAAATGTTTTCTGTTTTCCGTCTGGTGCGTACACGAATAAATCGGAAGGTTTTCCGAGATGTCGCTGTTCGTACGTATTTTATTCATTTCTTTAGATTTTTTTTCATAAACCTTGACGGGTGTGCGCACAACAACTCACCAAATTTTCATCGAAATCGTATGAATGGTAAAAGAACGCATAAGAGACAAACAAACAAACATTCATTTTTATATATATAAATAGATGTATGACAGATTTGTTACTATTAAAATCATATGCTAGGATAATATATACTAAAAATATGTACTTATTTTTGTATTCATATGTTTATATATATATTCCTCTAATTTCCATACTGTATTCAAAGTCCTGAAAGCATAATATTTAGATTAGCTAAAAATTTCCTCTTTGTAAATCGAATTTATGTAAATGACGTAGGAAAAAGGGTTTTGAATACGATACAAACTATTAGGTACTAACCGCCATTCCAAAGAATAAACTGTTGGAATAGACATGATTTTATTTTAAAACCGTTTTAAAATAACATTTTCCACTTCTTTCTTTGGCCATAACTGCTCATTATTTCATATTGTATACTTCCAATCTCTCAATTCATTTCTCCATCATAGTAGTTCCACCGAGTATATCATATGGACAGTTGTCAGCAGCCTTCCAAGAGGACAGAATTAATTCGGTTGGAAGAAGAGGCGCTCTCAGTCTTCTTTTGGGCACCAAAGTGCGTGCCAAAGCCATTATTGCCGCCATTCAATTTTGAACATTTTAAAGAGCTGTATCTCTTATCTTTAAGTACCTGACAAAACGAATTCCACACGCATATGATTTGCATATCTTTTCGAATCGGAATGTAAGCTTTTCATAGACTTTTGTGAAGTTCAATATCTCTCAATCGTAAAGGAGCAACTTCGACGATTAAATAATTATCACGAAATTTTATACAATTTCTTTATTTAATTTGTGCACAATAATTGCAGCTAGCATGAATTTGTGAATCTGCAGATCTATTTGTTGTGTATGTATATGTGGTCACCGAAAAAACCAATATATAAAAATGATTAGGTGGGAATTCGAACCTTCACTTCTCACCCTAAGTATGACGAAAACCACAATAACCGTCAACTATTGTTACTGATATTTTATTGTGGGTGAGTATTTTTCAGTCTCATCAATAATGTATTAAAACGAATTTTAAGCGCAGGTGTATGACGACAACATAAATAATCGATGGTTTATCAAAAACTTCCTGAAAGTATTTAATTCTAAGCAGAAATTGGATATGCCATTATTCAAAACGTAGCTAATTTTCATAGATGAAAAATTATCGTTCTGCCAATTAACATGGGAAATCGTATGATGAAAATTTAAATCGAAATATCCCGCCGACCGCATTTTCAGCTAAATATGTCGCAACGATAAATCATCTTTTGTGAGATGTTTGCTCACTTGACAAATAAATAATATCAAAACGCCATTCACAATATTTTGCATTGTCATTTTTAAGGCAAACAATACAGATTGTTTGTGTATCAGCGGAATAAAACCATTTTATACCAATGTAACAAAGATGGTGATTTTTTAAAAACGTTGTTTATTCAAAATAGAGATTTCAACTCGAATATTCAAATATTCAATATCCGAATTTATTGGACCATTTTCAAACTATTCGATATTCGAATATTTGTGTAACTATTCGAATAGTATTCGTAACCATTCAACTTGAGCGCTTTAAATATCTTATAATAATACTTGAGTTTGACGAATGACTCAGGACTTAATACCCCTTTAAATACGCCTTTTATTTAAGTACAATCAATTTGGTAAGTTTGCCCATCGTTCTTAGATTGGCCCACTACATGAAAAAAGATTTGACATTATGCTGTTATAATACCATGATAACACATATGCGATATGAATATTTTTTAGTTAAGCAAAGGTATTGAGTAGCCTCTGGTGGTAAAAATATGAGTTAATGTGCAACATAATTTGTTTCATTGTTGAATTTGTAAGCTGTCAGCTTGGAATGATAAAACACAATTATTAAACTTATCTTGAAATAAATTGGATTAGCCATATTTTCGATTTGTATTACTAATCTGTAAACCAAATTTTGCATATTTTTACCATCTCAATTATGTACAGAACATGTAAATGATAGCATAATGAAAAGTTTCCATTACTTTGAAATCACTGAATTTATAGTAATTACAGTGATTGTTTGTATCGTGAGTCAAAGTTACTCGATTTGGAAGCAATCTTTGGCCCACCTTGTTTTATATATATTTATATATATATTATAGCAATAAATCTATCTATGATAATTAAATTCCATCTTACGATATTAGTATATTTCTATGTAGAACAATGCCACACATAAATGCAATGGCGAACCATAAAAATACAAAAAACCCTCAGAACTGGGCGAAAGTTACCCACTTTGACCGTAATTGAAGAAATACCATTGTAGTAATCCGACGTAATCCGACAAATTTTAAATACTGTAATACAATGAAATGTGTATTTATATATGTTATTAATTATTCAAATTGAACTTTAAAACTATTTTCATACTTCAGAAACTAATCCAATATTCGAATATACATTTTAATATTCGAATAGATTCAGTTTTACTATTGGAATCCCTTATTCTTAAGCAGCGCAAATTGAATTAAATCAGATACCCCGCAAAATAAAGTATAATGTGAAAGTATACTTACAATATAATTTATGTTAAAAGTTTTTTTCGTAATAGCAATATTCTGAGTATCAAACGCGCGGGCAGGTTTCGTTAAAGCTATTAAAAGTGTAAATACAACAACAAATACGTATAAAATTTTGCGTTTCACTTATATTGTATTTTTTTAAGACTTTTACTATTAAATTTATCATAAAGTTTTTACATATTAACCCATATACTATGGAATTATACTTTTCAGCGATATATCTTAAGTAAGTTTACAAGTGGAATGTTTAGATGGACTTCTATTGCTGAACTTAATGCAGTTTGTTATAATTAACGGCTTTCTTTTAGTGTGTAGATGTAACTATATACAGATTTATTCTCGTTACTCAATAGAAGTGCAAAACGTACGATAACTGTTTCTTGAATATCTAAATTATTTCATGAAGTCGGTAGAACAGGAACGGTTTAAACATACCATCATGCCCTCGATTACAAATTTGTAAATCAAGTGACCTATCATTTATCGCGTACTGCGCCAAATTTGTGTTGATCCGTCCAACGCAACTATGCGTGCAATGCACATCTTACTTTATAAATTTATTTATTTTTTATTTTGAGCAAACTGCTACAGTGCTGCCGAAATTAATTGCTTTAAGGCTGGCTATGAGACTTCTTTGTTTTCTTTTGAATATTCGGCAACATGCGAATGATAAGATTCATTAATATGAAGTGAAAGTGTCAATGAAAAAATCCCGAGCATAAATCTGAACAGTTGTCACACTTATGACAGTAGAGAATGATAAATAATCCAATAAAAAATATCAAACACACACTTCAAATACTTTAGTCACAATTTTTGTATACCGATGTTACTTTAAAAAACATTTATAATATAGTTTTAATTCTAACTAAGAAGAAATGTTAAATCCACTTTAAGTTAAAGGTTTTGAGTGTAATAAAATCATTATAAAATATCAGAACAAGCTATGATAAACTACTTTTGATAAATGACTTAAATATATGAATATAAATGTTCATAGTATATTAAAAATTCAATATTTTGTATAAATTACACATTCTAGTTGACTTATCATTTTAAACAACCCCTAATAATATACAGTACACCAATAATAATCATAATCCTTCAAAAAGGTATTGATTCGTATACATATAAACTCCATTTAATTTTCATTACTTACGTAATCTGAACAAATAGTAATATTATGTCGGTAGATTTTTCTCACGACATGAATATCTCTAAAATGTATGTGCTTATATTATATCTTATTTTGGAAACAAGATAAACATCAATAAGTTGTCAAGACGTTAGTTTCTCGCAAATCTCTCCTCATCCTCTCCAGAGGTTTGATGTATTTGTAATACATAAAACTTGCTTTTTTATTTGATATCTTTTAAACAACGGCACATGGAAGGATAGAAAAAAGTGCCTTCTAAATCCCTGTACAATATGACATGTGTTAATAAAACTGACAGTTGTTAAAAACAAATAATCATTATCATCTATATATTAAAATATTATGTACTATTCGATCACAAACCGGAAAAGTAGTCAAGTAATCTTTTAAAAGAAAATCCGCAATGTTCCAAATAAAAGAACATCACTGCCTTTTCAATATTCTGTGGAATAGACTTGCCTTAGGCTGACATGTGATTTAAAATCCATCAAATGTTGAAGTATTATTGTTCAAAACAAAATATCTTCTTCTCTCTGTGTTTCAGTTTACCTCTGAATGTCCTATATATTGTATTTATTTCTGAAGCAGTACATGAATATGGAACCCTCTATTCCTTATTTCAAAAATGGGTCGTATATATTATATAAAGACAATGGATGGTTATTATAGGTACATAGTATTGGAGATGCTATCAATAAGTATGTGCATTGGGATCAAACAGAATATATTGAATGTATTTAATTATTGTTTTTCTAATATCTAATGCATTTAAGCGATAGCTTTCATTTCTAAATTGCGTTAATTGGAGTGATTTTTAATTAAATTAATTTTATGATAGTACAAGATATTGCATACTTTGAACGTTGGTATCTTCAAGCAATTGAAGCCCAATTTGGTTAATACTAGCCTATGGAAACGAGTGGCAATAGAATTAAAATCAATTTTAAATTAACTTTATAATTCGACGGTGTTTTGGCCGATTGATGTTCCCCTCAAAATTGAAATTTTTCCGGAAAGAGTAAAAACTGTTTTTAGCGAAAACACTATATGCTCAGTTGAGTTATGACTCTTTGAAATGTACTTCTGCATATTCCAATGTTTGCTGATACGGGTTTATACCTAGGGAGTGTTGATATAACAGTGGCTTACATCAAGTGCCTGGGACAGAATTTTTAAGCCGAAAACCAATGTAATATGATTTTTTCCTTACAAAAAGTGGTCAATTTATTTTTCTAATTTACATCATTTGGCCGAGACCTGCTCTGTCGTCTTTAAAGTGAGATTCAATAATTAACTCATTTTCGTATTTTTTGATGGTTACATTAATTGGACAAAACACCGTCGATAGGAGCTTTTATCAATTCTTTTAAGCCACTTGAGTCAAAATCGAATTGGTAACTAATAATATGAGTTTTTCAATTGTAAATCACTCAAAAAATATGACCAGCATTTATTGGGTCAGTAATTATTGAAATTGTTGGTCAGTAATTCATATAAAATGGCCAGTTATTAAATTAAATGGTCAGTTTTAATTGAAACTAACCTAATCTAATCATTTGGCCATTGTTTATTGACCAAACATAATTATGAACTGATCATTTATATAATTATTAACTCACCAAATAATTAGTTGCCAGAGAAAATTGTCGAAAATAATAACGATATTTTTTATTTTCTTGTCTAATCACGTTTTTTGTAACATAAATATATGAAGAAACATACCATTGTTAGCAAAACATACCCAATAACGAAAGAAAAATATACGATAACGAATTAGTGGCCATAGACTAGCGGTTTTATCAATTATTAAAGCCACTTCAGTATGTATGCGATAGAAAAGTAATATATGACTATCTCAACTGCGAATCCCTCACAAGAAAACAATGCATGAAAACCTTTTACCTTTGATATCTGTATTGAAGATCGAGTCACGTTTCACCACTCAAAGATTCCACTATCTCTGACCTTACATCCGTTCCCAACAAACAGCCTCTAAATGCAAATAGAAACAGAGCCTTTTGCAAGTCCATATAATTTTACGACCCAATCTTATCAAATATACCTGCATGAAAACCTTCTGTATATTTGCCCAATCCACTTCAGGTGCTTACTGGAGTATCCACGAGTCATGTTATTAATTCAGTTGTAATAATATATACTGTAAATATGGTAATGGAATAATATTAAGCAACACTAACCACATAGAGTAATTAGAAATTCTCTTCCTCTCGTTATATATATCGAATTTGCTTAGGCAAAAGGGATTTACGCATTTTTTTCTGAAAAGTGATTTATTTGATCATCAAAATGTACATAGCACAGGGCTTTAAGCCGCAAATGCTAGAGAATTATCAAAATTTAGCTTTGACAGTCTTTGGCAAGGAAATAAAAATTTAGCGAGAGTAATGATTTTTTTTTAATAATTTTTTCAACAATTATCAGACGAAGTAAATATAACATCAATTCGTTGGTTAATTTTGCAAATTATACTCTTTATCAATCACTTTTAAGGTGTTAACTGTCAATTCTTGTTGTAAAGGCATTATATTTTTGAAATAAAACTTGTTTTGTACTACTTACACATGTTTATAATCATCAGGAACCCAGACTCGCTCATCGCAGATCAGTTGATAATATGTACAACATAATTTATTTACTATTTTTAAAATAAACTCTTTAGTTTTAACTTAACTAAAAATTTTTGAACAAACACTTGTCTAAACATGATAAAAATTATACAGTATTTTTAATGAAATAAAAAAATTTTCATACTGCTCTTAAAGTTGCTTCATTTTATTTAGTACATTGTAAATCATGACGGAATGGTACCAGAGAGGCCAATCAATAAAAATAAAATGCTAAAATTAAAAATAATTGTCGTCCGTTGGGTACATTTAATTCAATAATAAAAATAAATGCATTATATCAAGATTACGTATAGCTCACTAGAGAGGTAGTAAATTAATAATATTTACCCATTCACCCCACTCTGCTGATTCTTTGAATCAGTAAGTAGAAGTCTTAAGGCTCACTACTCACTACATAATGCAAACGAGAGAAAAGAAACAAATAAGGAAGTAAGATCGCTGAATGTAATCCTGCAACACAAAGCATAAAGCAAATCTGAATATTTTTTTGATAAATAGATTCTTTCCGGGTAGCTTGTACATGCAAGCTTTCCATTGATGTATCTGCCTTTTATTTCAATTTGTTCCATTTATCAGCATTTAATTTCACTTAAGTGTATCTTTAACAAACTATGGTGACACTTTAATAGGGTTTGTTAAGCCGGAATCATCTTTTTTTTACTCTCCTGTAAATTTTTAGAATAAGAATAATGTTTATTTTCGATGGGTTTGTGCAAATTCAGTTTTAATAAAAAATTAAAATTGATAGCTTTGTTACTCTACTAGCTGTATTCCTTAATGTGACACGTGTTTTGCTTCTTAAAGAAGTACGTGTCACATTTAGTAACACAGCTAGTGGAATAACAGAGCTATTGATTTTAATTTTATATTAAGAATAATGTTAATTATAAAAATATGACGCAGCGTTAAATAATGCAGAAATTTACCAAAAAATGAAAGAGCTTTTTGTTACGATTAGACTAGATAACGAATATATAACACATTTTTACATAAAATTCGATATTTTGTTTGGAGCTGATAAAAACCAAAATATTTTCAAAGTCAACCAAAACACAACGTCTGTAAGTTAATACTGACATTCATCTGTGATCTCACCAGTTCTCCTTTTAATGTTTTAATAATTATGGAACATTATTTTTGAGCATCTTTAATTTAGAGAAAACCAATAGTCTATCCCAAAATGATGTACAGTTCCCTTCTAGCAAGGACGTAGCACGTAACGAAGTGGTAATGGCAATAATACATAATTTATTTTGTTGACAGTAAAGATACAATTATTGTAAATAAATATTTTGTGTAATTATGTAATTGATTATTTCATTGTTTATGTTCATAGGTTATGAATACACTATCTAGTTTAATTGAAATATATTAATAAATTAATTCTTTAGATCCTTCCCTCTCCCACCTTGAACGAAATATTGCTAATGTATTTTAAATGCGCCATAAGTATTCTTAAAATACTCTTGCATAGAATCAATTATTGGTTGAAATTTTTATAATACTTTTTTTAAGCATCGACAATGTCAGAAAGCACCATCATTTAAAAATCGTGAGGTTAAGCTATCTCGATATCCCGTGATGGAAAAAAAAGTTAGCTTGAATCACATCCCTGCTTACAAGCTACTGTTCAGCCATTTACAACAGTGCTATACAAATATGAGAACAATTATGATAGTTGTATATAAATTAGGCTTAATATATAGATGTGATACGCACCATATCACATTGCTAAGCAAATTGTAACGCCATTGATGTCTTACATTATATATTGTTAGCTTTAAGTGAATTTGAACATCAGAGTATTATAATTTTCAATAAATATTCCGTTCTACCTCAAGAATGATCTCAATTTTCAACGTGTTACAATATCTGATGGAAAGTGATAGAATTCAGTGATAAAAATGCAAACAATTAATAACATATATTAATTTCTTGGTTCTGTAGCCGAGCGGTCAAATCTCTTCGTCATATTCGGTTGTGGAGCCCATGTGTAAAAATTCCTGAATGGACACTTTATAAAATAATTTTTCAATACAATATACGTCAATAAAAAATAACAACCCGTAAAAGATTTGTTGTTGAGATCCTTCGTAAGGATTTGATTTGCTTTACAATGGGATTGGACGTGGATGAAAAAAATGAAGTATTAGAATACAGATATTTAGGCAAGTATTTGCTTGATGTTGTTGCAAAAATCAGTGACGGTTTTATATTCTCATCTTTATATTTTTACTTAAAAAGAATTTACAACTAAAAGTTAACTCAAAAATATTGAGGTTGATTTAAACGTATCTTGTACAACTGCAGTTCAAGTTGTAACTGAAAATAATAAACAAAATATTAAAACTAAAAGTCTTTTTCTGGACTCCACTCTTCTTCTCTAACTTTTTTCGTAGAAGATGAGCAAGCTATGTTGGGTTTCTTTATTCGGAGATACGGTTAAAAGATCTTTATAAGTACATTAAAATTTATTAACATGAGCATTCAAAATATCCTTAAATGCACGTTACGTATATATTGTGTGTAATACAAAAGAAAACATTTATTTGTCTCATGACATGTTTTTTTTTCTTTATTGACGGCAGAATAGTAATAATAGATAAAACAATATCTCAAGTTACATTCTTTTGACAGAAGCTTACAATATCGCTGTGTTTTTTCTCATTTCTTGTGTACGTAATGACAAAGTGGTGAAGCGAGCGTGGAATATCTTTATTTATTGAATTTGACTTTCGCGATGGCTTCGTTTATTCAGATTTCTTTTTACTTATAAACACTAACAAACAAATAACCACGCAGCGGTACCAATATTTCACGGTCAAATGAAAGTCTATTATATAATAAAAATGTATTCGAAAAAATATAATTCTATTTTTTTCTTTTCATACCTATATTTACCTAATTCAAATATTTTGAGCTTGCAAACCAAGATGTCAGTTTTCTGGTAAACTGATAAGTAACTGAGTAATTTGAGTACAGACTACGTCTAAATCCATTTCTGCGGGTATTAAATATCTTCACTGGTCGAAATTCGATAAAATTACTCGGATCGAGCCCGGCCTCTTCAATTCCTGCTCGACTTCCAGTCTACATTTTATACTTGTTACCCAAACCTGACTTCAAGTCAAGATTTATTTTTCTCAGCCAGAAAAGCCAGATTTTTTAGAAATCAAAACTAAAATTATTTTCTATGATATTGGTAATTATACAAGTCGTTGGTAAACTCAATTTTACGGAATGAATTTTATTTTCTAATAATGAATTTTATGGCACAACAAACTGTCAACCATCTGAAACCAATGGAATGGAAATATTGAACAACATTCAAACTACAAACGTACAAACGAGTAATAGAACAATTCATCATTCATAGAAAGAAAAACATTGGGTCAAATTTATCTTCAATAATTAGCATTTATAATTTTATGGATTTCTCAGATTCAAGTTTCCAAATAATATTTATGCCACCATACTCTTTAAACAATAGATGTTCCCGCTTTTAACGAAATTCATAAAAAATCTGAAATAAATTATTTGTTTTATTTTTTTGTTATGAATCGTATTGGCGCTTGGCTGCCTCATTTCGAGTCATGATACAATTCGAAATATAATTTAAAAAAATCCTTACCCTGTACTGCCTTTAGACGCGCGAGCCTGGTCCACGGGCCCGGCCGGGTAGAGGCCAACGAGTGAAACCCGGGCCCGTACAGACGTCTAGCGTGTATTCTAGCTACTGTCTAAATCACGGATAGACAAATATGGTTTTCTATTGCTAAAACAAAGGAACAATTTATCTTCGACTTCTTTTCAAATTCGGTTTTAAAGAACTTTATAAAAATAATTTATAATGAATACTCGTTTTATATCAAAAACCGGCAACTTTATGCCTCGTTCGGGATATATAATTTTGTTATAGCGCATTACTAAAAGTATCAATTATGTCTGCTGCAAACTTGAAATAAGGAAAAAATCCTTTCGAACACTGACAGCAAACATTCAATTAACAAAATTGTGTACAAAAGTACATACCACTTTATTTTTTTAATTTAATTTGATTATCAGTTCATTTAACAAATAAAAATAAAATCAATTTTATAAACGAAATTGTCTTTACAAGGCATACTCTATGTAGCTGTCAATATTCCATGTATTTTAAATTTTCAGTTGCTTGTCTAACACAATTTCATTTTCCTTGCATATATGCAGTTTTGTTGAGTGTATACATTTCCACCATACGAAGTTCCATTATTCATCCAATCATCCCGAATAATTTCGATGTTACGTCAGCATAAAGCAAGGTCATGTGCGTTTTTTTATTTGTCTTCTTTTAATAACTCAGTGGTGTAGTAAACTCTATTGAATTCAATAAACACAAACTTAAAAACAACATGATTATTGCACAAAAAACCAAATAAAACACACAAAGACCAAAATAGTATTTAATGCCCGATATAAAGACTCACGCAAAAAAGTCAACTGATGTGGACAATTCAAATTTCGCCACGTAGTATATTTAGTAGTCGTTTTATCAAAATTAACGGGTATGGATGTTTTATCTAAGGTTTAATGAAGGAAAGGAGTTAAATTGCATATTGAAATATTTTCAAACTCATTGCACATGACAAAAGATGATGGAGTAATACTATATAGGCGAATGGTTTGTAATTGAAAGCTGATTACCGCTAATCATAGGAAAGTATCTTCCAAAAACCGAAACAAATCACAAAAGTTGTCAACTACAAAGACGTTTAATGAAAAACTTATGTGAAGGAAACCATCGTTTTAGTGAATTATTTAAAAACTCGTAAATATACTCTGTTTAAAACGTATTCAACATACCCTATTTTATTTAGTTTTATAATATTTTATTTTATTTTATTTGATTTTAACTCAAAACGCGCAGCTTGGATCAAACAGTAAAGTGTTTTATCATATTTTCAAGCCAATGAAAACTCGACAATTAATAATTTCAACTATTATATTTTTTTTATTATTTCCATGTCCGCTTCCAACGTGGAGCATATGGTCTTCTAATGGAGATATCTCAACAGAATTTTTCTACGAAAACCGTTTATTACTCAATTGCTCAACCTCTGTTTTTTCGAAGAGATTAGGGATAGAAGGATAGGGCTAGGACAGGACTAGTGGTTAGCTAACCCCTCTCGCTACGCTCCATGACGATTGGATGAGTGGGTGAGGAAGGGAGCTTTAGACATCACAAACACTCAGACTACGAACAGAAATCGATTGAGAGATCAATTTATGAAAACTGTCGGCACCGGAAATTGAACCCTAAACGTCCGTAGCCGTAGCCTACGACACTACCAACACACAGTCTTTATTAGTAAAAAAAACTAGACATTGAAGACTTGCATGGCAAAAAATACTCTAGCCATTTTATTTTATTCCCAAATTAGCAATCAGCTTGTAATGGGAGACCCTTAACAATCCGTCGTTCATTACGGGCGACACCTTTAGAGGTCTTAAATTTATCGCATCCCGCAGGAACCCCAACAGCAACAAACAACGGCGCGCTTCATCCCCTTTTGGGAATAGCGAAACTAATGTGAAACTCACATTACCACGTTGCATGCTGTATACTAATGAATTCGATTCTATTTCCACGTCTGCAGGCACAAATGAACGCATTTTTTCCGTAAAAATACTCTCGATGAATATGGAGAAAGTTTAACATACAATGCTTGAATGAACTCATAAATCAAAGCTTTCCGTAGCGTATATAATGTTACTTTGTGAAAATGACAAGTTGGTATTCAGTAATTACAATAACTGAACACTAAGCTGTCAGTTTATATTATTACAGCAAAAATTATTTCGTTTCTTATGAATCAATATTGGACGATTATTGTAATACTGTAGGGCTATTTATTTAAACCATTTCTGTCTCCAATTTGCAGCATATGAACTTTAAAAGGTGCATTTTGCCAGACTTTATTAATGAACTGGTTGATAGTCAGTCGCTCAACCTCTTTTCAGAAGGATGAGGATGGAATTACAAGACTCTATAAAATCACTGTCTTACTGCCTCCATTTTAAAGTAATCGGAAGTTGAGTAGGAATGAAAATATTTTGTATTTATATACCCTTCGGACACCCATAATAAATAAATCGAGCATTGCAGATTGAGCATGGACATGGTTAGATGCAGTAAAGTTATTCAAAGTTAAGCACTAAAACTTTATCGAAGTTTACATTATGAAAACCGTTCGCACCGGGAAGTGAACCCAAGACATCTGTAGTCGTAGCCAACGACGCTACCAACTGCGCCACGGACGCCGGCTGTGAACGGGTTTCTGTTCGTAGTCTGAGTGTTTGTGATGTCTAAACTCCCTTCCACCCATCCGATCGTCACGGGGCGTAGCGAAGGCGATTAGTTAACCACTAGTCCTGTCGTAGCTCTATCTTTCTATCCCTACTCTCTTCAAAAAAAGAGAGCTTGAGCAACTGAGTAACAAGCAGTTCTCATAGAAAATTTGGTTGAGATACATCCATTAGAAGACCATATATGCTCCACGTTGGAAGCGGAAATGAGAAAAAAATACATTTACTTCCATGTTGGAATAAAGAAATTGTTCTTTTTCTTATACATGATCTAAATACAAAACAATAAACCATTTTTAAGCGCCCTTGCAAAAACGATACATGTGGGAAATCAATGAATGCGTGAACGATTGTTGTATTTATAGTACAAAAAAATATTGATTTCGATGGATAAATAGTAATATAATTTCAAGCATCACTGATAAAATAATTTCAATATGATCTTAAAACATTTTCCGGATAAATGAGTTTGTTCAATACGCAATGAAAAATTATATGCATTGTGATGTTTGTACAATATATAACGTATTATTTCATTTGTATACCATCTTCTGATTTGATCGCCCACATAGTTGCTCTAATAAACTCATTGGTATTTGAATTGAAGCGTTCAAGATAGATATTCTCCCACATAAAGCTTAACAAACGAGTATACGCTTTATGTAGCAAATATAATTGTTATCTCACATCAACTTCAGATAAATAGGATTTCATTTCCAACATTACCCACTAAGAAACGATATTTTCTTTAGAATTTCTTAAGAAGTAATTTTCTTACAATATTTTAACAGTAATATTTTCCGTGGAGTTTACCATTGTTTTCTTTTATATTTTATCTAATTCTAAGATCACATATCATTATAAAGTATCTTACAATTTTATCTCTTAAGGTTAAAAGAAACGTACGTCAATTTTTGGCAATTAAATAACATAATATGGCGTAAATCACAGTTAGACGTTTAGAATCGTTCAACAGACACAAACATAGTTTAATATAGTCACTGCTGGATACACTTGTATTAATCAAGAAATCTGTTGAAGGTTTGTCCTGTAAAGTAAAGGAAAACGAAATTCGCTTTTTTTATTCTAAGCGGTTCATATACTTTTATGGTTTGGTTCACCAATAACTTTAAGGGGGAATCTTTTTAAATATTTAAATAAAAAATAAGGCTGAGCAATTGATTCAAGATTGACATGAATCAGACGATATTTGAAGATAGAAGATAAGACGATAGCCGAAGCGAAGAAGATAAGACGATAGAAGCTAATATTTTTGACTTCATTTATTTTGATATTTTAAAACGTGTATGTATTTTGACAGTCAAAAATTTTATTATATTTAATCTATTAAATTACTGTATTTTTCGTGATTTTATTTTCATAAATAATTGTTTACATAATGCTGCACTTTAAGTGTTGATTAATAAGCTTTATAAATAAACAATTAAAACTTCTATACTTCACAATCAAAATTTAAGGTCTTCTACATAATTTGAAGAGCTATTTGTGCTTTCCTCTATTCAAAATTTTTAAAATAAACCAGTGTTTACATACACATATTTAAGAAATATCATTATTTTAATAAGCTATCCAGCAAACGAATTTTATAAATTATGTCCGTGCAGTCATAAATAAATAAAGTTGTTAAATCCGTTAGTTTTAATGATAGTTTAAATATTTATAAATTTCTGATAATCATTATCTTATGTGTCATAAATTTATATTAAAATATACTTTTTTTATTTTTCAGGTGCAGCAAATCAATAAAGAACCTACGCCTTCATTAGTTGATCGAGACACCGGCAGTAAATCTCATCTAATAGTTTACAATAATTACAGGACCTTAAAAATAGTGATTCCATTTCTTTGCCATCGCGATTATTTATTAAACTATTGAAAAACGTTTTGAAGATCCACTTTTATTGTATTTTATTTCGTAGAAGGTTTATTTTTAAGCTGACATTCACGAAATTAACAATAAAATAACGTTTAAGAAGCACTTAATTATTTTGGATTAAAAAAATATTTCGATTATAACAGATACTTTTGCCAGAACATTAAAATATTGAAAAATGCTAAGTGAATATTTGTGTATCTAGATTAATATTATTCGACAAGTATTTTTAAAGTATGTGCATCATTAAATTTATTTGAAGTTCTACTTAACATTTTTAGATAAAAAGTGTTTAAATTTAAAATTTAATTAAAAAGATCTGATAAATTTCATAAAAAAATATATTTAATAACGAAACTCGTTACAATTGTGAATCAATCATGTATTTTTTTAAATCAGTTGTAAACATGTTTTTTTAATCTAAAACTAAAGCAAATTATGAATTAAGTAATATAATCAGATGATTTTAAAAACATCCCCATGCCTAAATCCGTGTCAATTAATATGTTCGACGCAAAGGCCACTTGGCTGACTGCTCCACCCTTGTGGAACAGCTCCTGCTCGCATCCACGTCTGGCCCAGGCCGAATTCCTCGCCAACTTGACAGTGGGAGATGTCGTGAGAGCATTCGTGATCATGATCATGTCAGTGGGGATAGTTGGAGCTAATTTGCTGGTTATCTGTGTGCTCAACAGCAGGAGATATTCCAGATACATCAGCAGTCAGGTGAGGACATATTTCATTGTACATTATATTAGCAGTACCTTTTTATTCAGCTTTAGCTGTCACAACATACAATTTTAGTGCTTATTCTTTCAAGGTGACACTTTGTTTGTGCCTTTTATATAAAAAAAACGCACTTTAGAATAAGATCTCGTGCGTTGTAATTAAATAAATTTAACCACATTTGTTTTGTAGCATGTTGGACCTTTATTACGATATTACCAATGGTACATAGAACATTTTTACATATTTTCGTAAATAGAATTTTTAACACTTTGCACCTTATTTATTTTATATATAATATGATGTCACCTTATTGTTCCCGTATTTATAAATTTTCTGAAGTTTTAAAATAGCGATCTAATTATATTTGAAAGGGAAAGACCTCGACAATTAATATTGTAATTTACTGAAATTTAAATCACATTAATTTCACAGAAAATATGAAAAGAAGTCAAAAATACCCGTTATTAAATTTGTTAATAGTATGTCAGTATACGACTATTCGAAAAGTCCCGGAATGACAATTGTAAGTAAAAAGTAGTTTTATTTATATAAATAAAAATAAAAATTGTAGTAGGCATTGTAAATCTGTTAATTTTAATGTATTCAAGTTTTAGTAAGCCGTGAAAATTTTTAACAGCAAAATTGATCCCGATCAAATTGTAAAATTGTAAAAAATAAAATAATACTTTCTATTGTCAAATCATAAGGTAAAATGTATATGAATAATTGATATTGTAAGCATACTCAAGATTCTGGCAAATTACATTAATATTATCAATGTGTTTTATTGTATAAATAAAATTTTAAATAATCTGCCAGCCCACTAACAGTTGAAAATGGAATGACAATGCTAACGAAAAGCCTAACTCTTCTGTCAAATAACATCGGATTAAATTACACAAAAGTTTTTAGTATCGATAAGTTTTCAGTACCTTTCTATCAAATATTGACAAACTTAGATAATGGTTGGGTGTGATTGTCGTTTTCCATTCGCTTTTACTGGCTAGTCGACATACCAATAAAACACGATAGTTTTTGTAACTTTTGGAATTTGAATTCATATATTATCAAATCTCACTCAGAGATTATTTTTGTATAAGAGATTCATCCCGGAAATAACACGAAAATGATTTAAAAACATTCTTGGGGGAACAGACATACACACACAATACGGATAGACACAATAGTATTTCGAACTTAAGTGACATTGTGCGAATTCGTATTTGTGCGCTACTGTAATTTTTACAATTTTCGTGTACAAATTACTTTCTCTCATTAAACTGCATTATTAATAAATATAAATTCACAAATATTTCATTTAGTAGACATTTTGATTGTACATGATAATGAGCCCACTCGCCGAGTACTGTCTCAATCATACAAAAAAGAATATTAATTAGTATAACATATTTCACAACTGACAGCTAACAACGTTTTATTATGATATATACACAAACGTTGCCGATATCATTTGACATTTTTTTTGCAATTTATTTACATAAAGTACAATAGACTGTTGTTTGAATAAAGAAAGAAAAATATCATTTTAATTCGTGTGACGCGTTTCAAAATTTGCATCAGTGCATCGTATGACAGCTTACGTTTTTGAAAATGTACATATTTGAATATTTGATTGAGATTTTTGCTTTCAGCCTCGCTACCTGTTGACTTCCCTGGCCCTTAACGATCTGTTCATCGGAGTCCTCGTCGCACCTGTCGCCTTTCTACCAGCACTCTACAAATGCTGGCCGTATGGAGAAATATTCTGCCAGATACAGGTAAAACTCCTTCACACTTTGTACACTATATATAAAATAACGTTTAACTCAACGAACAAAAGAATACAAATTTTAAAATCGTATCTTAAAATAAATCTTCCATGTTGTATAAATTTTCTTCAGTTCCGTATAGTTTCGTTTTAGTTTTGAATTGATGGAAATCAAATTTCATGACATTTACTTCTTAAAATTTTTGATGTTGATTGGTCCGGTAGAACGTTTGATTGTAGCCTTGAATACTGTGGAATAGCCCATATAAATCTGTATTTAAGACAATAATTGTATTGTTTTTTTTATCAATTAATGCTTATTTTTATACTATTATATTATTAAATTACTATTCTCAACATTCCCTTAGTGTGTTCAATGTGATCGATACCCACAATGCACTGACAAAGTGCATGTGTGCTGTTTGTGTCGTTTGCTATAACTGCATCGACAGGAAGACTATAAAATTAAGCTTTAATTTTTAGTAAATAAACTGAAAAACAAAAATATTTTTTTGTTTCAGTATGATCATTAAAAAAGTATCCTCGATTTTTCTCTTTATTCCGGGACAAGAACATTTATTAATTTGCCAAATAAAAGAAATATTGGCCTACTTCTACTTTAAACTATGGAAAATACTGATTGTCTGTGTAATTCTATATAAAAACATCAATTTAATTTTACCAAGACAACTTTTTTTCTTAATTTCTGGCAAAGCTGTTTTGGATTTTTTTTAAATGATCAAAAATGTAATTAAATTCCGTGAATTGAAAGAAACTACTAATGCTTATGATATATATACTTAAAAATAATATGTTATAAGTAAAAAATAAGCATTTTATATTTTTATTAGAATTCCATTATAAATAATAAAAAAATTTCACTCGACAAACCGATCAGCAAAAAATACGTCTCCCAATTTAGCCTCCAGCGACAAATAAACTAAAGCAATTCCGAATCGATATAGTTTATTTTTTAAATCACAAAATAAATGAATTTTATTTAAAATTACACAATAACAATAATCTTTCATTCGTTTATTGATTAATTCTGCAAATAGCGAATAGCGCCAGAAATATCCGAGGTTTATATTTTTCAATAAAAATATTTATTTTTAACGAAATGAAATGGATTCACTGTCAACAAAGCAATAAACTGGGACCGGGGAAATTGCTCTAGATAAATACGAGCTGGAGTATTGTTTGAACAGCGATGGAGAGCTGTGTACTTTCTATTGCATTATTGCAATATATAATAGTTCAACTAATCCTTGTAGAAATTAGAATCGTATGAGAATCGTATCGTCACCTGCGTCGATTTATTACTTCAGCTCCGTAGTAATTATTTTTAAAGGGTTTATACTTATAAACTACTAGCGAATACCCGACATGCGTTGCAATGCCACTCAAAGAAAGAAATTGTAAGTGTTTTAATTCTAAATATAGTTTTTGTTTCCGTCCGGAGCATACATGAATAAATCAGAAGGTTTTCCAACGCTTGAGCAGGCCACATACAGCTGTTCATCTGAGAAGCATTGATTTCCCAAATTTAGTCCATACACTTGTAGCGATTGTCTCTGTGCTTTAGACGCGAGTTGCACCAGAATCTGCAGACGCTTGAATTAGACTAGCATACCTGTCGGAATCATTGGGATTCGTGGCAACAGTAAATCTTCTCCTTAAATATTTTCCATTTAAGACCGGCAATTGAAATTTAACAATTAAAACCACATGTTATGTCAATCATGAACTGAAATGTTACTCTTTTTACCTATTTGATTCTTTTTTAAATTCATTGTTTTATATTATATATGACACTTAATGCCCGTCAATAAGTAAACATTATAACATTCGAGAGATGGGAACTAAAATAAGAAAGAAATAAATATACAAATAATCAAATATGGATACTGGGTTTTTTTCTCTTAGATATCGGATATGGCTTAGTACAGGACACTTTATATTTTTTAAAGCTGTCAATCTATTTGTTTATCTCAAATTAATTTATTGTTGCTGGCGTATCAATCAAATAGAAGATATGTGAATGTCAAAAACTGTGTTCGTTCATTTTAAAGACTTGGGCATTTTTCACGACCTTGACTACATCACATTACTGTATGCCATAGTTCAAAAGACGGTGAAAAATATTCTCTCTCTTATTAGGATTGAAATGGAAAAAAAAACAATTTTATCTCACTGAGAAAAATTAATAAGAGTTGGTAAAACGCTACATTTATTATGCAAAATACTACTTAAATTGTATAATGTTTAAAATAACCGGTTTTTAAAAACAAACAAGCTGGTTGCCTCACCTCCAGCCGCTGTTTCAAGATCTCCTTCCATAACGCAATAACGATCACGAAAATAAACGAATCTACTCTTAATCTTCTTGGCTCGATTCGGAGCTGCACGTTACTGATATTTTAACCACACACTTTTGTGCTTAGGAATGAAAATATAGAGAGAGAAATAAGAAAATATGCTTTGCTCAGCCATTTAGTTTAGCGATATTAAGTATCATGTGTATCCGTATACTGAGAATCCGCAGTAGCGCTAGAGTTTAATTTGCTCCTCGTTGAATCTAAAGAGGGATCGAGAATATCCTGAACCTTATATGATGTTGCAAATTTATCGAATGCCTCAATGTGAAGGTTTTAAAAACATACAAGATAATGTCACATAGTTGACGACTTAGTCTTATTAATTCCATAATTTTATAAAACTATCAGAACCAGTTTTATTCAACGAACTGACAATAATAACTCGTTGAACGAAACAAGTTCTGATCGTATACTTAAATATACAAATCGGTTGTCTCACCTCCTTCTATTATTTTTGTTCAGCCTTCGTGTTACGGTCACAATAACGATCAAGACATAAAACGAATTTTCTACTCATGATCATCATTTAACCATGCAGTGTTGTTCTTTTAAAAAAACGAAATTTGCTCGGCCACTTAGTTTAAGTGATATTAAGTATTCCTACTGTTTATCTGTAAACGTAGAATCTGCAGTGGTAGTAACGCTTAATGTACTCCGAAATCAATTTTAAGAGAAATCGGAAATCATTTAAGAGATACCCCGTTCCCAATATTTATCGAATGCCTCAAAGTGTGAAATAATTATTACCACAAAATATGTTTTAATTTTTTTAACATTGAGACAGCTTGTTGAGACTAGGGCTTCCAATCCCGGGATTTCGGGATTCACTGTAAATGCTAAAAAATAATTCATTAATCAAATTAAAACTTCCTGATCAACTACAACGTGCTCCTCGGCTTGTTCATGTACTTGGTTTATTATAATAGCAATAAAATTAATATAAATTTATTTTAGTCTCCCTCCTTCTCATATTTCGTAACAGTCGTTCTTAACCAATTTGAAATCGAGGACGAATTAGGACTGCTTCTTATTTGACCGGAGGGCAGTATTTTAATGATATATTGGAGGACATGTCCTCTTTTTGGATACCATTTGGTAAAACCTACCATAATAATGTAATTATAGCGAGACCTGACGCTGTAGATTTCGAAATGTAAACACTCACCTGCACCGAAACATTATGATTATCAGTATTTTTGATTTTTTTCAATATCAACTGGATGGAGAGTTAAGTCCTAAGGCGCGTTAGTGTCTTGAATCTCTTCATCTCTTACGTTTTTTTTTCACTTCCATCTTTGCAGATAGAAGGACGTGATCGCTGCAGAGCTAAGCAATTTACAGTGAAGCCAATTTACTTGGGCACTATTTGCATTTATATAAATATACCTCCCAGTAAACAGCACCCACACACAAATACATAGATATACAAACACATACACATATGCACATACAATACGTAAGGAAGCATCTCGAAGAAAGTAGTTTTCTATTACAAGGGTCGTGTTTATTCAATTTTTAAAAAAGTAAGCATTACTTATTGGTAAATAGTATACCTGTGACAAAACACGACGTTGTAGATTACGAAATGCTTGCAATAATATTTGACCGATATCCGTCATTCTGTTGACACCGAGCGAGAGGTAAACGCTCATCAATGCCTGTCGAAACTAGATCACAAACACAGCGTAAATAGACAAACAAAGGACAACTGAAAGAATTCTGTATCAACCGTCAAACGCAATTCAATAACCGTCCCAAAATTAAACCTGTCATCACTCGCCGACTGAGCTCTGGACAGCACCCGTCATCCAGTCTTAACCCTGTTAAGCAACAACAAGATAGAAACAGAATTCCTGCACAATAAAAACATATATATATAAAATTATTTTGATTATTACGTTTTTTTTTTAAAATAATTTTCTCTTTTTTTGTAAATGACTGTCTGTTTTTAAACCTAATGTCCAAAAATCCCGGGATTGATAATTTCTGAATCCCGCAAGTGCGGGATCGTAAAAGGGGAGCGGGATTGAATGCCCTAGTTGAGACATGTGTGGTTTCAAAGCTCGGCTGGCTAATATCACAGAATGTTGACTGCTTTGGAGTGATAGGCGCGAGGCGTGTCGCTACTGACGTCTTTCATAATGCAGATTGGCATTGATGCCTTATATGCATAACAGCAAGATGAATTTTAAGTGATCGCGGGGGTGAGTTGGCATTGTGCTATGCATGACGCCTTCGCTTTAACGGAAATGCATAATGTACGCTTTTTTTACACCCTAAGTTTTGTATATTTTTAAAGGGAGATTTAGTATTTTCTATGGATTAGACAGTAACTTTATGGAAATTCATTTTTAATATAAAATTAAAATTGATAACTTAGTTATTCCACTCAGTTTATCACTAACGTGACGCGTTTCGCCTCTTTAAGAAGCATTATCAAACTAACCACATCGCAAGGTTATATCGAAGATGCTTCTTAAAGAGGCGAAACGCGTCACGTTAGTGGTAAACCAAGTAGAATCCCAAAGTAACAATTTTATTTGTATATTAGAATTTTAGTAGGTAATATTAGTTTAATTTTTTAAGCTTTGTTATGGAACGTATAATATTAAAATAATTTTGCAATTTAATTACTGTTTCTACATAATATCTGCGTGCTAAAGGAAAAGGAGCTATGTCAATTTAATTTAAAAAAACGAATAAATCCTGCTGAATTGGTAAAATTTATGTTTAAACATCAAATTTTTTCTCAAATTTCATGCAAAATGTTGTTTTGCCTCTCCTAAAAAGTACTAATTTTAGACTTAACGCCTCTTTCCTTTCGTATAAGACGTCACGTCATACAGAAGGGTCTGAGTTAATTTAAATCAAAGGTTAGATAGAAGGGCTGTAAAGTATTCGAATTCACAAAACCAACTTAAGATAAACTGATAGTGATTATATATATATTTCAGTAAAAATTAAATATACAGTCAGTAAATATTAAAGTAAAGTTAGGTTAGGTTAGGTTAACTAAGTAAAAAGATAAAATAATAAATTAGGTTTAATTTAATAACTGACCATTTTATATAAATTACTGACCGTTTATTTTATTAATTGACCACGTGTATACTGACCATTTATCGAATTAATTACTGACCATTTTGATTAATTACTGATCCATTAGGTCGATAAAAGACTAGTATGTATCTAGTCTCTAGTCTCCGATTACAGTAGTAGGGCTACAAAGATCGAGTTGGCAGATAGTAATAAAAACATCAAAAATATTCATACTTGTGAATATAAATTCATAAAATCGATTGTTTAAATCGTATGGCAGTTAAGCCAAGTAGATACTGGAAGGCGCAGTAAATCCCCAAATCGTTGAAGATTGTTTTATTTTTAATTCGAAAGCACATTATCATCTTACTAACTGTTACGTTTGTTTTATTTTAATATAGATTATTTAATTTGATGAGTATTATGATAAGCTTATGATTTTATTATACTGAATTATTAAAAGTGTACTTTCCCATGGAACTTCTATCCATCCATGTCATACGTATTGATATTATATAAATGTAATCTTCTGGAATGTGTTTATTCGGCTTGTTGTGATTACAGAAACTTAAGCATTTAAGAATAAATCTGTCGCCAACTTTGCAGTTGACGGCGTCAATAAATTATTGTTGGCTTTTTCTGAAGAGTTATGTAGTGCGGCTTCTATGACGTTTGATCGCGTTCTGTCTATCGCCCACTTTCATCTATCGGTATGGCGCGTTCTGTATGTATCTCTATCTGGTTTGGTTAAGTGTTGTCAACTCGTCCATATTTACAATCGTATTTATTCGTTTCCCCTCAAATCTATTGAATGTGTCAATTTACGGATTTCAACCTTTGACCACGCAACCTTGTAGGGAGAAAATCCTAGATCTTTACCGCTTGGCTACAACTAAAAGAAGTGTTTTAAACATAAAACATTTGAAGGAATGGTATTACTGCATTGCCTTCCAAAACAAACGATGTAAATTTTTTGATAGCATTATGTTTGTTCCCATTCCTATACTATAATAGAGAATATATACACTTCAACATTACGAAAGGAAAAATATGCATAGTAAATGTATGACAATTCTTCTTACGTCTTTTGTTCATAAAAGTTCATACGATTAATCGACAACGTCATCGAATATTCAAATTAAACATGAATCATAAATTTTAAAGATAAAATAATGTTTATAGTTACAAACAAAAAAGAAAAAAGAAGAAAGATCTGAATATAAGTAGTTCTATATCTCATAGCAACTCACGAACAAAATACTTTGTCACCACATTTTTGTGTTACATGTCGTTACGGTACATTATTTTCTTTTTTGAACACTCGCGATAAAATTTTATTTGAAGCTTTAAGCCACAGATATTTTTCGGCCTGCTTCAAATAAAAAAGAGAGAATCCCAGCGTTTTATTTGTCAACTATAAATTTCAAGAGCACATAATTCATTCGTACGACAATATAATTTACGTGGTATGAATGATATACCGCGTCATAAATGGAGATTTTATTATCATATTTGTATAAAAATAGAACCACCCTAAATCGATAGTACCACAGAAAAAGTTTTTCAAAATAAGAGTTAACATTTTTCCTATGAACCCTGAAAGGATCAATAAGGATGATGAGTTTCGGTTGAATACTTTATCGCTTCCAGCACTTTCTACAGAGTCAAATGTGCAAAGAATTGAAAGACTTATTTTCTTTCAACGACCAACGTTCCATAAAACAAAATATTCTAATGTCTATAACAAGTTACCATGAAATCAATCATTTATATTCCAATTTTCTTGTACCCATCCAAATTATATTGGCAATGATTTAGATACGTGATTACAATCAATTAGAAAAACGGTATCATTCTAAAATAACATGTATATATGTGTCACTTATATTTATACACGGAGAACTGTTTTCTGGAATTCTATAATCCTATATTGCAAAACTTTAGCTAGCAAAGACAACAGTGGCTGTCAATAGCGTTAAGCTTTTGACTGGACTAATTAATTTCATAAGCATTCTCGGAAGTTAACTGTGATATTTGCTAGTGGTGCTATGGAATATCTTGCAATACCTTAATAAACACAAATTAATTATTTTTTCAATCAAATAATGGATTTGTACTCAAAAGCTATCTTTGATTACGTGATGGTGATGTTAACACTCTTCTCCTAATCTAAAAACGAAAACGATTAGTAGCCATTTCTTAGCCCCAATCTTCTTCTATCCACGACAACATAACAAACAATTCTTTTAGAAAACAATTGAAGTGCTACGTTTGTAGTCCACATGCTCTACAATGGGAGCCAAAATTATTTCAAATATAACTCAATTCTTTTATACGACTATTTCTTAAGTGAATATGAATGAAATTATATAAATATTTTTAGTATACTATGATAATGTCTTCTAATACTCGGATAGAATGCTTACAGTGGAGCTTTGTGTAATCTCTGCTCGAAAATTATTTCGTGTTAGTATTTTGTGATTTCGCGTTCTGTCTATATTGATATTAATGTTTCAATATAATAAAATAACAGAAGAAATACGTGCGAAGTAACACATTACGTATATTGTGGAACACTGTATTAACATAACATATATGTATATCATCGAAGCTCTGTATATATTCTTAGCTACACGTATAAAAACAAGTGAAAAAATAATATCAATGGTACAGATCCAATAACTTAATTAAATACATGATAAAATATCAGATATATTATGAATGTAAAATCAGTACTTTTTTTTAAAGAAATCTTAAAATATTAAAGATTACTGCACACATTGTTTATGACTTTTAAGGTTTTCACTGTCAATTCTTGGTGGAAAGGCATTATATTTTAAAAAATAAAACACAATTCGTTCGCTCATCGCCAGCATTACCAACTGATGGTCGTGATAAACGAAGCCCGTCCTGATCATTATAAACATATGGAAGTGGTAGAAACAAATTGTGTTTTATTTTTAAAATATAATTCCTTTCCACCAAGAGTTGACAGTTAACACGATAAAACTGAACAATTTTATGTATTGGGTAACAAGATCGGCTTACTTGATACTTGCAATGAAATATATTCGTTTCTTTGGCTAAAATAATCTATGCGTGACTGATTATTCAAATACTATGCTTGAAAGTACTGAAGGCAAACATGTAGTAAATACTCCGCTTCCGAATATCTTTATAACAGAACATGAATGAAAACTCAACAAAATTCGTACGTAAGCGATAACGACCTATTGAACAAAAAAGCCCTAATCTTTTTTTTATTCTTGCTAAATCTAGCGCTTAACGACCGAACACTCCGAATTTCTGGTCACACCTTTTGGGAATTTTAGAAGGGCTTGATTTCTTTGATTACTTTCAAGCTGTCCATCTGTATTTCAAGAGGAAGGGCAAATACAAATTCACATTATATTATATGCATCGATAAATATTGCTAATTGGTTATGCAGTAGACCCTCTGATAACATGATTGCCGAAAATTAGTTTTCATTAAAATAAGCGACTGCTTCTTTATAACACGGTAAAATACTCTTGATCCGCATGCCTATTCTCTGATTTTTTATGAGTATGTTAGTCCCGAAAGTCTGCTCCAGACAGTCCGCCTCTTGCATACCGTGTTATCGGAGGGTCTACTGTAATGAATCAATTCAATCATAAAATAATAACATCGTCCGTATTGATTTACTTTCGTATCTTCACACGCATCATAGCAGTTTTTAAAATGAAATTATCAATCTAAAATTGATAGTTATTTATTTATAATAGTTTTTGACTATTAAAAATCAAAATAGTACGACGCATAATTTAAAACTTAGTATCGCTCTGTACTACTTATGAAACTGGTCATTAAAGAATAGAAATAGAACATTATATACGCTATGAACAGTGTGATATGTAGGTATTTAATTCACTTTTCAGTATTACACTGTATTTATAATATTTAATTAATTAATTACTTTTAGCAATACTTATTTACAAATTTATAACAATAACATGGATTTCTGTGATATCTAAATTCCCTCTCACCCAACCCGTCGAAGAAACGAAGTGTAACGAGGGCGTTTAGCTAACCACTTGTCTTGTCTACATCTTTCTAACTTTTCACTTTCCGGAAAAGAGAAGTTGAGTAACTGATCTACAATCAGTTCTAGAAGAACAGCTTCTGTGGAGATAAATTGCATTGGAATTTCATATGCTCCACATTAGCAACCGACAAAAAATGGATAAGATAATTTCTTTCATTCAATAAATACATGATTTTCTTAAAATACACATTTTAAGTACACCCTCTTACTTTGTCGATAATCCTGATAGTATTCAATGAGCCAAGGAAAACATCTCTTTATGTATGCTGATAAAAATACGACGATAATGACAATTCTTACAATACTTACACGTCAAACATTTTTCACGCTTCTTTAATTGGAATTCAATGGTGATTCAGCAACTTCGTAGAGAAAATAAAATCTTATACAGAGTATTATCAAATCTTGGAATCGCCTATTGAAAGAGAAGAAAAACTTCACATTCTAATTTTGTAAAGACGTCTGTATTTGCCAAGGCAAAGATTTTTGTTATTCTTTCTTAGAAATACTTTTCATGCCAAAATAGCACGTGATTAAACTGTATTATTGTATTGATATGTTTATTTCTTTAAATTGTGTAAACGTGAATAATATTATTTTTCAATTGTTGTTGACATTATATTTTTTCTTGGACCATATCCACTCTATATGTGAATAATATGGTCACCACGCGGTGTCACCCACCAATCACTTTGTTTCCACTGTAAAATGCCACTGCACCATCGAGCCGACCATTCGTCGTCTCCATAATGCAGTGTATAACGTCGTTGGCTACGGTTACGGATGTTTAATGTTCAAGTCGATTTCAATCGATTTATAGATTTTTTTTCGTAGACATGAATGTTTGTGATGTCTAAAATTCCCTCCCACCCATCCGATAATAAAATGGGGCATACGGAGAGCGATTAGCTAACCACTACTCGTATCCTAGCTCTAGCCTTCTATCTTTACTCTCTTTAAAAAATTGAGCAACTGAGTAACAAGTAGTTCTGGTGGAAAAATTCTGTTGTTATACATACATTAGAATTCCGTGTTCACACACTGGGAGCGGACATGGTAAAAAAAAATGAAAAAATAACAAGGACTATGGAATCTTCCAAGCAAGGTTGAAATTGTTCAGAGGCATCCGTAGCACGTGAAACAGTAAGTTAATGTACTTTCAAAAGCATTGTCACATTTCAATTAAAATGAAAAATGATAATGTAGGTGACTATATTTTTTGAAAGCCATACTATAAATAAAATGAACTTGAAGCCAGTACATAAAATTTTCGTAATGTTTTACACTTTTGCCATAAAAATAAATTATTAATAAATAAAACTGAGTCCCCCTTTATTGTCTATAACAAAAACAGACGTGCAATATTGAACAAAATAAAAATTGAATTCGTTATTTTAATGGATTTAAGGTTGATAAGATTTACGCTATGAAGAAACCCTTTCATACTGAAACTTGTTGTTTTTCCAAGTATTATGGTATACCTCAGAATACTAACTTTGCACGGCAATGTTAGGCTTATATCGTGTTCATTTGTTATTATCCGAGAGTAAACATTTTCGAAAAAAAAACTTAAAACTCTCTTGTGAATTTTTACATTCTTCTTTGTGGAAAGCTCTAGCTTCAGAAGAGTGCGTAAGTCAATATAGTAGAGAAGGAAATATTTATTTACAGTACATTTTTAGTCAATGTGATGATTTTATATTGAGTTTGTAGACTATGATTTGATTTAAATGTTTAAGATTTGAAACATTTACCAAGTCGAAGCTTCTTTCTTATATTTGATTTTGTACTGAAACTATGTAGAGCCTGTTAAGCGGGCTCTTAGTTTATTGCTAAAGCGAACATGGGTCTTTTTTAATATCCTTTTTCCTCGTGTATTCTACCCTAAGATTCGGAAGATCATCTGAAGGTTTTGGAGACTACCGCCTTTAAGGCAACCACAGAAATGTCAACATTAATACCTAAAGACGATATCGATAAAGTTCTTAGGTGTATTTATCGACCATCTAACTGTGCGCCAATCACTTGAAAACAATTATTATAAAGTAGTTGATAAATCAACCATTGGATAACATTTGATTTTTCAAATCATATTTTTAATGGTTACATTGTGTGTTGCGGGAAAAGCTATTTATATAATTATTGAGTATGCATTTATTTATCGATTTACAGTACTGTTTTCAACAAATCAACCAACACAGATTATAGTTTTTCTATAAGTATTGTTCAATAGTGTGTATATATAATTATAAACAATACAGTTCGCAGTTGATTTCGGAAAAAGCTAATTTTCCCTATAAGGAGTTAAGCCAACGAAAATGTTTTATATAGAAATGAAAGTATAAGAAATTGATTCAAATTTAAGTAGTTCATGACAGTGTTAAAGTTTGATTTATCAACCAAACCATTATCATGTAAAAATCACTTTAGTCGATATTTCCCTATTTGTTTTTTATTCTTTTAAGAAAATTAGTGTTAATATACATGCAAACATAGTTCTACGCAATATGTTAATAACGAACTTATAACAATTACATTTGAGTTTAATGTATTTTTATATGTATTCATGTTAAATTCAAAAATTATTATATTCATATTCACTTAATTTTGCAAACAGTGAAATAACAAAGTTAACAAATTTTAAATGAATTTCCACATCCAATCGTTACCGCCAAAAACACTTTTTCGTATCCTGCTCTATAACAAAGCAGGAAATCCTCAAATAAAAACTATACGTATATATAGAGCAAACACTAAATAGAGAAATCTAAAAAGAAAAGTGGTACATTGGACGATTTAAACTAGTTATGATTACAAATGACCAGAGATATTTATTTTGAGTGATTTTATTTTTAGCTTAATATTATTTACACTTTTCGAATAGGCACTTCTGTTGTAGTTTCTACACTTAACAATCAACAAGAAAATCTTGTAATAAAGCAAGTTAAATCGATGTTTGTTAATATGAAAGCTATTAAAATCTTTATTTATACCATTGAAATAATTTATTCAACATGAAAAACCAAGTTATACTATAAAAATTATACTAAAGTGGAATTATAAAATGACCAGATTTCTATTTCTGCAGCTTTAATAAGTAGACTATTCTCTTTCTAACACTAGACCATAGCTTATTGAAGTTTTTTTCATGACCTCAAAGATCAAGAAAGGATATTCGTAAAAGTGATATTGAGCCCAAATATTTAAATTTCTTCAGACATACTAAGACCACCACTTCAAAAGTTATTTCCTTCAAGACGACCAAAGAGATATAAAATGTTGATATTTATTATTCAATTTCATCAAAAACTGGCATAGTTTTTTTAGTTTCAAATTTATATGTAAATTGATATACTTGTTTAAAACAAAAACTGAAGAAAAAGCTTTTTTACAGTTTAATATGATGCAAATCTTTAGTGAGTTTAGTGAAGTATGGTTCGTTGAAATTTCTACGCAAACAAAATTAACTTTTGAAATTGAATCATTTTTTAATGACGCTGAAACGTTGTACAGCGTTTGATGAAAGTTTGAGTAATTGGCATCACTTTATAGCCAGCCATTGACAAAATTTATTGTGTATTGATAAAACGCGCGATAAATAAACAAAATATGCGTGAACTATAACTTTAGTGGCTCTTCTAGTCTAGTCCAGTGATCAACGACGCTCTAGTTCCTTCGCACTATTCGGTTGTGGTGTCCATAGGTTCGAATATTAGAAAGAATTAATAGATTTTTCATTCAATCAATGTCTGTTGTAAATGTCTGTAATAATAAATAAAACTAATCCAGTAAACGAGGCTTATTAAAGGCGACGAGCTGACTACATGTAAGTAATTTCCTATATCCATTCTTGTATCTTTAATTTTTTCAAAAATACATATTTATGGACCGAAGAATTAGTAGTCTTTGGAAACATTCTGTTAAGATGTGTCATTAAAAGTCTCCATTTTGAGAGAAGATTTCTAGGTAGATGAAACTTTTTTAAACTTTTCATCAGATGTGAAAATTAAACTAAAACTTTATGGTCAATATTTAATTGGAAATAAAATTGAATAATGCTGCTTCCAGACCACCATTAATTAAACTGCGACATTAAATGGCATCGTCAACGCAAAGACAAAGAAACGAAAAGTCTCTCTGCACATATTTATGTCTAGTGAAATAATTCCAGTGCTACGGCCCATATATTTTTTCATCGAGTGTGGAGCTTTTAGCGAAGTCTCCATCGGCCAACATTTGCGATCAAGCCTCTGGGATTAGATCTTTCCAAAGCTTCCGAGGATTAGATAGAGCTTCAAATGGAATGCTTCCCAACTTAACAAATAAAAGCGTAAAGTTTAAGATCAATGAAGATGAAAGTATTCTAGTAATTATAATTTATGTTATTATTCATCACAACAAACTAACATAAAGATAATATTTCATTTTTCAATAATGTTAAAGGAAGATAATTTTCAATCCCACTTTCAACATATCCAACTGAAATACCTATCTATTTTCGAGTGTATTTCTCCGGATACTTTAAAAGACCAATATACTCTGTAGTCAAATGTTCAATATCGTCTTTTTTGCGGTGCTCACGGGTTTGAATCGTAGTATCAACCGTTTAATTAATTGATTTCAATCGATTAATTCATTAAAAATTAAAGCATAGCATAGTATTAATCTTTAAAATAATTTATTTATTCGCAAACAACCAAAAGACCTGGCTGTGTTAATAAATGTGACAAGTGTTTTTCTTCTTTAAGAATCATCTTCAGAATAACCACATTGCAAGATTATTTATTTCTATGGAAATATTTGATTAATAATTCACGATATGAAATCGTCTTTTTGCTATATTGGCTTCTTCGATGGATTCAGCGATACTGTCAGTGATTGAATACCTCTCAATAATGTCAATGAATCAATAATCATCAATTGATATCCAGTCCTGATATATATACAAAGTGTGGAAGTAGTACAAAACAAATCGTGTTTTATTTCTTTTAAATATTTCTAAATTAGTTTATTTACATCATAAAAGTCTGTCAATTTGTATAATCTTATTATCTGTTGTTATCGAAGGAAATATAATAATATTTTCTTTTTCTATTAAGCAAATCATTACATAATATTATTGTTATTAACGTATCATGCATAGCTTCCAGCATCCAAAAACGCTTTATGTGGATTTACCTTTCAGGAAATTGAATTAATTTTCGATTCGTGCTTCATAATGGTATACAAGTCATTATTTTCAAACATGAGTAATCTCTGATGTATAATTAATTGGCAACCACGTACTCTATTGCGCCTTATACAAAATGATTCTCAATAAATGCGAAGGTATCACTTGACATTTATTTCTACAGAATAAATATTGCAAAATAAATTGCAGAATTTGTACTCAGATACCGTAGCACAAAAAAGGCACTTGATATTTTGGCGACATGGAATCATGATCGCAGTTTGGTTCGTATTTCTTTTTCTTCACATGCGAAGCAAAAAGACATTCATGAAACCAAACTTGTGCAATCACAATTAAAAAACGTTTGTAAACTAATCTTTAATTCATATACGTATCGACTGTGGAAAGGAAAAAGGACGTAACCCACACCAAAAAATATTGTGTATAGCTCACGCAAAACGTCCTAATACACTATATTTATATATTATATATCGACTCTAGAAAGGCAAGAAGACTTATCCTTCTTCTTTTCACAATATTTTTTTTCGATAATCATAGTGTACACAAATTAATACACGTTTGTTTTGGGCTATACACAATATTTTTTGTGTGTGTGGGTTAGGGCCTTTTTCCTTTCACCTGTCGATATGACGAAATATATTTATTTAACTTAAACAATATGAGTTGAAACCTATATATATGCCAGTTTAAGCATATTTCATTTGATTTTAAAGTAATAAACCTTCGTAGGTGAAAGAAGAAATTACAAATAGTAGGAAATTTTTACTTAAATATGACTTAAAATCTCTTAAAAATCCAAAGTTTATAGATTTGCAAAATTGCATTTCAATTTGTGAGTCATGAATCATCTATGATATTTTTTCACCATTTCCGCTCCCTAGGTGGAGCAAATGGCTTCCTAATGTAGATGTTTCAACAGAAGTTTTTCTATGAGAACTGCTTGTTACTCAGTTGCTCAATCTCTTTTGTTTTTCGAAGAAAGATAGGGCTAAGATCGCTCTCGCTTCGCCCCGTTTTTTGAGGATTGAATGGGTGGGAGGGAGTTTTGGACATCACAAACATTCATTACTACGAACAGAAATCCATAAATCAATTGAAAGATCAATTTATGAAAATGTCCGCTCCAGGAATTGAACCTGAGACATTTGTAACCGTAGCTCACGACGTTATCAACTGCGCCACGGACGCTGACATTTTTTTAGATCTTTTTAAAGACGTAACAGTAAGCAATTTTTTCTCATAACACCAGTTTCTAATATGGAACCTTGGTGTACTAATAGTTTATATATAAAAATGATGATTAACGCTATTTTATACAAACTTACTGACAACATTCAAATTAGAATTTCAACATACTGCCATCCCAATAATCATACGTTATTTGCATTAAATATTTATAACTTTATTTTCATATTGTAAAAAAAAACAAATCCCTAAAGAAAATACTACATACCATTTATAATTTTGTCATGTGAAGACCTTTTATTCAGTGCTTTCGATGCTAATACTTAAGCATTTTCACGTTTCCTTTCTATGATACATTAAGGTGTATTTAAAAAAAATTGGTACTCGGAGAAAACCTTAATATTTTATAATTAGAAACATGCATATTATACATTATAAATATAAATTAATACTTAAAATAAGCTTGGATCCAAAAGACAACATTATGTTTACACAAGTTTCGTAGGAAGAAGAAATGTATTCGTTCCCTTAGCTACTTAAATACAAAATGTCATAAATTAATCTTTTTTCCCAATAAAAATATGTTAAAAATAATCTCGCTTATCAATTTCTATAACGACTATTTTTTACATGCATAATTAATCATTTTTCACATTTAATAAAAAAGCAATGAATTTATCACAAAAGAAATATATAATGTGCCGTTTTAAAAAGCGTTTTCAGATAAAAATTCAAACTATTCAGTACAAGTCGTGAATAATAATGTCAATTGCGAACACAGCTTAAAAGGTTTTTTTTTATTTTCAATGAAATTAAATAGCTAATGATATTCAACATTATTTTATTTTTATTTCTCAAAAAACAAGAAATCGAGAACCTATTTTTTGTTGTGTATAATACAATAAAATCATAAAAATATTAAGCACTCAGAGTATAAAGACTACACGCTGAAAGGATAAAGTTAAGTGGCCATTGAAACCTATAAATATTTAGTTGAAAAGCCATAGAAAAGTTTTTATGTGTAACGGAAGAGGTCAGCTTTTACTCGGAGATAAAATAACCACAAAATTTTTCGATAATATCGGCATCTGCAGATATACAGTCATGGATATTAGTTATTGAACATAATGCATTAACTCGCACTACTTTTAAATGACGTTGAATACTTAAGGTGGGCTGTCAGCTTTACGAAGTTTGAATACAATATACCGATAGCCTAGTTCCATAATGATACAACTAGATATTGCTAGTTTTGAGATATAGCTGATCAAAGTTTTGACTCATCTAAACTGACTCGTAAAAAGTGATGGCATATTATTTGTATTACTTTTTTATTCGAATAGGTGGTAAATAGTTTAAAGTATTACGATTAAAGGTTGTTTCTTTATGAAACGCCATGGTTCACAAACGTGTATTTCAACAATATAATGTTTCGATATGTATGTATAATATGGAACTGAGCTATTATTTAATTTTGCTGATTTCCATCTGCAAATATCTGCCTTTTGAGAGAAAATCGGTACATTTTACTATCTGTACTTTTGTGGAACTGTAAAAGAATGGTGTTCGAATATAATGGCTAACTTAGCTCAACACATCATTCTATGAAACTGGGCCATCGATATACTGGCACGGGATCTTCTGTCAAAAGACTTTTCATCGGGAGACTCTCGTAAGCTAGTTTAGGACTGGGCAAGTCAAATTAACTCTTTATGTTTAAAATTATACGACAAACAATTGCTGATAAAAAATAAGCACTTGTTCATTCATAATCAGTATTCCTGAGGGGGTTTCTTGATTGTTTTCCGAATTCAAAGCCATAGCGCATGTGCCAAAAAATTTATTATGTTTGAAAATTAATAATATTTATGACTGTTTTGTTAAAAATCAATGTTATTAAACCTCTGATATTACTAAAGCGAAAACTATACCGATATTTTAAAGACTTAATGAGATAGTGGAATCTGATTCCCTCTTTGTATGGCAAAACATTCTTGATAGAACAACTTTCGAAGTAACTGCTCGCTGGCAACATACATCAAATAATGTGATTTTTGCACCAAAATAAAGCTTTAAAATTTTCGTACCATTTAATATGCAATGATAATAATTCTATTATTTCAACTCTCACGCATTCATGATACTAAGCAGCGAGCCGGTTTTTTGTATGGTCGTTTTAATATAAGCTCTCTTTTCATACCCAGACCGTCATTAAACCCACCCATTCTGAAAATAAAAATAATGTGTTTGTAATAAATACGTATTCATCATTTTAAATGAAATTGATTAATGCATGTTGAGTTGTATAACTGACTAGACATTGCAATACCGGTATTTCAGCTGTTTTCATAAAAATACTAATTATAATAGTACAAAATAATCGGTATAAAAATATATAACAGTACAATAACTTTCTCCAGCAAGCGTTGAATATTTGAGACCTTTCATTCGCTAAAAGATCCGATTAAGATTACGAGGTTTCAGTATTGTTGAACTAACCCTTTTAAGATCATATTTAATTCAATTAAACAATATATTAGATGTAATTATCGTAATTTTTTTTCTAATTTTTGTAATACCGGTATACTATTTAAAATTCCGGTACTTATTATTACAACGCCTTATTCAGACAAACTGCAATCTTAACAAACATTTTTATTAGTCGGAAAATTAAATAGTTTTCAAACTACGTCTTCATTATTTGAAAAGTTTTCTGAATTCTGTAGAACTAAATTACTTTGATATTTATATCATGTTATTATATTACATTATGACGGTTATCTGTTAAGAATATTCGATAGTTTTTGTACGCCTCAACAATTTAATCTTAAAAATATTCAATTTTGTTTTTAGCTATTTTTTTATTCGTCAAAAGTAAAATTATGAGGCCCACATAGTAAAGAGTCGACAGCTGTTTTTTGGAATAGAGAAAACAGCTTTCCGGCTTATGCGCGTAAGACGACGCTAGACAGCACACGTGCCACTTATTGTACATGCCAGAACTGTGCATATTAACCATTTATTACAGTGATTCTTAACCTTATTGAAACCATCGGCCACCTTAACTACAATAAAGTTTTTCAAAGCCCCCTCAAGGTATTTCCGCTATTATTTAAATGTATTTTACGCAAAGAATTTCTCGAATTAAAGGAAAATTTAATATTAAACAGATATAACTGCAAAATAACCCGAATACACCAACGCAACGAAATAAAAGCGTGCGTGCCACAAAGATTGAGACACATGAATGATCGCATCATTGCAATATGTAATCCTGCATGCGCCCCCAAATATATAAAACCCCCTATAGACTAACATATAAATTTTAAATTGAACAAGACTCTTAAATATAAGCTGTTTTATGTGCTAGAACAACCGAATGAAAATGAAAGATTACTCTTCGCATTCATTACAAATTTGATTGCAATAAATTGTGTACAAATAAATTGGCTTAATTATTTACTTTATTTAACTCACTCAGTACTGAACACGCGCGACGCGCGTGGTCAGTAATTAACAACTGTATTGCAACCGGTACGGCATGAATTACTATGTAATTAGTTCCGCCGGGAATGTGTGAAAAGATCAGCAATTAGTTGTCTCACACAGAAAATGAGATTCAAAGACTAATCCATTCATAGCCACTGACCGTCAATCTATCAGTTGGTATACAGAGATTTGGTGAACGTTTTTTTGGATATCATCTTGATGGATCGTTAAGTCTCGCTGCCGACAGAAGGGTGTGATCGCTGCAGAACTGAGCAATACACAATGAAACCACGTTGTGTTCACGTGGACACCATTTACGTTTAAATATATGTATATACATCACAGTATACTATACTCACACACATATATATGCAAACACATACACATGTAGACATATGGACATACAACACACAAGGAAGAAACCAGAAGAAAGTCATTTACATTTGCAAGAGGTCGTGTTTATTCGATTTAAAAAACAAAAAAAAAAAAATTTAGTATAGCAGCAGTCATCAAATATGTAATTTTTTTAGTAATACTAATTTTCATGCACGTTAACCTAGAGAAATTCATACGTTTTATTTTTTAAATTCATACTTCTGTACTAAACAATTGAATTAGACGTGAATTTAAACTTAAAATCTTTCAGCAGTTACAAATCGCTTTAAGAGATAATTCTTAAAAAAAAAACAAGCCTGTTCTATAATCATTATCTGCTAGATATCGAAAAGCAATTTGCAGGAAGAAAAATAATTAGATATGA